>OZ024805.1:8852669-9547169 GCA_964017045.1 Omphiscola glabra | reverse complement strand
GCGTGTTATACTCTCTGTCTTCTAGCGTGTTAGACTCTCTGTCTTCTGGCGTGTTAGACTCTCTGTCTTCTAGCGTGTTAGACTCTCTGTCTTCTAGCGTGTTAGACTCTCTGTCTTCTGGCGTGTTAGACTCTCTGTCTTCTGGCGTGTTAGACTCTCTGTCTTCTAGCGTGTTAGACTGTCTGTCTTCTAGCGTGTTAGACTCTGTCTTCTAGCGTGTTAGACTGTCTGTCTTCTAGCGTGTTAGACTCTCTGTCTTCTGGCGTGTTAGACTGTCTGTCTTCTAGCGTGTTAGACTCTCTGTCTTCTAGCGTGTTAGACTCTCTGTCTTCTGGCGTGTTAGACTCTCTGTCTTCTGGCGTGTTAGACTCTCTGTCTTCTAGCGTGTTAGACTCTCTGTCTTCTGGCGTGTTAGACTCTCTGTCTTCTAGCGTGTTAGACTCTCTGTCTTCTGGCGTGTTAGACTTTGTTTCTATGTTGAGTTCAATGAATTTTTAAAATCACTACTAGTGGTGGCGTATGTCAGGTAAATTAGACCTTGAAGTAGTTATTTTTATAAATTGTTACAGGTAGTTTGTTAGAGCAACAGTGATTGAACGGAGCAATCAACACGATTTTTAGAACAACATTTACTGAATACAGCCATTGACAAGTTTGTTAGAGTAAAATTTTCTGAACACAGATATTAACAAGTTTGTTGAGGTAACAGTTACTGAACACAGCCATTGACAAGTTTGTTAGAGTAAAATTTTCTGAACACAGATATTAACAAGTTTGTTGAGGTAACAGTTACTGAACACAGCCATTGACAAGTTTGTTAGAGCAACATGAGAAGAAAAAACTACTCAACATGTGTTTGGAGATGTAAGCACTATCCTAATAACAACTGTTTGTTGTTTTAGCGTTCAGACTGTAGATTTGAGTGTGCCGGCGGTGATCTCAACGGCATCAAGCGTGGCGCTGTAAAACGGATACCTCAATAACGCTGTCTAGACGCTCTTACTGAACCATTTTAAACATTATATTTGGGTCTGATGGACAGTGGCGTATTCCAGGTGGGGGTCTCCCAGACAAACACAAGACTAATGTGTTATAAAGAGTAAAAAAAAAATACACTTAAACATTACATCTGAATTATGGTGTCACGAGGTCAGCTAGGTCATTTAACAGGCGATTGTGTTTTTTGTGATTACTATATAGAGGAGCTATTTACAACCTTTCTAATCTTACGGCACAATATATTATAGCTTTGGCGACACACTAAGGAACTTGGGCGGCACACTACGGAACTTTGGTGACACACCAGGGACCTTTGGCGACACACATGGGAGCTTTGGTTAACTCTCCATGAAACTTTGGTAATACACCAGGGAACTCTGGCGACCCACAAAGGAACACCTTATCTGAATCATTTTTTTCTTGTTACGCCTCTGGGTGCTGGTATCGATTAGAGATAATAAGACTCGAAGTACGAACGATAGTTAATCTAAGATTCACAAAGTGTTAGGATGGCTTCGATTTAGGTCAGTGTTGTCAGACCTGTTGGCTTCCCTGGGCCCATTTTGTTAGGTCAGTGTTGTCAGACCTGTTGGCTTCCCTGGGCCCATTTTGTTAGGTCAGTGTTGTCAGACCTGTTGGCTTCCCTGGCCCATTTTGTTAGGTCAGTGTTGTCAGACCTGTTGGCTTCCCTGGGCCCATTTTGTTAGGTCAGTGTTGTCAGACCTGTTGGCTTCCCTGGGCCCATTTTGTTAGGTCAGTGTTGTCAGACCTGTTGGCTTCCCTTGCCCATTTTGTTAGGTCAGTGTTGTCAGACCTGTTGGCTTCCCTGGGCCCATTTTGTTAGGTCAGTGTTGTCAGACCTGTTGGCTTCCCTGGGCCCATTTTGTTAGGTCAGTGTTGTCAGACCTGTTGGCTTCCCTGGGCCCATTTCGGAAGGAGACTTGTTGTTTCAGTTGGGGGGGGGGGAGGACAAGCAAAACAACTTAGAATATTAGTTAACATACTTAAGTAATTTGAATTTAATCAATTCTTGATATGTTTTGTTAGAAAAGGTATAAGACAAGACAGCAACATATAAAAGGGAGAGGGTGGACATCTGTTTTGAGACACTAATGCTTCGATATTTGGTTCGATGGCAGCAGTTGCCGTTCTCATTAAGTTCTCCAGGTGCTCATCAGATACCTGGGGTCTAGCTTTATTTGTACGCGGGCTTCATCAAAGAAAATAGCTTCTCACAGATTGTAAGAGCTTCTAAAAACCGATGGCGTGAATAAGGCAAGATTGTGAAGAGAAGGGTGTTTTTTTTTTATAAATTTCTCTGAAATATATATGCAGAAGTCCAGTAGTGAGACACTATGAGATTTGTCTTAATGTTGAGTGTCAGATTTTCGCTCTCAAGAAGGGGGGCTAAATCTTATGAAGCCAGTAGGATAGCCACCACTGAGAAACGCAAGGCAAGCTCGAAAGAGCAATATTAAATCACCGACTGCAGCAACTATCCCCCGCCCGTGGAGCCAGAGAATACTCCGAGCACGGATAGGATGGGCGAGCCACCTACGAACTCACCAAAACCCACCCCCCCCGAACCCAACCCGGATGACTGGATGACTGGATGGTCCTAGTCGATGTTGACGGACGAACAACAAGTCACCATCCATACATTTAAGGTGCTTGTGGATTTGGTTGAATGATGTGATCCCAAGGTGCTATGAAATGCAAAGCCTTGAGGACGACCTGCGTGACGCTATCCAAGTTTTGTTGAACTCTGTAGTGAAACTTCATCAAACGTGAATGTTGGGAGAGGTAATTGCATCGTCTTCTTCCTGCGGACGTGTTCGTTGCTTTGTTGCGTTCCTTTTTTTTTTCAGGTTTAACGTTACTCTGTTTCACTCCTTTCCTATTTTGCCAACCTGATTGCAGTCTCTCCCCTCATTACCCGTTGTAGATATCATTATGTTCTATGTTGTAACTTGCATTCTGTAATAATGTCACAGCAGCCTTGTCATGGGACAATTAATTTTTTTTCCACTGACCGAGTGCATCATAGAATCAGGACCTTCTTTATGACCCGATCTACTTTTGGAGCGGGATCTTCTTAAGGACCAGGTTGTTAATTAGGACCAGGATCTTCTTAAGGACCAGGATCTTCTTAAGGACCTGAATCTTCTTAGGGGGCATGATCTTCATAAGGACATGGATATTCTTAAGGACCAGGATCTTCTTAAGGACCAGGAACTTCTTAAGGACAAGGATCTTCTTAAGGACCAGGTTGTTACTTAGGACCATGTTGTTACTTAGGACCAGGATCAGCTATAAGAAAAAAAAATTAACACCAGGATCTTCTTAAGGACCATGTTGTTACTTAGGACCAGGATCAGCTATAGGAGAAAAAAAATTAACACCAGGATCTTCTTAAGGACCAGGTTGTTACTTAGGACCAGGATCTTCTTAAGGACCATGTTGTTACTTAGGACCAGTATCAGCTATATGGAAAAAAAAAATTAACCCCAGGATCTTCTTAGGACCATAATCTTATTTTTAGAAGCAGAACCTTCTTTAGCACTAGCATCTTGCATACCTACTGTTAAAACCTTTACAACATACAAACAAGTCATCTGTCATACCCAAAAGCTACACAATTAATCTCTACAGCAAATACGCCAAATAAAAAAATCTCTACACCGAAGATTGACACACTACCTATGGCCTTATAAAATAGATATATCTGGCTGCTTGCTTTTACAATTGGCCCAAAAGTTTGTCAATGTTTTTTTTTAATCAAAGTTCCCAGGGAAACGAGAGAGTAAACACCGACAGGCGTTAATGGCCTCATCCCACTTCCGGGAGAGGGCTCATGGGGCTATACTTTAGTAGTCTGCCTTGTGGTTTTTTTGAGTCAGTGGGCGCATTACGCGTGTCGGTACAGTCTGAAAACAGCGGGTACATTTACGTTTGTCGGTACGGACTAAATCGGTAGGTACATCAACATGCTTCGGTACAGTCTGACATCAGTAGGTTCAAATTTGTGTCTCGGTATGTTGCCACATTAACTGGTACGATTATGTAGAGTGGTATAGTTTTAAATGTACAAACACTGTACCGATTGCTAAACGAGTATGAACTTTTTTATGAAATATATACAGAATGGTACATCTCAGAGGCGGATACCAAGTTGGACGTTGAATTTGTCGGCATTTTGACATACTGCTTTAAACATATGTAATGGAAGCTGATTTGATGCGCCCCTTTCTGGTGAGTTCATGTCGATCCGACCTTGAAATTGGTTAACATTGCTGACAGAAGAAGCAAACAATTCACAGTGTTGTCCTTTTTTGATACACTCGGTCGGTATATAATCATGTAAAGGTACAATCTCTAATAACCGAATGACTCAACAAATGATTAGAGCCTAGATTTATGCTGATGTGTAATAAGAATGCTGTTGTAGAATATTGTTGTAGAATGTTGTTGTAGTTAGTTGCGATGTTGGTGGTTTAATCTATGCGTGAGTGGGGAAAAGTAGGGGAGGTAAGAATGAAACCTCGTCAGAGCGATACTTGTAGAACGGTTAAAAATTGAAAATAATATTAATAATAATAATTGTGCGGTTTTAATTTGCTCACTCATAAGATTACAACAGAAAGATTTCACTCATAAGACTACAACGGAAAGATTTCACCATATGTTGCAAGGGGAGATCAAAAGATATCTTATAAATATATTCATTCGTCATTTATTGGGTAAAACTTTTTAAAAAATAAATAAAAATGAAGGTCGTCGTTATTTCCGAAACATTTTTGGTTGTTGGTTTTTATGTTTCTTTGGGTGCGGTCCCCATGGCCAAATTTTTCGGTGGCCGCCGATGGCGTTAGTGGGTACGGGCTGTTGTCAAATCTATAAACAAATAATCTCACCGCAGAGCGTCATCATTAACACCTCTCCACTATCTCGTTCTGATGCTCCGAAATCAGGATCAGAGCAGTGTAACCAAATTTCGATACCAGCTATTTTCAATTTTCTTTATTTAAAAGAAAAAATGGCTTCCGCTTGAACAACAAGTTATTAATTCAGTTTCAAGCTTTAAAAAGAAAACAACCTCGTGTTGCAGACAAAAATCCACCGCTCCACACAGAAATTCCACCGTGCGTCAATGATTATGATTGAAGGCAATTCCTGGACGAGGTAACCTCGCCCCCTGGACGGGAATAACACGATATTTACTAGGGGTAGGAGAGTGGCATGAGAAGAAAAAAAAGAAAGGAAACAAAATCAAGCGTTGGCTGTGACACTTTTAATTGACTTAAAAAAAAAAAAAGTCAAATCCCGAGGCGGCGAGTCCAGGGCTTTAAGTGTTATGCTAGTAAATCACGGGATATCTAAAGCAGTGTAGCGACGTAGCACGGTCGAAGGACTAAAAGCGTTGGGTCTGTGGAGTCGGTATATATATATTTTTTCTCCATCTACTCCGGCGCGCGATGTTACATGAGCATAATGGCTGCAATCTATTGATTGACTTGTAGGTTAAAATATTTTGATGGACGTAAATGCTAAAATCTTTTGATTGTCATAATGGCTGCAAACATTTTTATCAGCTAACTGTTGTTATCTTCTGAGCGACATAATTGCTACAATCTTTCGATTAACTCGACGGCTACAATGTCTTGATTAGGAAAAAAACAACCCCTCTAGAATCCTAAGACCCATTATCGAATATCCCATGAGGGGCATGATGACTCGAAACCCAAGATTAAGGCGAGAGTCGCATATATTGTAAACTAAACTAAAATAAGTGTCCTCATTATCCCAGGCCCCCTGAATTTCAGCACTCCAAGGTAAGGGGCTTACACCGCTCGTTATCAGTTAAATATCACGAGTCGAGAACATCTCACAGACATCCAGATGTTTTTTCGAGATTATACAATTTTGACGTTTAGTCTCGTCCCAAAGGTCCCCACACTGTGAATTGTGCCTCCTTTGTAGTTAAGTCGGAGATCATTGGGTTTGGGGGGGGGGATGATTGGGAGCTTTACAAAGAGATGGTAAGACATTTCTTATAGTTGTCTAACAATTACACCTACACGCATTATCATGAGTGTCTCACTTAATTTTCAACAGTTTGACAGAAAAACGCCTGGAATCGCAGTTAAAGACTTGTGACAAACGGCTCACTGTGACATGGCTCTGCTGACACACAGCGTCCTGGAATCGCGGTTAAAGACTTGTGACAAACGGCTCACTGTGTCATGGCTCTGCTGACACACAGCGTCCTGGAATCGCGGTTAAAGACTTGTGACAAACGGCTCACTGTGACAGAGCACAGGTAATGAGGGCATAATAAAAATCGTTGCCTGACGATCAGGTGACAAATTAAATGAAAAATCAACGGAGACGATGACTCGGGGAATATTCCAGTTGAAACATCATTAGATGCATATCTTGTTTTCTGTACCATCATTATGGATATCACGTGCTATTTGAACCATCACTATAGATATCATGTGATGTGATGTTTGAACCATCATTTTCGATATCACGTGATATTTGAAAACACCATTATAGATATCATGTGATGTTTGAAAACATCATTATAAATTTCCCAGTTATTTCTTTTATCCACCCATTTTGTTTTTTTAAATAGTGATTGGATAAACAACATTTCAAGATTGAAGGTAACCCATCAATTTCTCCCTGAAATTAGTAGCCCTGGCACCCAGCGCCCCCCCCCCCCCCCACTAACCCTGAGCCCTTAAACTAAAAAAAAAAAAATTAAAAAAATGAAGAGGTTCTCTAAAGATGGTGCCAGTACTCCAACACTTCTGTGAGGTATGGCTGATGCGCCTCTGATGTACACCGGGATTAACAATGCACTTTCGCTCACTCCGTTGAAATAATGAGATGTTTATTTTGGATGCCGACTCTTCAGTATTTTTGTCTCCATTGAAGAAAAAAAAAGTGTGGGGTAGGTGTGGGGGGTGGGGAGGAAACCGAGAACCATTGTAAACAAGTATAACAAAAGACGATAACAAAAAAAATAAATAAAAAATACACCTTTAACGGTACAAATCATTTATAATTACATTTTTAAAAAAAACTTTCAAAGGTCTCTTGATTTCCCTGGTCAATGACATATGAGAGTTTTCATGAGTTGTACACCTTTCCATAACACAAGAATTATACGTTGGAGATGTATACTTTGTGTAAAACTCGCCCTTCAAGAGTTTCAAAGGTTGTGAATGCGTTAAGGCGATTGAGAGACGCATTTCCTGGGGGATTTTTTGTTCACTCTCATGATTCAAAACCATGTTTAAATAAATATCATCTCAGATTGATATAATCTTTCACGAAAATCACCTCACATCAATGCACTCTAACACCAATACGCTATTGCACCAATACCAACTTACACCAGCACCCTTTTGCACCCTTATCCTCTTACACCTATACCACTATTGCGCAATACAATACAAATATTTACGATTTTTAAAAAATGGAAGAGGTCGTTGCAGGTCATAATATTACTATGGTGCTTTATGGATGAGGGTCGTCTGCTAATAACCCTTATAAAGAGCTATCTGATAAAAGGGGTGGCGGTTCACATCATTTTTTGCGGTACTATTTTGGCTAGGGGTATGGAAGCTCAGACAGCTGTCATAGTCTCAGTGACAAAATCCAATTGGCTACTCTCGTTGTCCCCGTCCCTGTCACTTGTCCTTGGGCGCTGTCAAAGTAATTACTTTACTTGTCCACACCAGCGCGCCCACACACGCGACGACAGCTCTGCGAGGGGCACAGTGGTTATGACGTCATTTCCTGGGAGCCTATAACGGAAACGGAGTGGTAGGGGCGGCAAAAGCCCCGGCAAAAATTTAATACCCATGTTTGGCAGTTGATTTTTACCAGCATGAAGCTTGGTTCATACTAATGGGGGGGGGGGGGGGAACATTGATTTTAAAACTTAACAACTCAGTCGAACCCCCCGCACAAAATGTTACGAACCGAAAAGTTTTAATGAATTTTAATAGCGGATCCTGGACCATGTTGTTACTCTGGAGCATAATATGCGTGGTACCTCCTTCCCCCTCCCCCGACCATATCACTTGAGTAAGGTATGGTTTATGATGATTTGTTAAAGAGTATCATTTTGTAATTGCTCTTCGAAACAACCCCCACCCCATCCCCCTCCTTTAAAAAAAAAAAAGTTTATATTTGGAAGACATAGCTAAGATGGAAAATGAGTTTGAGGAAAATTTATTATTTTCAGAATAAATATTGCTTTAGATTTTTTTTTAAAAAATGTTTCTGTTCATGTCCCCGAACTATTTTTTCGTTCCTGTGACGTAATCGTTATGAACACAGGAAACGTAGATCAGAAGACGTCACAGGTCTAGCTATGTCAGTCTTGACAACTTCATTATGGAGCTTGGCGGGAATAGGAGAACACAATGTTAACAATTCCTTTCTTTTCGAAATTGTGAGATGAAAAGTACTGTAGTAAGGTGCAAAGTACTGTAGTAAGATGCAAATTACTGAAGTAAGATGCAAAGTGCTGTAGTAAGGTGCAAAGTACTGTAGTAAGGGGCTAAGTACTGTAGCAAGATGCAAAATACTGTAGTAAGATTCAAAGTACCGTAGTAAGATGCAAAGTACTGTACTAAGATGCAAAGTGCTAAAGTAATATGCAAAGTGCTGAAGTAAGATGCAAAGTACTGTAGTAAGGTGCAAAGTACTGTAGTAAGATGAAAAGTACTGTAGTAAGGTGCAAAGTACTGTAGTAAGATGTAAAGTACTGTAGTAAGATGAAAAGTATTGTAGTAAGATGCAAAGTACTGTAGTAAGATTCAAAGTGCTGAATTAAGATGCAAAGTGCTGAAGTAAGATGCAAAGTACGGTAGTAAGATGCAAAGTACGGTTGTGTGATGCAGGGTTGAATTGATCAATGAGTGGTATAGATCGTATTTGGTATTGATCTAAGATGGTATTGGTACAATCGGGTACCACACCTTTCATCTGATAGTCTTGTAACAATGGTTTGACCTGCCACCCCCGAATATGATAGTTCTCCTTGAGTGGTATGACCTGTCACCCCTCTCATCTGATAGTTCGTTATCAGTGGTATGAACTGCCACCCCTTTCATTTGATTGTTCCGTTACAGTGGTACGACCTTCCACCCCTCTCATCTGATAGTTCTATTTCAGTGATATGACCTGCCAACCCCTTTCATTTGATTGTTCTGTAACAGTGACAAGACCTGCCAACCAGTCCCTGCTTCCGGTGGTATCGTGTTAGCCGCATGAGCTGTCGGAGCTAGACAGGGCCTTTCGCCTCATAGACATTTTCCCCGACTCCCTGTCTGATGACGATGATGACTACTTTCTGTTAGTCTCAAAGGGTGTCAGCTTACGAGATTAAAGATGGGGGGCGCGCAGACAAAATAGAAAATGGCATCCAATCGAACTCTTGAGGTGTTTCGAGTGCTAAAGTGCTCTTGCACTTGTCAGTTGTTATTAAAGCTCTCTGTTTTTAAAAGCCAGTTGTAGACTTTGGAGTTCTGCGGAAACACGCTCGTTACCAGAATTTTGAGGGCCCGGTTGTAATGCGTTTCTTTAAATTCAGCTAAAAGTAGGTTGGCCACGGCATTCTTAAGTCAGGGTATTATTTTAAATGACAATCAGGGAACCCTCGTTGGGAACAATGGTGTGTTGAATTGCAGTTAAACAACCACCGATGAGAGTATCAGCAGCAAAGCAAACACATTTATACACACTTTTCATTCGAGGATATGGCTTATTTATATAAGTATATATAATAATAATAATAATAATAACAATAAAGTTCATTTGAAAAATCACGCTTCATCCCCAAAGGCTCGAAGCACGGTACAAAAACAAAGCTGGGAGTTAATAACTAGCTGAAAAAGATGGTAGACAACTTCACCCCATAAGGTGTTTGCGAAATAGATGAGTTTTTAAATTTGTCTTGAAGGACTCCAGCGTCTGGCTGTGTCTGAGAGCGTCAGGAAGGGTGTTCCAAATGGTTGGGCCAGCAAATGCGAACGTGCGTTTATATAATAGATATATTTACAGGCGAAATCAATTATCAGTAAAACAAAAAGCTCAAACTCCACATTTGCGCCCATTGCATCCTGTCTTTCAGCCCCCAGTTCTTAACACAATCGCTGAGTAACCCCTTGCAACCAGTGAAGTATCCCCTTTAAAACCATGCACAGTTACATCGCGAACCCCTCTACAAACATAGTGGCCATAATGATCAATACATTGATCGTGGGCTCTCAAAATATAGAAGAAGCAGTTCATTAAATGCTAAAAGCTTTGGCGACAGTGGCAAGAACAATGATGATGATGAAACTGCAAGTAGAAGAAAGGAAGGTTTGAGTAACGGAACTGACATTAGAAGAAAGGACGGTTTGAGTAACGAAACTGACATTAGAGGAAAGGAAGGTTTGAGTAACGAAACCGACAGAAGAGGAAACGAAGGTTTAAGTAGCGATGGAAATGTCAATGTATTGGAATGAAGGAATGAGCCTCATAAACTGTCTGAAGTGATGGACAGAACGATCAGTGGGACAACAAAAAAACGGAGATCGAAAGTGAAAGAAAGAGTAGTGAATGAAAATATAGGAAAAATACAAGGACAGAATAACAAGAGTTTGGGTAAAAGTTTAAAATAAGTTTAGTGCTTAAAATAGCCCCAAACAATTACACGTTAAGTAAATACGGTTAAACCGAACATGTCACTTAAGTAACTTAATGCCCCGTGAAATCTACCCACGCATGAAGGGTGTGGGGGAGGGATACAAAGAAAAACAAAAGCAGGTCCAATCATTAGCCAATCTCGCCGATTCGCGCACGCGATAGCACCTGCGAGAGTTTACATCCGAGATGAACTAGCGCCTCCATGTTTGACGTGATTACATGATGGTATCGCTAACGACTCGCGGCTCGGTGAAGCAAGAGATGGGGTGGCGTAAGATCACTGCACAAAGGGGCGCCAAATCGGTAAGTCGGTTCGGCTGGGAACATTCGATTTCCTGCGGTTAACTAGAAAGCTCGTATTGCGAGATAGGAGAGACGTTGAATTTGTCAACTTATGGCGGATGTTACAGAAGCTTTACTTTCATGTACTTATGGCGGATGTCACAGAACTACAATCTCTACTTTCATGTACTTATGGCGGATGTCACAGAACTACAATCTCTACTTTAATGTACGCAAATTAAAAGTACAATAAAGCTTAGGAGAACGCTTGTAGCGTTGATGTACAAAAAAAAATAAAAGAAAATACAATTCCCTCAGTCACGCTTCCCATTGGTCGTAGTCGCAGAAACATGGAATATAACACCAATATAACCATCCATATTAGTGAACAAATTGTCTCAACCTGTTTTGATGTTTGGACACAGAGAGACATTAGTATCTAATGGATGCAGACAGCTTCTTTCAAGTTAAAATAAAATAGGAAATTGAAAAAAAAAACTAGTTCTGAAAACCGAATTATCCTATAATAAAACCAATTTCGTACTAACGAACAAACGAACTCTTTTTATAAAACACGGTCTCTTTCATGTCTACCAGCCATTGCTCAGACAGGAGATTCCCGCTCACAAATACTTTTTACGGCTGTTGGGTAAGAAGGGTGGTGCGGAATTTAAAAGGAAACAATTATTTGGAGGGGCGGCATTTTCGGCCAAATGGATAGGTTTCTATTTTCTAGGAAGGGGGTGGTAAGAATCTTGGCCTTAACCCAGCGACGCCACTGTTTTCACGTTTAGTTTTATCCGGACATTTGCACATCACGGTGTGTAAGTATGAAGGACAAAGGAGCTGAATGGTGTTTTATCATCTGCAGGATCGCTGCAACGTCATGGACGCGTTCCGTTTTATTGACATCCGTCTATATGGCGTCGTTACAAGGGAAATGCTGAACAGATATTACAATTAGTATACAGATCGGCGCTTGATGTAAGTATAGATACGCGGGGCACAGACGTCGGTGGGGGTGGGGGTGTGGGTGTGTGGGGGGGTGGGACTAAAAGCGAGGTTCAGTGGAGGAGGTATTATGGTAAAAAAAAGTCAGACCAGTAATTCACATAATTTCCATACGACGTGGCTCGGTCGTCTGCGGCAATTTCCTTCCATTCCTGCCCCCCAGAAGACCTTTCTACTTTTACTTTTAGTGAATGGCATACTTTCATATTCAGTGACACAACGAGCAAGTGGAGTTGTCACTTCTTGCGTCATGTTAGCAGGAACTGGTTGCCGGATAGACACCTGAGATGTGGTGAGGGTGAGTCGAATAGAGTCAACTGGGTTACAGGATGTCAACGTGACCTTGTTAAAACAAGGAGAAAAAAAAGATCAAACGCAACATTTCTTTTCAAGGTCTATGACGTCATTGATCCACAATTTCCCAGCCCATGGTTGTGAAAGAAATCTCAAACCCGGATTTTGATAAATCGTTTCTTTCTCTGACCTTGATGAAGACAGGTTTTTTTTTTTATTTTTTAAAGAGCGGGCGAGTATCTTAAGTAATAGAGCATTAGTTTTTCACCTGCGTCCGATAGGTTCCTTGTCTTTAAAACGAAATCGAACTATACCAGCCTCACCTTGATCTTAGAGGGTCGTTAAGTACAGTGTCATGTAGACAAGTGTCACACACGGAAGTGATTGCGAGAGAACTTGATATAAACAACAACAACAACAACGACAACAATGAGAGAGGACATCACCAACTTTATCTGTGATACCTTCCAGCCTCATCCAATGAACTCTTTGACCTTGTCACCAGCCTCGTCCAATGAACTCTTTGACCTTGTCACCAGCCTCGTCAAATGAACTCTTTGACCTTGCCACCAGCCTCGTCCAATGAACTCTTTGACCTTGTCACCATGAACTCTTTGACATTGTCACCAGCCTCGTCAAATGAACTCTTTGACCTTGTCACCAGTCTCGTCAAATGAACTCTTTGACCTTGTCACCAGCCTTGTCCAATTAACTCTTTGACCTTGTCACCAGCCTTGTCAAATGAACTCTTTGACCTTGTCACCAGTCTCGTCAAATGAACTCTTTGACCTTGTCACCAGTCTCGTCAAATGAACTCTTTGACCTTGTCACTAGCCTCGTCAAATGAACTCTTTGACCTTGTCACCAGCCTCGTCAAATGAACTCTTTGACCTTGTCACCAGTCTCGTCAAATAAACTCTTCGACCTTGTCACTAGGCTCTTCAAATAAACTCTTTGACCCTTCGTCCCCCCACCCCACCCACACACACACACACACACCTAGACTATGAATAAGACGGTCGACTGTGACTGGTAACGATATACAACAGCTGCAAATTACTTGCAAGATTTTCACTGTGCGTAAGTGTGTGTATATGTTTGTCTCTGCAGAATAATATTTTCACGTTTCTCTTTTTAAACGAAATTACGCTATTTAAGTTCATCGAGTAAAAAAGCAACAACAAAATATTTTATATTGTCGTCCGACGATGACAATGGCGATCATTTTTCTCTATTTATTGTCGTATTTTCATTTGTCCTGTCTGCCGAGGAAGACTCTTGGCCGAAACGTTCTTACCTTATTGTTCTCGTTTCTCGATTCCAGCTTCCACATACCCCGCTTTACTCTTAACCACATATCATATATGTTAGTATAAATAAATGGATAATTGTTGATATCACTAAGTTTTCTATCGTTTTTCTTTGTATTCTTGTGTTCAGTTCTTTGTTACATAGTGTTCGACTGACGAGGTAAAAGTTTAACACAGATAACATTCGCTGAGCCCTATAATGGTACGCAACACTATTAAAGTCGACATCGTTTTAAACAGATTTCAGAAACTAACTGTTGCCGTGGTATAAATGTCCTAAAAGTTCGATCTGCAATGTCGTAATGACATCTTATTGACATTTACTTGGCGCTGGAGTTAAACATTACTTTTCACCCACTTGACCCCGTTTCCCAGGGTTCAGCGCACCAGGAACCGAAGTTTCGCCCCGGGTCATCTAATCAGAACTCATGCGGTCACGGAACAGTGTGAGTGGTGTCAACACTAGGGGTTCTCATTTCCCGGGGCGTTGTTTAGTTTGGGTGAAAGTTTGGGTTAAAATTTGGGTTAAAGTTTGGGTTAAAATTTGAGTTAAAGTTTGGGTTAAAATTTGGGTTAAAGTTTGGGTTAAAATTTGGGTTAAGGTTTGGGTTAAAATTTGGGTTAAAGTTTCGTCCATGGCAATAAAAATGTCACCAATGACAGTAAATTTGAAAATTAAGTTTTAATTTTTTTTTTATTTTCCAAGAATTTATCATATTTAAAAGCCATTTTTTCCAATATATTAGGAGTCTGTTCACATATTTTAGCAATCACCCGAAAATATATTGTAAACGCCCATGTTGCCCCCCGATTTGTAGAGAAGACAATCATAGAATATTTACATTCAAAATGGTTCATTCAATTTCTTCATACGGAGAAACAATGATAAATGTAAGAATTGCGATACAAAATCGATACAATAAATGAACAAAAGGATTTCTTTGTATAAATGTGACGTTCAGTTTCATAGAAATGATGATTCATTTTGATGCAATGACATCAATTTGCGGGCTTTTAAAATCGAGACATTCGGATATTGTCTTTTGGGTAGAATAATTGTTTTCTGTGGTTTGTGACTATGTTGATTTGAGTGGAAAAATCCTTGTTCGCGAAGGTAAGCTGTTGCAAGGCTGCAATTTGTTTTCATTTCCCACGCGTGAGAAATTTTAAAAACCACTGCATCACCTGAGGTCGGTTTCATAACACAAGAGCAGGCCGAGTAGGATACCACCAGAGCAGTTTGTCAAACGTACAGGGTGACACCAGAGCAGGCCGACTCGGAGGACGTCCACGGAGAAGTCTTAAGGGGGGGTGACCATTGAGTTTACCGCACTTGGGTAACGCAAACCCCCAGTTACCCCCACTAAGCATAGGATGAAATAGGTGACTAGACCAAAGAACTGTATACCCCGTGCGTAGTAAGCCAAACAGTAAGTTTGTAGCCACAACATCTTGGCTTCGATTCTAAGTTACACTGACCTGATGCAGTGTTGCCTAAAGCAACGAAAAAAATCATCAAAAGAAGGAGCTTTTTAAATATAATTTTATATTTATTAAGTCCTACTTTGATGACGACCACCACCCCCCCCGCCCCCCCCCCCCAAGATTTCCATTTTAACACATTTTGGAAATTTACCCCCGTTTCACCGACAACAGAAATGTTTAGTGGTACGGGAACTTTTGCTTTATATGAGCGTGGTCGTATCTTTGAAAACACACGAGAACCTGCGTACTAGAGTTACTGAGCTCAGTAATTCGGCGCAGTTAACTGGATGTTACAGGTCTTGGCTTATGACGACAATTTATGACAATCTGTCATTAGCTTCAATTTTAAAAAGAAAAAAAAGTATATATTCTAAAAATGTGGACCCGGGATAGCCCCGGGATGGAAAAACTAAGTAGACTTAGCGCAAGCGCCCTAGATTCATTAGGAAGAGACTCTGCTGCAGAGTTAGATTTGTACCGTTCTACTTTAAATGTACTCGACAGGTCTGGATGGGAATGTTATTATCTATCAATATCTAGTCAGCTCAGGACTTCTCCAAATTAAACAAAAACATGCTCTGAACATTTACGAATTCATTGAATAAGTCTTGCATCTCTTAAAAATAGACCCTTTGCATTGCAATCCCGACGGCCTCCTTTGAAATGCCTACTCGAACCCCCTTAAAACCATTGAAACCCCATAACATGCCACCTCAAATGCCCCTCCCCCACACCGGGGTTGATGAAAACATGAGCTAGATGGACTAATCAAAAAGCACGGCAACGAAAGCAAGAAATCTATTATTTATGAGACGGACTCTGTAATATATTTAATGAAATAAGAAAAAAACTGTACAGACAAAGATGAAGGAAACGTAACAGAAAGCGAGCTTCCATTCAAATCAATGGCGTAATAAGACCTTGTAACAGGGAGATTTAAAGTGAAAATATGTTCATTGGGTAAAGCTGAGCTTGGGGCTAGCCATGGATCAATAGACATATGGGTAGGGGGGGGGGTTGAGTAGGGGGGGTGTTGGAGAAATCCTAATGAAGTAAATCCACATGTCTTGGGGTGTAGCAATTTGTCCTATCAATCCAGTTTCCACGGTGCCGGCCTATGAGGATCATACAAAGCCACCCATTGCAATGAAGTAAGTTAGTGTATGGCTTGCACTTGACATCTCGTATGCTTAGTCCACCCGGGAGCACATGTCTGTATTTGCTCTGTTTTGAAATAAAATACCACCCTACCCTGACCATGTTAATATATTTCTTCGGCAATCGGGTGGAGACGTATTTAAAACTCCGGTGTGAACATAACATATCCTGAATGTTTGGTCCGTCCTGAGAGTTTGGTCAGTCCTGAAAGTTTGGTCTGTCCTGAAAGTTTGGTCTGTCCTGAAAGTTTGGTCCGTCCTGAAAGTTTGGTCTGTCCTGAAAGTTTGGTCCGTCCTGAAAGTTTGGTCTGTCCTGAAAGTTTGGTCTGTCCTGAAAGTTTGGTCTGTCCTGAAAGTTTGGTCTGTCCTGAAAGTTTGGTCTGTCCTGAAAGTTTGGTCCGTCCTGAATGTTTGGTCCGTCCTGAAAGTTTGGTCCGTCCTGAAAGTTTAGGCAGTCCTGAAAGTTTGGTCAGTCCTGAAAGTTTAGTCAGTCCTGAAAGTTTGGTCAGTCCTGAAAGTTTGATCCGTCCTGAATGTTTGGTCCGTCCTGAAAGTTTGGTCCGTCCTGAAAGTTTGGTCCGTCCTGAATGTTTGGTCCGTCCTGAAACTTTGGTCAGTCCTGAAACTTTGGTCCGTCCTGAAAGTTTATTCCCGTTTCGAGACAATCAATGCATTTTGTTTATCGGGTAGTTTAAAGACCAATCAACAACAAAAATAAAAAAAAGTTTAGAAAATGTGAGCCATCATTCGCAGAGGAGTCCTAGGGGAGGTTATCGAATCTTCCCCCATCGCGAGTAGTGTTCCCTCTTAGTGCCATTCACGAGTTTTCGACAGATCTCACATTGGTCTCTTGGGTATTGCTGTAAGAAATATAAAGTTGTTTACTGTTTTATTTCTGGCTATGCACAAACTCTTTAAATAACCACTTTATTGTTTGGAGGTCCCATAGTTGAACGTCTTAAGAAACCCCTGTAAACCACTCTAAAACTTTCGATGGCGTTTTGAGAAATTTGAGACTATTTACTTTCAATTCGTAAATTGTCTTGATAAAATTACCCATACAATTTTGTTCTCCCCTAAATTCTCCACTTCCAGGGGAGAACAGGGGATGAACAACGAAAAACTCGTATCTATCTCTGCAATTGATTTCTGGAGAGGGCAATTTTCTCCTCTTGCTTAAAGGTCTTCCCGAGACGTGGCTCTATTACAGTAATGAGCCCTCGGAACACTCTCATCAGCTAAAAGGATTTTGGTAGCCGTAAATTGCTTGTTGTTCTCGGAATCGATGACGTGGAACGCAAGCTGGTGTACTCTCGAATCGATGACGTAGAACACACTATAGTATACTTTAAAATCCATATACTTTGGCACCACTTTTTGTGTGTTCATAATTCATTTATGATTTCACCAGTAGAGATTGCCTCCGATTTAAGAGGTGGGTATTGAGTTACAGGTCACAGTGACACTGTAGGAGGTAGCATGTGTTAAACAGTTTCAGCGTGATACCCTGGGAGAAACACGAGTTGCCTAACACACAGAATATTTGGTGAAAAATTATGACCGGCCTTGTCTGTAAGGGGCGATTAGCTGATGATGGGGCACTGACTACATCTACCTTACACAGTTACCAGAAGCACAGCAAATACGTGTAATTACATGAGTCGGAAAGCAAAACCAGTTTAAAGAGTAAATGATAAAGAAATATCATGAAAATATCATTCAATGATCACGAAAGGTCATACAAAATAATGATCTTTATATAATATTCTTTTTTTTTTTTTAAAGTGAATGAATTGCGGTGAAGATGTCACGTCTATGAATCCGGTCATGAATCTAACGATGTCTCGTCTGCTGTGTTTTATATGAAATTCATCCGCCGCTAAAGTAGATCTATTTATAGATCTCGTCTGCAGTTCGATGAATGGGATCTGCCCAATGTTTCAGAAAGAGTTGCGCCCGGAGCGGCAAAGGGCGTCGCTGCAGGATGAATAACAACCACAGCACCCACACACATACAAGCAAACACCCATTAACGTCCTTTTGTCCTGGGTACGTTTAACAGCACAATAAGTTTATCTCCTGTCTAGTGACCTCATTTTAGAAACGGCATTTACTTTGGCGGTGGTCAGGATATCCCCCCCCCCCCAAACCAAACCCAAACCGCCCCACCCCCACCACCCCACCCCAAACCCTCACCTTAAAAAAACTGAAACAATTGGATTCTGGGAATGTATTTTCACACCATTGACAAGTCTATCCTGCAGGACGAAGCGTGCGTAATGGAAAATGTTAGAAATGTTAGAAATGTTGGCACTATACATTCATCTATAAACTATTTTATAGGCCTACTACCGGAAAGGTTTTTACTCTAGAAATAAAAATAAAAAATATAGTTGAAATTATTACTTTTCAAAGTTTAAAAAAAACAACACCAAAAAAACCCATTTGGAAATGAACTTTTGTAGACATTTTCTACAGTTTATAAGTTCAAAGTTTCAAAAGTTGTTAATATTTATACCTGTTTTTTCGCATTGTAGAGTTGTAGTTTCTTAGTGTTCACTAGGCAATTAATTAATATTTTAAGTGGTCTGTGTTACAACTTGGTTAATGTTCGATATGTCTCTTTGTTACAACCGGTTTCTAATCGATATGTCTCTTTGTTACAACCGGATTCTTATTTATATGTCTCTTTGTTACAACCGGTTACTTTTCGATATGTCTCCGTGTTACAACCGGTTAATGTTCGATATGTCTCTGAGTTACAACCGGTTACTTTTCGACTTGTCTTTGTGTTACAACCGGTTACTGTATTCACCAGAAACTTGAATTACATAATTTTGCATTTGTCATTTGAAAACTTGAATTCCAACATATTTTATTGGTCATTGGAAAACTTGAATTACAACATATTGCATTGGTCATTGGAAAACTTGAATTCCAACATATTTTATTGGTCATTGGAAAACTTGAATTCCAACATATTTTATTAGTCATTGGAAAACTTGAATTCCAACATATTGTATTGGTCATTGGAAAACTTGAATTCCAACATATTGTATTGGTCATTGGAAAACTTGAATTCCAACATATTTTATTGGTCATTGGAAAACTTGAATTCCAACATATTTTATTGGTCATTGGAAAACTTGAATTCCAACATTATTTATTGGTCATTATAAAAAACAACTACAACATGTGTCGAATAAATTGGAAGACGAATATTTGTTTAAAGGTCAGGAACAGAGTAAACGTTTATGTTATATGTTAATGTATCATCCGCCGAGAATACACATGTTGTTTAGATAAACCACACGTGTAGTTTTAACAGTTTTTTTTAAAACCATAAACCGGAGACATAAAAGAGAGGTATAGTTTTAGGAATCATCGCTTAAGTTAATGATAAGTATTATAAATTATAATATCCTTCAAAAGATACTCTTTGAGACGGCCACGAACTCGAGGTAAAGATTAGACTTTGAAAAGGTTTAGGCTTAAAGAAATGTCAGCTTTTAAGAACATGTTATGTCGACTTTGAGAATAGTTAGACTTTTACTGGCTGTTGCAATCTTACATGTTTCACAAGAGCAAATCATTTTTCTAAAGTGTACCTACGCTATAAATATACTGGAGACACAGAACCCCTATGCAAACGCATCCTAAGAGTGAAAAGAGCCAATATTGCAGCTATAAATTGAACACGTGTAGCATGTATTCGCTTGGAAGGAATACAGTGTTTGCCATTCTGGCCGCTGAAAGCCATTTGATATCTTGTAGCTGTAGACACGAACTTGAACTCAGCAGGCTCATCCAATTGCCCAGAGTTATCTCCTCCAATTTATTTTTATAGAACGCCGTGCCCACAAAATAAGGGTTCTCAAAAAACACAGGCTCGTTCGGTGGGACCCCCATGAAGAGGTTTTTCAAGGCTTTGACAGCGGTTAGCCTAGACCCGGACAGTGAGTCTCATTATTCTTTTCAAGTGTCGTCCCGAATAGACATGATGATTCGATTACTCATTTAGAAAGTTGGGTTCTAAGGAAATATGCCCCCTGTAATTTATATTTTATGTGGGAAATGTGCCTCAATGCCTTTATATTGTACGAGGGAAATATGACCACAGCAATTTATATTTTACGAGGGAATTATGACCACAGCAATTTATATTTTACGAGGGAAATATGCCTCAATTCATTTATATTGTACGAGGGAAATATGCCCCCAGTAAGTTATATTTTATGTGGGAAATATGCATCTTGCAATTTATATTGTTTGAGGGAGATATGCCTACATCAATTTATATTGTACGAGGTGAAAATGCCCCTTACCCTTTTATATTTTATGAGGGAGATATGACACCAGCCATTTATATTGTACGGGGGAAATATTACCATAAGTCATAAGAGCATAGAGTCCCTTACTTAAGTTCGTATTTACAGTTGGGAGTGCACACTTCAAAGGGAGCTAAGTCATTTGAATGGTTGAAAGTTACAGCCCTTGTCCGTGAAGGTCGTAGACCTTGTCTATGCTAGATTAGGTAGCGTGCTGCTACTCATTTGAGACGTTGTCTTTCTAGATGTGAGATATTGGTTTAATTATTGCTTGTGTTACACTCTAGGCCCGTGGGTGAGGGAGTGGGGGGGGGGTGGGGTGGGTGTGGGAGGGGGGCGTGGTGTGGGTGTGGGAGGGAGGGGGCGTGGGGTGATATATTGATTGGATAAAAAAAAACCGGTGCAACTCGAGAATGGGTTACTGAAACCTCTCCCGGTGCTAAAATGGGTTTGTTTGGGGGGGGGGGGGGTTGGGGCGGTGGATGGTGGACAGTCCAGACAGGGGTTACCTTGGTTTAGGTGTGTGCAGATTTAAGACAGCGGCAACAAGATGAAAGGCTAAATAATCTGTTGTATTTCGGCGGTGAACAATTCAATTAATTAACCATTATAACTCATGGCTTTACTCAGCTCTAGTTCATGTTTTTTTTGTCTAGAGTCTGCAAGAATAAAATAAAAAAACAGACTGATACATCCACATATCTCCACATGTCTAAACATCATGGCAGAGTAATCATTGACGTAATTGTTTTTGGTCAGCATCAGACGCTTTTGACAGACTTAACTGATACACTGAATAGACACACAGTGTTGACAGAAAATACAATACGCGTTTGAACTTTTAGCCCCGAGACCCCCCCCCCCCCCCCCCCGTGCCACGATTTCTGTAGAGATCAATCGATTTTGCCACGAGTAAACAAACTTCGTTACCAAGGAACTGATCCGGACGCATGAAGCGCTTTGCAAGTTTCATTTCCGGTAGCCTTGACACATACGGACTAAGCCAGAAAGCCTCTGCCGTGCCGACATCGCAGTGCGCCTTCAAGACACGACTCCCATTCACCAACGTCTCACTATTCTTAAATCCTTTTATATTAGCTCTGATTTTGCTCGTGGCTGTCTTGCTGGCCCCTGATGAGGCTTTTCCACGTTGCCAGAGGGAGGACTAAGGCAATATGATGTAACGAAATAAAATTCCCGATAACTGCACTGAGTGAGAGTCTTTGTTCAAAGATCGCCAGTACGTTTGGTGCGTAATATTTCCTAACGTTTTTCTGATTTTGCTCGTGGATGTCTTGCTGGCCCCTGATGAGGCTTTTCCACGTTGCCAGAGGGAGGACGAAGGCAATATGATGTAACGAAATAAAATTCCCGATAACTGCACTGAGTGAGAGTCTTTGTTCAAAGATCGCCAGTACGTTTGGTGCGTAATATTTCCTAACGTTTTTCTGATTTTGCTCGTGGATGTCTTGCTGGCCCCTGATGAGGCTTTTCCACGTTGCCAGAGGGAGGACGAAGGCAATATGATGTAACGAAATAAAATTCCCGATAAATGCACTGAGTGAGAGTCTTTGTTCAAAGATCGCCAGTACGTTTGGTGCGTAATATTTCCTAACGTTTTTCTGAAACAGTTGGTGAAAGAAATCTGCGGTGTAAAGGCGGCTGGGATATTACAATATCAAAATAGTTCACGGGCGTAAAAAAAATTGTGGGGTTGGGAGCCTTGAGGGTGGAGCACTAATTGGGATTCTTATAAAATGCGTCACTTTTATGCGTGTTTGATCAAATTTTCAGCTCCACCCTCCACTTTCAGCTCCAACCTCCATTTTCAGCCCCACCTTCCATTTTCAGCTCCATCCTCCATTTTCAGCTCCACTCTCCATTTTCAGCTCCACCCTACATTTTCAGCTCCACCCTCCAATTTCAGCTCCACCCTCAATTTTCAGCTCCACCCTCCATTATCAGTTCCACCCTCCATTTTCAGCTCCACCCTCCATTTTCAGCTCCACCTTCAATTATCAGTTCCACCCTCCATTGCTCGATATCACATTTTGTAAAGGGTTAATACGAAAAAAAAAAGCTTTGTTTTTAGTTTTTTTTTAATTATGTTAAAATATGGCTATACCTTCTTGCCTAAGCAAGAGTCTGTCAATGGAGAGTCTGTCACGCGAGAATCTGTCAAGCGAGAATCTGTCAAGCGAGAGTCTGTCAAGCGAGAAGGCGGCCAGCGAGCGTCTGTCAAGCGAGAAGGCGGCCAGCGAGCGTCTGTCAAGCGAGAGTTTTTCAAGCGAGAGTCTGTCGATAGATGCCTTAAAACTGCATAACTAAAACCATGTCAGCCCCAACAGTTAAAGATTTCCGCAGGAAATGAATATTCGAAAAGTCAACGGAAGACCCGCTTCGTTGTATTTGACACGCTACGCCATCCGTGGAGGAACGTGAACAGCTAATCGGGAATTACAGTTCATGCGCGAGGGATCGGATGAGGTGCGCACGCCGAACAAGTTTGTACTTCCGCTCCCGAAACAGGTTGGCAGTTATTGGAGCTCTACAAACGATCGTATCAATGTTGAGGGTGGGACGGGGAGAAAGACAGGGGGGGAGTGGGCGTGTTCTAATTGACTTACCTGAAAATCAATCAAGCTTAGCGGGGAAGTAAGTAAGGAAATACATTTTATGACCCATTATTATAGTTAATGGTGGTCCGTGGTTGGGGGAGGGGATGGTGTGCTGGGAGCCTCCGAAAGGTCTTTAAAACTTGTTTTGAGAACTTGCCCCTTTTCCCCCAGTTGGTTTTTGCTGTCCCCCTGTAAGTATGTACGGACTTTGCCTACTAAATGTTTGTGATAGTTCAACTTATGTGCCTAAGTGTCTGTGGCAGTTTAAATATTGTTTAAGCGTCTGTGACAGTTTAACGCACGTTTTTAAGTGTCTGTGACAGTTAAACTTATGTGCTTTGTTCTCGTTGGTGCCGGAAACACATTTCCGCCCCTCGCTACGATTCCCGCCATTTGCGAAGAAACTGGTGGAAGTGGTTAGACGTTGAAAGGAAAAAGAGTGTGTGTGTGGGTGGGCGTGGGGGGGGGGGTTAATGTTAAAGAGCAACGAGGTAAGAAAAAGAGAGATGAATAGATTTATCTGGCAATGAGTGAAGGGAAGAGAAAGGGTGACTAAGTGGTGTAATGATTAGGGGGAAGGCGGTTCGCCCCCACGGTGGCACTTTTTTCTTCAAATAGAGTGGTTCGTTTTCGGCAAGATACATTTTTTTCGTGGAAGTAGGTCGGAAAATGCCCCACGGTCACCCCCCCCCCACCGGCGATGTGCGCTAACTAGCTACGATAATGGACTAAATTAGACAAAATTAGAACATTACAATAATCAAGAGAATAGGGTAAAGAGTTAGAGCGAGAGATAGAGAGAAATAGAGAGAGATGAAGAGAAATAGAGAGAGGGAAAGATAGAGATATAGAGAGATAGAAAAATTATAGACGGAGATTGACAGATAAAGAGATAGAGATAGATTGTTAGAGAGCTATAGAAAGAGCAAAGCGAACAATGATTTGGAAAGAGTTTTAACCCAACTTTAAGATAAATTGATGCGATCTTTACACAACAAATGAATCCTTGCTGCAGCTTCGCATCACTTGCTCTCAGGTATACCATCAATTTTACCCAGGTAAACCATCACTTGCACCAGGTATACCATCACTTGCACCCCAGGTATACCATCAATTGTACCCAGGTATAGCATCAATTGTACCCAGGTATACAATCAACTGTACCACGGTAGACCATAAATTTTTACCCAGGTGGACCATCATTTTGCACCCAGGTATACCATCACTTGTACCCAGGTATACCATCACTTGTACCAAGGTATAACATCACTTGTACCCACGCTCACCTGATTCGAACACCCTCCTGACAGCTACACCAGGAATCCTCCAACAAGTGGGACAAATGTCGGCGTTCTGAAGAGGAAAAAAATAATGGATGCGAAAATTAAATCCACCACTCTGCTTTTTTCATTACGTCTTGTCCGAGTGCATTAAGTGTGCCAGGTAAGATGAGCAGACATTATCTGGTGGATGGTTTGGGGGAGTGGGGTGCCTGGGAAAAAAAATAGGATGGTAGGGTTTATGATGGATTTGTTCAGACCAGACGTACATGTGTGAAGTTCGTTCCAATTTTATTCACCAATGTTGTTTTAATGAGCTCTTTACACAAATTAAGTTAAATGTTTAGGAAGTTTTAAATACAAATCTGTTGTCTTCTTTCTTTTAAATGTGATGTATGGGTTTCTGAACGTCTGCTGGCCTTCATTATGTAAGCACGTTTGAAGAACGCAGTATTTAGATAGAATTTTAATGACAGTGCCGCTCATGATGAAATTGGCCTAATTCAAGTAGATTCAGTTTGTCGTACAACTAATTCCAGAGTTTGTCCAGACATTGTTTTTGTAACCTTAGAGTTTTTTCAAGACATTGTTTATGGTAACTCCAGAGCTTGTCCAGTTGAGTCATTAATTGAGTCGTAAGTTGAGTCGTAAATTGATTAGTAAGTTGAGTCATAAGTTGAGACGTAAGTGGAGTCATACGTTGCGTCATTGGTGAAGGCGTAAATTGAGTCATAAATTAAGTCGTAAGTTCAGTCGTAGGTTGAGTCATAAACTGAGTCGTAAGTTGAGTCATACGCCGAGTCATAAATGAGTGGTAAGTTGGCCATTATAATTTAGTCTCGAAGCATAATTATTTGATTCTTTTATTAATGAAAGATAAAGTAGTTTCATAAATTGTATTTTCTAAAAAACAAAGATCTAACACCAGCCCACGCTACTATCCTTGGGATACGCCCCTGTCAATGAGATGGTTGTGTTTAGAAAACGTCTGATCTTTGATGGTCACATTCAAGCTTTCTGCATACGGCCGGTAAAATGATTTTTATTCTGTACATAACAAATAAATACAACGCAACTTACGCCATGTGTTATACGGTGAGGGCTGCTAGCCCTAATCACCCCCCATGACGCTCTTCGGTGTAATTTGAGAGCCACTGGTCTAACTAGAGCAGTGATTCTCAACCTTCCTAATGCCGCAATCTTTTTATACAGTTCCTTATGTGGTGGTGACCCCCCCCCCCCAAACCATAGAATTATGCTCGTTGCCACTTCATAAATATGTGGTTTCCGATGGGCTTAGTCGACCCCCCGTGTAAAGGTCGTTCGATCCCCAAAGGGACCACAGCTTAAGAACTGCTGAGCTGGAGGCTAAGGTAGACAACATTAAAGGCCGTTGCCTCGCGCTGAAGCCTGCTTTCACGTGGAGCAACTATTTTTAGACTCGATCCATCCAAACGTCACTTAGGAACCAAAGTTAATGTGTAAAAAAAACAAAAACAAAAAAATAACAACAAAAAACCCAACAACACAGGTATTGTTTACAAACATTCTGTGAAATCATCAAACTGGCCAGGTAAAGAAAATCATTCTGTTATCCAGCTAGGTAAATAAAGGATTATAGATGAGAGGGACTGCGTTCAACCTATCCAAAGTAAATAAAGGATTATAGATGAGGGATTGCGTTCAAGCTATGGAAAGTAAATATATGGTGGAACTAGATATGTTTAGGCTGGAGTAAAACAAAACAAACACGATTTTTGGCTGTAGTCTGATAGACAAGTTTAACGAAGATGAAGAAAAAAAAAATTATAACAAATACATTTTTCTGGCTTATTACTGCTTCCAGCTGACGTCGATTGAGTACTTCAGAGTTTGTTAAAGATATCACAGTGTAGAAACGCATTCGTTATCAGCTCGTGTGACTCGCGCTCGGCTCGCGAGAGACGCTTCAATATGATAGTAACGATGGGAGTATTGGGAAAAGTATTATATATAAAAAAAAATGGTAGATTTAAAGCGGGTCTATATCAAAAGTATGGGCACCCATAGGAATAGAGCGAACCTCGCGTTGTTTTTAACAGAGAGTGACACTGGATCATGTGTCTGTGTAAGAGTGAAAAGAAATGGTTTTATATATGACCCCCCCACCCCCAAGAACCAAATATCACTCTTATTATACACTCCCCCCCCCCAAATATCACTCTTATTGTATATGGCCTTCAAACATCACTCTTATTTCATACGACCTCCAAACATCACTCTTATTTCATAAGACTTCCAAACATCACTCTTATTACATATGACCTCCAAACACCACTCTTATTACATATGACCTCCAAACACCACTCTTATTACATATGACCTCCAAACACCACTCTTATGTTTCGTGTGAGCTCTGGAGACGTAGCAGACCGCTGTTGAAATGTGTTAACGAAATCCGCACCCCGACACGGCTGTGTCCCACCAAATGTATCCGTTCAATCCACTGTACGGCTTCCTCACACTCCATGGTATCAAGCGTCGCAGGATTCGTGCATAAAAATGGTGTGCAGGAGAAGACTATTAATGTGGATTCTACTGCTAGGTCACCGTTGTCATGCAAACATTACAGACTATTAAAGTGGATTCTACTGCTAGGTCACCGTTGTCACGCAAACATTACAGACTATTAAAGTGGATTCTACTGCTAGGTCACCGTTGTCACGCAAACATTACAGACTATTAAAGTGGATTCTACTGCTAGGTCACCGTTGTCACGCAAACATTACAGACTGTTTAAACGAACTTAATCAGAAAAGAATTGCACGCAATGTTTGAGAAATTAATTCTGAAATTAAGATTTTTACATTTATAATGAAATATATATATATATATACTGACCCACCTGCATCTGGGTGGACATAAATTCTGTCATCTGACCCACTCAAGATGAATATTTTCACATAAACACGTTATTACATTGAAGTTGGGTTTTCTTTCCCTCTAATGGAAAATGCCACAACGGTACCGAACGTAGTTCTTAAGAACTTTGCATAAACCGTGCAAATATGAACAACACAAATTAACACTCTTGAGGGTAACTAGATCTCTTAACGAGGTCATGCTCAAATCTCCCGTGGGGAAGACGAGAGGGAAAAAAACAACAACCTCACCTACCGCGATGCCATCTGATCTCGTGGATCTAATGAAAGGTCGGGGGAATGTATCCCACGAGGCGAAGTCGAGGGCGAAAGATGATATAAAGTGGAGCAATAGGGTCCTTGCGCAAAAAAAGAAAGATAAATAACATGGATGAGACTTGAGAACAGCGTTGAGAAACGGACACGCGCCAAACTTAAAGATCGAATTTTCGCACTTCGCGTATCGACTCAAACAAGCAGGCTAAAAAAAATGAGGCTAAAATAAATGAAACCATAACCTTTGGCATTTGCCGTTGACATTTGCCGTTGACATTTCCATTTGACATTTGCATTTGACATTTGCATTTGACATTTGCATTTGACATTTGCATTTGACATTTGCCTTTGACATTTGCATTTGACATTTGAATTTGACATTTGCTTTTAAAATTTTACTTTGACATTTGCCTTTGACATGTGTATTAGGCATTTGCCGTTGACATTTGACTTTGAAATTTGCTTTTGACATTTGCTTTTCAAATTTTCCTTTGACATCTGCCTTAGACAGATATCGGAAAATAATACAGCCATAACACTTCGTCATAGATATTTTAACTATTGCATAACTGACATAAATCCGAGGATTTTAATACGGAAAACTAAATGTCCAAAGCGCATTTGTATGGATTAAATGTCAACCCGAGGCTGGCGTGGCCAATAGAAGATTAACGAAATATTTGGTACCAGGACTTAACCGGATGCAGTTTCTTTTTTTACACTGGGTCCGGGGGTTTTGAGAAAAAGAGTTAACTTCTCATTTTCTATAAACAACGGTCCTACAGGCAGTCCTACAGGCAGTCCTACAGGCAGTCCTACAGGCAGTCCTACAGGCAGTCCTACAGGCAGTCCTACAGGCAGTCCTACAGGTAGTCCTACAGGCAGTCCTACAAGCAGTCCTACAGGCAGTCCTACAGGCAGTCCTACATCCTACCTGCCGGCCTTTAAACAACAGTCCTACCGACGCCGTCTTACAGGCAGTCCTACATCCTACCTGCCGGCCTTTAAACAACAGTCCTACCGACGCCGTCCTACAGGCAGTCCTACATCCTACCTGCCGGCCATTAAACAATAGTCCTACCGACGCCGTCTTACAGTCAGTCCTACATCCTACCTGCCGGCCTTTAAACAACAGTCTTACCGACGCCGTCTTACAGGCAGTCCTACATCCTACCTGCCGGCCTTTAAACAACAGTCCTACCGACGCCGTCTTACAGGCAGTCCTACATCCTACCTGCCGGCCTTTAAACAATAGTCCTACCGACGCCGTCTTACAGTCAGTCCTACATCCTACCTGCCGGCCTTTAAACAACAGTCCTACCGACGCCATCTTACAGGCAGTCCTACATCCTACCTGCCGGCCTTTAAACAACAGTCCTACCGACGCCGTCTTACAGGCAGTCCTACATCCTACCTGCCGGCCTTTAAACAACATTCCTACCGACGCCGTCTTACAGTCAGTCCTACACAACACCCGTGGCTCTTTATTGATGAATATAATAGCCTCCTCCAAAAAAAAAAAAAAAAAAAAAAAAATCTTTTTTTTTAACCGGAGCTCAAACTTCACGCAAAACATTCATTGCTTGACAGCTCCCCCCCCCCCCAAACACTCAGTACACAAATCCTTCCGCTATTATTTTCTCCTCGATGTGAAACTATTTCCATAGAACTATTTCGTCAACATATCTGGTTTATTTTTTTTTTTATTTTTTTATTTTTTTTTTTAAATTTATTACTATAAATTTAGACTGCATTATTGGAGGTGACATTTCGTTATTAGTGTGACGCTGTTATCTGTCAGGTCTCATGTGACAGGGCCGGCTCTAGGGAATGGCGAAGTGGGCAAACGTACCAGGCCCTGCGTTGAAGGGCCCCGCGCGTTGCCGTAGTGTATTCATAATATACCTAAGCCTACTAGTAGTTCCCAATTTCAGTCAACACAATATTCGGAGTTATTAGACAACTGTTATAGGAAAACAATAGAAATTTCCGAAAGGAAACTAAGCGAGTGAACAAATATCCGTTAGGACACGTCCCATTATGACCAGCAAGGCCCCAGTACGACACGTCCCATTATGACCAGCAAGGCCCCAGTACGACGCGTCCCATTATGACCAGCAAGGCCCCAGTACGACTATAACGTATCTTAATATCCTATTTGCGGAATATATAACGGCCCCTGCTAAATTCAATTTGCCCAAGGCCCCGCACCCTCCTAGCGCCGGCCCTGCGCGTGACTTGCGTCCATTCAAGCTTTTAAAATTGTTGAATAGCCCTCACATAGATGGTATTTAAAATAGGAGCTGCGCCTTCCCAAAAGTGGACGGTCCGGTCCTGCCTCATCTGTGTACGGTCATTTCTGCTGAACACGTCAGGGAATCACACTCGTCCTTGAACTTTGGATACTGAAATGACGGTATCGATCTCTTGGACCTATTATCATAGTGACGACCCCGTGACTGATTCATCATCTCAAAATGTAGCGGTCACTCAGGGTGGCGTGTTTGTGCTTATTGAGCTTCTGTGTGTGTGTGGGGGGGGTGTGTGTGAGGGGCGCAGGGGCTGTGTGTGAGTGGGGTTTTGTCTGTGAGGGGGGAGTTTGTGTGTGCATGTGAGGGGTGGGAGTACTGTTGTACATTAATACCCTGGATCATTTTTTAGAGAGTGTGGGAGTGTGTATGTGAGTGTGAGTAGTAGAGTGTGAGTAGGAGAGTGTTAGGGGGCAGGGAGTATTGTTGAATGTAATCTTTTTTTTAAAACTGATGCGCGCGTGTGTGTATGTGAGTTGGTGGGTCTAAAAGGGAAAGGTTTGTGTTTGGGGAATGTGTTCGGGAGTGTGTATGTGGGAGAGTGTGTGTTGGAGTGGGGCAGTAATTTATATTAAAGTAAAGGTTAATTAAGAAACCTTCGATATCGAATCACGCGTGCTTCGTTTCTCTATAATTAACGCACAATTAAAATTCCAGGACCATTAAATGTGATGCAGTGGCATGAGCCCTCCACCTCTTCAATTTGATATTCTAAAATGATGGAGTGGCATGAGCCCTCCACCTCTTCACTTTGATATTCTAAAATGATGGAGTGGCATGAGCCCTCCACCTCTTCACTTTGATATTCTAAAATGATGGAGTGGCATGTGCCCTCCACCTCTTCACTTCGATATTCTAAAATGATGGAGTGGCATGAGTCTCCATCTCTTCACTTTGATATTCTAAAATGATGGAGTGGCATGAGCCCTCCACCTCTTCACTTTGATATTCTAAAATGATGGAGTGGCATGAGCCCTCCACCTCTTCACTTTGATATTCTAAAATGATGGAGTGGCATGAGCCCTCCACCTCTTCACTTTGATATTCTCAAATGATGGAGTGGCATGAGCCCTCCACCTCTTCACTTTGATATTCTAAAATGATGGAGTGGCATGAGCCCTCCACCTCTTCACTTTGATATTCTAAAATGATGGAATGGCATGAGCCCTCCACCTCTTCACTTTGATATTCTAAAATGATGGAGTGGCATGAGCCCTCCACCTCTTCACTTTGATATTCTAAAATGATGGAGTGGCATGAGCCCTCCACCTCTTCACTTTGATATTCTAAAATGATGGAGTGGCATGAGCCCTCCACCTCTTCACTTTGATATTCTCAAATGATGGAGTGGCATGAGCCCTCCACCTCTTCACTTCGATATTCTAAAATGATGGAGTGGCATGAGCCCTCCACCTCTTCACTTTGATATTCTAAAATGATGGAATGGCATGAGCCCTCCACCTCTTCACTTTGATATTCTAAAATGATGGAGTGGCATGAGCCCTCCACCTCTTCACTTTGATATTCTAAAATGATGGAGTGGCATGAGCCCTCCACCTCTTCACTTTGATATTCTAATATGATGGAGTGGCATGAGCCCTCCACCTCTTCACTTTGATATTCTAAAATTTCATTTGGTATTTGTTGAAGTATCGCCTAGTATTGCACATGTGTAGAGCCTAGTTTAGCTACCACCAATTCTCTCCCCTTAGTATAGCCTTGACATTGACGTCACCGTTGTAAAAGCGCTGTGTCACTCCTGCCTTGCCCGCACCTTTCTTGGACGGGAAAAGGTTGTTTGCATTCGAATGCGTTCTATTTATTCCAAAGAATGTCATTAGGTGACGCTATTTCTAGAATTTCTGTACTAGATCGTTCTGAGTTGGTTCCTATATAAAGGCTGCGTGCTTTCTTAACAGCCAGACACAGATAGACAAAGGGAGACATACAGAGAGTGTGAGAGGGATAGAGAGAGCGAGCGAGCGAGAGATTTTCGCTACACGAAACGTTATACATACAAGTCTTCGTGTAAATTAATATTTTTGCTTTTGGTAAATGTAACATTTCCACTTATTGTAAGTTGATATGATTTTTAATTGTTTTTTTATAGAAAAATATTTTTAATATCACTACCTTTGGTATCGTTTTCTTTGTTTTTCTCAGTCCTTTGTTACGAATTGGTTTATTATACGAACCAAACCTTCAGACGGAGGACATCTTCAAAACCACAGCGGTACGCAACATTGTGTGATTTAAATATCGGGCGTAAACAAGAATGCCGTGTCAGTACTGGTGTTGCGATTTATTATCAGGAAATGACATACGAACGGTAGCGTCAAAATTTGTATATAAACTCTTAATAAGAAAACAAAGTATGTTTAAATAGATAGTATTTTATTTTAACACGCCGCCCCCTCTCCCCGCCACCTCCACCCTCCCCCCTCAAACATTCCGCTTTCGATACATCCATAGCCACACAATGTCTTCATGTCCATTTTTCAGCTGTGTCTGCTTCAACCATTTGGCCTATGTGCAAGGTCATGTTTTCATCAGTTCAAAATTTAAACTTCAAATAAAAGAGAAGCGGTAAAATATACGTATGACGTCATTGAAATTAAAAAGCCTCTTGCTCAAAGCACTAAAGCAAAAACAAAAAAATTCCAATTATTTGTGACGACCAACGATCAATATACAAACCGAATATCTATAGTTAAGATATTGCCGTGTGTTCCTCTCCTTGGAATATAGTCCCAGGTGCATATTTATAACTTTTATATTTATACAACCGTGCCTTGTCGATTACAATAAATGTTTTTTTTTTTTTTGTTTTTTTTTTTTTTAGACAAAGATAAGAGCAGTTTTTCAATGCAGTGTCTAAAATTGCCGACAAACGAGAGATACGAAGCGACCCAACACAAACAATCTGTGAAAGAAACTTCAAAAAAAAGGTTGACAATACTTGAAGATCAACAGCAACTAACATACGTAAAAACAAAAGAAAGAAGCAGAAACAGTCTTGGTTATAGAGTCCGCCTACAATGGGAAATCTATTATTTAAATAATCAATAAATTAAGAAAACCGGTCCACGTGACATCAACTTCAGACAAATCTAATCTTGAACTTAATGAGAAGAGGTTCACTTGGTCGATAAATAGATACACGTTAACTTCCCCCCATTGACCTCAACGTGGAGCTGCACTTGATGTTTTCTTTGATGCAGGTAAGTCCAACGTCTGATACGCACGTTAGCCGAAATTTAGATGAACTGTACATTCAGATAAACCCGATATGTTAGATACACCCGATTAGAGACCGTAGACCGACTGAATGTGATTTTCATATTTCGGTCGAACCGAAACCAGCGCGAGGGCTTAACGAGGCTTTCGACGGGAACAGAACAAATTTAGATATTTCGAAACTCGTTCGCGCGTACGTCAAAAATGATGAGAGATGGTATCGATATTTATCTTTTAAAAAAAAATTGAGATGATCGTTAATTTTTAAACGATATCCATCAAACATTTTGGCTTTACCATTAGAATTAAAAAGTAATTTAACATTTTTGGAAAGGCATTTCAAAGTAGTATGGAAAAAAATGACTGGTTTGGGAAGGGGGAAAAAAAGGGGGGGGGGCATTTTCATGCAAAATAGAATCCTGAGTGCCCTTTGCTCTTATTATATCATAACAACGCTACTTTGACATATTTTGGTATGGATCGAACGCTAGCCAATTTTAAACTACTAAAATGTCCAGACAAAAACCTTGAAGGAAAACTCTTTGTTCCGCCAAACAATAAATTTTTTATTTGAAACGCGCTTTCTTATTGGTCGACATTTTGAACGCTTCGTTTATCCGCAATTATCGTCGATCGGAAAATTTTAGCTTTGACCCAAAATTTAAAAAAAAAGTTGAACGAATGTTGATCTACGTTAAGTATGATAATACAGTAGGCATACTACTTAATTATTATACGGAAAAAAGTGATACATTCCCACTCTTGTGTAAGCTTATGATTCGACGAAATGCTATTTTATGCCTACTTATACAACATTGACATACATCGAAATAATTATACTTGAAAAAAAAATACCACTGAAGTTTTCATCATTCCATTTCAATACATTTGTGCCAATACCCGTGACTAATTATATGGAGTATTTTTATTTCATTAATGACAATGTTCATCAGCATGATAATAATGACTATAGAGGAAATTAATGAACTGACTAAGCCTAAGGTCCCCTCATTTCAATTTTAAAAAGAATAATATAAATAATAATGGAAATGATACAATTCCTTTGATTTTTTTTGTTCACATTACTGTTCACATCCGCTTATGACAACATATATGAGCATGATGATCATAAATCAAAATGAATGTCACAAACAGTGGCGCTGCGTGCTTAACTCGCGCCCGGGGCACAATACCTTTTAGCCCCCACCCCCCCCCCCATTCGAAAACCATACAATATTATATGTAAAATATACCATTTGGCGCCCTTTTGTGAGTAGCGCCCGGGGCATGATGCCCCCCCTTGCCCCCCCTCGCTACGCCACTGGTCACAAATGAATGAATTGAATAAACTTAGTGTTCTCAAATTGTATTTTTGAAAAAAAAATTTAAAATAAATATAAATATTATCATTCCCTAATTTTTTTTTACCCACAAAAGCTAATATCTTTGCGAAAGCCTAAATGAAATTTTATTTTTTGGAAATATTGGACGAGTAGGCCATCATGCACTTGTGGACCGTTTATGCAGAGGATTAGTCGTATATCATGTGATAACAGCAAGACGACCAGCAATAATGAACATTTGATTGCAGTGGACAACCAAAAGCCACAATCGGTTTCGGTCGAAACCGTAAAAAACCGAAAATTAACTTTTCAGGTTCGGCCGAAACCGCAAAAGACCGAAAGTTAACTTTTCAGGTTCGACCGAAACCGAAACTGCGAAAAAATTGACGAAATAGCAACTTTGGGTGCCAAACCGGAACCGAAATTCGGTCGGCCACTACATCCGATGTTTAGATGAAGCCACTTTTCAGATATACCATACATTTTGATACACCCGATTTTTAGATAAACTGGGGCGCGCTAAAGATTTGTCTTGACTTTAAGAGCACAACCTCGCCGAGTCACGTGATATTCATCTAACGAGAGATTCAAATGTCTGTTGCCTGTTTGATGGCAATTATGCTGACTTGGGTAAATAACGATGTGCAGGTTCTCGGTGTTAGAATGTCAGCTTTATTATCATCGTTTAAATTTAACAAAAGAGCCAAGTCGTGGTAAAATAAACGTTTTTAACGAGATCAATAATAAATCATCAGACATAAAATTTCATTGAGTATTTTCCAGCTTAGTTAAATATTAAAGTTCTGCCGACATGAAGGCACGGATGGTACAGGCCAAATGTTGACATGAAGAGAAGGTTGATACAGGCTAAATGTTGACATGAAGAGAAGGTTGATACAGGCTAAATGTTGACATGGATAGAAGGTTGATACAGGCTAAATGTTGACATGGATAGAAGGTTGATACAGGCTAAATGTTGACATGAAAAGAAGGTTGATACAGGCAAAATGTTGACATGAAGAGAAGGTTGATACAGGCTAAATGTTGACATGGATAGAAGGTTGATACAGGCTAAATGTTGACATGAAAAGAAGGTTGATACAGGCTAAATGTTGACATGAAGACACGGATGCTACAGGCCAAATGTTGACATGAAGAGAAGGTTGATACAGGACAAATGTTGACACGAAGAGGAGGCTGATACAGGCTAAATGTTGACATGAAGAGAAGGTTGATACAGGCCAAATGTTGACCTGAAGAGAAGGTTGATACAGGCTAAATGTTGACACGGATAGAAGGTTGATACAGGCTAAATGTTGACATGAAGAGAAGGTTGATACAGGTCAAATGTTGACATGAAGACACGGATGCTACAGGCCAAATGTTGACTTGAAGAGAAGGTTGATACAGGCCAAATGTTGACATGAAGAAGAGGCTGATACAGGCCGAATGTTGACATGAAGAGAAGGTTGATACAGGCCGAATGTTGACATGAAGAGGAGGTTGATACAGGCCAAATGTTGACACGAAGAGGAGGTTGATACAGGCCAAATGTTGACACGAAGAGGAGGTTGATACAGGCCAAATGTTGACACGAAGAGGAGGTTGATACAGGCCAAATGTTGACACGAAGAGGAGTTTGATACAGGCCAAATGTTGACATGAAGAAAGTCTAATACAGGCCAAATGTTGAGAGGCAGAGGCGGATAAACACAGACATAACAGGTAGGCATGATAACGAGTCATACGATTAAAAAAGCACGTATCACTCCTCTCATTTCTCCACACGACCAGCGGTTCCGAGACATTCTTCTAACACATACCCTAACTTAATTTCGCATAGAATAAATAGCGTCTTTCTTGCACGTAATAGATACATGTATGAACCGCTGGGGGTGGGGGGATGGTGATGGTGATGGTACCCTTACGCGGAAATAGTTTTGTGACGCCCTCAAGAAATTGGTTAAGACAGAATGGAAGTCGAGTATGAAAAGACTGTCATTGTCTAATCCTTCATTCGAGGGCGCCACGCAGCCCCCACCCCCACCCCCACAACCCTTTGAACTTATGCTACCTCTTGCTACAAATAAGTTTCATCTTCTGCATGCCACAAAGAAGAATCTAGCCGCAGTATGAAATCTATTATGAGTGCACACGGTGTCTGGAACACGTGTGTGTGATTTCCTTAAAGCGCGAAGTTTCTAATAGAGATAGATGTGTTATAAAGTGTCTGAGGCAATACGTCAATATCCTGAACTTGACTTGTCTGAGGGGCCGACATTCTTAACTGTTTTAGAACCCATGGTTTTATCCCTCTTTGGCATTGGCTGTTATAATTTAGACGAGAGACGTATCCGGGATCTACCAGAGGCGTATTAAGGATCTACCAGAGGCGTATAAAGGCTCTACCAGAGGCGTATTAAGGATCTACCAGAGGCGTATTAAGGATCTACCAGAGGCGTATAAAGGCTCTACCAGAGGCGTATTAAGGATCTACCAGAGGCGTATTAAGGATCTACCAGAGGCGTATTAAGGATCTACCAGAGGCGTATTAAGGATCTACTAGAGGCGTATTAAGGATCTACCAGAGGCGTATCCAGGATATTTGTAAAAGGTTCACGTCGGCGATGCTCGTCATCGTACTGTACTTGTCGTTTGAAAAATAAACCAAAAAAATCATGCCCTAAAAAATGTTTATTATGATGCAGCGCTGCACTTAATTAAAGCTGTCGGCAAAATACAAATACATACATACATGTCACATAAATGACGCACGGCACTGGGTGAGTTTGTAACAGGACATATTTCATTGCATGTGGTAACATATTGCAGATGTCAGTTCAAACATTGACGCGACGCATATTAAAAAAAAAAAAGACGATGGCCGACGTTAATGAAAATATGAATAGCCTATTAAATCTTGACGGGTAGTAAATAGTGCATGTCTGTGGAGGTTGTGGGTGGAGAAGTGAGGGAAGGCGTGGATTGGGGGGGGGGGGGGTGGGTGGTCTTGTAGTACCGCAGTATTCTTCTAATACACGCACTGATAAACTAAAATTAAATGGCGATAAATGAACCCAGTCAGATTTTATATCGTAATATTTCAAAAAGGAATTTGTCACAAGAAGTAGCCCAAGCCATGGCAGGAACGGAAGTAGGCTGGGCAACGGAGAGGTCTTCAAGCTGACCAATCACCGGGGGAAAAAGGAAAATTAACAGTTTGTTTAAAAAAGTGTTATTGCCTGCATAATTTTAATTCGTTTTAGAAGACACACTCCCCACACCCCGCCCCCTCCAACCCCCCCACACATCATCAAAAATCAGTAGTGTGAGATTTTCCCCCCATTGTTCGCCTCCCCATTTATATGTTCTCCCCCCCCCCTTCTGATGTGTTTTCCTCCCTCCCCGCTTGATGTGTTTGCCTCCCCAACCGATGTGTTTGCCTCCCCAACTGATGTGTTTGCCTCCCCAAATGATGTGTTGGCCTCCCCAACTGATGTGTTTGCCTCCCCAACTGATGTGTTTGCCTCCCCAACTGCTTTGTTTGCATCCCCAACTGATGTGTTTGCCTCCCCAACTGATGTGTTTGCCTCGCCAACTGATGTGTTTGCCTCCAGAATGATGTGCCCCCCCCCATTGATGTGTTGGCCTCCCTAACTGATGTGTTTGCCTCCCCAACTGATGTGTCCCCCCTCTTTGATGTGTTTGCCTCCCCAACTGATGTGCTTACCTCCCCAACTGATGTGTTTGCCTCGCCAACTGATGTGTTTGCCTCCCCAACTGATGTGTTTGCCTCCCAACTGATGTTTTTGCCTCCCCAACAGATGTGTTTGCCTCCCGAATGATGTGTTTGCCTAGCCAACTGATGTGTTTGCCACCCCAACTGATGTGTTTGCCTCCCGAATGATGTGTTCTGCTTGTAACAGAAAAAAAGAGACCAACTCTCAAAGATAGGACAGCGACAGTCGTGTGTCGATGCATCATTTGAATTTCATGTGAACATAATCTTCAGTTTCTACCCTTATTCAAAGACGCGCAGTATCATTGTAAGTCCTTTCTCTAGTGTAGCAGGGGTTCTTAGCCTCTTTTGCAGAGCCGCACCTATCCTTCCCACCTTGATTTCAAAACATATTGACCGCTGCACACCACCCCCATGATTAAAATTAAATTAATAAAAAAATTACAAAACAAAAAACTGATTTTCTGGGTGTTCCCGCACACACCCCTCACTGCCTCCAACACCACAAGGGGATGCGGTCACTCCCGTTTAAGAACCCCTGCAGTATAGTATAACCACCTTTTTTTTTTTTTTTGGTAAACAACACTGAAATGAATGCGACCTGTTGGTGTGGCTGCTGTGTAGTCGAGTGTTTAATGAACTTTCGGGAACATTCTTTAAAATGGTGTACATTTCAATGGGAACCATTGACTCTCCCCATCAAACAAAATACTACGCAGCTGAATTCGTGGCAGTGGTTCTAACCATGTTGGGTATAATTGACCACTTGCCCCCCCCCTCCCTCCAACTACTACCAAAAATAACAAAAACCTCTAAAATTGTGGCATAGCCCTAGCAAACAAATGCTTTAATTTTGAAAAAATAAGTTACTTAGCTTACTAAATTTTGTTTTCTTTAAAAATAGTAAGCAAAGTTACTTTTCTTTTCTTTCTTTTTTTGTTTGTTTTGTTTTCTTTAAAAATATTTTTCTTCCCTTACTTAGCTTACTATTTTTAAAGAAATAATATAAACATCTAAGTTTTAAAATTGAATTTTCAACTATATGTATAAAAATAAAATAAAATAAAAGTTAACACACATATTTGAATAGTTTTATGAGACTACTGGAATGATAGTCCATTTCATCCATTCATTTCAACTCTTTCATTTGTTTAACTTTAAAGAAGACTTACCGTGTGTTATTATGGAAGAAATCCGATGGGTACAAAAAGTAACTTTATTTCCACCACACAGTGAGTTTACAGATGCGATTTCATTGGCAATGACGTCACTAAAAGGGCGCCAAGTTTGGTCTTTTAAAGAAAAAGTATAAATAGCGCCCCCCGCACCCCTCCCCCCCCCCCGTGCCACATCTCCCACCTCCAATTACTCAAATAAAAAAAAAAATTTACAAAAAAAAAATAACAAAGAAATAAAATCAGTAATCGAATAGACAGATTCTGTTGAAAAAAATGATGTTTGATGTAAAAGTTTGCTAAGGGTCGGTTCACACGATCAAATTTCGCGTCAAATTGTTGCATGAACGCACTATTTTGTGCGTGGTTTCTTTTTTGGGGAATTTGATCAAATAGTAATTTGAAAGCTGTGAAAGGCTTCATACACGAATTGCATCAAATGCTTGAAAGAAAATTTAACCGTGTGAACCGACCTCTAGACAAAGCGTGAAATTCCATATGCGATTACAGTAATCGCCTTTCATTTAAAACATCAAGTTTCCCAACTATATTTTTTTTTAAAAAGCTGTTGTTAACATCGCTAGCCTAGACTGGACTTGTTCATTGTGGGCGTGATAAGCAGCAGGGCAGTGCCGAGGAAAAGTGGCGCCTAGGGCGGTACCTTAAGTGGCGCCACAAAATGTATAGAAAAAAGTGCCGCCCATGTGGACCAGTTAAAGACCATTTAGACGCCCTATGCCTTTGTAAATTACATTTTGATTTTGTCATTTAATCGACTATAAAGGTCATATTTAAAGACGAATCTTGGCGCCCCCTTACTGTTGGTGCCTGGGGTGAGAGAGAGAGAGTGCCATCTTAGCCCCCCGCCCGCCCCACAACTCTTCCCTTTCGCACGTCCCTGCTTGAAAGAACCTACATCTCTTAGCCACATGCACTTTTATACATGAACCATTTCTCTGTTCAGGTTTACACATTTAAAACCATTTATTTAGTACCGTCGCACTACTGGCTGATTGAGAACCACTGTAATTGAACTGTGATGAATCAGCTCCCAGCAGGTCGCTAGCGACATACTGGCGTAAAAAGCTGCTGGTAAGTGTGACTATATACTGATATAAATATCTACATTAGGTTACTTAATTATTTGCCCTCAATTCCCCCCCCCCCCCCAAACAAATACACAAACAAAAGAGCATGAGTGGAATAAAGTCTTTAGCGTCCCCTAATGTAATTTGTGGTTTTCTTTAGAAAAATTGTGTTTGTACATTTAACTCAATCCATGCTTTTTCAGGGACGAGTCAAGAATGCACACCCTCAACAGGTTGCCCGCCCTCACCAAGGTGCCCGCCCTCCCCGGGGTGCCCGCCCTCACCAAGGTGCCCGCCCTCCCCAGGGTGCCAACCCCCCCAGGGGGCCCGCCCTCAATAGGGTACCCGCCCTCAATAGGGTGCCCGCCCTCCCCAGGGTGCCCGCCCTCCCCAGCTTTCCCGCCCTCCCCAGGGTGCCCGCCCTCACCAGGGTGCCGGCCCTCCCCAAGATGCCTGCCCTACCCAGGGTGCCCGCCCTCCACAGGGTGCCCCCTCCCCAGGGTGCCTGCCCTCTCATGGTGCCCCCTCCCCAGGGTGCCCCTTCCCTCCACAGGGTGCCAGTGCTCCCCGCCAAACACCACTTTCCTGTTGTTTTCATGTTTATACATTTAGATCAAGCCTGCACCATAGTTTCAAGTGTTGCACTTATGCCCAACTTAATGTTTGTCTGGTTTCGCTGCCTCCATTTTCCGAATTCATCACTGCCGAACCCGTCACTCTTTTAAAAGAGTCGAAGACAGTGGTTCTCAATCTTCCTAATGTCGCGACCCTTTAATAAAGATCCTCATGTTGTGGAGACCCCCAACCATAAAATTATTTTCGTTGCTCCTTCAAAAATATTTGTTTTCCGATGGTCTTAGGCGATCCCTGCTGTAAGGGTCGTTCCAACCACAAAGGGGTCGCGACGGACAGGTTAAGAAACCACTGGTCTAAGAGGATTTGTTATCAAAGTGTCGATATTAATAATCGCCCTAAGTGTAAAGATTAAACGAAAGTACTTTCAACACAAGTTTAGAACCCTTCCTTTAATTTTTTTTTAAACAAACACCCCCCCCCCCCCCAATACAACCGCCACTAAGCACTTTAACCAAGTCATCTACAGATTAAGGTAAACAAAGAGATTAGCCTTTAATGCTAAGTAGCCATCGAAGCATTGTAATTATTGACGTTAAAACCTAAATCTAACGAGGTCATTTAAGCGGCGGGGAAGGTAGGTAATTGTTGATACACACGCGCGGGTGCGGATTGGGGGGGGGGGTTGAAGGGGAGGGGACAGTAAAATGAAATAAAAGCACAGGTGAATCGATAATCAGGTAAAGGGCTCTACAGGTAGGTTGATGCTCAGGTATAAAAGAAAGTGTTGCTGTATGAACATGTAATTAAATTGGTTAAGTGTGCGTTGAGTGCGTAGTTCAGAGTAGTGCTATGTCATAGAACACACTGTAAGTAAGTGTGGGTGCTATGTCATAGAACACACTGTAGGTAAGTGTGGGTGCTATGTCATAGAACACACTGTAGGTAAGTGTGGCCGAGCCGGGGTGTGGATAAATATCAACAGCCACATGGGTAAATGGACCTTCCCTTATTTACACAGGTGATTTTTTTCCTACTAATACACACAGGTGAATAATAACCAAATATACACAGGTAAATAATCACCAAATATACACAGGTGAATAATCACCTAATATACACAGGTGAATAATCATCAAATATAAATTGGTGAATAATCACCTAATATAAACTGGTGAATAATCACCTAATATACACAGGTGCATAATCAACTAATATACACAGGTGAATAAACACCTAATATGCACAGGTGAATAATCACCTAATATTTTTTTTTTTGCTGGCATCCGTCCGTCATAAGGTGACGATGGTATGTTGAATGGTCTACAGATAAAATGAACTGAAATAGAAAAGTGAAAAGTCTATCAATAAAATTCTCAGCTGAACCTTCAAATTATCTACCTATGAAACTACTGCTTATTTATAGACGGATATAACGTCATACATGTCTTGTTATGCTTCATTAAAATCTTGTTATACTTCATTAATATCTTGTTATACTTCATATAAATCTTGATATTCTTCATTAACGTCTTGTTATACTTCATTGTTGTCTTGTGATACTTCATTAATGTCTTGTTTAGCTTCATTAATGTCTGGTTATACTTCAGATATGGAAGAAAAAAAGGAAGTAATTAATAACATTAACTTTTTTCCGCTGCAAGATAACTCTCACTTAGCATCTATGGATTAATTCCCCTGTTACCACCCAAGTGTGTCGGAAATATATTTGACAATCGGTGCCGCCGTCATATGCAGCACATCGCAATGAAGCCAAGCATTGGGACGTGCCCACCACTGATACTAGACCGCCACTGGCACTAGCCCACCACTGATACTAACCCACCACTGATAATAGCCCATCACTGATACTAGCCCACCACTGACACTAGCCCACAACTGACACTAGCCCACCACTGACACTAGCCCACCACTGACACTAGCCCACCACTGACACTAGCCCACCACTGACACTAGCCCACCACTGACACTAGCCCACCACTGACACTAGCCCACCACTGACACTAGCTCACCACTGACGCTAGCCCACCACTGACACTAGCCCACCACTTACACTAGCCCACCACTGTCACTAACCCGCCATTGGGAAGAGCCCAGCTGTATCTCACCTGATAAAAAGAGGATATTTTTCCTGGTATGCATGAAACATGAGACCTTAAAACTACCCATGGTATCAGAGGCCATTGAAATTAGCGGCGCATACTCTCATAAGGGAACACAGGGGCAGAGCTGTGGTCAGTGGTCATTTTTGTCAGGTTTTAATTCGTGGTCCCCGTATTTTTGTGTTATTATTTAATCCTAAACAGGATTCAATCAGGGCGAAATCAGGACTTAAACAGGACTTAATCAGGACGTAATCAGGGCTTAAATAGGACTTAATCAAGACTAAAACATGACTTAACCAAGACTAAAACATGACTTAATCAAGACTAAACATGACTTAATCAAGACTAAACATGACTTATCAAGGCTAAAACATGACTTAATCAAGACTAAAACATGACTTAATCAAGATTAAAACATGACTTAATCAAGACTAAAACATGCCTTAATCAAGACTAAAACATGACTTAATCAAGACTAAACATTACTTAATCAAGACTAAAACATGACTTAATCAAGACTAAAACATGACTTAATCAAGACTAAAACATGCCTTAATCAAGACTAAAACATGACTTAATCAAGACTAAAACGTGACTTAATCAAGACTAAAACATGACTTAATCAAGACTAAAACGTGACTTAATCAAGACTAAAACATGACTTAATCAATACTAAAACGTGACTTAATCAAGACTAAAACATGACTTAATCAAGACTAAAACGTGACTTAATCAAGACTAAAACATGACTTAATCAAGACTAAAACGTAACTTAATCAAGACTAAAAAATGACTTAATCAATACTAAAACGTGACTTAATCAAGACTAAAACATGACTTAATTAAGACTAAAACGTGACTTAATCAAGACTAAAACTGACTTAATCAAGACTAAAACATGACTTAATCAAGACTAAAACGTGACTTAATCAAGAATAAAACATGACTTAATCAAGACTAAAACATGACTTAATCAAGACTAAAACGTGACTTAATCAAGAATAAAACGTGACCTAATCAAGACTAAAACATGACTTAATTAAGACTAAAACGTGACTTAATCAAGACTAAAACATGCCTTAATCAAGACTAAAACGTGACTTAATCAAGATTAAAACGTGACTTAATCAAGACTAAAACGTGACTTAATCTAGAATAAAACGTGACTTAATCAAGACTAAAACATAACTTAATTAAGACTAAAACGTGACTTAATCAAGACTAAAACATGCCTTAATCAAGACTAAAACGTGACTTAATCAAGACTAAAAGGTGACTTAATCAAGATTAAACATGACTTAATCAAGACTAAAACGTGACTTAATCAAGACTAAAACATGCCTTAATCAAGAATAAAACATGCCTTAATCAAGACTAAAACATTAATTAATCAAGAATAAAACATGACTTAATCAAGACTAAAACATGACTTAATCAAGACTAAAACGTGACTTAATAAAGACTAAAACGTGACTTAATCAAGACTAAAACGTGATTAATCAAGACTAAAACGTGACTTAATCAAGACTAAAACGTGACTTAATCAAGACTAAAAGGTCACTTAATCAAGATTAAACATGACTTAATCAAGACTAAAACGTGACTTAATCAAGACTAAAACATGCCTTAATCAAGAATAAAACATGCCTTAATCAAGACTAAAACATTAATTAATCAAGAATAAAACATGACTTAATCAAGACTAAAACATGACTTAATCTAGACTAAAACGTGACTTAATAAAGACTAAAACGTGACTTAATCAAGACTAAAACGTGATTAATCAAGACTAAAACGTGACTTAATCAAGACTATAACGTGACTTAATCAAGACTAAAACATGACTTAATCAAGACTAAAACGTGACTTAATCAAGACTAAAACATGCCTTAATCAAGACAAAAACGTGACTTAATCAAGATTAAAACATACCTTAATCAAGACTAAAACGTGACTTAATCAAGACTAAAACGTGCCTTAATCAAGACTAAACATGACTTAATCAAGACTAAAACGTGACTTAATCAAGACTAAAACATGACTTAATCAAAACTAAAACGTGACTTAATCAAGACTAAAACATGACTTAATCAAACTAAAAAGTTCCTTAAACAAGACTAAAACATGACTTAATCAAGACTAAAACGTGACTTAATCAAGACTAAAACATGCCTTAATCAAGACTAAAACGTGACTTAATCAAGATTAAAACATACCTTAATCAAGACTAAAACGTGACTTAATCAAGACTAAATCGTGCCTTAATGAAGACTAAACATGACTTAATCAAGACTAAAACGTGACTTAATCAAGACTAAAACATGACTTAATCAAAACTAAAACGTGACTTAATCAAGACTAAAACATTACTTAATCAAGACTAAAACGTGACTTAATCATGACTAAAACATGACTTAATCAAGACTAAAACGTGACTTAATAAAGACTAAAACATGACTTAATCAAGAATAAAACGTGACTTAATCAAGACTAAAACATGACTTAATCAAGACTAAAACGTGACTTAATCAAGACTAAAACATGACTTAATCAAGACTAAAACGTGACTTAATCAAGACTAAAACATGCCTTAATCAAGACTAAAACGTGACTTAATCAAGACAAAAACACGCTTTAATCAAGACTAAAACGTGACTTAATCAAGACTAAAACATGCCTTAATCAAGACTAAAACATGACTTAATCAAGACTAAAACATGACTTAATCAAGAATAAAACGTGAGTTAATCAAGACTAAAACGTGACTTAATCAAGACTAAAACATGACTTAATCAAGACTAAAACATGCCTTAATCAAGACTAAAACATGACTTAATCAAGACTAAAACATACCTTAATCAAGACTAAAACATGACTTAATCAAGACTAAAACATGACTTAAGACTAAAACATGACTTAATCAAGACTAAAACATGCCTTAATCAAGACTAAAACATTAATTAATCAAGAATAAAACATGACTTAATCAAGACTAAAACATGACTTAATCTAGACTAAAACGTGACTTAATAAAGACTAAAACGTGACTTAATCAAGACTAAAACGTGATTAATCAAGACTAAAACGTGACTTAATCAAGACTATAACGTGACTTAATCAAGACTAAAACATGACTTAATCAAGACTAAAACGTGACTTAATCAAGACTAAAACATGCCTTAATCAAGACAAAAACGTGACTTAATCAAGATTAAAACATACCTTAATCAAGACTAAAACGTGACTTAATCAAGACTAAAACGTGCCTTAATCAAGACTAAACATGACTTAATCAAGACTAAAACGTGACTTAATCAAGACTAAAACATGACTTAATCAAAACTAAAACGTGACTTAATCAAGACTAAAACATGACTTAATCAAACTAAAAAGTTCCTTAAACAAGACTAAAACATGACTTAATCAAGACTAAAACGTGACTTAATCAAGACTAAAACATGACTTAATCAAGACTAAAACATGCCTTAATCAAGACTAAAACATGACTTAATCAAGACTAAAACATACCTTAATCAAGACTAAAACATGACTTAATCAAGACTAAAACATGACTTAAGACTAAAACATGACTTAATCAAGACTAAAACATGCCTTAATCAAGACTAAAACATTAATTAATCAAGAATAAAACATGACTTAATCAAGACTAAAACATGACTTAATCTAGACTAAAACGTGACTTAATAAAGACTAAAACGTGACTTAATCAAGACTAAAACGTGATTAATCAAGACTAAAACGTGACTTAATCAAGACTATAACGTGACTTAATCAAGACTAAAACATGACTTAATCAAGACTAAAACGTGACTTAATCAAGACTAAAACATGCCTTAATCAAGACAAAAACGTGACTTAATCAAGATTAAAACATACCTTAATCAAGACTAAAACGTGACTTAATCAAGACTAAAACGTGCCTTAATCAAGACTAAACATGACTTAATCAAGACTAAAACGTGACTTAATCAAGACTAAAACATGACTTAATCAAAACTAAAACGTGACTTAATCAAGACTAAAACATGACTTAATCAAACTAAAAAGTTCCTTAAAAAAGACTAAAACATGACTTAATCAAGACTAAAACGTGACTTAATCAAGACTAAAACATGCCTTAATCAAGACTAAAACGTGACTTAATCAAGATTAAAACATACCTTAATCAAGACTAAAACGTGACTTAATCAAGACTAAATCGTGCCTTAATGAAGACTAAACATGACTTAATCAAGACTAAAACGTGACTTAATCAAGACTAAAACATGACTTAATCAAAACTAAAACGTGACTTAATCAAGACTAAAACATTACTTAATCAAGACTAAAACGTGACTTAATCATGACTAAAACATGACTTAATCAAGACTAAAACGTGACTTAATAAAGACTAAAACATGACTTAATCAAGAATAAAACATGACTTAATCAAGACTAAAACATGACTTAATCAAGACTAAAACGTGACTTAATCAAGACTAAAACATGACTTAATCAAGACTAAAACGTGACTTAATCAAGACTAAAACGTGACTTAATCAAGACTAAAACATGACTTAATCTAGACTAAAACGTGACTTAATAAAGACTAAAACGTGACTTAATCAAGACTAAAACGTGATTAATCAAGACTAAAACGTGACTTAATCAAGACTATAACGTGACTTAATCAAGACTAAAACATGACTTAATCAAGACTAAAACGTGACTTAATCAAGACTAAAACATGCCTTAATCAAGACAAAAACGTGACTTAATCAAGATTAAAACATACCTTAATCAAGACTAAAACGTGACTTAATCAAGACTAAAACGTGCCTTAATCAAGACTAAACATGACTTAATCAAGACTAAAACGTGACTTAATCAAGACTAAAACATGACTTAATCAAAACTAAAACGTGACTTAATCAAGACTAAAACATGACTTAATCAAACTAAAAAGTTCCTTAAACAAGACTAAAACATGACTTAATCAAGACTAAAACGTGACTTAATCAAGACTAAAACATGACTTAATCAAGACTAAAACATGCCTTAATCAAGACTAAAACATGACTTAATCAAGACTAAAACATACCTTAATCAAGACTAAAACATGACTTAATCAAGACTAAAACATGACTTAATCAAGAATAAAACGTGAGTTAATCAAGACTAAAACGTGACTTAATCAAGACTAAAACATGACTTAATCAAGACTAAAACATGCCTTAATCAAGACTAAAACATGACTTAATCAAGACTAAAACATACCTTTATCAAGACTAAAACATGACTTAATCAAGACTAAAACATGACTTAAGACTAAAACATGCCTTAATCAAGACTAAAATATGCCTTAATCAAGACTAAAACATGACTTAATCAAAACTAATACATACCTTAATCAAGACTAAAACATGACTTAATCAAGACTAAAACATGACTTAAGACTAAAACATGCCTTAATCAAGACTAAAACATGACTTAATCAAGACTAAAACGTGACTTAAGACTAAAACATGCCTTAATCAAGACTAAAACATGACTTAATCAAGACTAAAACGTGACTTAAGACTAAAACATGCCTTAATCAAGACTAAAACATACCTTAATCAAGACTAAAACATGCCTTAATCAAGACTAAACATGACTTAATCAAGACTAAACATGACTTAATCAAGACTAAAACATACCTTAATCAAGACTAAAACATGACTTAATCAAGACTAAAACATGCCTTAATCAAGACTAAAACATACCTTAATCAAGACTAAAACATGCCTTAATCAAGACTAAACATGACTTAATCAAGACTAAACATGACTTAATCAAGACTAATACATACCTTAATCAAGACTAAAACATGGCTTAATCAAGACTAAAACATGACTTAATCAAGACTAAAACATGACTTAATTAAGACTAAAACATGCCTTAATCAAGACTAAAACATGCCTTAATCAAGACTAAAACATGACTTAATCAAGACTAAAACGTGACTTAAGACTAAAACATGCCTTAATCAAGACTAAACATGACTTAATCAAGACTAAAACATGCCTTAATCAAGACTAAAACATGCCTTAATCAAGACTAAAACATTCCTTAATCAAGACTAAAACATGCCTTAATCAAGACTAAACATGACTTAATCAAGACTAAACATGACTTAATCAAGACTAAAACATGAGTTAACAGGGCTTAATTCGAGAATACATAAAAATATCCATATAAAAAAAAAAGATATTGTGACGTCATTTATCCGTTATGCGTTACACTTAAAATGTGGCGCGACATGTGAGTAAGCACAGTGATTCTTGCGCCGCTCCTTCATCCGGTTGAACGGTAAGAAAAACATTACAAGTGTTACGCATCGATTGAAACAAGACGTAGACAACGTTAAAATGACGTCATACACCCCAGAGGACATAACGTCACAACTAGGCGTACCAGTCCCGTCCCGTCCCCCCCTTGGGCGGTGTGTGGGGGGTGGGTGCTGGGTCAGCTTATCGCCACGCCGCTGCTCGGCTTCCGATGAACTGACGAGTCGTCCGATACGTGAGCTGGTCCCTCAAACTGAAGCTTTTAAAGTCAAGACTTTTATGCTGTCCATGCGCCCTGCGCGCCCTGTCGTGTACGCGAAGACGCGTGTTCAATAAAGTCGTACTCGCCGCGGTGATCATGGTCGTTTAAACCACATCCTCCGGTGGGGCGTACACGGGGCGCGTTTATTTAGCAACATAAATATGTCATACGGCGCTTCGAGGATAAACTCCCCCATATGGATTGACGTAATTCGGGTTGTCTTTAGTGTTATTCTAAGTTAACAATTACTATAGACGCTGAGCGAAGGGGAGTGGGTGATGTACTGGAAAAGGGTGGGGGGGGGGGGTGGGCTGGCCTTAGACTTGCATTGAAACGTGGGGGCGGGGGGGGAGTGGAGGGGGAGGGCGGAAGTACGGGGCGGTGATGAATATTTGATGAATGTCATTACCAGCAGAACGGTGCGATTTAATGTTTATTTCACGTCTAATCTCAGATGACAAAGATGTCTAATCTCAGATGACAAAGATGTCTAATCTCAGATGACAAAGATGTCTAACGCAATGAATACATAAATAGCTAATACAACACTGGCGGCTGCGGCGGTGGCGGCATCAAAAGAACAACAAAAACCAACACAATATATTAAAAGGGAAATGATAAGCACATTTTTTTTTTGGTGGGGGGGGGGGGGGGGGTTTGTTTTGGTGATAAAATGAATTCACTAGTTTTACATCTTGGGAAACGCAGCTGAGGCGGTGAACCGTCACCGTCATAAATCCACCACTGAATGGAGTATATGGCAAAAAAAAAGAGAGTATTTTGTAATGATTTGTAATGTTTTGTAATGATTTGTAATATTTTGAAATAATATGTAATATTTTTTAATGATATGTAATATTTTGTAATGATATGTAATATTTTGAAATAATATGTAATATTTTGTAATTATAAGTAATATTTTGTAATGATTTGTAATATTTTGTGATGATATGTAATATTTTGTAATGATATGTAATATTTTGTAATAATATGTAATATTTTGTAATGATATGTAATATTTTGTAATGATATGTAATATTTTGTAATGCTATGTAATATTTTGTGATGATTCGTATTATTTTGTAACCTTGGAAAGTCGAACTAGTTAGTACCAGTCCTGTCTAATGCTGCTGAATGTATTGCCACCATATTTAATATTCTTCAATTTACCGAAACTGGTCTACACTGGCATTGTCCAGGGACGTCCGCAAGAGCTGGTGGTCAGCATCTCCTGTTTGGAAAAAGACAGTTAGTCTAGTGTCTGAGGCCGTCCAGACGTAGCCGATTTGAATTGTAAAACTGCTGCACGGTGGCTCGTTGATTCCTGATTGATATGACTAGCTTTTAAAATAGAAACTGTCGTGGCAAAGACGCCCGCCAAACTATCGTGGCAAAGACGCCCGCCAAACTGTCGGGGCAAAGACGCCCGCCAAACTGTCGTGGCAAAGACGCCCGCCAAACTGTCGTGGCAAAGACGCCCGCCAAACTGTCGTGGCAAAGACGCCCGTCAAACTGTCGTGGCAAAGACGCCCGCTAAACTGTCGTGGCAAAGACGCCTGCGAAACTGTCCGGTCCCTTCTACTAGCAGTCAAAATATTTCAGGTGAAATGATGTGGGGGTTGGGGGTGGAATGATTTAAAAATGAATTATTTTGTTTTTGGCATACTGTATTTTGGGTAAATTCGTATAGATTGTATCGCGTTTTTTTACCATGGCCGTCATCTTGGTTGCCTGAACCCTAAATTTATCCCTCACCCTAATCTGAACCCTAAATTTATCCCTCACCCTAAGCTGAACCCTAAATCTATCCCTCACCCTAACCTGAACCCTAAATCTATCCCTCACCCTAACCTGAACCCTAAATCTATCCATCACCCTAACCTGAACCCTAAATCTATCCATCACCCCAACCTGAACCCTAAATCTATCCATCATCCTAACCTGAACCCTAAATCTATCCATCACCCTAACCTGAACCCTAAATCTATCCATCATCCTAACCTGAACCCTAAATCTATCCATCACCCTAACCTGAACCCTAAATCTATCCATCACCCTAACCTGAACCATAAATCTATCCATCACCCTAACCTGAAACCTAAATCTATCCATCACCCTAACCTGAACCCTAAATCTATCCATCACCCTAACCTGAACCCTAAATCTATCCATCACCCCAACCTGAACCCTAAATCTATCCATCACCCTAACCTGAACCATAAATCTATCCCTCACCCTAACCTGAACCCTAAATCTATCCATCACCCTAACCTGAACCCTAAATCTATCCCTAAACCTAATGATGAGGTACCATCTATCTGAATTAGCCGTATTTTGTTTTTGACAAACTGTATTTTGTTCTCAGAGATGATATCTTCGGTCGTTGTTTGTAATCTTCAAAACTTTTATTCAAAGAAGCTTGGACTCGGGCCTCAATACCCCAGAGTCAAACTGCCCCCACTCCCCCCCGCCCCCCCCCCCGGGGGTCACGCTCTGGAATAAGATAAATACAAATATCATTCTATTTCGTTTTCCCGACTTGACAACAGTAATGAGGGAAACTGTGCTAATGTCTGTGTTCAATGCAATAAAACTGTGCTGATGGCTGTGTTCAATGCAATAAAACTGTGCTAATGTCTGTGTTCAATGCAATAAAACTGTGCTAATGTCTGTGTTCAATGCAATAAAACTGTGCTAATGTCTGTGTTCAATGCAATAAAACTGTGCTGATGGCTGTGTTCAATGCAATAAAACTGTGCTAATGTCTGTGTTCAATGCAATAAAACTGTGCTGATGGCTGTGTTTAATACAAAAATAAAACTGTGATAATGTATGTGTTTAGTTAAGAATATAAATGTAACTACATTTGAAAGATGATCTAGTCAAGTAGTTTCTAACTCCGACTAGGGCTCCAGGAAATGACTCCACGAGAAAAACCTCAGTGGTTCCTTAAGTTTCATCTCCGGCCAGTGATCCGAGAAAATGGCAGATCAATTCGTTTGAGGACCTTTCTCCCAATCAATTTCATTGCATCCACGAAGAGGCTGACATCTGCCACCCCACTGCACTACTGTCTTTTGAAACGCGTTGTGAATATATATGGCATAAACATCTTTTAGGTTTAGAAAATATGTTATAACATTAGTCTACATTAGGGGCGGACAACTCTGCTCTTTGGAGGCTAAATCAAGGGCGGCCAACCATTCTCTAGGAATCTTAATAAGGGCGGTGAACCCTGCTGTATGGAGTCAACATCAGGGGCGGCCAAACTTGCTATAAAATTTCCACGCCAGGGGACGGCCAACCCTGCTCTATAGAGTCCAACCCATTCTGTATGGAGTCTAAATTAGAGCGGCGAACCCTCCTCTGTGGAGCCAACATCAGGGACGGCCAACCCTGCTCTATAGAGTCCAACCCATTCTGTATGGAGTCTAAATTAGAGCGGCGAACCCTCCTCTGTGGAGTCAACATCAGGGACGGCCAACCCTGCTCTATATAGGCCACACCATGAGCGGCCAACCCATTCTCTATGGAGTCTAAATTAAGGGGCGGCCAACTCCTGCTCTAAAGAGCCTACGTCAGTGAGATCAAACTTTGCTACATGGGATCAACACCCCCCCCCCCCCCAAACCGAAGAAATATTTCATGATAAATCACCCTGTCGAACACGGTATTGAAACGCTACTGCAAAAGTCGCAAGCGAAACAGAAGTAGTGCAGACACCCGTTACAAACAAGGTATTAAAACGCTACTCCAAAAGTCGCAAGCGAAACATGAGTAGTGCAGACACCCGTTACACAACAAACTCAAAGCCCCTTGGATCACCCCTTACCCCCAAATCAACCCAGCCCTGCTTCCAGACGATTAGTAGTTCCAACTAATTGATTGCTTTTCTCAAATGACTGATCAGGAAATCTGACCGGACAACAAGGGGCTGATGTTGGGAAAAGGGGGGGGGGGGTAATGGGCTTCTGATCTTATTGAATTAGTTCCACTACTACAGAGTGGCGTGCCGAGTTCACTCTCCTTCGTATGGTTTCAAAACGCTCTAGTAGTTTGAGGAAGTAGCCATGGGTTGGAAAAGAGGGGGGGGGGGGGAGAAGGTGGTTGGGTCGAGTGGTGTCTGTTGGCTGGTAGAGGGTGTAGAAGGTGGTGTGGTTGGAGTGTTTGGGAGGGTAAGTCGAGCGGTTGGGTGGAGTGGGTTTGGAGTGTACTGGTTGGTTGGTTGGAAGAAGGAGAAGGGGTGTTGTGGTTGGTGTGTTTGGGAGGGTAGGTCGAGGGGTTGGAAGTTAGGGAGGGGAGGGGGCTGGGGTATACATCCCACAATCCTTTATTTCCTGACATTGTTCTGAAACAAACGGCTAGTTCTATGCTGTAAATAGATTTTGATTGCAACAAACACAAATGAGGGAATGGCATCCTTCTACAGCGGTCAAGAATTTTTCTTCGGCTGACCAAAACAATCGTTCCATACTTAAAAGATGGTGCCATTTGTCACAAGGCTCAATTAATGTCATTCGGTTATCCCAGCCAAATCCGAACGCTGCGAAGATAGGGTGCGAAAAGGAGTGGATGCGGGGCGGGATGGATATGGTGGGTTCACTGTTAAGAAGAAAATCGGGTAACTAAATTAATACATGAGTTGGGTCATCATGTCAAGGTTAATGCCATAAATGACGTAATAGCACTAGATTTCCCCCCCCCCCCCCCCACGGGTGTAATGGATCGAGATGCTAAGAAATTACAGGAAACGTAATCTTATAGGCAATGGTTGCGGAAATGGAGCAATATGAGCAGCCAAGGGTGGTGGTGGTGGGTGAGGTCAGGCCTGGTACGGGAAGGGGGCAATATGAACAGCCAAGGGTGCTTGGCTCGCCCCTCGTCAGTGTGCGCACTTCTCACATGATAAATAATGTAACACATGAAGTGATACATACTTTCGGTCCGTGGGATTTATTCAATACCGAAAGAAAATCTTATTGCGGCCATAAAACGTTCATTCTTATCAAAAGTCAGAAACCTCCAGACCCCCCCCCCTCCAGCCCTCCCACCCCTGAAACACCCTCCCCCCACCTACCCACACACCCCCAGCGCCCAAAACCATGACACTGTAATGAAATGCAGCTCAAAAGATTTCCTGGTACACATTCCACACTGCGCCAAATCCCTCCCCAAAACTGTAGTTTTAACAATTTATTTCTATTTCATCACCAGCAACCGTCCACTAGGAATGTCTGATGGCGATTTCCACGTAAGCTTTTTATATCAACGGTTCTCAAACGCGCCTGTGCTTTTATCGATCCAAGAGTTTCATCCAAAAGAAGCAAAGATTTAAATCAGCGAGTTTGTTTAAAAAAAATATTTTTTTTGCGTTTCATTGCAATTAAACCTCATCCGCTTAAGCGTCAGTTCACACGATCAAATTTCTCGTCAAATTTTTGTATGAACGCACTATTTTGTGCGTGTTTTCTTTTTTTTGGGAATTTGATCAAATAGTAATGTGAAAGTTTTTGACGAGGCTTCATACACCAATTGCATCAAATGCTTGAAGGAAAATTTGATCGTGTGAACCGACCCTTACAAAGACGTCACTGTCACAACCACAATCTAGTTATGAATATTATAACAGAGGCCCAGTAGTTCAAATGATAGTGACTAATTCTTTCTTTACACACGGTGACGATCATAATAATAATAGTAGTTAATACTTGTGCTACGAGCAAACACTCACGCCGAACATGTTGAATCAGAAAAACCTTGGGAAGTAGACTCTCGTTAAACTTGTTGGCAACTCTTTTACTTGATAAGTGTTATCACACTATGACGAAATCTTCTTACATAAATTTCGTTAATCAACTGTCACCATTTCTTATTTCCGTTCTTGCTAGCCTCTCATTGGCCAGTTTTTCACCAAGTCCCCATACTCTATTTTTGCTGGCATCCGTCCGTGACGATGGTATGGAATTCGCAGGACGAAATCCACCTTTACAGCATCTTTATCAAATCGCCCGGACCCACTCACCCCCCCCCCCCACATCTCACGGCCCCCAACCCCTTTTTCAAAGTAGTGCTCAAAATTCCCATATTACTTATCTCCCATATAATTATATCTGTGACAGTCACCTCTAAACAAAAACAATTTAGCATCTTTACTAACAATCACACATATTCTGAAGGGAGCTTAAGCGTATGCTCTTAAAGCCCTGGCTAGTACAATGGTTACCACCTTCATATGCTGGGCTGTGCCGTACTACATCGTCATAACGTATGACTCTCCCGCCGCCTTGGCGGCCCCCCCCCCCACAACATCCAGAGCTGGGCATTCAGTCAACAGATGCTCTGGTGTTTTCTGGGACCAAGCTACAATGCCGACAGGTCGGGTCCCTGTTGTTGTCTAGCCTATGAAAGTATGGGCAGGTGTTTTCTGGTACCAGGCTGCAATGCCGACAGGTCGGGTCCCTGCTGTTGTCTAGCCTATGAAAGTATGGGCTGGTGTTTTCTGGTACCAGGCTGCAATGCCGACAGGTCGGGTCCCTGTTGTTGTCTAGCCTCTAAAAAGTATGCGTTGCGGTTGGCCCATGCTCTGTTCTTATTTCGGTCGCCGGATTCTTGTTATCCGTGGCTCAACTTCCACCACAGGTCTTGTTTGCTAGATGCGGTATGTTCGCTAAGACACCTTTATGGACACCTTTACAGCATCTTTATCAAATCGCCCGGACCCACTCACCCCCCCCCCCCATCTCACGGCCCCAACCCTTTTTTTCAAAGTAGTGCTCAAACTTGAAAGTGAAGATCCCCCCCCCCCCCCCACTTTTTTTTCCCCAAATTAGGGTAATCGGTTCTGTTCTCGATGTAACAAAAAATAACCGAGGTAAGTGCATATTAAGTATCGACTTGTAAGGTCGTTATGTAGGTATCGATTTATAATTTGATATTAAGTACCGACTTTCCTGAAATGGGATTCTTTCGATACACGGAGAGCGCCATTAGGCCTTGGGTGGGCATGGGCAAAGATGTCTAGGACGTAGAAGCAGCCCTGTTTAGCAGACATGGATAAGTCGGTCAGCGGTGTTGGTCAGCGAGAATTCAGTCATTGGCCAGGCATGATTCTGCGTGTTTCATGTCAGCCAGCGGTCGTGCGAATTTTGTGATTCTCTGATCTTCGCCTGTTTTGAATCTGGCAATGGATACCGAACGTGTCAACGTGTGGTGTACACGCGTTTGACCGATCTCAGTACCGTATTTGATTTTGAGTAATCATTAGAAGAATCATTAATAATCGTTGCTTAATCACCTTGAGCTTACACACTGGAGTTTATTCTCACCGGCACAACTAAAAAAAAAACAACTTCTACCTTAGCCACGGACTCCTTTAGTTTCTCTTTCTCTCTTTCCTTCTTTTTTTTTTATCTCATTATCTCTCTCTCATGATCTCTCTCATTCTCTCTATATCATGCTTTATCTTTCTCTCTCTCTCTTTCATTATTTCTCTCTCCCCCCATCACTCCTTATCTTTCTCTTTGCATTCTCTCTAATTCCTTATCTCTCGCTTAGCTTTCTCCCTCTCTAATTCTCTCTCTCATACTCTCTCTCACATTCTCCCACTCTCTCTCTCCCTCTCTCTCATTCTTTCAGTTTCTATCTCTCTTTCTTTCACTTTTTCTCTCTCTATTTCTCTCTTTTTCTCTCACTCTCTATTTCATCTATCTCTTCCCACTCTCTCTTATTCTCTCTCTATCTATATCTTTCTCGCTCTCGTTTCCTATCTCACTCTCTCTCTCTTTCTCCTCCTCTCTCTTTCTCTCTTCTCTTAACCAGATTGAAATATGCAATGACGTATAAAACAACAAAAACAAACAAAAAGTGTCACAAAAGGCTATGACTATTCGAACCCGAGAACCAGAAGTGAGAGGTTGGGATTAAAAAACGATTTAAAATATTATTGTTGGGTTTGTAAGACAAAATGAGGTATGAACTGAAAGATAATTGAATGGACTATATGTTTGTAATCTTAATTCTTCAGTTTAACTAAAATAAACTACCACAAATGACACCCGAATAGCATTAGTCAAAATGGACACGGACACGCAGCGCCGCCATTTGCACACGGGTCCCATTAGACTCAATGCTATAACAAACCCAACAATAATATTTTAAATAGTTTTTTAATCCCAGCCTCTCACTTCTGGTACCCGGGTACGAATAGCCACTTCGGTCCCTAAATGGGGTCAAGCCGACAGTTTTAATTTGTTTACCAAACTGAAAGTGGGAAGTCATTCATTATACACCCGACGTCTCTACAATTCCCCCCCCCCCCGCTTCTCTATAAATATGTAACCAGATATAACCAAATATAACCAGGTCACTAATGTCTCTTTCTCGTCCAGACATTGTTTCCATCCCATGGGACATGCTCCCATTTTATTAAATCCACTTCATCGAAAAAAAACTCACCCCCCACCCTCCGAAAATCACCCCCCCCCCCTTTCTGCTCACACTGCATGTTTTGCAAATGTGCAAGAACGTCCAGGCAGTGCCAGGGCCGCACTGGGATCACCACTCTTTCGTTCTAATGAAATGTCCGGCCCGTTCTGGAATGATGTCTTCAAGGCCATTAACATACCGGACACGTCCGCTGGAGACAATGTCGCATTGAACAAATTGATGGATCTCTTCTGTTCGCATCTGCATGGCTCTTGTGACATTTTTTTTTTTTTACAGTGGAAAAATAATTGTACATGGTTTTTATTTCTGTAGATGGCTCTTTTTACCGGCATCTGTAATAAAAAAAAATACCACAAAACAACAACAACAACAACATTTTTCTGCCAACCCGGATCTGAAGCAATCTTTTTAAAATTTAAGCAAATTCAAGTCTTAAACAATTTTCGATCACATTCTGCATGAGGCAAACCAAGTACCTTTAAGTGTAAAACTGGTCTTGGATTATTTTTTTTTCCGGGGGTTTGGGGGGTGGGGGTGGGGGGAGGCGAGCAGAAGACAGGAGGAGTGGGTATGGTGGCGTGCACCGCGGTCCGTGGTTTATTAAATAAAAAATATAACGTAACGACTTGCTTTGTATAATGAGTTCGCCATGTGTTTAATTGTGTTTAAACATCACCCACCCACCCCCCACATCAATATTTTTTTGCAGATGCGCTCCTGACGACAAGCGGTTAACGTGTTTAGCCAATCAGATTCCACGTGCAGCCATCTTGACACATCCGGGTTCTCCAATTATACTTTGGTGTCAGGGACCTGCAGGAACACATTCTCGTCTGCTCCTGTTCCATTTTTTTTAAAATCGGGGTTGGGGTTTCGGGGGAGGGGTGGGAGTGTTGAGTTTGTGGGGGGTGGGGGTGGGGCGTGAGTTGTATGGGGTGGTGGGGCTGAGGTCACGAGCCTTGATTTACATTCAGACGTCTACATAAATGAATAGATGTCACACTTCAGGCAAATCATTCTTAACACTTCTTATCTCTTTGATGAAACAGAAGATGTTATTCTAGAGTTCGGGAAGTGTGAATGTTGAGTGTCAAACGTTTGTAAAAGTGGGGGGGGGGGGGGGGATAAGCGTGGTATAGGGGGGTAGGGATATGCTGTAAGCGAGTATCTGACTAATAATTTAAAGGGCAAAAAATCTTTTGCTGCCCTCTTGGACACTACTTCTCAGCTAAGTGCTATATTTTTTTTTTTTTCGTTTTTCTGTTTGTTCGCTGATGAAGGCTTCCTGCCGACACGTTCATGTTTTGTTGCGTTCCTTTTTTCAGGTTAACCTTACTGTGCTTTACTAATTCACAATTTTAAGAATTTTGCATTTATATAAGATGGAAACCCATGAGAGCTATATCAACAAAATTAAAAAGGTCCAAATGTTGTTAACTTAAAGTCTAAATGTTGTAAACTTAAGATCTAAATGTTGTAAACTTAAGGTCTAAATGTTGTAAACTTAAGATCTAAATGTTGTAAATTTAAGATCTAAATGTTGTAAACTTAAGATCTAAATGTTGTAAACTTAAAGTCTAAATGTTGTAAATTTAAGATCTAAATGTTGTAAACTTAAGATCTAAATGTTGTTAACTTAAAGTCTAAATGTTGTAAATTTAAGATCTAAATGTTGTAAATTTAAGATCTAAATGTTGTACATTGAAGATCTAAATGTTGTTAACTTAAGGTCTAAATGTTGTAAATTTAAGATCCAAATGTTGTAAACTTAAGATCTAAATGTTGTAAACTTAAAGTCTAAATGTTGTAAATTTAAGATCTAAATGTTGTAAACTTAAGATCTAAATTTTGTAAACTTAATGTCTAAATGTTGTAAACTCAAGGGCCATTGATACAGTTTGATTATTTAGAAACCTCTTGATTATCAAAGTATTGTAGACTCTGCCAAATAAATTTATTTCAAAAATAGATTCAGCTTTCCAAAAGGCATCTAGGCATCCTCTAGACTCTAGATTGTCTTGTTAAGCGGTTCTCGGTCTTTTATTTTCTCCTGTAAACCTTTACTATACTTCTCTGTAAAGAGTCCCACCACTCCTTTTTTTTCACACCCACCCACAATGGTACCCGGATGCGAATGGCGGCGCTGAGTGTCCGAGTCTATTTTGTCTAAATGCTATTCGGATGTCATTTGTAGTAGTTTATTTTAGTTAAAGTGAAGAAGTTAGTTTACAAACGTATAGTCCATTCAATTATCTTTCATTTGATATCCCATTTTGACAGACAAACCCAACAATAATATTTTATACAGTTTATTTTTATCCAAACCTCTCACTTCTTGTACCCGGGTACGAATAGCCTCTTCGTTCCTGAAAAAAGTATTTTAGACACTAGATTTGCTTAATAATCCAATAAAGCAGATGAAGGGGTGACAAATGTAAGCTTTTTTATTATTTTTTATAAATATTTTACACTTTTCTTCAGTTTTGTCAATTTAATTATATTTTATCAAGCGTCGTTGCTTAACAAAAAAAAAAAAAAAAAAAAAAAAAAAGCGGGGGAAAAAATCAATAAAAACCATAAACATCGGACTTTGATACAAAATACCAGCCCAGTGGCGCTACATCCCTTTTTGGTCTTTGGCCTGCCTCATCACTTGCTTGCACTCTGACCTAACTGATGCTTGTCTTTTCCATGCTTGAATTGAAAGCTGCTGTAGATATTTTCCCCTACGTCACACATCCATCTAAGCCTTGCTCTGCCTTTGAGCCGTTTTCCCGGGGTTTCGGCGGTACACCCTCTTCACTCGTATTTCCTTTGGCATTCTTTCAATGCCCCGCCTATATGCGGCCCCAAAATTATTTTTTGTGTGATAATAATACAAAAAAAAAACCCATAAGTTTAATTAAAAAACAAAATATCGAATACAGCTTATGACAGCGGGGCTATCTTCAAAACAGCGAAGTATAATTTATGACACAGTCTATTACAAATGTTTGCCTTGTTCATCAGCCAGATATAGCACAATAAGACAATAGACTGACATGTGTCTCGACGGGTTGAAAAAAGGTGTTTCATTTTAAGTTGTCTGCTTCTGTTTATATCATCTGGGCAGTCGGACAAGGGTACAGCACCCTGCTGAAGGCAGAAATTCGGATGTCATCCCCAACACCCCTCTCCCCCTTTTCACCCATAGTCGGGAAAGTTTGTTTGGCTGTTTGAAGGGCTAAAATAATGGATGACCTACTTTTAGAACCCTGTATCTCCATTCACAACATTGGATTAACCCAGCATGACGTAAAAATACTGGAGTCAGGTTTTAAGTGCATTGTTAGAAGAGAGAGAGAGAGAGAGAGAGAGAGAGAGAGAGAGAGAGAGAGAGAAAGAGAGAGAGAGAGAGAGAGAAAGAGATAGATATAATGTGTGAGGCAGACAATTGTATGTTCTTATCAAATTCACGTAGACATGATAAGGAAAGATACAAAATCTTATCTTATCCCAGATACAAAGCCTTATCCCAGATACAAAACGGAGTCTTATCCTAGATGCAAACAAAGTCTTATCCCACATACAAAGTCTTGTCCCGGATACGAGCCCCCGCTTTTACTACGGTTTAAAGTGTCGCTAAGTGTTGGCACTGCTTTTCACAATCACACACGTTGTTTTTATTTCTTAAATAAATTCACAACGCGTACCTGCCTGGTTCCTCCTATAAAGTTGGGCGTCAAGTGCTTACACACAAATATTGAATCGAAAGATGCGGTTGTCTTGCGTTCAATTTACGACCTCGTATGAACACTACTGCGGCAGTTACGTGTTAAGCATCATGGGAAGAAAATAAAAGGTTGAGGGGGAATCGGTCACTGTTAAAGCAAATGGTTGTGTGAGGGTGGGTGTGTGTGGTGGGTGTGTGTGTTGTGGGTGTGTGTGTGGTGGGTGTGTGTGTGGTGGGTGTGTGGGGTGGGTTGTATGGGGTGGTTGTGTCGGATGGGTGTGTGGGGTGAGGGTATAGGGTATTTCAATTGCTTTTTATTTTACTTTGATTTCTAAAGTATACCAATCTCCATGATTGTCCCATTCAGCACTGGATGTATATGACTTCCATTATTTCCTTATTCAGCTCTGACGGCGAAGTTCTCTTAAACAATAACAATTGACCACCACAACTACACCCACCCCCACCACACAACCCCCACATCAACCGCAGCCACAACGGCCACCTCAACCGCAGCCACAACGGCCACCTCAACCGAAACCACAACCGCCACCTCAACCGCAACCATAACCACCACCTCAAACGCAGCCACAACGGCCATCTCAACCGCAGCCACAACGGCCACATCAACCGCAGCCACAACGGTCACCTCAACCGCAACCACAACGGCCACCTCAACCGCAGCCACAACGGCCACCTTAACCGCAGCCACAACGGTCACCTCAACCGCAACCACAACGGCCACCTCAACCGCAGCCACAACGGCCACCTTAACCGCAGCCACAACGGCAACCTCAACCGCAGCCACAACGGCCACCTCAACCGCAGCCACAACGGCCACATCAACCGCAGCCACAACGGTCACCTCAACCGCAACCACAACGGCAACCTCAACTGCAGCCCCAACGGCCACCTCAACCGCAACCACAACGGCAACCTCAACCGCAGCCACAACGGCCTTCTCAACCGCAGCCACAACGGCCACCTCAACCGCAGCCACAACGGCAACCTCAACCGCAGCCACAACGGCCACCTCAACCGCAACCACAACGGCCACCTCAACCGAAACCACAACCGCCACCTCAACCGCAACCATAACCACCACCTCAAACGCAGCCACAACGGCCATCTCAACCGCAGCCACAACGGCCACATCAACCGCAGCCACAACGGTCACCTCAACCGCAATCACAACGGCCACCTCAACCGCAGCCACAACGGCCACCTTAACCGCAGCCACAACGGCAACCTCAACCGCAGCCACAACGGCCACCTCAACCGCAGCCACAACGGCCACATCAACCGCAGCCACAACGGTCACCTCAACCGCAACCACAACGGCAACCTCAACTGCAGCCCCAACGGCCACCTCAACCGCAACCACACCGGCAACCTCAACCGCAGCCACAACGGCAACCTCAACCGCAGCCACAACGGCCTTCTCAACCGCAGCCACAACGGCCACCTCAACCGCAGCCACAACGGCAACCTCAACCGCAGCCACAACGGCCACCTCAACCGCAACCACAACGGCCACCTCAACCAAAACCACAACAGCCACCTCAACCGCAACCACAACGGCCACCTCAACCGAAACCACAACCGCCACCTCAACCGCAACCACAACGGCAACCTCAACCGCAGCCACAACGGCCACCTCAACCGCAGCCACAACGGCCACCTCAACCGCAGCCACAACGGCAACCTCAACCGCAGCCACAACGGCAACCTCAACCGCAGCCCCAACGGCCACCTCAACCGCAACCACAACGGCCACCTCAACCGCAACCACAACGGCAACCTCAACCGCAGCCACAACGGCCTTCTCAACCGCAGCCACAACGGCCACCTCAACCGCAGCCACAACGGCAACCGCAGCCACAACGGCCACCTCAACCGCAGCCCCAACGGCCACCTCAACCGCAACCACAACGGCCACCTCAACCGCAACCACAACGGCCACCTCAACCGCAACCACAACGGCCACCTCAAACTCCACAACAAACACCATTTTATCCAATCCCTCAGAAAAATCAAAATGACAAAACACGAAGTCTCTTTAAGTACTTTTTAACCTTTTAAAAAATGTACATAACTAGCATTAATAAAATTCGTCACTGGAATTCAAAAGCTACTGGAATTTTATTTTTTTTTTAAATCCCAAAAAACGAAAGTTTTTGTTTAAATCCTTATTACAATGTTATATCCAGCAATGGTGGGTGGGTTGAAAAATTTGACAAAACATTCACACAAGTAAAGCGCTTTAACTATATTAATATTCGTATGTCCCAACACCTTTTACACAGCAGATTTATTACACAAATTATTTCAGAAAAAGAATAATAGGCACCAAACGCACCTGAGATATGTAAAAAAAAAAAAAAGGAATATCACTTAGCTCAGTGATCGGGAATTTTGTTTCGTGAAGTCATATTTACTTCATCTCCCCTTGAAAAACAGGAAAAACATATTGTTGAAGGGGAGGGGGGTGTGGTGTTAGGATGGGGCTGAAAAATTTGATCGAATATGCTGTCATCGGCGCCAAGTCTATGTGCCAAGTTTCAGATCGATAGGTTGACTGGAAGTGGGTCAATTAGCCGTCGGGGGATTTTATGCCACACCCAGCCAGAAAGAAGCACACGCACAAAGGCGAAGTTATTATAAAATGTCTTTAAGCAAGTTTGCTCAAGGAAAATAAATATCAAGCCAAGAATTTTTAACTGTTTCCCAGATTAATTATCAACAATAAAAATATTTGTACATGTTATTATATAAAAGTTAACAAATCCACAGAAAGTATTGATGGTCTCATTTTTTTTAGGTTGTTCATCAATATCAGATTAAAGGCCTTCAGCATCGAAACTACTAAATGGGAGCAGACAGCTCAGGACAGAGTCAGGTGTAGATCAGTGGTCAAGATAGGGGCTAAATCTTATGAAGCCAGTAGGATGGCCACCATTGAGACACGCAGGCAAGCCCGAAAGAACATTATTAAATCCACGACTGCACCAACTATCCCCTGCCCGCGGTGCCACAGACTATTCCGAGCACGTATAGGATTGGCAAGCCACCTACGAACCCACCGTAACCCCCCCCCCCCCCCCTCTAACCGGATGACTGGATGGTCCTAGTCGATTTGACGGACGAACAACAACAAACATATATGGGATACGTTCAAACTTTTGTACAAGAGAGTAGCTTGCCAGTGGTTGCCGACTACCTTTATCACTTTGGGTTTGGTTCCAAAATGATGTTTGTTGCTTCTGAACTCAATTCCAGTACGTTAGCTAGGGTTGATTAAAACAGGTCCCAATAATATAGTCTTTAAAATAAAATGTATACTTTTATTCTGAATAATTTCTTCCCTCTTTCACGGTGACGTCATCCGATCCATGTTTACGTAGCCACACCATGACAACCTCAAATGAAATTAAAGCCGAAATGATATGCACCAAACCGATATGGTATTTTCTCTCCGAAAATAAATATTTTTTCCTCCTTCGCGACCTTATCCCATAGAGTTAAATTCGTTATATTATGTAGGTGACATGTTTATAGTAGCCTTCCTGACGTGTTTTCCCTCCAATGACGTCATGGCGCCCCACGCCATCATTTATGTTTAAATGAACAAATCCCAAGCGTGTGTCTTTAGCCAAGACCACTTCATACAAAGCTAATTTCAAACTGCATGTTTTTTTCGCTGATGTTTGGCCCTCCAACTTGAGACGTGCTCGAATCATGGAGATTATCCAAGCGTCGAAGGGAGCCGCATGCTGGAATTGTGGGGGCTTTCATCACAAGGGGTCAGGCATATTGGCCAGGGGTTTATTTGATAAAGTGGCTCACGGGGAAAATGAATGCTTTGAGTGGGTCAAGGCCACACAAGTGCATGGCAGATCTAGGAGAGACAGTAAAGGACATTGGCGTGCTCAGCATGGGGCCAGTTTGGTGGGCTTGGCATGGGACCAGTTTGATGGGCTCAGAATGGGACCAGTTTGATCGGCTCGGCATGGGACCAGTTTGGTGGGCTCGGCATGAGACCAGTTTGATGGGCTCGGCATGAGACCAGTTTGGTGGGCTTGGCATGGAACCAGTTTGGTGGGCTCGGCATGGAACCAGTTTGTTGGGCTCGGCATGGGACCAGTTTGGTGGGCTTGGCTTGGAACCAGTTTGGTGGGCTCGGCATGGAACCAGTTTGGTGGGCTCAGCATGGGACCAGTTTGGTGGGCTTGGCATGGAACCAGTTTGGTGGGCTCAGTATGGGACCAGTTTGGTAGGCTTGGCATGGAACCAGTTTGGTGGGCTCAGCATGCAGTTTGGTAGGCTCAGCATGGGACCAGTTTGGTGGGCTCGGCATCGTACAAGTTTGGTGGGCTCAGCATGGGACCAGTTTGGTGGACTCAGTATGGGACCAGTTTTGTGGGCTCAGCATGGGACCAGTTTTGTGGGCTCAGCATGGGACCAGTTTGGTGGGCTCTGCATGGGACCAGTTTGGTGGATTCAGTATGGGACAGTTTTGTGGGCTCAGCATGGGACCAGTTTGGTGGACTCAGCATGGGACCAGTTTTGTGGGCTCAGCATGGTACAGTTTGGTGGGCTCAGCATGGGACCAGTTTGGTGGGCTCAGTATGGGACCAGTTTGGTGGACTCAGTATGGGACCAGTTTGGTGGGCTCAGCATGGGACCAGTTTGGTGGACTCAGTATGGGACCAATTTTGTGGGCTCAGCATGGTACCAGTTTGGTGGACTCAGCATGTGACCAGTTTGATGGGCTCAGCATTGGACCAGTTTTGTCGTCACAGCATGGTGTGATAAATTCACTAATGTTAGAATCTTCCAATGAATAAATTTCACTGTAATGACGTTATGGTGAGGTAGACATAGTTGGCTTTGACTTACACATTAGCTTCTGAACAGCTACCTCAGCACATTGTTTTCAGTTTTATAGTCAAGAGAGCCATATTACCCACATAAGCTATATAAGCCACTTAAGCCATATTAGCTACGTAAGCCTTATTAGCCACATAAGCCATATTAGTCATATCAGCCAAATAAGCTATATCATCTAAATGAGCCATATAAGCCAAATTAGCCATTTTAGCCAATTGAGCCATATTTGCCAAATGAGCCACGTTAGCCAAATGAGCCATATTAGCCTATGAGCGATATTAGCCAAATGAGCCATATTAACCTAATGAGCGATATTAGCCAATGAGCCATATCAGCTAAATGAGCCATACTAGCCAAATGAGCCATATCAGCCAAATGAGCCATACTAGCCAAATGAGCCATAATAGCCAAATGAGCCATACCAGCTAAATGAGCCATAGTAGCCAAATGAGCCATATCAGCTAAATGAGCCATACTAGCCAAATGAGCCATATCAGCTAAATGAGCTATACTAGCCAAATGAGCCATATAGCCATATGAAACCTATTATTATCATAGCTAAGCTGCAAACTAACGTTATGACGATGCTAATTAAAATGTCATCGAATCGAAGAGAAACCTTAAAGAACGACATTGATATTTAGAAGTCCTATTTGATTACATCACTGGACAGATTGATTACACCATTGGGTAGTTTGATTAAATCGCTGGATAGATTGAGCACATCACTGGATAGATTGATTAAATCGCTGGATAGATTGATTACATCACTGGATAGATTGATAAAATCACTGGATAGATTGATTACATCACTGGATAGATTGATTACACCATTGGGTAGTTTGATTACATCACTGGATAGATTGATTACACCATTGTGTAGTTTGATTACATCACTGGATAGATTGATTACATCACTGGATAGATTGATTACACCATTGGGTAGTTTGATTACATCACTGGATAGATTGATTACACCATTGGATAGATTGATTACACCATTGGGTAGTTTGATTACATCACTGGATAGATTGATTACATCACTGGATATATTGATTACATCACTGGATAGATTGATTACATCACTGGATAGATTGATTACATCACTGGATAGATTGATTACATCACTGGATAGATTGATTACATCACTGGATAGATTGATTACACCATTGGGTAGTTTGATTACATCACTGGATAGATTGATTACATCACTGGATAGATTGATTACATCACTGGATATATTGATTACATCCCTGGACAGATTGATTACACCATTGGGTAGTTTGATTACATCACTGGATAGATTGATTACACCATTGGGTAGTTTGATTACATCACTGGATAGATTGATTACACCATTGGGTAGTTTGATTACATCACTGGATAGATTGATTACATCACTGGATATATTGATTACATCACTGGATAGATTGATTACATCACTGGATAGATTGATTACATCACTGGATAGATTGATTACATCACTGGATAGATTGATTACATCACTGGATAGATTGATTACACCATTGGGTAGTTTGATTACATCACTGGATAGATTGATTACATCACTGGATAGATTGATTACATCACTGGATATATTGATTACATCCCTGGACAGATTGATTACACCATTGGGTAGTTTGATTACATCACTGGATAGATTGATTACACCATTGGGTAGTTTGATTACATCACTGGATAGATTGATTACATCACTGGATATATTGATTACATCACTGGATAGATTGATTACATCACTGGATAGATTGATTACATCACTGGATAGATTGATTACATCACTGGATAGATTGATTACATCACTGGATAGATTGATTACACCATTGGGTAGTTTGATTACATCACTGGATAGATTGATTACATCACTGGATAGATTGATTCCATCACTGGACAGATTGATTACATCCCTGGACAGATTGATTACACCATTGGGTAGTTTGATTACATCGATGGATACACTGAATACATCACTGGATAGATTGATTACATCACTAGATACCTTGATTATATCACGGGATACATTAATTGCATCACTAGATTTAATAATTGAACTGAGCTTGTCTGCAAATTCTATAATGATCAAAATGTACGTCACACTAATACTTTCTAATCTGGAAAAAAAAAAAAACTTTTCAAAGTAGTATTTTTTTTTAAAAAAGCTATCATATTTTATGACAGAAATAAAATCGCAGAAGATGTGGGACAGATAGCTAAACATGATTTTGATTAAAGCATTCCAATGATCAAATTCTAAAAGGCACACAAAGAGCACACGAAGGGCAAACAATGGTCAAACAAAATGAACATAAAGGGCACTGACAGACCACGTAAAAGGAACACAAGTACATAAAGGAAACACAAGGTGGACACAGAGGGCAACAAAAATACACATAAAAGGCGCATTAAAAAGTACACAAAAACCAAATAAAGGGCACACAAAAACACATTAAGGGCACATAAAGGGCACCAATGGCTTTACAAAAGCCGTTGGGAGTCTGATTTTGCAGCAGGTTGTTAATTTTTTCTGTTCAGCTGGTAGGTGCCAGAAGGCCCTTGGCGCCCGCAGAAATCCAGGTGCTGCTGAAAAACAAGGCCTTTAGAAAGCCTAGGCCATGCAGAAAGCCAGTGCTGTGGAAAAACACAAGGCCTGTAAAAGCCTAGACCCTGCATAAAGCCAACTTCCCTGACGTAATCGATCACCTATCACTGTGACCTAAATGTCTTTTGTTCGTTTTCTGGCCACGAGCTCCCTCCTCCCCCCCTTCCCGCCCCATCCCTCCCCGCATTGTCCTGGCGCCGTGCACTTTACAAGAGACTCTCTCCCAAGGAGACCCGAGAAAGTGGTGGATTTTAAGACAAGTTGCTCCTCGACACAGTGAGTTATTGCTTACAGAGTACTGGGCAAAACTGAGATATTGCTAGTGATTTGCAGAGCGTAATTGGCTTACATTATATTACCGCTGTTCATGACACCCGTCATTTTTTTGCATCCTTGCACTTTGCGGAGGAAAGAAACCAGCATGATTATTACCGAAGAAAACTCACTCGGACAACACATTAAGAGATTTGAGACTCTACAAGCCATCATTCGCACTCCATAATTTCATGTATCAGTGACATCCTTTCCGGTCGTTTTTATGTCACAGCCAATCATCCAGCAATAATTACTAGAATTATTTTGTTTAAGTGTTTGATTTGAGAGGTTCGGAACCAGGTTTTCTTTCCATTTTCCTTCCCTTCTTTCTTTTTTAACAAATATAAATATGTGACAAAAATGTGATAAAAACAAAGATGTTACCAAAGCAAAATTGTGACAAAAGGTGACAAAATATGACAAAATTGTGCAATTGTGTAGGTCTTTTCATAAGTGAATAAATATAGGTTTTCTCAGACGAAGAAAGGTCAAGGTCAAAACGAATGTCCCTATCCTAGGTCAAGCCGAATGTCCTTAAACTAGGTCAAGCCGAATGTCCCTAACTCAGGTCATTCCGAATGTCCCTAACCCAGGTCATTCCGAATATACCTAATCCAGGTCATTCGGAATGTCTCTAACACAGGTCATTCCTAATGTCTCTAACACAAGTCAAGCCGAATGTCCCTAACACAGGTCATTCCGAATATCCCTAACCCAGGTCATTCCGAATGTCTCTAACACAGGTCATTCCTAATGTCTCTAACACAAGTCAAGCCGAATGTCCCTAACACAGGTCATTCCGAATGTCCCTAACCCAGGTCATTCCGAATGTCCCTAACACAGGTCATTCCGAATGTCCCTAACCCAGGTCATTCCGAATGTCCTTATCTAGGCGTTGCCTGGATCGAATGTGTTACACCCAGCACTTAGCTCTTTTTTTCCTTCCCCATCTCCTTGCTGTATCGACCTAAACATCTTCTCATTACTCAATAACAATTGAAGATCTCTCTCCCGACAGACCCCTCCCCCCCTACCCAAATTCTGAGTGTCACCGAGATGAAATTCTGTTTGAGATCGTCATCAAGGTGTCCAGTTAGGTTACTTGTCGTCATAGTGTCCAGTAAGTTACTTGTCGTCAAGGTGTCCAGTAAGGTTACTTGTCGTCAAGGTGTCCAGTAAGTTGTCGTCAAGGTGTCCAGTAGGGTTACTTGTCGTGAAGGTGTTCAGTAAGGTTACTTGTCGTCAAGGTGTCCAGTAAGGTTACTTATTATCATGGTGTCCAGTAAGGTTACTTGTCGTCAAGGTGTCCAGTAAGGTTACTTGTCGCCAAAATGTCCAGTAAGGTTTCGTGTCGTCAATGTGTCCAGTAAGGTTACTTGTCATCAAGGTGTCCAGTAAGGTTAGTCGAGAGATACACCCACTGTTTTATGGCGTATAATAATTTGATCTGACTAAGCCAGATGACCATTGACTCTATTCGAAGAATGCTGGCATAATGGTCTCCCTTGCTGGACCAAGTCATGGCCAGTGCATGCGCGTGGAAGTGAATTTAAGCATTACACTCATGTAGTTAAAACAACCATGACATGTCATTGTTAAACTGTTATATATATCACATTCAGGTCTCACTATGTTACAGCTAATTATCTCCTGGGTATTTGATTTAAAAAATCCTTATATTTATATCCTATATCAGTATCCTTCCTCTTCTATATATTAAGGACCCACGATCAATTTATTGATCATTATGGCTCCTATGAATGTAGATGGGATTTGCAATGTCTCTGTGCCTGGTGTTGATGAGGATATTTCACTGGCTGCAAGAGTTACTTAGTTAGGGTCTCATGCACTGCGGGTTGGAAGGCCTGAGGCAATAGACGCAAATGCGTCCAGTTTTGTCGCCTCAACTGTTCCTTTTGAAAGCTTGTTCCAGTCCCTGATTGTCGTTGGCAGGAATGAGCAGTTCCTATACTGGCTTCTCGCAAAATTAATATAAATTATCTTTTTTTAAAGATTGATATAAATTTAGAATGCTTTGATTTACTTTCAAAATAAAATAAAAAAATTTATTTCCGACAGGCGCCAGGAAAGAATCCATTTATTTATACTTTAAGGGATATGTATTGATGGAGGAGGGGGGAGAGAACTGTGCTCACGTCGTGTGAAATGAGTTGCGACCCTCGCCAGATGTCTCAGCCGGGTGTTCTTAATTGATTTCCAGCTCCGGTCTCGCGAGATTCTACTGTGCCAATTGTTCCGGACGCTCATCAAAACGTCCTACAGTCACCTTTGACCCCAGGGCCGGTACCACCAGTTTTGTGTTTTTCGACCCTGTGTCTCGGCCGAGCGAAGTCTATCGGTCTTAATGGAATGCTGCACTCGACCTAGAACTTGCGCAATCCCGCAATATAACTGATGTGGCTCTTTTTCATCAGGTCACTATGTACAAGACGATACATTCACGCACAAGCTCCCTGACCGAATGGCCCAGTGCTCGTTGCTAGTCAAACTAATGAGCACAGTTGCCGTAAGTGTTATATGAGAACCAGAGACCTTGTATCTAATTTAAAAAACAAAAAAAGCAAACTACAATACTATGCATCTTAAATATAAGTTTAGATTAGCTAGGTAGTTGATCTAAAAACAAATCTGGAATAGCTAGCATAGTACATCTAGACATAAGTCTAGAATCGCTAGTTAGTACATCTTAAAACACAAATCTACAATAGCTAGTCAGTACATCTAAAGATAAGTCTAGGATAAGCTAGGTAGTGCATCTAAAAGATAAATATAGAATAGCCAGTTGAGTGGTTCTCAGCCTTCCTAATACCGCGATCCTTAAATACAGTTCCTCATCTTGTAGTGACCCCAAACATAATATTATATTCGTTGCTACTTCAGAAATATGTGTTTTCCGATGGTCTTAGGCAACCCCTGTGTAAGGGTCGTTTGATCCTCCAAAGTGGTCGCAACTCCCAGGTTGAGAACCGCTGAGCTCGTTAGTACTTCTAGACATAAGTCTAGCATAGTTAGGCAGTGCATCTAGTCATAAGTCTAGAATAGCTAGGCAGTACATCTAGACATAAGTCTAGAATAGCTAGTCAGTACATCTAGACATAAGTCTAGAATAGCTAGGCAATGCATCTAGACATAAGTCTAGAATAGCTAGGCAGGGCATCTAAAACATAAATCTAGAATAGCTAGTCAGTACATCTAGACATAAGTCTAGAATAGCTAGTCAGTACATCTAGACATAAGTCTAGAATAGCTAGTCAGTACATCTAGACATAAATCTAGAATAGCTAGTCAGTACATCTAGACATAAGTCTAGAATAGCTAGGTGGTGCCTATAGGCGTAAACTATAGATAAAATCCTGGGCATTGCCACGGGGAATAATTAAAATTGCGATAGCTGAGTAACAACATGGAGGCGAGGGGCTCCTCTCGTGATGTAGGTTTGAGTGCCGACCCCAGCCGCATCCCCTTGGCCAAGGGCTGATATGGGTTGGTCTGATTGCGTGCCGGCCAACGCCCAATGCACTTTTAGTCTAGTGCTTTGGAGAAATACCATTGTAATTGTATAGGTTTTGCAGTAATTGTATAGTTATTGTAGTAATTGAAAGCTATACTGTAATTGTATAGTTATTGCAGTAAATATATGGCTATTGCAGTAATTTTAAGCTATGCTGTAAATGTATAGCTATTGCAGTAATTGAAAAAAGTTATTGCATCAATTGTATAGTTATTACAGCTGATTTGTAGTTATTGCGGTAATTGTATAGATACTGCCGTAATTGTACATTTATTGCCGTAATTGTATCGTTTTTGCCGTCATTGTATAGTTATTATATAGTTATTGCCGCTATTCTATAGATTTTGCCGTAATTGTATAGTTATTGCCGTAATTGTATAGTTATTGCCTGCTCTCAATTGCCTGCTCTCAATATCAACTATGGATAAACACACCATTTTCAAAAAGTTAATTCGATAGCCTCGATTGAACAAGTTCAACTCAACCATGCAGTAGTACTTGCAATGTTCCGTGATTAGTGTCACGTTAAATTGAACGCGTTCATCATCCTATCACACGTCTGGATTAGGTCTGATGACCAACATTTGAATATTGAGAACATTGCTTTCCAGTTTGAACCGGGCGATCATGACATCTGGCAGAGAATTCTAGTTTTTATTTCTTGATTTAATTGAGTTTTTAAAAAATCTACAATCGTCTTTCTTTCTTTTTTTTTTTAAAACATCCCCAGTGGGGAGATAACTCCGATAAATCATCATCCCTATTCTCTCCCCTGACGTGCTCAATCAGCCAATCTTTGTCCGTAACAGCGGCCATCTTGAAATATCCTCAAAACTTGAATATTCAACATCTGGTTCGGTATCCCTGTTGGGAGATGAACAACGAAGATTCGACCGAAAACACTGGCAAATTTTTTAAGGTTCTGTTTACTATGAGGAAGGAATGAGTAACGTCACACTTGTGTCAGAGGTTTTCAAACCCTTAAAATATATTTATTTCTACTAGTAGAGGTTCTACTGTGAGGAAGCAATCATTGACATCATACATGTTGAATACGTTTTTAAACACAAGCGCAAAAATAATAAAATAATTTTTTTATAAATTTCATGAGCGTTCCGGTGTGGATGGGAAAGAGCTGCATTCGTCAGTTTCATATAATTTACGCGTCGAAATGAAGTTCACATATTTTGTGTTGGGATCTCTTATAGGGTAAAAATTATGATGTAAAAATCTGAACTTCTGACCAATTTTCTAGAGTGCTGACCAAGTGGTTACATTACTCAAAGCTGCCCTGGTGTCTGCACTGTTGACCTAGGTCCTGCGCGACTGACATAATGGCTGCATTTCTGAGTACTTTCCCAGTGCTGGCTAAACTACTGACCTAGTGGCTTCAATATTGACCAATGTCCTGAAGACTCAACCACTGATCACCGTCCTAGAGGCTCCACTACAGGCCACTTTCCCACACTACTGACCTAGTGGCTGTGTTAATGACCTAGTGGCTGTGTTGATGACCTAGTGGCTGCGTTAATGACCTAGTAGCTGCGTTAATGACCTAGTGGCTGCGTTAATGACCTAGCGGCTGCAATACTGAACTAGCGGCTGCACAACTGACCTAATGGCTGCCCGACTGACCTAGTGGCTGCACAACTGGCCCCTTCCAGCCGTGGTGAACATAAAACGTAATGCCAGGTGAAAAAACAAAGCGTCGAGCATTTTGAAACAAGAAAATTTGATGGTTTGAGAATTTGATGGTTTCAAAATTTGATGGTTTGAGAATTTGATGGTTTCAAAATTTGATGGTTTGAAAATTTGATTAAATATCATTTGATTGACATACTTGTGTGCCCTATAAAAGAAGACATCTAAAAATAAAAGTTCCAACGCTCAAGCAAAGACTGTATCAAAGAAAAATCTAGAAAAGTACACCAATATTATAGACCAAAATTGTAGACCAAACTTTTAGACGAAAATTGTAGATCAAAATTGTCGACGAAAATAGTAGAACAAAATTGTACAACAAAATTGTATTCGAAAATTGTACACCCAAACTGTAGACCAAAATGTTACAGCTAAATTGTAGATCGAAAGTACTAGTTCTCGAAGTTATTTGTCTAGTTCTCTAGTCAAACAAATTTTAGTGAAAGATTTGCCAGAAGTTTGTAAAATGTGTTTGTAATATCATTTTTATTTTGTGATGTTATCGCTGAATGCAGTAATAGGGGCCCAGCGCTCCCAAGTGGAAAGATGATCTCAACAACCCACCAGGTACTCCCCCCCCCCCCCCAAATCGATTTAAGATTTAAAACATTCATTAGAAATTATTGAATTCTCGGAAAAATGATTTTTCAAACAGCATTTACATTTTAGTTCGAGGAAGACTTCACCGAGAAAACCAACTCACACTATGAAGGTTAGATGCTTAACACAAGCCTTGTACAAGACTTCAACAAGACTTCTACAAGACTTCCAAAAGACTTCTACAAGACTTCTTCAAGACTTCCACAAGACTCCTACAAGACTTCCAAAAGACTTCTACAAGACTTCTACAAGACTTCCACAAGACTTCTACCAGACTTCCACAAAACTACTACAAGACTTCCACAAGACTGCTACAAGACTTCCATAAGATCTCTACAAGACTTCTACAAGACTTTCACAAGACTGCTACAAGACTTCTACAAGACTTTCACAAGACGTCTACAAGACTTCTGCAAGACTTCTACAAGACTTCTCAGAAAACTAAATCTAACTTAAAATTTACGATGGCAAGCTCAGTGCCAAGAGGAGGTTGGGGTCGAAGTTGGAGGGGGAAGGGAGATTGTGGGGTGGGGACAGGGGGAAAATGCAGTTGGGGGCTCAGGGCAGTTGCCATAGGGAGAAGGGCATTTGGGTTAGCGGGCAGGGCAGATTGAAGGTCAGGGCAGCAGGTGTAAGGGGACAGGGCAGTTGTGGTAGGGGGCAGGGGTAACATGTTAAATCAAGTTTATATCAAAATAACTAGCGTTGTTCAAAATTGCACGAGTTGCTGTTATTGTACGTTCATCCAACTGTTATTGTCATCATGTTCCGCCCCTGCAATTTGATCAAATGTGTTGTATTTTTTGGCCTAATTCTGAACGTTTTGCATAATTTACACAAATTTCACAATTTTGTTAATGCACCTTGATTTTAAATTTGTAAAAAAAACAACAAAAAAATAAACAAGACATCTGAATGAGAAACGATTTTATCATCAATCTCACGTTCCTAATGTTCGGATATTCCTGGCCCCGGATGTGAACGTCACACTGCACAGTTTGGCCGACAACGAGGCTGGATGAGAAATGGTCATGCAATTAGCTTTAGGCGTTGTGTGTTCTGTCACTGCTTGTTTCGGAGTCGGAGGAAATATTCCCAACGAACTCTACAGCAAATTTAACACAGTGAAAATGCCCATAATATTTCAAACGAATTATACACCGTATTAAACACTTTGAACATGTCCTGAAATTGAGACCCACTGACGTTATTATCAAATTCGTTTTTTACCCCGTTACTGCTCAGGATCTGAGGTACTTGAAGAGCTGAATGCCAGTTTTTGATTTGGCTGCCACTAGGACCATTTACAACTGATCAACAAGTTTCAGCCACCCTGTAACACAGTGTTTTAGGGTTTTTCACTTACGAAGCGCAGTAGCTTGTCACAAAATGGCATTTCTAAACCACTAAATGACACAAACAGCGCCCTCAGCTCACGTCACAACTAACTGACACGAACGACGCCCTCAGCTCACGACAACACGAACTGAGACAAACAGCGCCCTCAGCTCACGACACCACTAACTGACACAAATAGCGCCCTAAGCTCACGACACAACTATTTGACACACATGGTGCCCTCAGCTCACGACGCAACTAACTGACCCAAATGAAGCCCTCAGCTCACGACCCCACTAGCAGACAAAAACAGCGCCCTCAGCTCACGACATCACTTGCTGACACAAACAGCGCCCTCAGCTCATGACACCCTTTACTGACACAAACAGTGCCTTCAGCTCACGACACCACTTAGTGACACAAACAGCGCCCTCGGCTCATTGTACGAAAGTTACATGTCCTGGGGAAAACACATGGAATGTTGAAAAGGGGAGGGGAGGGGGGGAGATAAGTGGAGAGAATAATTTCATTGTTCTTTTAAGCTGTCGGAAGGTTCTTGTAGAATTAATATTGATTTTGATGGGCATTACGGTACTGAAAAGATCCAGATAGACGACATAGATCGATAGATTAAATAGATTATATAGATAGATGGATAAATAGATAGATAGAGAGTTTAGTTTAGATTAGATCAGATATATAGATATAGATAGATAGATAGATAGACAGACAGACAGACAGACAGACAGACAGACAGATAGATAGATAAATAGATAGATAGATAGATAGATAGATGGACAGACAGACAGACAGACAGACAGACAGACAGACAGACAGATAGATAGATAGATAGATAGATAGATAGATAGATAGATAGATAGATAGATAGATAGATAGATAGATAGATAGATAGATAGATAGATAGATAGATAGATAGATAGATAGATAGATAGATAGATAGATAGATAGATAGATAGATAGATAGATAGATAGATAGATAGATAGATAGATAGATAGATAGATAGATAGATAGATAGATAGATAGATAGATAGATAGATAGATAGATAGATAGATAGATAGATAGATAGATAGATAGATAGATAGATAGATAGATAGATAGATAGATAGATAGATAGATAGATAGATAGATAGATAGATAGATAGATAGATAGATAGATAGATAGATAGATAGGGAAAATGAGAAGGAGAATGGGGTAGCACACGGTTCATTTAGGACGGGCAGATGCTTGAGAAATGAATGGGTTAATAGTTGAGTAAACACTGTGGATTGCACTGTTAAAGAGATGAATGGCTTGTGTGATGGGTTAATAGACTGAATGGATGGTGGGGTGGTTATATTTAATTATGGCTATATGGTAGGTGGGGTGTTTAGATAAAATTATGGCTGTATGGTGGGTGGGATGGCTTGATAAAATTATGGCTGCATGCTAGGTGGGACGGGAAGATGTACGGAAGAAAGAAAGGAACAAGAAAAGTTGGAAGGTTTGGAACTTGTGCGGAAAAAAGAAAGGAAGGAAAAGAAAGGAATGATAGGAACAATAGGAAGGAAGGAAGGAAGGAAGGAAGGAAAAGAAGGAAGGAAGAAAAGAATGAAAGAAGGAATGAAGGAAGGAAGGAGCAAACGAAGGAACGAACTAATGAACGAACGAAGGAACGAAGGGAGGAATGAATGGAGGATGGAAGGAAGGAAAGGAGGAAGGGAAGGAGGAAAGGAAGAAAGGAGTGAGGTAGGAAAGAAAGGGAGGGAGGGATGTAGGTAGGTAGGTTAAGGCAAAGAGAGAAAATTCCGGAAAAGCATAAGAATGGTAAACAGAGATAATGATGGGGTCCGAAGAACTGACAGACAGAAATGAACCTAACTCGTCTCCTTGCAGATGACAGAAGAACTCATCGATCATGCCCCACTCTCCGTAGTCCGCCCCCCCCCCCTTTTCCCCAAGTCGACTCGTTTGGTTTTATTGGCCCATAATTGGTCCCTATCGAACCGGGGAGATTATCCAGCATTATTGCAGGCGGTGGAGTCTGAGTAATGGCCCTTTTATGGCATCTGTGCGGGGATTAAGAAATAATCTCCAGGATTTCTAAAACTTTTATCTTTAACAAGATTTTACATCCCACACGTGGGGCATTCGTCTTCTAGTGAAGTCATGTGTCTTTGCTCATATACCTACTACTCAAAGCCCTACGACTCAAAGCCCTACTACTCAAAGCCCTACGACTCAAAGCCCTACTACTCAGAGCCCTACTACTCAAAGCCCTACTACTCAAAGCCCTACGACTCAAAGCCCTACTACTCAAAGCCCTACGACTCAAAGCCCTACGACTCAAAGCCCTACTACTCAAAGCCCTACTACTCAAAGCCCTACGACTCAAAGCCCTACTACTCAAAGCCCTACGACTCAAAGCCCTACGACTCAAAGCCCTACGACTCAAAGCCCTACGACTCAAAGCCCTACTACTCAAAGCCCTACTACTCAAAGCCCTACTACTCAAAGCCCTACTACTCAAAGCCCTACTACTCAAAGCCCTACTACTCAAAGCCCTACTACTCAAAGCCCTACTACTCAAAGCCCTACTACTCAAAGCCCTACGACTCAAAGCCCTACTACTCAAAGCCCTACGACTCAAAGCCCTACTACTCAAAGCCCTACGACTCAAAGCCCTACGACTCAAAGCCCTACTACTCAAAGCCCTACTACTCCATCAACCATACACGAAACGCCCCTCACACCCTCCCCCCCAATGTTTAACGTACATCAAGATTAAAAAAAAAACACCCAAAAACCTTGTTACTTAGTACAGCAAAGCCAGGGGCGTAGGATGGGGGTGCGGAAGGAAGCAGCCAACTCCCCGGGAAGTACATTTTTTGTTCCATAAAAGGTGAGTTGGCATTTTTGGTGAGCTGTTGATTTGGGCCATGGAAAAGTTGGGGGGGGGGCGGAAAAAAGCTTGGCCCAACCCGGGCGGCACTAAACGTATAGCTACACCACTGACGGCAACGACTGGTGCTCATTAGAGCTAGACAAGGTTCCATACACGTGCACAGAGTCTCACACTCTCGTGTGTCTGATTAATAAATGAGAACCACTGATTATTTCAAATCTACATCCCCAGTGTCCACTGACTCATCACCCCTTTCTTAATACAACAACCACACGTTGGGGGTCTGCGCTCAGTGGTCACGGGATGCATTGTCAAAAGAGTTATCCTTCCATCGTTTCGGAGTGTACATCATTTACCATTCTAACATAAAAGGCACGACGATTTCTAAAGCATCTCTTTCAGGTGAGAATCTTAGTTGGGGAAACCGACACAAGGGGGGATGGCGAGTGGGTAGGTAATAAATAAAATGGGGGGGGGGGGGGGGAAGCCACATGATAAAATACCCGCATTAAATCCTTTTATAATATAAGGTATGGGGGGCCTGGTGCACCCCCACCCCCCGCCGCCCCAAAAACAATTAAGACAGTATTAAGCCAAGTACAAAAAATACTAATTAAAACCCCTCTCACCCCTCTTAAACCAAACAACAACAACAAAAATAAAACAAAAACACGCACTGTCACTCCCACTCCACCCCCCAAGAACACCCCCCAGACCCCACTCTCCAAAAAACAAACAAAAAACAAAACAAACAGCAACCAGAACAATACCAACAGACATGTAAACTGTGTAATCAAACTGTCTATCAGTCACAAACATGTCAACTGTTACATCAAACTGTCTATCAGTCACCAAGATAGCAGCCTGAAGACCTTTCAAGCTGTATCTCAATGTTATAATACCACATCGCGAAACAACAGCTGGTTTTTTTTTTTGGGGGGGGGGGTGTTTTGTTTTTATGAGGAGGTTTGGGGGGGGGGGGTTGGTTGGAAAGAGAAATACATTTTCTTTTCCCGGGAAGCTAGCGGGACTTGAATCACACGGTTTCTTCAGCCCCACGCCATGATGGGAACTGACAACTACCGTGGCCACCCTCAAGGGCGGGGGACCAGAGGTGTTGTCGAGCGCTGTGCCCGTCACGGCACAACTCTGAGGTACATCTCTCAGTTACCAGACTGCTCCGTTCAATCATTTACCAGCCTGCTCCGTTCAATCAGTTACCAGCCTGCTCCGTTCAATCAGTTACCAGCCTGTTCCGTTCAATCATTTACCAGCCTGCTCCGTTCAATCATTTACCAGCCTGCTCCGTTCAATCATTTACCAGCCTGCTCCGTTCAATCATTTACCAGCCTGCTCCGTTCAATCAGTTACCAGCCTGCTCCGTTCAATCATTTACCATCCTGCTCCGTTCAATCATTTACCAGCCTGCTCCGTTCAATCAGTAACATCCTGCTCAGTTCAATCATTGCACGCCACGCGCAATTTTTTGATGCGTTTTCAATTTTTTTTTTCAAACAATCACGATATAATCACGCACGGCATTAAGAATGAGGAAGCGATTCTAGAACGGAAATTCCTTAAGATCTGACAAGTTCAAGGACGCAGATTTAAATGAGACTCTAGGCATAACTAAGAAACGTCCGTATGGTATTTTTCGAATAAAAACAAAACTGTAATATTATTTTAAGAAATTGAGAATGTTTTTAATTCTTCTTCCTATCTGGTGATTGGTTGTCATAGCTCGAGGTGGGGTGATTTAGGAGGGTCTTAAACTTTTTAAGTGAAATGCTGGCTCAGTACGCCCGATGCTACCCCGGTACGTCCAATGCTACCCCAAGACGTCCAATGCTACCTCAGTACGCCCAATGCTACCTCAGTACGTCCAATGCTACCTGAGTACGTCCAATGCTACCCCAGTACGTCCAATGCTACCTCAGTACGTCCAATGTTACCTCAGGACGTCCAATGCTACCTGAGTACGTCCAATGCCACCTCGGTACGTCCAATGCTACCTAAGTACATACAATGCTACCTGATTACGTCCAATGCTACCTCAGTACGTCCAATGTTACCCCAGTACGTCCAATGCTACCTCAGTACGTCCAATGCTACCTCAGTGGGTTCAATGCTACCTCAGTACGTCCAATGCCACCTCAGTACGTCCAATGCTACCTCAGTATGTCCAATGTTACCTCAGTACGTCCAATGTTACCTCAGGACGTCCAATGCTACCTCAGTGGGTTCAATGCTACCTCAGTACGTCCAATGCCACCTCAGTACGTCCAATGCTACCTCAGTACGTCCAATGTTACCCCAGTACGTCCAATGCTACCTCAGTACGTCCAATGCTACCTCAGTGGGTTCAATGCTACCTCAGTACGTCCAATGCCACCTCAGTACGTCCAATGCTACCTCAGTATGTCCAATGTTACCTCAGTACGTCCAATGCTACCTCAGTACGTCCCCAAATGTATTAGCTAGTTATTGAATGTACTTTTTTTCATTTAGCAAAAAAAGACAAACTATTTTTGTCAAAGGTAAACAGTCGTAGACAAGACCAGAATCCCGAGTCTCGGTAGACAAGACCAGAATCCCGATTCTCGGTAGACAAGACCAGAATCCCGAGTCTCGGTAGACAAGACCAGAATCCCGAGTCTTGGTAGACAAGACCAGAATCCCGAGTCTCGGTAGACAAGACCAGAATCCCGAGTCTCGGTAGACAAGACCAGAATCCCGAGTCTCGGTAGACAAGACCAGAATCCCGAGTCTCGGTAGACAAGACCAGAATCCCGAGTCTCGGTAGACAAGACCAGAATCCCGAGTCTCGGTAGACAAGACCAAAATCCCGAGTCTCGGTAGACAAGACCAGAATCCAGAGTCTCGGGAATCGGAGAGACAAGGTCCGCGAAGGGATGCCTTTATTTTCGAGCTATTCCCACATATATAAAACATGCTATACACAAACGAGTTCATAGCGCTGAACACTATCGCACAGTCTTGATGTCCCATAAAATATGAGCACGCCCCCTTCCATACACTGAACTTCCTAGTTCCGCCCCTGGCTACAACTTGTTAGTTAAGGTGCCCTACTCCCAGTTTCATTTCTGATGATATCTTGGCATGATCCCTCTCTTTAATTACCGACAGATTCACCCCCTGTTTTTTTTTTCAAGACTACATAGTGACACCCCCCTCGACCCCCCCACCCCACCCCACCAACGGCGGCCCTGTTTAAAACCATATCCACCACCAAATCAAAGCAAGCTGTCATTTAAAACGAGCAACACCTAGGGTGTTGTTTTAACTATTAACAACCTTAAGCACTGCCGGGACCCCGCTCACAACTCACACACTCACACATAATATTTCAAATACCTCCACTCAAGCGCAGCCCCCACTCCCCGGGCAAGAACCCGGACTCCCCGGGCAAGAACCCGGACTCCCCGGGCAAGAACCCGGACTCCCCGGGCATGAACCCGGCAAATTGTAAACCTCGTCAAACATATAACTTACAAGCAGACGGCGCCGTGAACGCCATCGACGATTTGAATTGAACATTCTTTCACAACACACAAATGAAAAGTATGTTTAAAGTGGAAGTCATTAAAAAGATTTCAACAAACTATAAATGAATAACTCACCAGGCAGCACTCCTCAAGTATGGCAGTGTTTCCAAATAGAAGAAGAAGAATTCTCCAAGTCTAGAATTTAACCACCAGCCACAGTTTAAAAAAAAATAAAATATTTTGGAGATATTCCCGTGTTTTACTAACGACACAGCTGATAAGTTAGAAAATATTTCCTGACCACTTCAGAGCGCACAAATCTATGTGACGGAATTAAATAAATTGTTCTAAGATTTGCTCATGCTACCTACACTCTCTACTCTAAATTCTTACCCTAAAATATATATATTTAAGAATAATAATGAAGCACTGGCATATTTTATTTTTAGCACACCCTAACACGCGCAAACATCCTGGTAGTCTGCACAGAAAGTTTGTTCAAATTATTTAACTCAAGACATAATGTATATTTTTCGAGTTAATAATTATTTTTTTAAAGTGGCATTCAGCATAATTTAAAAATTTATAAACAATAAAAACGCACAAATAATTTAAAACATATTATGTTATTGAGATATTTAGTTTCCTAACCCCTTTAAAAATGTGCAACCGCAAGCTGTAATCTGAAATCGCGTGTCTCTCTAAAAAAAGATGATTGAAATCAAGACGGACATTGATTCCTTCTAGTGGTGTGTCAGCAGCACATCTGTCACACCCGCTAACTTTATAAACACGGGCCGTGGTATCGATCTGCCTCAGGTACATGTATTCAATGCAGTAAGTCATATGTCCCACGTCGTATATCAGCCGCTGTTCGTTTGTGAGCCCACCGACTGCCGGAGTCCAGTGTAGCAGAAGTTATGCGGCCCGTCTCGAATGTAGTCGCCCTTTTGAAAAAAAACAACAAAACAAAAAACTCCTCTCTGCTCATCCCAAATGGCTGAAATTTCTCACGCGACGATCTCGCGCCTCACACGTTGCTGGTAATCTTGAGCTTGCCGAGAGAGGACGGTGCTGTCGCAGACGCAGCAAGAACACCGCCTCGCCTAGCCCCCTGGCCGCCCCCCACCCCCTCGTGCCCTGCCATCACCCTTTCAGTTCGGCCCCTTTGTAGTGGACACCGACAACCGTTGCCCTTATTTCGGGAGGAATAGTAGCCCCTGTTATGAACGTTCAGACGTAGGGGCTCAGATTGAACCAGACGAGTTTTTTTCCCTTCTTTTTGGTTATTGTCACAGATTTGCGCGATAATAGAATAAGTTAGGACATGAATAGGCGGAAAGGAGAGCGGGGATGGGGGGGGGGGTGGGTGTAGTGTGGAGAAGGATGAGATGCTGCTACGCTAGCGGAAAAAGACGGTGGAGAAGGGAGGCTCAATTCTCAATTGGTTGACTTTTGTATTCTCCCAGGCCCAAACATGACTGTGGTGACTTTCCCTGTTATTTTACAATACTCAATGCTGTATGAGACACAATTTCTGCAGAATTTAGATTACTCAACCTCAGACGTGATCCCTTTCATGGCACGAGCGAGCCAAACTATTCCAGCAGTGAACCTCTTGACAAAAAGGTCACACATTGAAAACGGCATAACCTTAAATAACAATTTTTTTTAAAAAATTAAAAAAAAAAAAGAATTAATTAATTAACTACACATTTAATCCCGCCACTATGAACATTTGTCCTGCACTTTAAAAAGAGTCTAATCAATAGACATTTCAATAGTAAATTCATCAAACCTTAACACTTTTATCTTGGCCATCAGATTGCTCAGATTGGTCCCGACGCCGGTCCACGATGTGATACTAATCCCCCTCATTCCCCCCCCCCCCCACCATCCCAGTGCTGTCCTGATTAGCCCGCCTGATGACTAGCGTCGCGCCACACGAGTGACATTCCCTGACAATGTGATATGTTAATATCCGCCTTGAGGTGACAATATTATGTTGCATGTTGCTAGCGCCTGCACTTAATATTCGTTGCACTTTTAGAACAAAATGGCTAAAAATATCTACGATATTAATATCAAGTAATGCTATGTGGGAATTATCGTCATAATGTTGGCTTGTGTTTCCACAAATGGACTAGATTACACTCGATTAGCACTGAGTAGTACCAGTATTACAGTAAAAGTTCGTCGAATTTATCTTCAACTTGCTTGTGACGTATCTCCTTCACCCTCTGTTTTTCCCCCATTGGCTACGTCAGTGGTTCCTCAATTTCCTTGATTCCTGGTGCCCGTGCGAAATGTAAGTTTTCCTCGGGCGCTTTTGTTGAATTCTAAGTTCAATTCGAGATAGCGAATGCATAAACAAAATAAAATAAAGGGTGGGGTAAAAATCTGGTCAATGCAAGCAATACTTACTCAAGTGTTTGCATCGCAACCGCGACGCCCCTGCTAGGAAGCCGAAAGCAACCCAGCACAGCGCCATGACGAGGAAATGCGACACCTTGGGCGAAGCTGGAAAATGGAGACACTAAATATATATTAAAAATTCCCCCCCCCCCCCCTTTTCTGGCGCCACTTGTCTTTCTGAAGTAAATGGGATTTTATATTTTACTTCACTATTAACATCCAACTTTAAGACGGGTTTGTCACCCCTGATGTTAGTGCCATGTGTTACGGCCTTCTTTGCACCCTTTCTCATGGCTCTGCATTGGTGCCATGTGTTACGGCCTTCTTTGCCCCCATTCTCATGGCTCTGCATTGGTGCCCTGTGTGACAGTCTTCTTTGCCCCCATTCTCATGGCTCTACATTGGTGCCCTGTGTGACAGTCTTCTTTGCCCACATTCTCATGGCTCTACATTGGTGTCCTGTGTGGCGGTCTTCTTTGCCCCCATTCTCATGGCTCTACATTGGTGTCCTGTGTGGCGGTCTTCTTTTCCCCCATTATCATGGCTCTGCATTGGTGCCCTGTGTGACGGTCTTCTTTGCCCCCTTCTCATGGCTCTGCATTAGTGCCCTGTGTGACGGTCTTCTTTCCCCCATTCTCATGGCTCTATATTGGTGCCCTGTGTGACGGTCTTCTTTGCCCCCTTCTCATGGCTCTGCATTGGTGCCCTGTGTGACGGTCTTCTTTGCCCCCTTCTCATGGCTCTGCATTAGTGCCCTGTGTGACGGTCTTCTTTCCCCCATTCTCATGGCTCTACATTGGTGCCCTGTGTGACGGTCTTCTTTGCCCCCATTCTCATGGCTCTGCATTGGTGCCCTGTGTGACGGTCTTCTTTCCCCCATTCTCATGGCTCTGCATTGGTGCCCTGTGTGACGGTCTTCTTTCCCCCATTCTCATGGCTCTGCATTGGTGCCCTGTGTGGCGGTCTTCTTTGCCCCCATTCTCATGGCTCTGCATTGGTGCCCTGTGTGACGGTCGTCTTTGCCCCCATTGTCATGGCTCTGCATTGGAGCCCGTGAGACGGTCTTCTTTGCCCCCATTGTCATTGCTCTGCATTGGTGCCCGTGAGACGGTCTTCTTTGCCCCCCCATTCTCATGGCTCTGCATTGGTGCCCTGTGTGACGGTCTTCTTTGCCCCCATTCTCATGGCTCTGCATTGGTGCCCTGTGTGACGGTCGGCTCTGCCCCCCATTCTCATGGCTCTGCATTGGTGTCCTGTGTGACGGTCTTCTTTGCCCCATTCTCATGGCTCTGCATTGGTGTCCTGTGTGACGGTCGGCTATGCCCCCATTCTCATGGCTCTGCATTGGTGTCCTGTGTGACGGTCGGCTCTGCCCCCCATTCTCATGGCTCTGCATTGGTGTCCTGTGTGACGGTCTTCTTTGCCCCCATTCTCATGGCTCTGCATTGGTGCCCTGTGTGACGGTCTTCTTTGCCCCCATTATCATGGCTCTGCATTGGTGCCCTGTGTGACGGTCGGCTCTGCCCCCCATTCTCATGGCTCTGCATTGGTGTCCTGTGTGACGGTCTTCTTTGCCCCATTCTCATGGCTCTGCATTGGTGTCCTGTGTGACAGTCTTCTTTTCCCCCATTATCATGGCTCTGCATTGGTGCCCTGTGTGGCGGTCTTCTTTGCCCCCATTCTCATGGCTCTGCATTGGTGCCCTGTGTGACGGTCTTCTTTGCCCCCATTGTCATGGCTCTGCATTGGAGCCCGTGAGACGGTCTTCTTTGCCCCCATTGTCATGGCTCTGCATTGGTGCCCGTGAGACGGTCTTCTTTGCCCCCCATTCTCATGGCTCTGCATTGGTGCCCTGTGTGACGGTCTTCTTTGCCCCTATTCTCATGGCTCTGCATTAGTGCCCTGTGTGACGGTCGGCTTTGCCCCCATTCTCATGGCTCTGCATTGGTGTCCTGTGTGACGGTCTTCTTTGCCCCCATTCTCATGGCTCTGCATTGGTGTCCTGTGTGACGGTCTTCTTTGCCCCCATTCTCATGGCTCTGCATTGGTGTCCTGTGTGACGGTCTTCTTTGCCCCATTCTCATGGCTCTGCATTGGTTTCCTTGTGTGACGGTCTTCTTTGCCCCCATTCTCATGGCTCTGCATTGGTGTCCTGTGTGACGGTCTTCTTTGCCCCCATTCTCATGGCTCTGCATTGGTGCCCTGTGTGACGGTCATCTCTGCCCCCCATTCTCATGGCTCTGCATTGGTGTCCTGTGTGATGGCCTTCTTTGCCCCCATTCTCATGGCTCTGCATTGGTGTCCTGTGTGACGGTCGGCTCTGCCCCCCATTCTCATGGCTCTGCATTGGTGTCCTGTGTGACGGTCTTCTTTGCCCCCATTCTCATGGCTCTGCATTGGTGCCCTGTGTGACGGTCTTCTTTGCCCCCATTCTCATGGCTCTGCATTGGTGCCCTGTGTGACGGTCGGCTCTGCCCCCATTCTCATGGCTCTGCATTGGTGTCCTGTGTGACGGTCTTCTTTGCCCCCATTCTCATGGCTCTGCATTGGTGTCCTGTGTGACAGTCTTCTTTGCCCACATTCTCATGGCTCTACATTGGTGTCCTGTGTGGCGGTCTTCTTTGCCCCCATTCTCATGGCTCTACATTGGTGTCCTGTGTGGCGGTCTTCTTTTCCCCCATTATCATGGCTCTGCATTGGTGCCCTGTGTGACGGTCTTCTTTGCCCCCTTCTCATGGCTCTGCATTAGTGCCCTGTGTGACGGTCTTCTTTCCCCCATTCTCATGGCTCTATATTGGTGCCCTGTGTGACGGTCTTCTTTGCCCCCTTCTCATGGCTCTGCATTGGTGCCCTGTGTGACGGTCTTCTTTGCCCCCTTCTCATGGCTCTGCATTAGTGCCCTGTGTGACGGTCTTCTTTCCCCCATTCTCATGGCTCTACATTGGTGCCCTGTGTGACGGTCTTCTTTGCCCCCATTCTCATGGCTCTGCATTGGTGCCCTGTGTGACGGTCTTCTTTCCCCCATTCTCATGGCTCTGCATTGGTGCCCTGTGTGACGGTCTTCTTTCCCCCATTCTCATGGCTCTGCATTGGTGCCCTGTGTGGCGGTCTTCTTTGCCCCCATTCTCATGGCTCTGCATTGGTGCCCTGTGTGACGGTCGTCTTTGCCCCCATTGTCATGGCTCTGCATTGGAGCCCGTGAGACGGTCTTCTTTGCCCCCATTGTCATTGCTCTGCATTGGTGCCCGTGAGACGGTCTTCTTTGCCCCCCATTCTCATGGCTCTGCATTGGTGCCCTGTGTGACGGTCTTCTTTGCCCCCATTCTCATGGCTCTGCATTGGTGCCCTGTGTGACGGTCGGCTCTGCCCCCCATTCTCATGGCTCTGCATTGGTGTCCTGTGTGACGGTCTTCTTTGCCCCATTCTCATGGCTCTGCATTGGTGTCCTGTGTGACGGTCGGCTATGCCCCCATTCTCATGGCTCTGCATTGGTGTCCTGTGTGACGGTCGGCTCTGCCCCCCATTCTCATGGCTCTGCATTGGTGTCCTGTGTGACGGTCTTCTTTGCCCCCATTCTCATGGCTCTGCATTGGTGCCCTGTGTGACGGTCTTCTTTGCCCCCATTATCATGGCTCTGCATTGGTGCCCTGTGTGACGGTCGGCTCTGCCCCCCATTCTCATGGCTCTGCATTGGTGTCCTGTGTGACGGTCTTCTTTGCCCCATTCTCATGGCTCTGCATTGGTGTCCTGTGTGACAGTCTTCTTTTCCCCCATTATCATGGCTCTGCATTGGTGCCCTGTGTGGCGGTCTTCTTTGCCCCCATTCTCATGGCTCTGCATTGGTGCCCTGTGTGACGGTCTTCTTTGCCCCCATTGTCATGGCTCTGCATTGGAGCCCGTGAGACGGTCTTCTTTGCCCCCATTGTCATGGCTCTGCATTGGTGCCCGTGAGACGGTCTTCTTTGCCCCCCATTCTCATGGCTCTGCATTGGTGCCCTGTGTGACGGTCTTCTTTGCCCCTATTCTCATGGCTCTGCATTAGTGCCCTGTGTGACGGTCGGCTCTGCCCCCATTCTCATGGCTCTGCATTGGTGTCCTGTGTGACGGTCTTCTTTGCCCCCATTCTCATGGCTCTGCATTGGTGTCCTGTGTGACGGTCTTCTTTGCCCCCATTCTCATGGCTCTGCATTGGTGTCCTGTGTGACGGTCTTCTTTGCCCCATTCTCATGGCTCTGCATTGGTTTCCTTGTGTGACGGTCTTCTTTGCCCCCATTCTCATGGCTCTGCATTGGTGTCCTGTGTGACGGTCTTCTTTGCCCCCATTCTCATGGCTCTGCATTGGTGCCCTGTGTGACGGTCATCTCTGCCCCCCATTCTCATGGCTCTGCATTGGTGTCCTGTGTGATGGCCTTCTTTGCCCCCATTCTCATGGCTCTGCATTGGTGTCCTGTGTGACGGTCGGCTCTGCCCCCCATTCTCATGGCTCTGCATTGGTGTCCTGTGTGACGGTCTTCTTTGCCCCCATTCTCATGGCTCTGCATTGGTGCCCTGTGTGACGGTCTTCTTTGCCCCCATTCTCATGGCTCTGCATTGGTGCCCTGTGTGACGGTCGGCTCTGCCCCCATTCTCATGGCTCTGCATTGGTGTCCTGTGTGACGGTCTTCTTTGCCCCCATTCTCATGGCTCTGCATTGGTGTCCTGTGTGACAGTCTTCTTTGCCCCCATTCTCATGGCTTTGCATTGGTGTCCTGTGTGACGGTCTTCTTTGCCCCCATTCTCATGGCTCTGCATTAGTGTCCTGTGTGACGGTCGGCTCTGCCCCCCATTCTCATGGCTCTGCATTGGTGTCCTGTGTGACGGTCGGCTCTGCCCCCCATTCTCATGGCTCTGCATTGGTGTCCTGTGTGACGGTCTTCTTTGCCCCCATTCTCATGGCTCTGCATTGGTGCCCTGTGTAACGGTCGGCTCTGCCCCCCATTCTCATGGCTCTGCATTGGTGTCCTGTGTGACGGTCTTCTTTGCCCCCATTCTCATGGCTCTGCATTGGTGCCCTGTGTGACCGCCTTCTTTGTCCCCATTCTCATGGCTCTGCATTGGTGCCCTGTGTGACGGTCTTCTTTGCCCCCATTCTCATGGCTCTGCATTGTTGCCCTGTGTGATGGTCTTCTTTGCCCCCATTCTCATGGCTCTGCATTGGTGCCCTGTGTGACTGTCGGCTCTGCCCCCCATTCTCAAGGCTCTGCATTGGTGTCCTGTGTGACGGTCTTCTTTGCCCCCATTCTCATGGCTCTGCATTGGTGTCCTGTGTGACGGTCTTCTTTGCCCCAATTCTACTGGCTCTGCATTGATGTCCTGTGTGACGGTCGGCTCTGCCCCCATTCTCATGGCTCTGCATTGGTGTCCTGTGTGACGGTCGGCTCTGAACCCCATTCTCATGGCTCTGCATTGGTGTCCTGTGTGACGGTCTTCTTTGCCCCCATTCTCATGGCTCTGCATTGGTGTCCTGTGTGACGGTCTTCTTTGCCCCCATTCTCATGGCTCTGCATTGGTGTCCTGTGTGACGGTCGGCTCTGCCACCATTCTCATGGCTCTGCATTGGTGTCCTGTGTGACCGTCGGCTCTGCCTTCCATTCTCATGGCTCTGCATTGGTGTCCTGTGTGACGGTCTTCTTTGCCCCCATTCTCATGGCTCTGCATTGGTGCCCTGTGTGACAGTCTTCTTTGCCCCCATTCTCATGGCTCTGCATTGGTGCCCTGTGTGCGCGGTCTTCTTTGCCCCCATTCTCATGGCTCTGCATTGGTGCCCTGTGTGACGGTCTTCTTTGTCCCCATTGTCATGGCTCTGCATTGGAGCCCGTGAGACGGTCTTCTTTGCCCCCATTGTCATGGCTCTGCATTGGTGCCCGTGAGACGGTCTTCTTTGCCCCCCATTCTCATGGCTCTGCTGTGGTGCCCTGTGTGACGGTCTTCTTTGCCCCCATTCTCATGGCTCTGCATTGGTGCCCTGTGTGACGGTCGGCTCTGCCCCCCATTCTCATGGCTCTGCATTGGTGTCCTGTGTGACAGTCTTCTTTGCCCCCATTCTCATGGCTTTGCATTGGTGTCCTGTGTGACGGTCTTCTTTGCCCCCTTTCTCATGGCTCTGCATTGGTGTCCTGTGTGACGGTCTTCTTTGCCCCCATTCTCATGGCTCTGCATTGGTGTCCTGTGTGACGGTCTTCTTTGCCCCCATTCTCATGGCTCTGCATTGGTGTCCTGTGTGACGGTCTTCTCTGCCCCCCATTCTCATGGCTCTGCATTAGTGTCCTGTGTGACGGCCTTCTTCGCCCCCATTCTCATGGCTCTGCATTGGTGTCCTGTGTGACGGTCGGCTCTGCCCCCCATTCTCATGGCTCTGCATTGGTGTCCTGTGTGACGGTCTTCTTTGCCCCCATTCTCATGGCTCTGCATTGGTGCCCTGTGTGACGGTCTTCTTTGCCCCAATTCTCATGGCTCTGCATTGGTGCCCTGTGTGACGGTCGGCTCTGCCCCCCATTCTCATGGCTCTGCATTGGTGTCCTGTGTGACGGTCTTCTTTGCCCCCATTCTCATGGCTCTGCATTAGTGTCCTGTGTGACGGTCTTCTTTGCCCCCATTCTCATGGCTCTGCATTGGTGTCCTGTGTGACGGTCTTCTTTGCCCCCATTCTCATGGCTCTGCATTGGTGCCCTGTGTGACTGTCGGCTCTGCCCCCCATTCTCAAGGCTCTGCATTGGTGTCCTGTGTGACGGTCTTCTTTGCCCCCATTCTCATGGCTCTGCATTGGTGTCCTGTGTGACGGTCTTCTTTGCCCCCATTCTCATGGCTCTGCATTGGTGTCCTGTGTGACGGTCGGCTCTGCCCCCATTCTCATGGCTCTGCATTGGTGTCCTGTGTGACGGTCGGCTCTGCCCCCCATTCTCATGGCTCTGCATTGGTGTCCTGTGTGACGGTCTTCTTTGCCCCCATTCTCATGGCTCTGCATTGGTGTCCTGTGTGACGGTCTTCTTTGCCCCCATTCTCATGGCTCTGCATTGGTGTCCTGTGTGACGGTCGGCTCTGCCCCCATTCTCATGGCTCTGCATTGGTGTCCTGTGTGACGGTCGGCTCTGCCCCCCATTCTCATGGCTCTGCATTGGTGTCCTGTGTGACGGTCTTCTTTGCCCCCATTCTCATGGCTCTGCATTGGTGTCCTGTGTGACAGTCTTCTTTGCCCCCATTCTCATGGCTCTGCATTGGTGCCCTGTGTGACGGTCGGCTCTGCCCCCATTCTCATGGCTCTGCATTGGTGTCCTGTGTGACGGTCTTCTTTGCCCCCATTCTCATGGCTCTGCATTGGTGTCCTGTGTGACAGTCTTCTTTTCCCCCATTATCATGGCTCTGCATTGGTGCCCTGTGTGCGCGGTCTTCTTTGCCCCCATTCTCATGGCTCTGCATTGGTGCCCTGTGTGACGGTCTTCTTTGTCCCCATTGTCATGGCTCTGCATTGGAGCCCGTGAGACGGTCTTCTTTGCCCCCATTGTCATGGCTCTGCATTGGTGCCCGTGAGACGGTCTTCTTTTCCCCCATTATCATGGCTCTGCATTGGTGCCCTGTGTGCGCGGTCTTCTTTGCCCCCATTCTCATGGCTCTGCATTGGTGCCCTGTGTGACGGTCTTCTTTGTCCCCATTGTCATGGCTCTGCATTGGAGCCCGTGAGACGGTCTTCTTTGCCCCCATTGTCATGGCTCTGCATTAGAGCCCTTGAGACGGTCTTCTTTGCCCCCATTGTCATGGCTCTGCTTTGGTGCCCGTGAGACGGTCTTCTTTGCCCCCCATTCTCATGGCTCTGCATTGGTGCCCTGTGTGACGGTCTTCTTTGCCCCCATTCTCATGGCTCTGCATTGGTGCCCTGTGTGACGGTCGGCTCTGCCCCCCATTCTCATGGCTCTGCATTGGTGTCCTGTGTGACAGTCTTCTTTGCCCCCATTCTCATGGCTTTGCATTGGTGTCCTGTGTGACGGTCTTCTTTGCCCCCATTCTCATGGCTCTGCATTGGTGTCCTGTGTGACGGTCTTCTTTGCCCCCATTCTCATGGCTCTGCATTGGTGTCCTGTGTGACGGTCTTCTTTGCCCCCATTCTCATGGCTCTGCATTGGTGTCCTGTGTGCCGGTCTTCTCTGCCCCCCATTCTCATGGCTCTGCATTGGTGTCCTGTGTGACGGCCTTCTTTGCCCCCATTCTCATGGCTCTGCATTGGTGTCCTGTGTGACGGTCGGCTCTGCCCCCCATTCTCATGGCTCTGCATTGGTGTCCTGTGTGACGGTCTTCTTTGCCCCCATTATCATGGCTCTGCATTGGTGCCCTGTGTGACGGTCTTCTTTGCCCCCATTCTCATGGCTCTGCATTGGTGCCCTGTGTGACGGTCGGCTATGCCCCCCATTCTAATGGCTCTGCATTGGTGTCCTGTGTGACGGTCTTCTTTGCCCCCATTCTCATGGCTCTGCATTAGTGTCCTGTGTGACGGTCTTCTTTGCCCCCATTCTCATGGCTCTGCATTGGTGTCCTGTGTGACGGTCTTCTTTGCCCCCATTCTCATGGCTCTGCATTGGTGTCCTGTGTGACGGTCGGCTCTGCCCCCATTCTCATGGCTCTGCATTGGTGTCCTGTGTGACGGTCGGCTCTGCCCCCCATTCTCATGGCTCTGCATTGGTGTCCTGTGTGACGGTCTTCTTTGCCCCCATTCTCATGGCTCTGCATTGGTGTCCTGTGTGACGGTCTTCTTTGCCCCCATTCTCATGGCTCTGCATTGGTGTCCTGTGTGACGGTCGGCTCTGCCCCCCATTCTCATGGCTCTGCATTGGTGTCCTGTGTGACGGTCTTCTTTGCCCCCATTCTCATGGCTCTGCATTGGTGCCCTGTGTGACAGTCTTCTTTGCCCCCATTCTCATGGCTCTGCATTGGTGCCCTGTGTGACGGTCGGCTCTGCCCCCCATTCTCATGGCTCTGCATTGGTGTCCTGTGTGACGGTCTTCTTTGCCCCCATTCTCATGGCTCTGCATTGGTGTCCTGTGTGACAGTCTTCTTTTCCCCCATTATCATGGCTCTGCATTGGTGCCCTGTGTGCGCGGTCTTCTTTGCCCCCATTCTCATGGCACTGCATTGGTGCCCTGTGTGATGGTCTTCTTTGTCCCCATTGTCATGGCTCTGCATTGGAGCCCGTGAGACGGTCTTCTTTGCCCCCATTGTCATGGCTCTGCATTGGTGTCCGTGAGACGGTCTTCTTTGCCCCCCATTCTCATGGCTCTGCATTGGTGCCCTGTGTGACGGTCTTCTTTGCCCCCATTCTCATGGCTCTGCATTGGTGCCCTGTGTGACGGTCGGCTCTGCCCCCCATTCTCATGGCTCTGCATTGGTGTCCTGTGTGACGGTCTTCTTTGCCCCCATTCTCATGGCTCTGCATTGGTGCCCTGTGTGACGGTCTTTATTGCCCCCATTCTCATGGCTCTGCATTGGTGCCCTGTGTGACGGTCTTTATTGCCCCCATTCTCATGGCTCTGCATTGGTGCCCTGTGTGACAGTCTTCTTTGCCCCCATTCTCATGGCTCTGCATTGGTGTCCTGTGTGACGGTCTTTATTGCCCCCATTCTCATGGCTCTGCATTGGTGCCCTGTGTGACGGTCTTTATTGCCCCCATTCTCATGGCTCTGCATTGGTGTCCTGTGTGACGGTCTTTATTGCCCCATTCTCATGGCTCTGCATTGGTGCCCTGTGTGACGGTCTTTATTGCCCCCATTCTCATGGCTCTGCATTGGTGCCCTGTGTGACGGTCGGCTCTGCCCCCCATTCCCATGGCTCTGCATTGGTGCCCTGTGTGACGGTCTTTATTGCCCCCATTCTCATGGCTCTGCATTGGTGCCCTGTGTGACGGTCTTTATTGCCCCCATTCTCATGGCTCTGCATTTGTGTCCTGTGTGACGGTCTTTATTGCCCCCATTCTCATGGCTCTGCATTGGTGCCCTGTGTGACGGTCTTTATTGCCCCCATTCTCATGGCTCTGCATTGGTGTCCTGTGTGACGGTCTTTATTGCCCCCATTCTCATGGCTCTGCATTGGTGCCCTGTGTGACGGTCTTTATTGCCCCCATTCTCATGGCTCTGCATTGGTGTCCTGTGTGACGGTCTTTATTGCCCCCATTCTCATGGCTCTGCATTGGTGCCCTGTGTGACGGTCTTTATTGCCCCCATTCTCATGGCTCTGCATTGGTGTCCTGTGTGACGGTCTTTATTGCCCCCATTCTCATGGCTCTGCATTGGTGCCCTGTGTGACGGTCTTTATTGCCCCCATTCTCATGGCTCTGCATTGGTGCCCTGTGTGACGGTCTTTATTGCCCCCATTCTCATGGCTCTGCATTGGTGCCCTGTGTGACGGTCTTTATTGCCCCCATTCTCATGGCTCTGCATTGGTGTCCTGTGTGACGGTCTTCTTTGCCCCCATTCTCATGGCTCTACATTGGTGTCCTGTGTGACGGTCTTCTTTGCCACCATTCTCATGGCTCTGCATTGGTGCCCGGTGAGACGGCCTTCTTTGCCCCCATTCTTATGACTCTGCATTGGTGCCCGTGAGACGGCCATCTCTGCCCCCATTCTCATGGCTCTGCATTGGTGCCCTGTGTCACGGCCTTCTTTACCGCCCCCATTCTCATGGCTCTGCATGGAGAGGTCAGTGTGTCACCCAGAATGCTGCGGTGTATATTATGAGAACCGCTGGATGGGCAAAACAAATACCTTTCCAAAAAAAAAAAAATTCATTGTACGTCACAATTATCTATTAATTATTAGATTTCTTTGTGTAATGGCTTGTACGAGTGCTCCAAAAAGTACGCCTGCAACGGAATGGGAAAAGGGGGGTAGAAAAATTTGAATTTTTTGCGTACGTACTAAATGGATGCCCTTTAAAGATATAATTTCAAACGAACAATTGGTTAGTCGCAAATAAACGTTTATTTTGCCTACACGGCTTACAACAAAATCCTGTTACGACCCACTAATTTTATGCACATGGCACACTTTGATTCCTGTACAATGAATTAAGGTGCAAGAATCCAAATGTACTTTAATGCACTTGCAAAAAAAAAACAAGAACAAAAAATGCTATACTAATGTGACTAGATTGATATTTTAAAAATATACTTGAAACAAAAATGGGGAGAGAAAGGTGGGGAAGGGAGGGGGTGGTTAATCGTGTGTTAACATATATTTACTTTGTCAAACCCAATGACTTGGGGACTCTTCGAAAAAAACATTATTGCAACCGTGTATTTGTATTGAAAGTATCAAATACCTTTTGTCAGCCATCGACTCGGATCGCCCCTTTAATCATCGACTCAGATCGCCCCTTTAATCATCGACTCAGATCGCCCTTTAATCCGAACCTTGGCAGCCTTGCACGACCGTCTTCACATCATTACAAATGGAAAAAAATCAATGCTACTCCCAAAGACTGTTCACATAGATCTTTGGGAATACCAGTTGACGGCTACATAGCCACCAACGACAAAGGGTATTCAAAGGTTCAGTGGTGTCCAGCGAAACGATGGCCGTGTCCTCGTCAGACGCAGCATGGTGATAGTTTGTGTGTATGTGTGTGTGTTTGTGTATGTGTGTGTGCGCGTCTCACGTCTGATGCCTGGTGTGTCATGTCTTATGTCTCACGTCTAATGTCTCACCTCTGATGTCTCATGTCTGATGTATGCTGTCTGATGTCTAAAGTCTGATTCCTCACGTCTGAGGTCTGACGTCTCATCTCTGATGACTCATGCCTGATGTCCTATGTATGATGTCTGAAGTTTAATGTATTTTTTCTGATTTCTTATGTATGATATCTCTTGTTTGATATTTAATATGTCATGTTTGATTTCCTATGTCTGACGTCTTATGTCTGATGTCCTATGTCTGACGTCTTATGTCTGATGTCCTACGTCTGACGTCTTATGTCTGATGTCCTACGTCTGACGTCTTATGTCTGATGTCCTACGTCTGACGTCTTATGTCTGATGTCCTACGTCTGACGTCTTATGTCTGATGTCCTACGTCTGACGTCTTATGTCTGATGTCCGACGTCTTATGTCTGATGTCCTACGTCCGACGTCTTATGTCTGATGTCCTACGTCTGACGTCTTATGTCTGATGTCCTACGTCCGACGTCTTATGTCTGATGTCCTACGTCTGACGTCTTATGTCTGATGTCCTACGTCTGACGTCTTATGTCTGATGGCTTATGTCTGGTTTCCTAGGTACCATGTTTTTGGATTTGTAAGGTTGTTAGGTAAAAATGCACATCATATTTTTGTTACGCCATTTTCATATCAAGGTGGCGTCTTAGCTACACGTACGTGATCAACGCGATGATGACCTAGCGTCATTCAGCAACATCATGATTATGGCGCCCTAGCTACACCAACGTTATCATCATAATGGTGCCCTATCTACACCAACCTTATCATCATGATGGTGCCCTAGCTACACCAACGTTATCATCATAATGGTGCCCTATCTACACCAACCTTATCATCATGATGGTGCCCTAGCTACACCAACGTTATCATCATAATGGTGCCCTATCTACACCAACCTTATCATCATGATGGTGCCCTAGCTACACCAACGTTATCATCATAATGGTGCCCTATCTACACCAACCTTATCATCATGATGGTGCCCTAGCTACACCAACGTTATCATCATGATGGTGCAATAGCGACACCAATGTCATCATCATGCTGGTGCCCTACCTACACCAACGTTATCATCATGATGGTGCCCTAGCTACACCAATGTCATCATCATAATTGTGCCCTACCTACACCAACGTTATCATCATGATGGAGCCCTAGCCACAACAACGTAATCATCACGATTGTGCTCCAGCTCACCTCGACGTCAACATCATGGTGGGGCCCTAGCTCCTACTGACATCGTCATCACGTGGCATCATCACGTGACAACGTCATCACGTGGCATCATCATCACGTGGCATCATCATCACGTGGCATCATCATCACGTGGCATCATCATCACGTGGCATCATCATCACGTGGCATCATCATCACGCGGCATCATCATCACGCGACGTACGAGCGATTTTAAAAGACAAACCCCCCCCCCCCTTTCCTCTTTGAGATCAGCAGACGATGTAACTCAGGATGTCTGAATAGAGTTATCTTCCCCTCGTGGCCATCACAAGAGATTACCATTTGCGCCACTAATGACCTTCTTTACAATGAAATCTCTTTCCATGCTTCGATCAAATATCACTTTGATAGGTGCGTACATCGGTGTTCAACTTTTACCTGGAATCGAATCAGCTGTTTTGACTTTCAGCTTGCACCCCCATCCCCACACCATCCCCATCCCCATTTCTTTAATATTACCTTCGCTTTACTTGGTGGCCGGCAGGCAAAAAAAAATTAATAATTCGGACGGCTAATTGACCCATTTCTCGTCAACCTATCCAGCTGAAACTTAGCACATAGACTCGTTTCCGATGACATCACATTCTTTCATATTTTCAGCCCCAACCCCGAACCACAAAAAATGAGTTTTTCCTTTTTTTTTTTTTTTTTAAAAGGGATTTGGGGGGGGGGGGGGCGGCAGGCCGGGGGGGTGGGGGGGGGTTGAATGAAATATGAGTTCACGGAACTGCGCTAAATTAGATTCTTAAAAAAAAAAAGATAATATCGCGAGTGCGTTTGGTGCGTAGTATTTTCTTTTGCTTTTCTGAAATAGTTCATGAAATAAATCTGCGCTGTAAAAGCGGGTGTATCATTAGAATATTAACATACAATAAAAATCATTAAAAAATGCATATAAAGGATTTTTACTTTTTAAAAAAAAATGTGTTTTTATGGGTTGTTTGATTTCCTTTTAAAGTACACTTTCATTTATTGGGCTATGCTGAGGAAACTGGTTTAAAACGAATTTGAGGCTCGCAAGTTGCAGTTAAATTCTAAGTTGTATATTTTATTCTTGTGTGCCACAAGATTCTAAAAAGATAGTGACACCCTTAATTTTATCTGGATCACCCAGTTCCTGGTCATTGACAATCATTGACTTTTACTCGACTGACTTTCTGCTTTCCCGAGTCAACCAGATTAAACCCTCTCTCTTCTACTACAATGTGCAGTTATCCTCAGGCTTGGCCTAGCAACTTTGTTTTTTTTCTTGCCAACCTACTTTCCAAACTTTCCTTTCTTGCCAACTAACCTCCCAAGATTTTCATTCTTGCTAACCCACATCCCAAACTTTCCTTTCTTGCTAACCCACCTCTCAAACTTTTCTTTCTTGCTAACCCAACTCGCAAACTTTCCTTTCTTGCTAACCCACCTCCCAAACTTTCCTTTCTTGCTAACCCACTTCCCAAACTTTTATTTCTTGCTAACCCACATCCCAAACTTTCCTTTCTTGCTAACCCACCTCCAAAACCTTCCTTTCTTGCTAATCCACTTCCCAAACTTTGCTTTCTTGCTAACCCACCTCCCAAACTTTACATTCTTGCAAACCCACCTCCCAAACTTTCATTTTTTGCCAACTATTAACTCATACATCTCTGGTCTATCCAGCTCCACATTAACAAACCAACATCCGTGATCAACCCTAAGTCCAACCCCAGGTTTACGCCTCAAACCAAAAGAGTTTTGACATTTGATCAAGTATTAATTGTAATACCTATATGAATCGCTATCTCCTGTGCAGCTGCATGGTGTGAAAATAACAACAAAATATGCCTATCTACAATGAGAACGTGTTTCTTTGACAGAAGTTTGATGAAAAAAACTCATTAGTGACTGATTGAATCGTCGGACAAAGATGTGTTTATTGACTCCACAAGTGAATCGATATCATGACTGTTGAGGAAGTTCACTTTCCCTGTTATCGATAATCTTGGTTAGTAATGACGGGGGCACTGTGTCAGATGCCCAATGTGCCCCATCCATGTGCGGTGTCCGTGTGCCCCGTCCATGTTCCCTGTCCATGTGCCCTGGCCATGTGCCCTGTACATGTGCCCCGTCCATGTACCCTGTACATGTGCCCCGTCCATGTACCCGTCTATGTGCCCTGTCCATGCGCCCTGGCCATGTGCCCTGCCTACCTTGCCACCAAAACGTGTTGGCTTTAAAGTCGTCGCGGTTTGCATAATTTTAAATGAGAAGGGGTTGGTCTAGTGTTTCTGACGTTGATGCTTGTGTTGTTCAATTGTGTTTCCCGTCTTAAAGAAGACCTATTTTTTCTGCAAATGACCACTTACTTTTCGTCAAGACCGCGCCTGAGTGCCGTCGGGCGTACAAGTCGTATCGGCTGGCGACGTCACACCGATGTTGTTTTAAACAGACGACAGGGCCAAGGTGGAGGTCATCAATTCATAAAACTAGAGTACGATGAATCTCATTTGCGTTGAATCCTAACAACTTGGAAACAACTGTCGGTCGATAACCACCCCCACCCCCCAAGACTTGGTTGAATCAATGAAAGATTCAATCCATCACGCGTGTGACAGTTGACCTCATCTTCTTTGAAAATGTAAGGGTCAAGGACAGAAGTCTCCAATCAACAGCAGACACTTTACAGGCTGTCCGCTGTAGCAATACAGGCACATTAAATAAATGCAGTGACAAGTCTGTCAACCTGGAGCGTCTGTCAACCTAGAACGTATCACATTTCTGTCAGATTTCTGTGTCTGTCAACCTAGAACGTATCACATTTCAGTGAGATTTCTAAGTTTGTCAACCTAGAACGAATCACATTTCTGCAAGATTTCTAAGTTTGTCAACCTAGAACGTATCACATTTCAGTGAGATTTCTGTGTCTGTCAACCTAGAACGTATAACATTTCTGTCAGATTTCCGAGTCGGTCAACCTAGAACGTATCACATTGTTTATAAATCCCCGAAGCGATGTAATGGAACATCGGAGTTCACAGTGGGCAATAGTCACTTAATTTTTCCCGTTTAAACAGCATGCGCACGCAACCATCAGTTTGGCTCGAATTAAAATTTCAAAACTTGAAATCGTGCAAGTCAAGATATAAAGCTGAAAAAAGGAACATTTAAAAAACTGGTCTAGTTCCTTTGTATTTGTATGTTATACAATAAATACACCGAGTTTCGGTTATCCGATCGATATGTCGGATTATCTGACCGTATTTAGTGAAGTCATAAGGACCATAAAAAAATAGCAATTTTGAGAACTTATTTCAGGGAAGACTGTAAAGTTGTTGTTTTTCCTGATAAGTATCTAATAAGAGTACTTATTTCAGAGCTAATCTTATTCGAGCTGTATCCGTTTAAAAAAAATATATACCAAAAGAGCAGTTTGTTGAAAACAATGTTTCAAAATATTGCATGTAAAGTAGTAAACGTATTAAACCTATATTCACACATTGTTGAAGGAATTGTTTCTTTGCTAGAGCCGCACTATGTGGGCGTGTTTTAAAATATGATCCAAATAGAATCAATTCTCTCATACGCTAAATCCAAAACATAAAAAAAAAAAGAAGTTTCTCGAAGCCGCACAAGAAAACTGAACATATGAAAGAGGAAATGAATTAACCGCCGCCCCCCCCCCCCCCCCCGGGTCCAAACACCTGCCTCGGCTTATTAACAATCAATATTAATAATCTCCTTTGTTCGTCCATACAAAAACGCAAACAAAAAAAATTTCAACTGTTACATCCCACCCCCTCGTTCAGAAGACTACTGCTGATTATGGCAATGTCACATGACTGCTTCAGAGTTCATTGGCACGGGGAGAGTCATTGATCGCCTAGTCAACAGAGCAGTGCCGGGGCTTGTCGTTCCTGTCCAGATGACGTCGTTCAGGTGTGGCTAATTTCTCAATTTCATCCCGCCATTATGCTAACTACCATCCTGTCTAAGACGCCAGTCGACATCCTGTCTAAGACACAAGTCGACATCCTGTCTATGACACAGGGTCGACCAGCTGTCTGTGGAACAAATCGAACTTTTGTTGCTTTGTTGACATCAGGCTGGTCTCAATATTGGACGCGTCAATTCTTAAAAAAAGAACTTCTGTAACACACATAACCGTTTCGACGTTACTTCTCCTGCTCTCGCCTTCATCATTGATAATAAAATGACTTTCTTTGTGCATTTTAATAATTAAAAAAGATATTTTTCTACTTTTTAATGTGCTTTAACACGTCTTTTGTGGAAAGTTTTAAAAGTTTTTTGTTTCTTTATTTACTTAAATTTCTACTTTTTAATTTTGAAAATTTAAATCTGTACATTTTCGAATAAAGGTGATATTTTTTTATCAACGACTGCTTTCAAAATCCACCCCCCCCCCCCCCCCGAAAGAAAAAATCAAAGTGATTATCCTACAGTTAGGGCTAAAGGTTAGCAGAAGCCCTGCAACCCCCCCCCCCCCCCCCTTTTTTTTTTCCAGACCTCAAACTAGGTAACTGGAACCTCACAAATCTGTTTCAGGAAGTCAGATGCCACTTTAAAGGTCTGCACACGCCTGACGAGAACCACCTTGGTGAAAGTATCACGAGTGACAACAGAGTTTAATGCTAGACATTTGACGACGAAAGTGTCACGAGTGACAACAGAGTTTAATGCTACACATTTGACGACGAAAGTGTCACGAGTGACAACAGAGTTTAATGCTACACATTTGACGACGAAAGTGTCACGAGTGACAACAGAGTTTAATGCTACACATTTGACGGCGAAAGTGTCACGAGTGACAACAGAGTTTAATGCTACACATTTGACGGCGAAAGTGTCACGAGTGACAACAGAGTTTAATGCTACACATTTGACGGCGAAAGTGTCACGAGTGACAACAGAGTTTAATGCTACACATTTGACGGCGAAAGTGTCACGAGTGACAACAGAGTTTAATGCTACACATTTGACGGATTCGAGAGTAGAAAGAAAATCTTTTTTTTTTTTTTTTTTTCAAGTAATTAGTATACGATTTCCGATTCAAGGAAATACAAGGATTCTACACCATTTTTATAAACAATTTATTAATGTACATACAGTTAAAATTTTGGACCGAAAATCAACGCAAATTTAATTTTTCTGCTTCGGCCGAAAGTGATTTAGGCTTTCGATCTTTGCCGACGGCCGGCAACTCGATTTCCATTAGCGCTCGACGTCTTGCTCATATGGTATGTTATATGACTAATCGTCTAAGAACACTGCTCACAGATGCATGAGTAGCTAATAGTACAATATTTCCCAAACTAAAATTACTATTGGGCTCCCATTGATGTCGCACGTATGCTATGGGCCATAGTTTAACGTCTAGTCAAGTAATGTGCCCCAGTTAATGGTCTAATTACGCTGGAGAACAGCCTGAATACATTGGTGTCTTATCTCTGGTCTGACCTCCCACAACCACCAAACGAATACATTGGTGTCCTATCTCTGGTCTGACCTCCCACAATTGGTGTCCTATCTCTGGTCTGACCTCCCGCAACCACAAAACGAATACATTGGTGTCCTATATCTGGTCTGACCTCCCTTCATATCTCTGGTCTGACCTCCCGTCCTATTTCTGGTCTGACCTCCCTTCCTATCTCAGGTGTGACCTCCCGTCCTATCTCAGGTCTGACCCCCCGTCCTATCTCTGATCTGACCTCCCGTCCTATCTCAGGTCTGACCTCCCGCAACCACCGAACCAATGTTTCGGCAGACCCCCTTAGGTTAAAAATACCCAGCATTCAATGCATAATTAACCACGCTTAACTTCCCCTGTTTTCACCGTAAATCTCCCATAATTTATTCCCAGTAAACAAGTTCAACGATTTTTTTAAGCCCTTCATCATCATAATGCATTCTTGGCTGTAATGAATACCCTCACAATAAACTGAGGAAATATAATCGATTAGTACTTTAACTTTAAGTTTAAGAACTATTTTTTAAAAAAAAGTGTTATTTATAATACGTCGTTGAAAAGGAGTGGCCAGATTTTTTTAAAATTACCAGCGTTCAAAATGTTTTGTTTTCATTTTCTGCTGACCTATCGATTCAACACATCCGGTGACTGCTGTAAATGGAGGGAAGCCGCACTGAAACTCGGTTGTTTGGCTTGAAGTGTGTGGCGACAAAACAAAAAACTTAACTTGTTTTTTTTTTTACCAGTGGATCTTACGTTGATTTAAGAACGCCCACTGCATAGGTAAGCTGTTAACTGCCCATAAACTTTACCGGGACATGCCACACCCAAAACAGGAACAACAATGGTGGAAATTAAAACGCGAACACCAGAACCTCGTCACCCAGATGATAACTGAACACCGTCCTGCTCAAAGGAACTTGAATACGTCACATCCTCTTCGGGTCCCGAGCTGCTGTCAGGCACCAGGGACAATGGCGCACTTGCTAGCCGTGTGCCGTACACTCATTCGGTCAGCGACAGATCAAACAATTGTAAGGTAGTGGCTCCTGGAAGAAAGCCTAGAGAATATGTAATCGGGTAATCCTGAAAACATAAATATTTATTTATTACTGCCGCTATTTATTTGTGTGTTGCACATAATAAAGGCATATAACAAAGAAAGGTGCCGGTAATTTACTTTGTTAAGTGGGGTGGGGTACTCTGGGTGCTGAGATCAGGATCCAAAAGAAACATGAAGCTGTCTTCAATGAAACTACACAGGGGCGTGTAAAAAGAGAGGCAGTCTATTGAATCTAGAAACGTCAGAACAGATTCAAGCGTTGACGGGGCCGAGAAGATTAGACAAGGTGATAGTGTGCGAAGAAAGTAAGGTGGTAAAGGAAATTAATAAGACTTAAACAAGTGGAGCGGGGAAACTGACAGTGTCGGGAAATTATTTCGTCAACTCGGAATAAACATAGGTAGATAAAATAGGTGGGTAGCATAGGTAGAAGGAATAGGCAGACTGCATAGGTAGACAGCATAACTAAACAGCATAGGTAGACCGCATAAGTAGACAGCGTAGGTAGACAGCATTAGGTGACAGCGTAGGTAGACAGCATAAGGTGACAGCGTAGGTAGACAGCATAAGTAAACAGCATAGGTAGACCGCATAAGTAGACAGCGTAGGTAGACAGCATAAGGTGACAGCATAAGGTGACAGCATAAGGTGACAGCGTAGGTAGACAGCCTAAGGTGACAGCGTAGGTAGACAGCATAAGGTGACAGCATAGGTAGACAGCATAGGTAAACAGCATAAGTAAACAGCATTAAATAAGATTGTTTTCATTACAAAACATCGCAAGTGTGTTTGGTGCTTAAGTTTTTCATTTCTTTCTCTGAAATAGTTGGTGAAGCAAAGTCCGCGGGAATTAGAATATTAATATTGCTCATTGGCGTGGAAAAAAAAAGTGCCGTTTTGAGCCTTGGGGGTTGGGGGGGGGGGGAGAGCACTAATTGGGAGTCTTATTATAATCTTTACTTGTATACATGTTTTGTCAAATTTTCAGCCATTGCTCTATATTACCTTTTATACAAGATTTATACCAAAAAGCATTGTATTTATGGGTTGTCTAATTTTTGTTGATGCTCTTTGAATTATCTTTAAAGCCAGGCTGAAAAACGAACTATCAGGGGTCATCGTATTTCAGAGTACTTCCTCAGTGGCTCGCAGACATTTTTCAATCAAAACAGCAGCAGTAGCTTTGACGTGATTGTATAGCATATCTTCACCGGCACAGTACATACAAGCGCCCAAAAATAAGCGCAACTCAACCATGCAAAACACGGTTGAATGGTTAAAAAAACACGACTTTCCGTCAAACTAACTCCCACTTCCGGAAACAAATAATTTTGACGGTTGTTTTTTGACACGCGCCGTGATGCGTTTAATATTGTGTTTCCAAAACAAACGCACACGACGGAAACAGTTCGCTAACAGGAAACGGAGTGTGGGAGTGGCCGGGTGGCTAGGTGCTAATAGTCTTTGACGAGGGGTTTGATTTTGAACACTTTTATTTCGGTTCGAGAAGAGTGCTCATGATATAAGAGAGGGTCAGCCCAGGACATTCCAAACAGTAGCAGGACAGACAGGTCCGGACACTCCAACGGGACAGAAGGAGACAGGCCTGGACATTCCGCACAGTAGCAGGACAGACAGAGACAGGCCCGGACATTCCACACAGTAACAGGACAGACAGAGACAGGCCCGGACATTCCGCACAGTAGCAGGACAGACAGAGACAGGCCCGGACATTCCACACAGTAACAGGACAGACAGAGACAGGCCCGAACATTCCACACAGTAACAGGACAGACAGAGACAGGCCCGGACATTCCACACAGTAACAGGACAGACAGAGACAGGCCCGGACATTCCATACAGTAATAGGACAGACAGAGACAGGCCCTGACATTCCATACAGTAATAGAACAGACGGAGACAGCCCAGATATTCCAAAAGGACAGACAGAGACAGGCTCGGACATCGCACACAGTAATAGGACAGACAGAGACAGGCCCGGACATTCCACACAATAACAGGACAGACAGAGAAATGCCCGGTCATGCCACCAATAACATGTCAGACAGAGACAGGCCCGGACATTCCATACAGTAACATGTCAGACAGAGACAGGCCTTGACATTCCAACAGTAACATGTCATAGAGAGACAGGCCTTGAAATTTTCAACAGAACAGGACAGACAGGGACAGGCCTTGACATTTCAACAGTAACAGGACAGACAGGGACAGGCCTTGACATTTCAACAGTAACAGGACAGACAGGGACAGGCCTTGACATTTCAACAGTAACAGGACAGACAGGGACAGGCCTTGACATTTCAACAGTAACAGGACAGACAGGGACAGGCCTTGACATTTCAACAGTAACAGGACAGACAGTTCATTTTTTAATTTTTTTAGTTTTCAAGATATTGACATTTTTCACATCCGGTTCCGTATAGTAGTAAAATTTAAAAACTTGTCTGTCCGTGGCGATCTTTTTAAATTTGTCCGCATTTATTATGACGTAAATGCCTACTGGTAGAAATTAGAAATAGGAAATATTATTTACACATTTACGGGTGGGGGGAGATATTAGGGCGTAAATTTGCCGTCCCGGACCCGGGAAAGTGGACTGCGGACGCTTTAAACGCAGCGTCTTCGGTCGACAAGATGTCTCCGGACGGTGAGGGTCTCCGTCGGCAAACCCGATCGAGCGGTTGCTGGTGGTGACGGTTCACGCCCGGGGAGGTCTCTGGCGTTCCCCCGCACATCCCGACGTCGGGGAAATCCGGCACCTGGCATGTGTGGGGGGGGGGGCGCCAGGGAGGGCATAAAGAGCTGGACGGCCCGCTGACGCCATTTCCTAATGAGACATTTACACACTGAATATTAAAATGTCAAAGGTCGCCATCTTGAATGCTATTTAAAGATCGGATATTAAAATGTCAAAAGTCGCAATCTTGAATGCTATTTAAACATCGGATATTAAAATGTCAAAGGTCGCTATCTTGAATGCTATTTAAAGATCGGATATTAAAATGTCAAAAGGTCGCCATCTTGAATGCTATTTAAAGATCGGATATTAAAATGTCAAAGGTCGCCATCTTGAATGCTATTTAAAGATCGGATATTAAAATGTCAAAGGTCGCCATCCTGAATGCTATTTAAAGATCGGATATTCGGGCAGCCAACAGCTGTTGCGATAACGATTACCAAACGGCACTAAATTCCCCGGAAGTTAAATGGCAGCCATTTTATGACCGTCATTGGCGACTCAAGCCTGACAACTTCGGATGGCATTTATCGACCTGATTTTTTTCTCCATCCACTAATGGTTCCCAAATTGTACCAAGTTACCCTAAGCCTATTAGTGCTAAATTTGCTAAAGTTTTACGACATAGAATGGTAGAAAGCTAATGTATCATATACACAATGTCTCTTTCAAAATTCCCTGATTCTTGTATTCATGTACCTGTTTTCCACCAAACAATAGAGGTCTCTCATTAGTTCCATACTATACAATTTTACGTGACACGAAACTCAGCCAATTATAAACCGGGGTCATGTTTTGTTTTTCCGTTCCCCGTAACATTGTGCGAAATAGCCCACAGGTTTACCATACAAACTTGTTAGCAATTTTCCCATGGCTACAGATAACAACAAAAGATTCGAATTTTTCCAGGTTTTCAATTTTCATAAATTCTTTTTACCCAGTATAAGAGTTTTTAAAAAAAATTGCAATACTTCATTCTTAGGACATCTCTAAAACCTTTTCCAATTTTTAATGATTCCCATATTCCAATACTATGTATCCCTTTACAAGAAAGACTCTAAATTATTACAAGGTTTGCGATATTCCAATTTGTATACCTCTACAAGACTGAATTAATACAGTTTTGCCATATTCCAATTTGTATACCTCTACAAGACAGAATTAATACAGAGTTGCCATATTCCAATTTGTATACCTCTACAAGACTGAATTAATGCAGAGTTGCCGTATTCCAATTTGTATACCTCTACAAGACTGAATTAATACAGAGTTGCCATATTCCAATTTGTATACCTCTACAAGACTGAATTATTACAAGATTTGCCAAATTCCACTGATCTAAGTGCCCAGGTGTCACCATTTATAATAAGCTCAAGTGACATGAACACGGAATAATTATATATGAAAAAGTTAACCAAAGAATTTTCTTTCTTAAAATACTACATAATGTTAGCGTTAAAAAATAAGTTATGAACATATTCTGCAGTGCCAAAATTTGAAGCCTACTGAACTTCAGTACAACCTGCTGGTGTTTGGGTTTCATCGGTCTGACAACAAACACCGACTAAATAGACTGACCAATAAAGCAAGTAACATCCCTCGAATACAAATAAACTTCGCCCGAAGAACGTTTTGAAGCAATATGAATTTGTAAATTTAAAATAATTTAAAAACAAAAAAAAGTTGAATACAATCCATCCTCTTCACCCCCTTTACCTAAGCTCAACTCGATCATGATGAATTCATTCCCTGAAAGTTAGGACAGAAAAATCTATTAAAAAAAATTTACTTTGTTTCCTAATCTATCCTGAAAAACAATCGGCAGAAGCGGCACCGAGCCCGAAGCTCTAATCTATCCGAATCTATCAGCGTGCTCGCCAAGCCCCCCCCCCCCCTTTTTTTTTTCCAAACCCACCCCCGCTCCCCCGCTCCGCCGACGGTTAAAAAGAATCTAAATGAATAGTCTCAAAGTCAATATTGTCACTAACTCCAGGTGAAGTTCAATGGCTTGTAACGGTTGACTTTTGCACTTCAGAAATAATTTTAGATGTATTGTTTAAATTGTTTTATTTCAAAATTAACTTTTTTGTGTGTGGTAATTATACCTGTGTATGTGCTGAACAATGAATAATTGTAATTTAAAAAAAAAAAAAAAAAAAAGCCAATCTTTTGGACCTTAAAAAATAGTATCATATATATCTTAAAAGCCTTCTTGTCAAAGGCAAATCCGATTCTCATACAAAATCTTAATCTTCCTTTACCATGGATTCGGTCAGTGTAGGGGAGTCATTAAAAAAAAGTCTTTGCCTTGCTACGTCTTGATCTCCAGGACGACTTCATTTTTCCACGGCAAACGGAATATCTTGAAACATTCGAAAATCTTAACGGTCAGTGTAACCAAACACCACCTGATCTGTACACGTTCTTTAACACATCGGGTGAATCGGAAACGTCCTGATCGATGGCTAAAAGAATATTTTGAAATATCTCAACACATCAACTAAACACCTGTACGTTCCACAGTTATAAGCCGTAGCAAAGTTGGTGATCTAATAGGGTTTGCACTTTAACCGTTTTAGAACCCCTGGTCTCGTTCGGAAACGTGGAATCAATATGGTCCGCTGCTAGGTTCAAACTCAGCTGTCAAAATTCAGTCAGCCGCGTCTAACTGCAGGGGGGTCAGCGCTAAGCTTGTCGAACAAAAGGAAAGGTCTGTAGGACAGCGATGGAGAATATCAATAATAAATTAACCCATTCACGTGCAGGCGATTAGGGCCCTTAATTTTTTTTTTAAACCCGTGTTAGGACAGGACCTATGGGATTGATAGTAGTGTCTAATGGACCTTCAAATTAAGTCTTCCGACTACATCATTCCGTCGTATTAGCGGGAAATGCTGCATCAATTACTCATCACTTTAGTAATGGCTGGGATAGCTCATTAATTACCTGTTGCTGCAATAATAGCTCAAATGGATCATGACTAACTTTTTACTGTTGTATTAGCCGAATTGCGTCATCAGTAACGTGTTACTTTAATTTTAGCCAAATTGCGTCATCAGTAACGTGTTACTTTAGTTTTAGCCGAATTGCGTCATCAATAACGTGTTACTTTAGTTTTAGCCGCATTGCGTCATCAATAACGTGTTACTGTTGTATTAGCCGAATTGTGTCATCAGTTGTTGATTTCACGTGTTTTTTTTATCAGTGGCGTAACAACGGCTTGGCATTGGGGCAGTTGCAAAGAACGCCGGCCTGCACCAGTTCAAAAGTGCTCCGCTAAATCTCTAATTTTTAAATTTTTATTTTTAAAAAAATAAATTAGACAAGGGCGTCAAAAACCCAGTTACGCCTCTGGCTACATGAATCAGAGATGCTATGCTTTGTGCTACATGAATCAGAGATGCTATGCTGTGTGATACATGAATTAGAGATGCTAAGCTGAGTGCTACATCAATCAGAGATGCTATGCTTTGTGCTACATGAATCAGAGATGCTATGTTGTGTGCTACATGAATCAGATATGCTAAGCTGTGTGCTACATGAATCAGAGATGCTAAGCTGCGTGCTACATTAATCTGAGATGCTATGCTGTGTGCTACATGAATCAGAGATGCTATGTTGTGTGCTACATGAATCAGATATGCTAAGCTGTGTGCTACATGAATCAGAGATGCTATGATGTGTGCTACATGAATTAGAGATGCTAAGCTGCGTGCTACATTAATCTGAGATGCTATGCTGTGTGCTACATAAATTAGAGATAATATGCTATGTGCTACATGAATCAGAGATGCTGCACTTTGTACAACATTAATCAGAGATGCTTCACTGAGTGCTACACGAATCAGAGATGCTATTCTGTGTAATAAATGAATCAGAGATCTCTCATTGGTACGTTAAATACAAACCATACCACACAATATGTTTAAAGAAGTCTATATAAGGTCACGTAAGACGTCAACCATTTATTCCAACATGTACATGTATAGTTTTTACACCAATGACGTCATCAAGTGTTGTTTTTAAAGATCATTTTATTTTTACTGACACGTCATTTTTTTTTTTTTTTTTTTTTTTTTAACGAATTTAAGAAAACAAAAATATTTTCATCCTTAAATCTAGCTACCACAACGCAGTCATGGGTAGCTAGCTATTGCTGTTGTCAAAGCAAAAGTCCATACTAATTAAAACATAATCTCTAACCCACAGCCGGGGACTCTTGAGGCTAGTGCTTAGTGCACTGCACTCACGCTGTTGTCAGGTGTGTTGGGTCCACTTTATTGGTGCACAAGGTCACGTGACCACGTCCATATTTAAGGGCGCCATCATCCAGTTAATTAGGGAAGACTGCTTCGGTTTATACGATAATGATTCGCTGATTAAAGACTAAATATAAAAAGACAGTTTGCTAGTGAAAAGAAAGTCAGGGAATTGAATGTGCCCAAAAGGTAGAAGTCTTCGTTTACGTCCGGAGAGTTGAACGGATTAACTAGTCTTAATCCATGGTGGTCGGTTAGATTAGTGTTGTTACAGACGGGGAATCTGTCTCGTTATATTTTAAGTTGGCAACCTGCATGCACCCAAGCGCATCAGGCACTAACCGATTCGCACGAAAATAAACTTCTTTAAGTAAGACTTGCTTTTAAATGTGAGTTTGAACGCGCTAGACAGACTGTGCAGAAGTGTAGGTTAGAGCACACCATGTAGCCAGATGAGCACACCATGTAGCCAGATGAGCACACTATGTAGCCAGAAGAGCTCGCTATGTAGCCAGATGATCACACTATGTAGACAGATGAACACACTATGTAGCCAGATGCGAGGACACTATGTAGCCAGTTGAGCACACCATGTAGCCAGATGCGAGGACACTATGTAGCCTGATGAGCACACCATGTAGCCAGATGCGAGGAAACTATGTAGCCAGATGCGAGGACACTATGTAGCCAGATGACTGAAATATGTTTTAATGTTATTTAACTTTGGAAAATATTTTCTGTACAGACTTTAAGTGTTTTAAACTAGTCCTGAAAAGAAGGAATTTAAATTTTAAAAAAAATGAAAACAAAGATGTTTATATATTGCTACAATTTTCTACGTAATAATATTGCAATCTTAAAAATGTCCACGAAATAATAATTAATACGGTATACCATGCCGAGCACCCACGACCAACCATATCCCCTACCCTCTCCCACGGTACTCCCACCGTTTACTGAGAGAAGTCCAGACGATCAACTGGTCGATAGGGTCCAGTCAGTTGTTAGGATGTGACGACACCTCGGACATGGGATTAGAAAGAGAGTCTTTGAAAGAATTGTTTAAAACAACAAGTACAAGTGATAGTCGTCAAATAAGAATATTCTTGAAGTTCAATTTTTGAAATGACCAAAGAAAAGCAACAACATTGAAGGAAGAACAACATTGAATTGACAACAACACTGAATAAAAAACAACACTGAATGAAGAACAAAGGAACAACACTGAAGGCGGAACAACATTGCAGTTTATGATCAGTCGTAGAAACTTAACTATTTTATATTCGTAAATTAAATGTTATCTGATTCAAGATAACAATAAGAGTAATTGATAAGCTGAATTGAAAGGTTCAATTAATATATGGCATGTGCGTAAATAAACGCAATCCCTTAAACTATATATCCGCAGTGGATTACATCCATGTGCTACGGCACAAGCAGGAGACGGAATAATATTTTAATTCCCCATTTCTGTAATCCACCTTTCTACAGAGGATGTGTGACGCACTTAGGTAGACAGGGCGCAAACAGGTATTGTCACCATCGCTTAATGTCGCCTCATCGATTGGTTCAAATTCTTAAATGTTGTCCGACTCATTGCATCGCCACCGGCTTTCATTAAAGTTTGAATGAATTTTTTTTTGGTTTATTTAAAAAAAATAATTTTAACGGATAAAATAGAATGTGTAAAAAAAAAAAGAAGTGCTGGTAATTATGATAAAATCACTGCAACAATGAGTGTCACAGTGGTGTCAGGATGACACGTGACAGCTACATGGCATGAATGGGGGAAAAATTGTGTCGGCTGCTATCGTGGGTCTTTGACTTGGTCATTGATGATAAAAGGTCACAACAGTGGTCCTCGAATTACACCTCTGGTCGCATAACGGTCTTGAACGCGCCGGAAGTAGTTCCAATGGTATGACGTCGCCAATGTATACAAAGCGTTGGGCGCATTTTACGAGCAATCGGAATTCCGCCATTGTATATTATATGACTTTGGAGCATGTATGTGGCAATGGATTAATTAAATGTTGAGGACCACTGCTTAAGCCGTATCCATTTATTAAACTCCACGCCTTTCTGCAAAATTGTATAGTCATGGTTGATTCCCACCCACCTTTATTTCCCCTACCATGTAATTAATGAAACTAAATATTCATTAAGTGATGTTAAAAATCCTAAAATGAACTATACGTATGTCTTAGCAGTATATACTCATGATACATATATTTATGTAGTGCTATCGCATCGCTTATATATATTACGCTTCTGGTCTGAGTCGTGGACTGCTTCCATTTCCGGCTGCTTCCTAGCAAGCTGGCTGCTTCATATTCAGCGTACTTGGTATTGAGAGTATATTACAAATAATTCTAAATGTTTGAAAGAAAGTATGGTTCAATAATGTGTTCAGTAGTGCGCAAAATATAATGCCCACCAACTACGCAAAATGAATTTTTTTTTAATAGCGCAACTGCGTTTGATGCTTAATATTTTCTTTTCGGAAAATGAAATCGTCTCCATTTAAGTATGGTGTAAAAAATATTCGGGTTAAAAGTGGTCGGGACATCAGAATATTTAATGTAGCTCATGGGCGTAAAAAAAAAAAGTATGCAGTGACGTATGGGGGAAGGGGTGTAGCAAAAATTAGGATTCTTAAATGTGCGTTACTTGAGTTCTGGCATTACTCGCGGAGGATCGATCCACATGGCGGGGCATCGTGCAGGAAGGATCACTACGTGCCCAGGAGCAAAACAGGGCGGCAACAGCTGTAAAGAGAGCGCAGAGGAAGGCCAGAAAACACTGCTCCACCGCATTCGTGTGTGGGACATGCAAAGAGAGACTGCCACTCGAGGATTGGTCTCATTAGCCACAATAAAGAGCTGCAATCTAAAAAGATCAATCTATCGTCTCTCGTAGACGGAAAGATGCCAAACACTTGAGTTCATGTTTTGTCAAGTAACTTAAGTAGACGGGGAAGTTCACGAATTTCTGTCGCCAATGTTTGTCGGGCTATATCTAGTGATACATATAATTATGTAGTTTATACTCATGATCCCTAAATCCACAATTAGCAACAAACATTTCACATTTCATTTTAAGGACAACGTGCAGGAAATCGGCCGACATGGCGCTTGTGCAGAGTTCGATTTTTGAGTTCTGTATTAATGTGAATGGCCTACATTTTCTGATCACCGTAACTTCTTGTAATTGAACTGAGCCAGTTTTTCCTGATCAATAAATAATGTCTTGTCTGATTTTTTGGAGGTCAGTGCTCACAGAAATATTGGTGCCTTCAAACAATTTCATTGAAACGTTTCAAAATAATTTTTTTTCTCTTAAAGTGACCCACATCCTTTACATTTTTGATAGCCAACGAATTGCCTTGTGTGATGCAGGGAGTCTACGAACTTGTGTTGTGTGATGCAGGGAGTCAACGAACTGCCTTGTGTGATGCAGGGAGCCAACCAACTGCGTGGTTTGATGCATGGAGGCAACGAACTATGTTGTGTGATGCAGGGAGCCAACGAACTGCGTTGTGTGATGCAGGGAGCCAACGAACTGCGTTGTGTGATGCAGGGAGCCAACGAACTGTGTGGTTTGATGCAGGGAGCCAATGAACTGCGTTGTGTGATGCAAGAGGCGCGTTAAACAGTCTGGATTATCGATCATTGGGAAATCGGGCTCTTTTTCCTATTTCATTGAGTCTCGTAGTGACTGTATCTAATGACGTGCCAGGGTGCACTCGGTCTCATTAGCTAACAGACGGAGTAACAGACGGAGTAACAGACGGAGTAACAGACGGAGTAACAGACGGAGTAACAGACGGAGTAACAGACGGAGTAACAGACGGGATGTATAAATAGTAGTGTTTTTTTTTAAAATTAAAATAATTAAAGAGATAACAATATGCCCCCCCCCCTTTTTTGTGCCCCCCCCCCCCCCACCAGACGTTGGGAATCGCCATTTCGTTAGCTGACAAACACACGCCAAGATGAATCAAAGTTTTCAGGATGACAAAAAGCTACATCTGAGTCGCACCGAGTCATCTCAGTGTTTCATCAAATTAATTAATTTTTTTAAAAATGACTTTAAAGTTAATTCTGATTCAAGATTTACATTCTTCCAGTACCTTCCATATAATTATTTTTTTTTGATGATGACGAACCGCTATGGCTTTTGCGTAAGCCTGTTTATAGGCACCACCACTTCTCCCCCCCCCCCCCCAACTTCACTCCCCTCAGTATGGCCTTCATATTAACGTCACCAGTGTGAATGTGCTGTTTCATTCCTTACCCATCCTGCTCTTGATTGGGAAAATGCTGTTTACGTTCGAATGCTTTCTATTTGTTCTAAAGAATGCTATCGTGTGACAAAATTACTAGCATTTCTTTACTTGAGGGATACTGATTTAATAACTACATATAGGCCATCAGCTTTCCTAGTAGAGAAAGAGGGAGAGAGAGAGAGAGGGGGGGAGAGAGAGAGAGCTATCTGCTATTTCCTAACATATGAGAGGCGTTACATACTTGTCTGTATGTGTAAATTACCATTTGTATTTTTAGGATTGCCTCTTTTTACTCGATGTGCTGTTAAGTTGACATAGTTTATCGTTTCTTTATTTGAATTTGAATAGAAATTTAAAAGTACAATTCAATTAAATACTGTCAGTGTCATTAGCTTTGATATCGCTTTATTTGCATACTGTTTTGTTTTTTTACAGTCGTTTGTTACAAAAGTAAAATCTGTCCTAAAAAAACACAGGTGAAATTTCAACCCCAAAAACAACCCCAACTTAACAGCACGGAACACCCACTCTGGCAAGGTTTTGGTTTTATAACGAATCCTGAATGCATTTAAATATAACCACTGTATTGTCATATGTCATATGCCATTGTAACAAACAATGACATTTTACAAAAAAAATCGCAGCACTAGACCAGTGTTTCTCAACCTTTTTTTTAGAATGGAACCCTTTGAGCGTTTAGATTGCTCTTGGAACCACTTTGTTCTATTCCAGAAGGACAGAAAACAGCATTTTTCTTTACTTGGTTCATGAACGACAAATAACATCGATTAATGTAAATTAATTTTTAATTTTTAAGTTCATGATTATGTTTGTTAAATTGTATGTGCAGCGTGGTGACACGCTATAGAAAACTACCAATAATAATAATAATAATAATAATATAAGACCACTAATAATAGTGAAAATAAAAAATGTTCAGCTCTGCATGTCAAATCTTCAGCGTTCTGTGATTTGCGATGATCACTAACTCCTCATCTCCCTTCAAAGTCAACTACCCTTGGCCCCGCTCAAATTCCACAAACTGATTTCTTGCCCATTCCTATTATACGGGTCAACAGATATCGACGGAAACCATTTGCTGAGACCATTCAACAGAGCGTCAAAATGTGTGTCACATCAAATGGAAGAATTTCTTGGTAGTTGCTTTGAGCGGAACAAAGAATTGTTTCTAAATTTCCATCACATGCACACTTCTTCCAACGTTACTACTTTTTTCGGAAATGTGTTTATTCTGTTTGTTGAAGTCGAGAAGTTTTTCATTTCTGCCTTGCGTTCCACTGTTAAAAATGTTCAATGAATGATACACAGAACAGATAAGCAAGTTTGGAACAACAGTTCTTTTGTTGCAAAGTTCTTCTAGTTTTCACGAGAACCGAACTTCGTGATCTCCCCTCTCAGCCCGTAACATCACTATCTCCTCTCTCTCAGCACTTAGAGACAAGATAAAACTTTTCCGCGAGAAAGCCAGCGTCCGCCCGCGTGTCGGATGAGTGTTGCATGGTCCGCTTCTATTTTTTTCAAGAAGGTTGGTGAGCCGTCACCCTATTAGATTGTCACCATCTTGTTCTGCACAGAATGTAACTCGGCTCCAATTGTTTTAGCTCTTAGTGCTTCTCTACGGACGAAACAGTGACCATTGCAGCTGGATTAATCCGTCACAGTAGCGATACCAAACCTTTGACAGTTCAGTCATGCAGGGGCGCCATCCATACAAATACCAACGCAGTTTTTATTAAAAGTTAAGTCACATGACTGCCATTATGAATTGACAATATGCCTTGTCATTTTTTTGTTTCTGGTCACTACTTTCAGCAGAAATCATAGAATCTCAACAATCGCTCCATTGTCGTAACACGTACAAACCCCGTTTACTGTGATAACCACTGTCATCGGTGATGTCATCTACCTTGTAGTAGATTTCATCTACCTGTAGGAGATTTCATCTACCTGTAGGAGATTTTGTCTACCTGTAGGAGATTTCATCTACATGTAGGAGATTTCATCTACATGTAGGGGATTTCATCTACTTGTAGAAGATTTCATCTACCTGTAGGGCAAAGAGTTCACGTGTCAAGTCAATTAAGTGGATAAACCATACGACTTATTACCCCCTCCACACACAAACACACACACATAGAGCTGGTGCTGACGATTTTGGACGTTATTTTTATATATTTACTGGCCACAGGCGGAATCTCCTGATTTTAGTTGCACCTGTTCGGAACTGATACATATGTGACCGTACAGCCATAGAGCAACATAATTGATGTTTGAATTTATTTCAATTTTAAAATAATAGGCCAACTAAAATTGATTTTATGAACACTCACTTGATTCGATCATTTGATTTGATCACCTGATTTGATCACTTGATTTGATCATCTGATTTGATCACTAGATTTGATCAATTGATTTGATCACTTGATTTGATCACATGATTTGATCACCTTATTTGATCACTAGATTTGATCACCTGATTTGATCACTTGATTTGATCACCTGATTTGATCACTTGATTCGATCACTTGAGTTGATCACTTGATTTGATCACTTGATTTAATCACTTGATTTGATCACTTGATTAGCTGACAAATGTGAAGATTTATTGACCTATTATTCAAGATTTTTTCATTTGTTAACAATCGGCTATCATTAGTGAACATCCAACAATTTGTTAACAATTTTTAACCGTTAATTTTAAAAAAATTAAAAATAGGCCTATATTCATAATGAGCACTCAAACTAAATACCAATATGAACAGAACTGACCAAACTCGATTGCGGGAAAGGGGGGTTCGCTTCCACCCCTCGGAAAAGGTGAGGGGGGTAGGCGCCCCCGGTCCAATCAGATTTTTGTTATTTGCCGTCAGAACTAATTGAACTGTGTCGAATAAAGCATAGACACCTCCGGCTGAAGGCTATCTACGCCTTTTTATTTCTCCTTTAACCTTCTGGTCTATTCCACTTTGAGAACCATTGATTTACGCTTGTCATTGCCATATCAAGGCATTAGCGTATTGTCAAATTAATGAATATATGTTAAACAGAACACTAATACTACTTTTTTGTTTCTTTTTATAGGTTTAATGAAGTACCACTATTTCAGAATACCCACCACGGAAGAACTGACTGATGTCTTTCTGAGCGGCCCTAGATTTGACATTCCATTTTTAAGATGGAGAAACAAAAATCAATATATTGTTTCTACTGATTTTTTTTTCTCTTATGATGATTTTATAATGAAGAGATAAAGATCGAAGTTTCTATTGTTTCAAACAGATCCCTGATAGAAAGTAGACCGAGTTCACCAACAACAGGCCGACCGTGGGAACAACAGAAAGTTTTTGAGAAGTCAGCCGCGAAGAATCTTGGAATTTTAAATGAAGTAACTAGAGAGGGAATATAATTAAAGTTTGACGTTCACCTTAGAATGTGGACAAAAATAATCTAGAAATGTGATTGGCATCGGATTCTTCTTAAATAATAGAGTGAATCAAATCAATTTAAGTTTATTTGACAATGTGTTTCTGTGAGTGTAGCACGGGTGTCTAAAATCATTCTCTCTCTCTCTCTCCCTCTCTCTCTCTCGCTCTCTCTCTCTCTCGCTCTCTGGCTCTAACCCTCTCTATCTCTCTCTTTCACTATCTCTCTATATATCTCTCTCTCGCTATCTCTATTTCTCTTTCTATATATATATATATATCTCGCTATCTCTATCTCTCTGTCTCTAGATCTCCCTCTCTCTCCTTCTCGCTTTCTATCTCTCGCTACCTCTGTCTCTCTATCCCCAACTGTCTTTCTATGTCGACCTCTCTGTCTCTCTATCTCTCTCTCCATCTCTCTGTCTCTATATCTCACACTCTATCTCTGAGTTTCTTTCTCTCTGTCTCTCTATCTATGTCTCTCCATCTCTCGCCCCATCTGTCTCTCTATCCCTCTCTGTCTCTCTATTCCACTGTCTCTAACTCTCTCTGTCTCTCCAAGTCATTTCCATCGCCCAAGATACAAGAATCCCTAATCTCAGCTTTCTCAGGTCTCCCGTGACTTTTTGTCCATTGGGAGTTCTCTGTAAATTCCTGATTTAAAATGAGTGATACCCAATTAAAAGAATGGTTTTTATAAATACTCAACAATGTCCTTAAAACGTTTAAAGTTAAAAAACAAAAACATCTATCTGCTAACAGAGAATCTTCTGACCTGAAAATACTTTGTAAAAAAAAGTAACTCTCGCTGACCCTTCAGCGGTTATGCTCTCTGTGTTACTTGAAGGCCGCTGTCAATAAGGCGGACAGGCAGAACGCCTTCGCTGGGCAAAACACCTTGTGGTAGGGTCAGATTCCTACACATACCCATGAACCGAGTCATATCGTGAAGGAGAAATTTTTTTTTCTAATCAGATATCTAAGGAGACACTACATAAATAATATAAACAATACATTAATTAAATAACAACGTAGCCTGACTCAAATGTTGAATTATGGGAAACGGATGCATTATAAACAGAGCTGGACATACGGACGACCGGCTTTTGAGTATTTCTCATTAAAACTGACGGCCTCGAGAGTTTAAACACAAATGAATAATGACATTTTTTTGCGCATGACATGAATGACAAAAACATTCAATTTACTTAATGGCTTAAATAATTATGTTCCAATCTTTACGTTGTAACCTTGACATTTTTTCTATTTAACGATTGCAGACATTCATGACATCTAACTCCGTTTCTTTAGGGTAAAACCCTTTTGACTGGCCAGCTCCTGGCAGACGTCAAATAAGATTGATTGTTACCCACAACAGCGGGAGGATTAGAGAGATGCCACTGGGCAACACGACAGCAACAATTTTCAACGTTGTTATATTTTGTGAAAGTTCGCGTGTACCGGTGGGATATGTCCTTGTTCATGTTATATAATTTCATGATAGTTTTAATTGTCTTTAATGACAGGACACGAATGATGCTGTAGGGTCTGCCGAGTTGTTCATTTGTTGGCTTGTTCTTTTGCCGACTTGTTCATTTGTTGACATTTTCTTTTGCGACTTGTTCATTTGTCGACTTCTTCTTTTGCCGACTTGTTCATTTGTTGACATTTTCTTTTGCCGACTCGTTGTTGATGAACACAAATGCTTTCAAACTTATCACCCCACCCCTTCTACAAATGCCAAAAATCAGTTTTCATATTTTGTTCAGGGGAAAATGAATGAAATATGAGGCCACGGACTGAATGAAGTAAAATTCCCAATAACTGCTCTAAATGTGATTCATTGTTGTTTATTTTTAAATATCCCAAGTCTGTTTGGTCTGTAATATTTTCTTTTGTTTTTCTATTTAAAAAAAAAAATTGACGAATTTTTCTAAACCTCGTACAAAAAAAATTGATGAATTCGGAAAACCTGCTCTCGCGCTGCACTTTGAAAGCAAATTAAATTTTCTAAAGATCTCTCAATATTCATTAACAAATGTGGGGGACCTGATGGCCCTAGAGGTGGCGACACCCCTTTGAAGCATGAGGCCCTGGGCAACTTTCCAGTTTGTCCACGCCTTAAGTCGGCACTGGTCTGTGGGAGTCATTATGTTGAGTATAGTGGTAGTTCAGTTTAGAAAGCTAGTTGCGACGACATCAGTGGCAATGTGAAAACAGACACTCTTGCGAAAACCGGGGCTGCCCAGCCTCAGCCAGAAGTATCAATGACTGGATTGGGAATAAAGAACTGGCTGGCTGACCATTTCAGGAAAAAGTGGTACAAGCAGTGGGCAGACAGTACGACCGCTAGAGGCGTCTATTCAAACTTGCAGACTCCTAGCAAAAAAGACCCATGGTGGGGGTTAGGCCGCAAACAGCAAAGCTTAGTGACGCAAATGCGCACCGAGCATTGCCCCTTAGGCACATACTTCTGGCGGCTCGACAACAATCGGGATCCTACCTGCCGGCAATGCAACCTGGCCCCGGAGACGCTGGCGCATCTGTTGACCGAATGTCCCTCACTAGAGCTTCGGGGGAGGCCAGGGCGGAGGGGGATGGAGATGGAGTTTGTTGCCAATTTACAAGCCGGGGTCTTAAGAGAGTAATCTGACGACCTTCACCAGAATATGTGTGTTAGTTAGTTGCGTCGATCGTTATATCCGTCTCGTAGCTATCCTTTTTGGGGAAAAATATTAACAGTTTTATCTGTAAACAAAGACATATAATTTTTCATCCGGAGTTTTTTTTACTGCATGACGTCATCCAGGTTGGACGAAAGGAAGAAAGCATACCCAAGAATAGAGTTGTTCACTAAGGCAACATTGAGACCAACAAAGAGCTGGGCAGTAGCCTCATCTACTGCAGGAGTTTGTTGCGACCCAAAAAACGTAGTCGTCAACAACACAAAATAAAAAATTTAAAAAAAAAACTCTGTCCAGCAACTGTGCGCCTGGTTAAGTTGATGCACGAGGCCCTGACAAAGAGACAAGGAGACCAGGAGAGCCTGTCAATCTCATTTTACCGCCACTTGTAATTTGTTGTCAGCACGTCATATTGCTTGTTATTTCAACGAATCGATAAGTAATTGAAAAAGAGATGTAACAGAAAAAATTTAACTTTATTCATATTCTCATATTTGTCGCGAGATAAATGTGTATGTTTATCTTTTGAACATTTTATTTGGTCTTAAAGACGTTTTGTGGAATAAGTTTCTGTCGCTTCTATAAATAAATCAGTGCCTGTTTCGTGGGGGTGGGGGGAAGGTGGGGGGTTGTTACTTTGCTTAAAATAGAATACAATAAGAAGACGTAAAAGAATGTCTCTTTGAGTGTGATTAAATCACGAAGCGGTACTGGTCTATTAAGTACAGTGTTAGCTACTTACTTACTCAAGTATGTTCATTCTCATCTTTGGGGGCCGAGCTAGCGCCTCTTTATGTACCCGGCAAACACATTACAAGCGTGTCGCAACTGGCGGGCGTCGCCACATATTTTAAATTTTCGACGTGGTTCTTTGGAGAGTTCACAAGTCGACCACTTCCAACAATTTTCGGGCACTCGGGTAGTAAGTGCACTACTGTCGCCTCGCCTTCCCAGAGTGACAAATCCTCGGTTCCGGGAGAGAATTTAATTTATTTAAATAGCTTCGAGTCGATCAGTGCTCTGTTCTCCTATGGCTTTTGGTAATGCGGATCTGGTGATCGTATTTTAGTTTCCACCACTGATCCACCATTTTTTAAATGGCATGTTCCGGTTAAGTCGGGCCGAGTGTCCGTTTTCCCATTCCTCTCGAAAATGACCATTTAGCCATAACCTGACCCCCCCCCCCGCCCCATTTGGGTCATCGTTTGGTTAAGTTGCAGCTGAGCTGACCTTTGCCTTGCTAGACAGTAATCTCTTCTATTTTCGGGTAATGCCGCATGTGATGGTATCCATTGGATGACCACTCTGCCTCTATGTGTCTTCATTTTTCTTACTATGTACTGAATGGCATTGACCATTTTCTTTTCTTTAGATCACTTACTCACAGTTTCGAGGTGTGCACTATGAGTCACTAAACACTGCGATGGGCGGAAATGGCTTTCTTTTAACCAATCAGCGTAATACTTGTTTTAAGGGCAATAATTATAGCGTGTATTTCTGCTTCAGGACTTGTGCTTTACTTTCAACTTGATCCCGAAATCTCCTAAGTTAGAGGTAACCTCTTTTGGTGCAGGATGAGTGCACCGTACCCATCTCGTGTCACAAGAGCCGTCTTTGAAGACTATGGACCACATCGTCCTTGTATGATTCAATCTCGTCAAAAAGATTCCTTTCTGAGCATCAAGAGGGCTCGACATTATTGCTGCCGCATTTGTCTCTGTCATCATAATCAGGAGCTTCAACGCTTTGGCGTGGTCATCTCTCCAAAGTCAACCGCAGCTTGTCCTTTTTTTTATCAGGTCAATGGTGATTTCTCTCAAATTCTAGGACCTTGTCCGTATAAGGTTGTTTCTTAAGCCTTGTCTCTCCTAATGTTGAGTGGTTCAACGTCTCTCCTGGGATGTTGAGTGGTTCAACGTCTCTCCTGGGATGTTGAGTGGTTCAACGTCTCTCCTGGGATGTTGAGTGGTTCAACGTCTCTCCTGGGATGTTGAGTGGTTCAACGTCTCTCCTGGGATGTTGAGTGGTTCAAAGTCTCTCCTGGGATGGTGAATGGTTCAATGTCTCTCCTGGGATGGTCAGTGGTTCAACGTCTCTCCTGGGATGGTGAGTGGTTCAATGTCTCTCCTGGGATGGTGAGTGGTTCAACGTCTCTCCTGGGATGTTGAGTGGTTCAACGTCTCTCCTGGGATGTTGAGTGGTTCAAAGTCTCTCCTGGGATGGTGAGTGGTTCAATGTCTCTCCTGGGATGTTGAGTGGTTCAACGTCTCTCCTGTGACGGTGAGTGGTTCAACGTCTCTGCTGGGATGGTGAGTGGTTCAACGTCTCTCCTGGGATGTTGAGTGGTTCAACGTCTCTCCTAATGTTGTGTGGTTCAACGTCTCTCCTAATGTTGAGTGGTTCAACGTCTCTCCTGGGATGTTGAGTGGTTCAACGTCTCTCCTGGGATGTTGAGTGGTTCAAAGTCTCTCCTGGGATGGTGAGTGGTTCAACGTCTCTCCTGGGATGTTGAGTGGTTCAACGTCTCTCCTGGGATGTTGAGTGGTTCAACGTCTCTCCTGGGATGTTGAGTGGTTCAACGTCTCTCCTGGGATGTTGAGTGGTTCAACGTCTGACAGGATTTCTACGGCAGCCGTATGAATGATGCGCAATGCTCAGCATATAAACTTTGATGGCTGGGTACTTTATGGGTTCCAGACCCTCCTGAGCCGTGCTGAAGCAGGCTTTTTGCCGAAACGTTACTTTTTATTATCCTGTTCTTTCATTTCAAGCTTCAACATACATTATTCTACTATTTCTTCCTATTCGTACAAGCAACCATGTAATACTTGTCTATTTCTACATATGTCTGCTTCTGGTCTATTTCTACTCTAAGGAATGCAGGTCTATTCCCACAACTCTATTCATGAGTGGCGTTCAATCACGTGACAGTGTCTCTAGTACACGCGGCTCGTGCGTGGGGAATCAAAGGAAATAGAACGAGGCACACGCCATCTACCGTCGTGCATTGATTTAACAGCAGATGTTCGCATTCCTCGGACAATGTCTGCGTTTTACATTGTCTGTGTTATATATTGTCTGTGTTTGACATTATCTGTGTTATATAGAGTCAGTGTTTTATATCTTCTGTGTTTCATATTCTTTGTCTTATATTCTCTCGTTTCAATGTATTCTGTGATGTCATGTGTGTATATTACATTATATTAAGGTGTAGCACAAATTCTTAGATATGAGTATTTAAAAAAAAATTATTCTCGAAATGTTTAAAGCTCTCATTTCAAAGTAGCAAGTAGCAATATATTTTTTTTAAAATCCAACCTTTCCCTCTCATATACATTTTCTGAACTTTCGCTTTGTCTATTCATAGTTTGAAATTTACAGTCAATAGGTACAGGATTATCAATTGATCAGTCTGTCCTTTTTCCAGTACCATCTCTCCAAGTTCAATCACGAGAAGACCCTAAGTGAATAGTGAAGATCATAACGTGAATAGCGAAGACCCTAAAATGAATAGTGAAGACCTAAAATGAATAGTGAAGACCCGAAAGTAAATAGTGAAGACCCAAAAGTGAATAGTGAAGACCCTAAAGTGAATAGTGAAGACCCTAAAGTGAATAGTGAATACCCTAAAGTGAATAGTGAATACCCTAAAGTGAATAGCGAAGACCCTAAAGTGAATAGTGAAGACTCTAAAGTGAATAGCGAAGACCCTAAAGTGAACAGAGAAGACCTTAAAGTGAATAGCGAAGACCCTAAAGTGAATAATGAAGACCCCAAAGTGAATAGTGAAGCTGCTTGTCTTGCAAACCGTGAGCTGGGAATTTTGTTTTTCCCATTTCTCTTGCAACTTGATAACGCCATTAAATAAATTTCTTAGGTCTAATACTTTTCTTTAGCCCGGTACAGAGAAGAAGGATGCGCATCTTCAGTGACCACTTCAGAGGACATTGCATCTGAAAATAACATCGAAAAAGAAGTAGCAACAGCAGTAGGATAAGAATGGGGCCGGTTTGAATATGAATCTAGAGACGAGACACTGCAGGCGCCCGAAGAATCCTTCGAGATAAAATATTTCTTGTGGTTAGCAGAACAAATTCTGGGGCTCTACAGTAGACACGTTTCCTACAACTGCAAACGTATTTTTTTAACATTTTGTGCTTTTCCGCAAATCTGCACCGTGATTGTGGATTATTTAAGCAAAGACTGTGGATTGGGACACGGCTTTGAGAAGTGGTGATTGAAGTGATTGAGATGGTTTGAACCTGGTAGAAGAAATTGAAAATCTTGAGCGTTATCATTCAAGGGGATAAACAAAACACATTACTTTGTTTTAAATATGTTGTGTCATTGGCAGATTGTTTTCTGAACGCCGCAATGGCGTACAAAATAATGCTGATATTGCCACTAGCAGTTTTAATTTTTTTTAAATATAATTTAAACTAACTAGATTTTGTCAATGTTTCAGTTCCTAATTTAAAGATTGTCAACATCTTCAAATGAAGGAGACATTGTCACCAAACTTGATGATAAATAACTCTAATTGTTTTTTTCTTCTTTTTCTGTTTAATTAGCTGTCCCACTGCCGTCCGAATATTTTTAAAAATTATGCAGTCTTTTTAAGAACCAATAGATCATTCAGCCCCTTCCCCCCCCCCCCCCCCCTCGTTATTAGTTTTTGACAACCACGAGATTAGCCGCAGCAAACGCGCGATGAGTTATTCGGCTCGAACCAATTCACTTTAGAAATTTTGGAAATAAGTAAGTGAGCACTTGTCCCATCATGACCATTAACACCCAGTATGGCTATGACGTATCCTGTTGTGACTGTTATGTACTGTTATCATTATGGAGAAAATAATCTCGTATTTAATTGTATGGCTCGTTCTAAAACAGTACATAACAAAAGACGATACTATATGTTAAATACAATTAACAAAGAATACGATACTCAAACCAGGGCTAATTACAGTTAATAAATTTTATTAAGTTAATAATGAATTACAAAATCAAAAAGAAACAAAATTAAAAGCTATTGACTTACAGAATAATGATTGGCTTGTACCGGTACAATGTTGAAGAAGATACAATGTTGTAAAAAGGTACAATGATGAAAAGGAATCTACACACACACAGCAAAAGTTAGTAAACAGATCTCTATCTCGTATAGCAAACATATCTCGTGATAAATGATAGCCAAGAATCTCTCTTTATAGTCTGTTTTAGTGACATTTCTAGAAAGGCCTTACACAATGTTTTTCTTTCCAGATTTCTCCAGATTTTTCTAATATTAATTTTATTTAGTTGTAAACAAGGTCAACAGAGACTATTTTTAGCTACCCACACCCTAAATGCGGTTCCGATTTTGGCGTCAGCTAGAGTTCATTCACTGAGAAAGATGAAGTAAACACGTCGTCTACATAACAATGACCATTAAGACCAAGCATGACTATGGCTTCTCGCATCAGGACAAGCAAGACCCAGTGTGACTTTAACGTGTATCAATATCAGATCAGGTCGAGGCATATCAGGTCAAAATTTAATTTGCGAGAGGCCCCCACACCCACTTGGCACCGGCCTTGAAAAGAGATACATAAAAAAGATATTGAAAGCGCTTTCCGTATTAATTTTTTTGGCAGCACTGCATCTGCAATACAGAAACCCCCAGAATTGCTGTACTTGCTAGAGGCTCGGAAAAGAACTTCTCTATCGCAAAGTCGCCTGTGTCATCTTATACTCAATGGCGTGGTTAGGGTTGGCGTAACAAAGTGCGGTAAAATCAGAGTGTCCCCCTCCCCTTTAGATTGTTCCATGGACCTACTCCAAGTCTGCCTGCTCCGACGAAACCCTGCTATGATGTCAACCTGCTCCGGTTGTACGCTAATCGGATAACAACATGTGCTGAGGCAACCCCTTTCTTGAGACATCCTGCTCTGACAGCACCTTACTCTTTTAACTAAATTAGATCTGTTATGACACCGACTTGATACAGCTGTGTCAAATTTACTCTTCACCATTTGGTACCACCCACATCCCGGTGCAACACCACTTCATGAACACCCCTAATAAAGCTAGTTATTTTGATAAAAGCTTCAAGACTTTCTTCTTCTTCTGTATATTAAGGGCCACGATCAATTTATTGATCATTATGGATCCTATGAATGTAGATGGGATTTACAATGTTTTTGTGCCTTGTGTTGATGAGGATATTTCACTGATTGCAAGAGTTACTTAGTTAGGGTCTCATGCACTGGGGGTTGGAAGGCCTGAGGCAATAGACGCAAATGTTTCAAGTGTTGTCGCCCGAACTGTTCCTTTTGTAGGCTTGTTCCAGTCCCTGGTTGTCTTTGGCAGGAATGAGCAGTTCCTAACTGGCTTCTCGCTGGCATGAGCCGGAACTGCCTGTCATGGCCTCGTCGCTGTCTATGTGGGAGAGGGACGAGTTTCTGTTTAATGCCAGAGCAGTGGACTAGCCCATTATTTAAACAAAGACACGAGAAGCGAGTAAATAGTTGCTACTCTGAACACCAAAATACCTTTAAGAACAAGGATCTTTCCCTAACTAAGGAAAATAAAAAACAATCAGAAAAGAAAAAACAATTATTGAGCCCCGAAGACACTAGCATTGCCTTCTCAATTTTGGTTATTTTATCAAAAGTAAAACATTATTTCTTCAGAATTTGAAGTGATTTTTTTTCCAAATGTATCCTGTTGTTCCATAATAAAGATATTTATTAATTTTATTATATCATGTTTATGATATATATAGATATTTATATTAATGGTGTATTATTCTACGTTATAGATAGCATATATGATAGTTTTAAATTTAAATATTCAAAAATTCTATGATTTTCTTCTATCCAAATAAAAAACGGTTGTGGGAGGTTGGGAGTAATCTTCGACTTAAGCATATATAATTTGGGATAATGGCTAAATAATGGTGTTCGACACCTGCTCTCCTGCTACTAACCGTTCGTAACAAGCAGTCGTCGTCACCACAAGGTCACCACACAAAAAAAAACCCTTACAAAAAACGTCATCAACAAATATGCATTCTAACAAGTTTCTAAGCCAAAAACTTGACATCAAAACACAAACCAAAAAAAAAAAACCTCTCCCGAAACAAACCTTGAACATAATATTGATGGGATATTCTTTGGAAAATTATAAACAGTAGAACAAAGGGGACAATGTGTCTTGAAAACTGGGAGGATATGACGACAAGATTTATTGAACAATTTGAAACCTTCAAAAATAATCTAAAAATTTCCCCAATTAGGTGTCCGTTTTCCTATCTGAATATTTTTGTATGCGCCCACATAGCCAAACTCCCTGTGTCGACGTCTGCCCCCCCCCCACGCCCCTTGACACGTGAATTCTCCCCTTACTTCGAATGTTATTATACAAAAGGACCAGTGGATCCTCTGTTGCACGCTATCACAGATCGAATGATCGTTTGCCGGCAACAGACGTCACATCCGGGCTCTGACTTACGGCCTCGGACGCGGCGCGTGGGTTTCGTGACAGCAGACGACATTGTCATCTTCTGATGAACCTGATTTCTGCCCGTAAGACCAGACAGTCGGAGGAAAATTGGCCGCTGTCAGTATTCACCTCTACAAATGACCGGAGAAGTACTGGAAATTCTGACACGGGGTGATGAGCCTTCATTATCTTCTGGGGCTAAGCAGCCCGCTTTAATGACCTTTAAAATAACAACACTTCTAAATAGCAATAACAAAACAAGTAACAAGCTTAAAACATAATTTGGGCGGAAAAGTACGTTGGATTGGTTGGATAAGAGTGTTGGGGGGGGGGGGGATAAAACCGGAAAGGGGAGGGGTTACTTTTAGTAGATATTTATCCTAATTTTTTAAAACGTAAAATATTTTGAAAACAAAATAGTTCAAAGCTGTCAAAGGCACTAACCAGAAGTTGTCGTTACAATTATCAGATTTACACAAAAATCCCCAATATGGCACTAAAAATAGCATGATGGCAGAAATATCAGTATGGTACCGCAAAAATCAGCATGATGGCACAAACAACAGCATGATGGCACACTAAACAGCATGATGGCACAAACAACAGCATGAAGGCACAAACAACAGCATGATGGCACAAACAACAGCATGATGGCACACACAACAGCATGATGTCACAAACAACAGCATGATGGCACAAACAACAGCATGATGGCACAAACAACAGCATGATGGCACAAACAACAGCATGATGGCACAAACAGCATCATGATGGCACAAACAGCATCATGATGGCACAAACAACAGCATGATGGCACAAACAACAGCATGATAGCACTAAAAAAATCGGCATGATGTCATCAACATCGGCAGGATGGCAAGGGATCAAATTCACGATTGTGTTGTCGATATTTGTATGTGGGAGAAATGTAAAAAGCTTCACCGTTGAAACTCAAGCTTAGACCGACAATTGTCTCCATTAGTGGCCTGATTGAACAATTCAAACACTGCTTGTGAACACACACAAAAAGTGCAGACAACAAGTAATTACTAAGAGGCATATCAATTCATATAAAACAACAGTTTCATTTCGTTTGAGTTTTCAACCGGGATCCACGGCCCCGGGGGGGGGGGGGGTGGGTGGAGGAGGGGGGTTGGAGAGTGAAGGAAGCAACATCTCCCATTCTGTTTAAGAGGGGATAAAATCGATCCACCACTCATCTTTTTTTTTTTGTTGCTCATTTTTTTTATTTTGACTTTCTCCATGTAACAAAATTAATATGGGAAAGGAAACAAATTATTATGTATTCATTTATTGTTATTATTTATTTTTTTCTTGTTTTTTTTTTTTGGGGGGGGGGGAAGGGGGGGGGATTTTGTTAGGATGAAAAATGATCCGCCTTTGGCAGGGAATAGTACCCCATCCTTCCAGTTGGATGTCACCACATTATTTTCCCGAACAGCCATCCAGTCACCGGTCAAAATAATGTATTTAATGAATAAAAACTAAAATAAAAAAATAATAACACTACTAAAATTCATTTTTTTAAAATGCTGACTGGATTCAAAGACAAATGTTAAGAATTATTAAGTTTTTAGGGAAATTGTAATAATTTCTTAGCAAAAGTTTTATTCCACAGTCAATACGTTCTAATAATTTCTTTAACCTTGAAAAGTTTTATTACTAATATTCACAGTGAACTTACGAATGAAACACCAATACTATCACTGGCATGAACCACACACAGAATGAAACACCAATGCTATCACTGGCATGAACCTCACACAGAATGAAACACCAATGCTATCACTGGCATGAACCACACACAGAATTTACCAAATCCAAGGTTTGGGAAAAAGATGGGGGAGGGGGGGTTGCTTCCATCAGTGTTGAATAAACGCCCCTTGCAACATGCTCCTTGGAGTGTTGCTGAAATTTAGCCTGGCTAAACGTTTGGATATATTCAGAGAGACCATCGTGTGTTTCGGGGGACCTACTTATATTGCATAAAACAGGAAAAAATATGCGCGTTATTGAGGGGTTGTGGATGGGGGGATAGAGTCGTACTAGTAAGTCGATGACTATTCAAACTATTTAGTCGACGCATAGGCATACTAATAAACCGCCATCCTGGCATACTAATAAACCGAAGCACAATCATGCTTAAAACCCGACGTACACTCAGGTTATTAAGTCGACAGCTTCAAAGATCTCATCCACCTTGACTCGAAGAGGACATGATCTGATAGGGAAAGAAAAAAAATTCACAGCTGTTGTCATGTTTTCTTTACAAGGCTTGAGATTCCGACTCAAAGTGACGCCCCTGGTAGGACTTCACTACCAGTAAAGTGACGCTCCTGGTAGGACTTCACTACCAGTCAAAGTGACGCCCCTGGTAGGACTTCACTACAAGTCAAAGTGACGCCCATGGTAGGACTTCACTACAAGTCAAAGTGATGTGCCTGCTAGGACTTTGTGACCAATATAACTTACGCTCCTGACAGTACTTCACATCCTTTTAAAGAAACGCCTCCTCCCAGGACCTTACCGCCCAACTTAGTAACGCCCTGGCGTCTTCTCACCTCCGATGAACACAATGAAAGGATGGCTTGAAATATTGCCCCGGGTGTCTGACCTAGAAAGAAACCAAAAAAACAAAAAAAACTTTTGTGCTCACGGCGTGCTGAAAGCCGCGGGGGTGGTGTGGGGTTGGGGGGGGGAACTACATCATTCAATATGGTTCATTAACTAAAGCTAAAATTGAGGCGTAGTAATTTCTGCTCTGTCACTTTTTGGGCAAGAGTCGAATTTTCTGGTCTGCTGGTTGTGCCAACCAATTCAGGGCACCATTATTAATATCCGAAACATATTAGCAGTACAAGGGAAGATAAATTGGATAGAGTCAAGAAAGAGAGAGAGAGATAGAGAGAGAGAGTGAATTAGAGAGAGAGAGTGGGGGGAAGAAGAGTTGCGCAAGACAACTACGCTCTTCTTCTTCACGATTACTTCCATTCCACCACCGACACAGTTAATCTGATGTGACGTCACGGCACGTGATCAAACTACCACCGAAGATAATGGCGACTGTCGCAGTGATTTTTCCTTTTTGAGCTGGGGACTAAGAATAGATTCGGAATACACGTGATCAAAAAACTCCTCTAGCTGATAGTTTGGAGGTGTGGAGCTTTGCAAACCTCGAAACAAAAATGAACTCCAGCTATCAATATACAAAAAATATCCTTAAAATAGCTTAGCGAATCCAACATTAAGTAAAGAAGTCAGGCCACAAGCCTAGAAAATGCAGGATTGTAAGCTAAGACTCGGGAATTTGCGAAGAACACATAGGAGAAATTAAACAATAATTTAAATCAGGGGTTGGCAAACTTCGGCCCACGGGCCGCATGCGGCACGGCAACTGATATTATGCGGCACTCGAAGGCATTTAGACATTTTAAAAAATTACTTCGTTTTTTAGTTATTTTGTTGAATTTTACAGAATTTCATGTACCATTATGATTGTTTTAACATTTTTGATCAATTTTCGTACTAGTTTTCTATTTTTTAAAACAGTCCTTGACTTTTGTCATGTTAAGATAAAATTAGAATGTGCCGATTTTAATATAGAGCTATAATTATGGACATGTAAAATAGCTTTACATTTGCCAATGTGGCCCTCCGCACAAAAAGTTTGCCCACCCCTGACTTAAACGATTTGTTGAAAGAGGTTGTGCTTTAGGTGTAGAGATTAATTATGTAGCTGTTTGCTATGTGCTTTGTATTTGTGACGCATTTGAGATTAAATATATCTTTATTCTATTACGTTTTACATGCATTAAGTGTGATTCCCGTACGAAAAGAAGTCGCTACAATCACATGAATGATAAGGTTATCGGAAATTTGATCGAAAGAAATTTCGTCTACGGAAAATTGATCGTCGGAAATTTGATCGAACGGAAATTTGGTCGACTCTTTTTTATTTCAGTTCGCACGTTAAAATTTTGCGTCAAATTTCTTTTAGAACGCACTATACTATACAGTAAAACAAAGTAGTGCGTTCAAAAAGAAATTTGACGCAAAATTCTAACGTATAAACTAAAAAAAAAAAAAACGATTCGACCAAATTTCCGTTCGATCTAATTTCAGGATACGGAATGATAAATAATGTACAATTAAAATAAATGCAAAGAAAAAAATGCATATAAATATAAAGACTTATTTTTTACCAAAACTTTGTTTTTAGCGGTTGTTTAATTAAATCCTTTACATTAGCTTCGCTTTTTTTCGCGTGATCCTCTGTGGCAGCAAAATCTTCGGAAGGCTAATTGACCCACTGGCGAATGCCATCAGGCCAGAAAGATTGGTCTGTGACAAAGTGATTTAGAGCTAAATATGCTTGAAATACTGACTAATGGAATACTAGCGGAATGAAGAGTTTTATTATATTTTTTTTAAAAACTATATAAATTGGAGCCCTACAAAGGTTGAAGGTTTGTTAAAGGGGCCATTGCAGGTTGTTCAAACAATTTTTTTTTTAAAAATGGTGCATATAATAATGTGAGTGTTGAAGAGGTGTTAGTAAGAATTAAGTTGTTCAAAGAGCATAATCACTTTAAAACAATCAAATAAAATGGACATTGTTAAAGCGTTATTGACAGATCTTAAAATCTTATTACAAAACATCGATGGCCACCCCACCCCCCCCTCCCCTAAACTAAATAACGGCAGTGGGTGTAGTTACATTTTCTAATTCATAGCGCCAGGGATTGTTTTTTGCTATGGAACGTCACCAAACGGCGCGCCGGTTTCTTTTTTGGACAGATTTTCCAAGTAACTTTTGACAAGTTTGTGTTTGATCCACGTGCACTAGAGTCGCCCTGGTCAGCGTATCAGGACGGAAAGGGAGTGGGGTGGAAACATCAAAACTGTGCATGCGGGCTGAAAGAGAGGGGGGGGGGGCGCGGGGCAAAAGGCTTGGCTAACCCTAGCTACACAATGTGTGCGAACAATAACAATTCCTTAATTTTATTTAAAAAATCGTTGCTAAAATGGAAACAAATAAGAATTTCTTCTCAACCAACCGTCCTGCGGCGGTTCTCAGATCGTTTGTCGCGAAACCTTTGGGGGTCGAACGACCCTTTCCACAGGGATCGCCTAAGAACATCGGAAAACACATATACTCTACATTTATGAAGTAGCAACGAAAATGATTTTGTGGCTGGGGGTCGCCGCAACACGAGGAACTGTATTAAAGTTCGCGGCATTAGGAAGGTGGAGAATCACTGTGCTAGGGGAAAAGACCATACTATTAACAGACACAGTGACATACCACGACAATTGTCACCTGTTCATATTTCTGAATCTGATCATAAGAAGCAAAGCTAGGCTTCTAATTTTAATAACCTACGCTAAAAAATATACATAATATAAGTTACTTAAGGTGCCATACATAAATGGCGTCACGATATTTTGACCAATGTAAGACCCTTCCTTCTCGATCGGCACAGATTTGTCACATAAGTTAGACACCCTCATAATCGTACGTCATCAAATCGCTACCCTTTTCACCCTTTCTCTCCCCCCCCCCCCCCGTCCAACACGCCCGATGCGTGACGTCATAATGGATGAACCCTAAAATATTAACAAGATGTGAGTACCGGCACATTGAGTACCGGCACATTGAGTACCAGCACAGTGAGTACCAGCACAGTGAGTACCGGCACAACTTTTGTTTTAAAATAAAATGAAGTACTGCGTTGCGCTTTGTATCTCATACTCAGGAAATAAATGTATGCCGCTTTGCAGGTTGAAAAAAAAGGTACAAATCTTTAAAATGACAGGTCGGTCGAGGCGAACGTTTTCAGAGAAGTTTATTTTTAGCCACCGCTGCGATGTCGCTTGTCAACACTTGAGAACCGATCACGTCGTGGGGTGAAGGGGGGGTTGGGGGATGGGGGGCGAGGCAACAGGCACACCGGAAGTCCTGCTGGGTGCTCTGTTTCACCTGAAGTCTGTCACTGGTCATAACTGTTCCGGAGCTGTCACTCTCACCGCGATTAGCTCACGGAGCTAAAAAAAAATTTAACCTCACACCAGTAAAAAAAAGTAGAGCAAACAAGCAAACGATTGAACTGAAGTGTCCTTGACCTGGTTTAAAGAAACCGACCAGTTCGCTCCCTTTTATGTGTGTACGTGGTGATGATAAATGCCGTAAGTTGCAATGCAAATGCCAAAGCATTTTCAACGGTAGTTTCCCAGAAATGTGGTCACGTCAAAATGGCTGAAATCGTCATCGTGTGGACTTCTTAAACTATTTGAACAAGGACAACAGAAAATATTTATATATTATATGTTCTGAGATTTGATCACGCTTTTAGTGTATGTTCTGAGATTTGATCACACTTTAAGTATATTTTCTAAGATTTTAAAACGCTTTAAGTGTATGTTCTAAGATTTGATCACGCTTTAAGTGTATGCTCTAAGATTTGATCACACTTTTAGTGTATGCTCTGAGATTTGATCACAATTTGAGTGTATGTTCTGAGACATGACTAAATTGAAAATGCATTATCTAAGCATTGACCACACTTAAAGTATATACTCCGGTGAAATTAATACTCGGATCACACGTGTGTATGACTTTGTCAGAATAATTTATGGCAGCCAAGAAAGCAGCAGTTTACAATCTTCTGAAAAAGTTTATCGTCTAATGTCCTTTAAACTCCATTATGAAATGCTGAATTTAGATTCGTCGTAAAGAAATCTGTGACCAACGGAAACGGAATGAGTGAGGTCGTGTGTTTGATAATGTCAAAAATAATGGGATCTCTTTCCTTTGGAATATATCCCTGTACGCTACTGGCAGGAACGAAACGCTCAGTAATTTACACTGTTAACAAGCATATCATATATATCAAGTCTAAAATATTTTAAAATCCTTTATCTCAGCAACGCTTCTGTTCGTGGGTGGCTGGTTTGCGTCCTGGGTGGCGGATTGGCAAAATATTCGCACGACTAACTGACCGTCATTCTATCGAGCTCCACCTTGGCAAAGAGACTCGTTGCCGGATATAACACATTCTTTCGAATTTTCAGCCCCTAAAAATCCGTTTTTCCTGATTTTTCATGGGGAAGATAAAAGGAAATTTCCGTTAGCTGCGCTAAATGAGATTCTTAAAACAATATCGCAAGTACGTTTGGTGCATAATTAATATTTTCGTATGTTTTTCCGAAAATGTTGGTGAAATCAATCTGCAGCATAAAATCGGTCGGGTAATTAGTAGAATATTTATATACTAGCGAGAACCCGGCATGCGTTGCACGCCACTCAATGAAAAAAGTGTTTGTGTTTTAATTAAGTTTCAAAGTAATTTTTAAATAGAAAATATTTATTGTTTTTTCCGTCTGCTGTGTACACAAATAAATTAGACGTTTTTCCGACGCGTGAGCAGGCAACATACAGCTGTCCACATGAGAAGCATGTATTTTGAAAATGTAGTCCACACATTTGTAGCGATTGATCCACCCACGCAGTAGCTCTGTTTTAAATTATATTTAGATAGCTCAAATATTTATTATTTTTAAAATAAGGCCCCTGGCCCCAAACTAAAATTTTTAAAATGGTTGTACTTATGTCACACACAAACTGAAATTTCGCTTGTATTTGATTGATTTCTAGCCACCCATGCAATAGCACTGATTGAAATTATATTTGTATAGCTCATATAAAAAAAAAAAATTTGGGGATCCGGCCCGAAAAGGAATATTTCAAAAGGGATAAGCAAATTCAGAAACCATTTGTGCGCACAACAACTTAACAATGTTTTATCGCAATCGGATGAATGGTATAGGAACGCATACGAAAATTATATTTAGCTCATAAAATGGGGGAAAACAGAATTTAGGTCCCCGGTCCCAAAACGGAATATTGTAAAATGTGTGTAATAATTCAGAAACATTTGCATTTTTTACAATTCACAAACGGGATATACTTATATATGTATAGATATAGTTTACCGAATTAAGATAACTTTTTTGCAATTATTCAAGGATGATCTGTCTGTTTGTCTGTCTGTCTGTCTGTCTGTCTGTCTGACTGTCTGTCTCTCTGGCTGTCTCTCTGTCTGTCTCTCTGTCTGTCTCTCTGTCATTCTGTCTGTCTCTTTATCTGTCTGTATCTCTGTCAGTCTCTGGCTGTCTCTCTGTCTGTCTCTCTGTCTGTCTCTCTGTTTCTCTGCCGGTCTATATGTCTCTCTATCTGTGTCTATGTTTGTCTCTCAAGCTGTCTCTCAGTCTGTCTCACTGTCAGTCTCTGTCTCTCTGTCTATCTCTCTGTCTTTCTGTCATTATGTCTGTCTCTCTGTCTGTCTCTCTGTCTGTCTCTCTCTCTGTCTGTCTCTCTGTCTGTATCTCTGTCTCTCTGTTTGTCTCTCTGTCTCTCTTTATGTCTCTCCTCCGGTCTCTCTTTCTGTCTAACTGCCTGTCTCTCTGTCTGTATCTCTGTCTCTCTGTTTGTCTCTCTGTCTCTCTTTCTGTCTCTCCTTCTGTCTCTCTTTCTGTCTAACTGCCTGTCTGTATGTCTGTCTGTCTGTTTATCTATCTTCTACCTATATACCTATTTACCATCTACATGCCTGCATGCCTACCTAACTACCTGCACACCTACCTACCTGCCTAACTACCTACCTACTATCTACCTAACTATCTACCAATCCAGCTACTATCTACAGACCAGTTTACCCTCAAAATCTTAAAATCGTACAATTTCATCACAAAATCGTTCATTACATTATCTTAATAGTAAAAAAACACTCATTACCGATATATATAATAAATACACATCAACATTGTACGCCAAAATAGTAAGTGTAAACAGGTGTGCATCTATCTACCCATCTATCTTACTATCTACCTATCTCCCTACCTACCGACCTACATATCTATCTACCTACTTACCTACCTACCAACCTACCTACCTACCTATCTTTCTACCTACCTATCTATCCATCCATTCATCCTCTCACCCAACCACCCTTCCATCCATCCACCCTTTCATCCATCCGACTATATACCTTTTATCTACATCTCTATCTTTAATCTATCTGTGTATTTGTATGTCTGTCTGTCTTTCTGTCTATCTCTCTATCTAATAAAATATCTATTTTTTAAATTAAATTTTCACTTGTGTCAAGTGATTGTGTTTTGATATCCATGGGTATAATTATGTAAATATATTTATGTTTTGTTAAAGTGATTGATTTTCTTAATTGGTTAACATATGTTCATATGTAAAATGAGAATATAGATTTTTTGTTTTACAGCTGAAATGTCATTGGATTGAACGATATTGAAAAAGTACAAACTAATTGTTAAAAATACAAAGCTAAATTAGTATTTAAGTTTAGCAATTTAAAAAGCAATCAATTTTTCAATGCTATTTATTAATTTTACTTATAATATAAGAAGGGGAATGAACATTATCAGTTTTGTCACGCTCTTTTATTAAATCAGAGAACTTTTAGCTTTGGCTAAATAGGCAATTCGCACTATGACGTCATTTGCGTAATTATTTAGAACTTATTAATTTTATTTTTATTTCGCCATATTGACAACGCGCTAAAGAACGCACTAACAACAACTGATGTTTAGGTTTTCCCGATAAATATGATTACTGTGTATTTCTTTGATCATATTTTTTCTATTTAATTTTTTTTTCATAACTTTCAAACGCATATAAAATGCTTAAGATAGTTCCTTAGTTGTTTCTTTATATGTATTTGCAATTTATAATATTTTTACTTAAACCTTTGCTAAAATAAAAGCGAAAATATAATATTTACGCGCATGTAAATTTATTCGATTTCCGTAAAATAATAGAAAATAACTATGATTGTTTTTAAGAGTACGAACGTTTCATAATATTTTCGGGTTTTAAGCGTTATGTCCCTATAGCTCATTCTTATATAGTATAGTTCAGGGGCGTGATAAAAATATGCGGTTGGGAGCCTTTTATGGGGGGGGGGGGAGGTTTTGGTTTAACACTAACTGGAATTCTCATAAAGTGCATTAATTGAATGCATATTTTGTCAAATTTTCAGCCTCACTGCCTCATTGCTCTATATTACATTTGATAAAGTATTTAAACGAAAAACTTTGTTTTTAAGGGTTGCTATATTTTAATGTTGTATCCTACCTCTGACTTCAACTACAATCAAACTGTTTCCATTACTTTCCCTACCACCAACAGCTGTGTGATATTTGCAGTCATTGTTTCCACGCCGACGTAGCAATGCTGACACGACAGAATCATTCGACGTGAAATATTTTCTTGACGTCTCGCAGCAGATTCAAGGAATAAATATTTTTCAAAACCAATTTTCGACTTCCGCTTGCTCGTCTAGCGTTTATTGAATGTCTGGGAGTGCAGCCATTCGATATATTCCTACAATAATATGTTTTTGTGCGTTCATCCGAGTATTTTTCAATGATATGTTCTTCCGTTGAAAAATGTCCAACGATAAACAATGTCGAAGAATTTTATTTTTTTGCCGGGTGGGGGCGGGGGGGGGGGGAACCAAGAAAAACACTAGAAGCTATACAATTCCAGTTGCTATCCTCTTGCTGTCCTTTTGCTGTCCCTTTGTTGTTCCATTGCTGTTTCTTAGCTGTCCTCTTGATGTCCTCTTGCTGTCCTCTCGGATACAAAATTACAGCAACTTGCAATTTAAAAAAAGTTTAATTCTGTTTTTACTGTTGTTTGTTCGCTGATGAAGGCTTCTTACCGACACGTTCGTCGCTTTCTGGCGTTCTTTTTTTTCCATTTTTCCCCCAAACTTTTATTCGCTCATTTACATCTACCGAACGAAGCTTTAAACTTTAAGCCATTTGAACAGAACGCATTTGACTTACATATCGGCGTTCCTTTGAAAAAAAACCAACACATTTGTCTAACGTCGGCGGGTCTACGGTAAGTGAAGCGCAATACATCTTTGCGCAACATCCTTTAACAAATTTCGCATCTATGGCCGTCAAAATATCCACTGAACTGTTGTGTGATTGAAACGGTAACAGAATTGAACATTTCTTTTGAGCCAAACAAATTCACCTGCTGAAATGAAGCAGAAACAGCAAGAATTTTTAATAATCTCTGTTTCGGTTATATGAGCTATATGTTATAAAATATCAAGGTTATATGAGCTGCATGTTATAAAATATCAAGGTTATATGAGCTGTATGTTATAAAATATCAATGTTATATGAGCTATATGTTATAAAATATCAATGTTATATGAGCTATATGTTATAAAATATCAATGTTATATGAGCTATATGTTATAAAATATCAAGGTTATATGAGCTATATGTTATAAAATATCAAGGTTATATGAGCTATATGTTATAAAATATCAATGTCCATTTGATTTATTTTCAATTAAAACTTTTAAAAAAAGAACCCGACAGAATTAAAAGATTTCCGATTTCCTTCAGAGTATATTCAAAGAGATTTTTACATTTGCACATGAAATTAGTCTACTTGAAAAAATACAATGATTCATTTATACGTCATCCATTTAAGCCGACCATCCATCCATTAATGCATTGAACTATGCATGCATTCAGCAATCCATTCACCAATGAATGCATTTATTCATCCATTCTTTCACATTAAAAAAAAAGATGGTTTTACAAAAATAGTACAACATAAATGCAAATTACCAGAGTCAAGGGAGACAATGTTGAGATTTAACACCCCTCCCCAACCCACAAATGAAAAAAAAAAAAAAAAAGTACCTTAATTTAATTATGACGACTCAAAATTAAGATGTTAAAAATGTATAATGAGTTACCTTTGAAAAGATAGATTTTAAAAAAAGCAAGGCAAGTAACGAATACATGTTTAAAATATAATGACTGCTGATGTTAAGTCAAAGAAAGATCTGATATCAAGTCAATATAAGATCTGAGGTTAAGTCAATGAAAGATCTCATGTTAAGTCAAAGATAGAATATGATGTCAAGTCAATGAAAGATCTGATGTCAAGTCAATGAAAGATCTGATGTTAAGTCAAAGAAAGAATCTGATGTCAAGTCAATGAAAGATCTGATGTTAAGTCAATAAAAAATCTGATGTCAATTCAATGAAAGATCTGACGTAAAGTCAATGAAAGATCTTATGTCAAGTTCATGAAATATCTAATGTTAAGTTAATGAAAGGTCTGATGTTGAGTCAATGAAAGATCCGATGTTAATTCAATGAAAGATCTGATGTTAAGTCAATGAAAGTTCTGATGTTAAGTCAATGAAAGATCTGACGTCAATTCAATGAAAGATCTTATGTCAAGTCAATGAAAGATCTAATGTTAAGTTAATGAAAGATCTGATGTTAAGTCAATGAAAGATCTGACGTCAAGTCAATGAAAGATCTTATGTCAAGTCAATGAAAGATCTAATGTTAAGTTAATGAAAGATCTGATGTCAAGTCAATGAAATATCTGATGTTAAGTCAATGAAAGATCTGATGTTAATTCAATGAAAGATCTGATGTTAAGTCAATGAAATATCTGATGTTAAGTCAATGAAAGATCTGATGTTAAGTCAATGAAAGATCTGATGTTAATTCAATGAAAGATCTGATGTTAAGTCAATGAAATATCTGATATTAAGTCAATGAAATATCTGATGTTAAGTCAATGAAAGATCTGATGTTAAGTCAATGAAAGATCTGATGTTAATTCAATGATAATCTGATGTTAAGTCAATGAAATATCTGATGTCAAGTCAATGAAAGATCTCAACTAAGATAGAAAGGAAAATAAACCCGAAGTAACTTAAGGCGAGAAAATAAAATAACACTTGCAAGTTCTCGGCCTTTGACGAGATTTTTTCCTTAAGCCGGGCGCTGGCGTAAATAGGTGAAATACCAGTAGTCGATCAATAGATGGGATCGATACCATTCTGCCTGAATGCCTTATCCAGGTTAAGTGGTGGGTCAAAACGACTGAGGACCTGGAACTCTTTGTTTTCAGTCCGTCGTTTAATACTTTTTTTAGGGGGGGAGGGGGGGAGAGGAGGGGGTGGCGGCAACCAACAACAGTCCAGCAGTGTTTCTTTCACAAATTTTCCCCCGAGGGGGCACTTTTGACGCTCGGGGGGGCAGTGCCAGTTTTTCAGTGGCCAGAGGCGTAGCTAAGGGGTGGCAGATGGGACATATGTCCCCGGGCGCCAGACTAGCGGGGGCATCTAATGGGCTATAGTGTTAATGGATGAAAATAATAGGTTTCAGAGTTTAGCCGGGGGGGGGGGGGTGTAAAAATGAATCTTGTCCCCTGTCATCAAAGCCTCACGTCAGTGACGTAGAAGTGGGGGGGGGGCGAACATTTGGTCTTCCCAGGTGTCATTTTTTCTTTAGATAGAGCGGCGGGATTTTCGGACATCTGCAGAGTTTCTATCGAGAAAGGTAGCGTTGCAAAAAGTTAACCCACCAAGGGTGGCGCTAACACTAGGCACGCCGCTGGGCAGTGTATATATCAGCACCAAATTTGGCTGTCATGGCAAGTAATTTTTATCGGGAAGTAGGGCAGCAGAAAATGTGTGATTGTTTAACAATCAAAAGGTGCATTTTGGAGTAAACATGATTCGAATGTTTTGATAAGACTTTCATTCGATCGGGGAGGCATTATGGCGACCGGTACCAGACAAACTAAATTCATTTTGGTTGTGGTGTGCCGAAGAAAATCATTTGACACAAGATTAGATTCAACCCGTTAGTCACATTGATCGACGTCAAGGAAAAAAAAAGGGAGGGGGGGGGGTAGCAGAAATTGAGGAATCCGAAGAGTTTGAGCAAAAGTGGGGGCAGGAGTCACCTTAATTTAAAAATAATAAATTCAAAATGCAGTGATGCATTGTGGTGCAAATTTTTCTTCTTCTTTTTCTGTCTATTAAGGGCCCACGATCAATTTATTGATCATTATGGCTCCTATGAATGTAGATGGGATTTGCAATGTTTCTGTGCCTGGTGTTGATGCGGATATTTCACTGGTAACACGAGTTACCTAGTGAGGGTATCATGCACTGTATTCAACGTATCTTTAAGACAATGTGTGAAGGAGCATTTCAAACGTTCATATATTTACTGTCTCGTAGAAAATGTTAAGAATACATCAACATACACCAACTATATGTGGACTATAAATCAGGTTATGATAGCATAGACAGGAAATACATGAACGATGCTGTGCTGGAACTTGGAGTCCTTAACAAACTTACCCGACTCATACATAATATGACGATGGATAACTACAAAAGTAGAATCAAAGTACAGTGGGAGTACTTGAGGGAGTTACCAATCAATCTTTTGCCTCAGACAAGGAAATCCGTGTATCATTTTCAACATCACTTTAGAAAAAAGCATTAGAAACATACGTGTGAGCACCTGAGAGGTGGTACAGAAGAAACCATAAGGAACTTTATAAAGCCAGCCACTGCAATACCTGGCCTACACAGACGATATAGCGCTACTTGGTAGAAACAGCATTGATGATATAATTAAAACTTTCAGGGAACTTGAAGATGTGACGGTCAAAGCTGGTCTTGATGTAAATAAAGCGAAGGCAATATTTATGATAATGTCAGGAAATACGCACTGATGACTTCATCAATATGAACATCTACGCCTTTGAGAGGGTAGCTACTTTCAAATATTTAGGGGTGACTATAAATAAGCAAGAGGAAATAAAATCGGATGTACAAGAAAGAAAGAAACCGCTCTTATTTCAATTTACAAAAGCTACTTCAAAGCAAAAATCTCGATAAGGGAACAAAGAAGGAAGTATACACCACTGTCACAAGACCAGTAGTGAGACTTGGTTCCTACCAGAAAAGCAGAGAACCTGCTAAATATATGACCCGATGATAGACAATTTTGTTTTGGGAGTCCGTACAAACTAAGAGCTATATCAATTGTACAAATACCCATCCATAGTCACAACAATATAAAAAAAAGGCAGACTGCCCTAGGCAGGACACATTGAAAGGATGCCGGATTCTGGAGCAACAAAAACTATCTACAGGCAGAAACCTAGGGGCAGACGGCTCACCGGTCGACCAAGACTGAGATGGATTGACGATGTAGAGAAGGGCTTACAAAGGTTGGGGTTCGCACATGGAGGTGTAAAGCGATGGATCGATCCCAATGGAAGAATGGGGTGGAGCAGGCCAGGGCTCTAAATGGGATGAAGCGCCACTGATGTAAACATTTTAGACATTTGGTTGGGAAGCGCTAGAAATAACGATAATAACAGGACATCACTAACTCTTCCACCAGAACAATATTAAATAAATTCAGTCCAATTGGGATCCCTTAGGGTATGTTTTTTATCGAGAGATACTCCTTAGCTTAGACTCGCCCCTTAAAACTTTATAGGCCCCGGAAATTTTTTGATAAATTCAAAATGCAAGAATGCATTTTTTTTAAAAATACCGTAGTTAAATTTAGTTTCGCATCATTAAACACTTAACTGCAGAGCAACGGGAGAGATGCTAGTTAAGATTTTATGTGTCATTTGACATGATAGCCATCGTACAAGCGACGTCTCTGCTTGACTAAGTGTGGTATGCAAACATTTTTTTTAAAATTGAAAAGTAATGTATTTTTAAAGTTATTATTTTAAAATATTTTTGGGATCAACTACATAAAAATAATGAATTTACTACAAAATATTTGTAAAATTAAGAAAAAAGACTTCCTTCCAAAAAGGGTATCCATCCCAAAAAAGAAATGCTAAAATAGTTTTACATTTTGAACGAAAAAGAAAAACCAAAAACATACGTTTATTTCAAAATATTTCCAAGTTTCACCAAAGTCAAAAAGAAAAAAGCTTTTCTGTACAAAAGGCTATAGAATATATCTTTACGGGTTTTCAAAATTGGTATTTATTTATAAATCATATGAACCGATATAATTGTTTAGAAGTCAAGAATTGTTTACAAAAGACTCATATACTTATTAATGTGTGATTTTTTTTTCGTATAAATTATTAAAGTTTTAATTCTCAATATTCAGTTGATTTAAATGTTAATTAAGAAATTTAGACTACTATAATTTGCCTCAGATTATTACAGCTTGCCTCTTTGGTATTATACTTGAAAACAAATTTTTTACCAATTCCATATAATTTTTTTTTAACTACTACCAAAAATGGCATTTACAAGATAATCGAAATACTAAAAAAAAAATGTATTCGTTGTTTAAATATATATTATATTCTTTCTACTGGATTATCATCTTAAAATATATTTTTTTAATAGTTCAAACACCTGGGGAAGATTGTTTTTATATTATTATATTAACAGAGAAATGTCATTGGGGATTTAATAAATAAAGACTTTTTTAAAAAATCATTTTACTCTGTTCCCGAATCTGTGTTAAAAAATTAGAAACACTCGATTTAATAATTATGATGAAATGTCCACTATTTGTATGTAACCGCTAAATTCCTAATTTTTTGTTTTAAAATTATTATTATTATTATTTTTAAATTTTTATTTGATCTATGTCAGCATACATCTATGGAATCTACTACATTAAAATGTTTGCTAAAAATGATTTTTTAAAGCATGATGCTATTATACAATATAATTTGAAAACTGATTGCACATGTTTATTTATTAGCAAGAACTATATTTAAAAAGTCTTTCAACTTTTGCAGCTGCAAAATGTAATTAAATAAAAGATACCGATATTTGCGAATCAGAAAAAGTAACAAAACAATACCATATTTATAATCGATTTCTGCGAGCCTGTAACAAGATTAACCTGAACGCTATGGATCATAGCAGTGCCCCCCCGGAGGTATGCCTGAAAGAAACACTGCAGTCCAGTGGCTGATTACCTGAGCGGTAATAATTATAGTGTTATAATGATATTTAAATAGTAATGTTTCATGGAATTCTTGATGTGGAGTTAGATTTAATTCTTTACGTGCGAGTCAGAGGTGCCAACGAGGTTATCGATCATATTAGCAATCAAACCATAAAACCACCACGCCTGGCTACGTCACTGGCCTTTTAAACAGATTTGACATCCCCACTCTCAAGGACAGACGAGAAAAGATCCGCCTAACATTCTTATATAAAATGGCCATGGGGCTAATTCCGGCCATCCCAGCAAACAATTATCTTACCCCACAGAAGCCAGGCCGATTAATTAGAGCCAAACAGACACTTAACACTGACTTAACATCTGACAACCCCATGAGAAATTACACCCGAAACAATAACAAATGCTTGACTGTGCCTCGGAGTAACACAGTGCAACATAAGCAGTCATTTTTTCCACGCACCATAATTGCTTGGAACAACCTGGACAATACCGCCGTGAACTCGACAACGATCGAAAGCTTCAAGGCCGCCCTGGCATCTGCTAGGGGCCGTTAGATTGGCAACATCGCTTCCCCAACCGTTGCACATATGCCAGTATATGGATGCAGCAACGTACCGAACCAGAACCAGAACCAGAATCAAAAGCGTGGGTTAATGGGGTGGAGTGGGACCTTATTGGTTTATTCTTCAACCCGAAATGTAGACCAAAAGAAACAAACACACAGACACAACATTGTGATTTTTTTCCCCCCTACGATTTTTCCGCGACATATTTTCTTACAAACCATCAAAACCAATAGTTTGATCTTCTAATCAGTGATTTCCAATAGGAAATTTGCCCGAGAAACATCAATCAGAGACCTCGAACAGTACAAAAGGTTTCTTACATGATTAATTTGAGAATTCCAGTTATGACAATGAACGGTTCTCCGATGCGGCTTCTGAAGTTTTGACAACATGCTTGGGGCATCATGAAAACTAATTAATACTTGAAATAAGCCGCCAAAAAAGTGGCGGCGGCAATGTGTGAATTTCTTAATAATGGACTACGATTAGTCGATTGTTTTGTCACGTGATACGTGTAAAAACAAGTAATACTTCCGGTAGGCTGTCTGCAACACACTAGTCGCTCACAAATTTTTCTTCAAACAACTTTCTTCCTTTAATCATAACTGAATTATAATTATTGTCACATTTAATGAATGTCATTTTTAAAAAAACGCGTGTATTCAAGAATATTTTGAAAAGTAAAATTTTAATAAACACTGGGGAAGCGCTGATGGAGACAAACATTTTGCTTTAGAATTAATGATAATGGCAATGGCTGATCAGCTGTTTATCTGTTGTTATGTGTTGTTATGTGTAGCAGAAAGTCTACTAATGGCTGGTACGTATCACGTGACAAAACAAGGAAGTGACTCATCGTAGTCCATTGACAAAATACTTATTCACTTAACGCATTTTATATAAATCACAATTGATTGGTGCTGAAAATTCTGGAAAAAAATTTTTTTTTGCGCGCCACCATTTGTAAACAGTATTACAGCCACACACACATACAAACCCGAGAGAATTATTATTTGGGATTTAAAATTTGGAACAGATCTAAAAATAAAATTTGATTACCAATTATGCATAAGCTTGAATGAGGTTGTTGCTTGTCTTCCGGCCTGTACCCAAAGCCATCGATAGGTTGTAGCTTTTTCTCCGGCCTGTACCCAAAGCCATCGATAGGTTGTAGCTTGTTCTCCGGCCTGTACCAAAGCCATCGATAGGGTGTAGCTTGTTCTCCGGCCTGTACCCAAGTCCATCGATTCCAGTTGGCCAGCTAATGCAAGATATAGTTAATATCTGTTTAATTTTCAGTGGACTGGATCAATGTAATCATTACGCTTGTGAAATCGTGTCCGGGTCCGCCGCACCACAAGAGGGTCGTAACGGTATAAACACTCTTGATCCATCCACAACGACCTGAGGTGATTTGCACCTCCACTCACACCAGAGATTGGCTGGTGCATAAGGTGGCTGACCTTGTCCAACTCGTACCTAATGATTCCAGCCCACAAGTCATTGAGGATATTATTGTTTGCTACTAAGAGGATCGGTGGTTTTGGTTTGGTGGGGAAAGGGGAGGTGAGTAAGGGCAGTTTGGTGACGTATTCTAAAAATGGTATGATGTCATGCAGTGGTTCTCAGCCTCCACCAGTGACGGATAGCATGATTAAATTACCAATGACGTCATCTTTTGAAATATTTTCGTGAAACTTGGACAGCATGTTGACAGATGTAATACTAGGTTGACACCAACGCCTCGTTGTGTTGTTTATAAATCCTTTATATTAATTTCGCCTTTGTTTGTGTGTTAAGGGCAAAATCTTCGGACGGCTCACTGACCCATTTCCGTCACACAATCGAACTGAAACTTAGCACACAGATTCGTTGGCGATGACAACAAATACTTTCAAACTTTTTAGCCCCAGACCTCAACCCCCAAACATTCAGTTTTCCCTCTTTTTCAAGGTGAAGATGAAGGTAATATGAATGGAATATAATAATAATAATAATAATGAAGTTTATTTGAGAAATTTGAGAAATCACGCTTCATTCCCAAAGGCTCGAAGCGCGTTACAAGGTTCGATGTTCGAGAGGCATCACTGCTGCCAGTTAGGCGCATGTGAACTCCATCTCCCCATCTCCTGGGTTTGAATTCAGAGTTGCCTTCTCTTAGATGAGTTGCCGTCCAAAGTTAACGAGTCCCATCCACCCGGGAGTTGCCGGAATGTTTCATTGTATCAATGTTATCCGCCTATCGGGACTCCATCGCCGGGTTTGAATTCAGAGTTTCCTTCTCTTAGATGAGTTGCCGTCCAAGGTTAACGAGTCCCATCCACCCGGGGTGCTGGTGGTGTGTTTGCTTGACTGGGCTTTGGTGGGGATTGAACTCCAGACCATCTACTTGAGATTGGCTCAGTTTAGACCACTCGGCCACCCAGCACCAATATGATGCCAATGATTTGACGAAATTCCCGATAACTGCGCTAAAAGAGATTCTTAAACAAATAAAAATGTAGCAAGTACGTTTGGTGCGTAATATTTTCTTGTGTTTCTCTGAAATGTTTGGTGAAATAAATCTGCGGTGTAAAAGCGGGTGGGAAATTAGAATATTAATATAAAATAATCTTTTAATCAAAATGTTCTTCTTCTTCTTATTATTCTTTTAAAAACAAGAACTCAGTACAGGAGCTCCTCATTCCTTCCAAAGACAATAAAGGAATGGAACAATCTTCCAAAAACAACAGTTGCGGCGACTACGCCGGACACATTTGCGGCTCTTGCCTCCTGTCTTGCAACCAGTGAATAATCCCCTTAAAAAACCACGCACATTAACATCGCGAACCCCTCTGAACCATAGGAGCCATAATGATCAATGCATTGATCGTGGGCCCTGAAAGCATAGAAGAAGAAGAAGAATATAAAATAATATTTTAAAATAAATGTTGATAAAGTATTCATGCGAAAAATATGTGTTTCAACGATATTATTTTATTTTACTGTTCAAATTAATGTTTTAAAATATTTTAAAATCACTTCTTACCACCCATAATTGTCCACTTCGATACTCAGACCAGGGCTGGATTTACAATTTTAGGGGCCCTAGGCCAAAAAAATTTTGGGGCCCCATTTTGAAAAATGAAAAATATTGCTAAGTTTTTTTAAATTCAAAAATATTTTTTTTTATATACTACTCCCAATTTTGGGGCCCCTTATTTCGCGGGGCCCCTAGACCACGGCCTAGTCGGCCTGTCTGTAAATCCGGCCCTGACTCAGACCGACCACCTCGCGATTGCTACATTGCTTGTATAGTCAAACCATCAAAGTGTTGTTTTAATTCAATTCCTTTTCTTTTCTTTCTTCTTTCATTCACCAGACACTTAAGAGTCTTAAAAAAAAGAAAGAAGCAAAAGAAAAGACTTCACCTTGTTTTCTTTGTCAACTGATTTTGTCGAGGACGAGATAAACAGAGGACACCAGAAACGCTACCGACAGGCGGAAGAAGCCAGACCACAAAGAAACCCTATAAATAAAATTAGCGTCTGGTCCATTGCGTTGGTCAGGATAACATCACCCGCCATTGAAGCTGTAGAAGTCGCGTGGAATTGGCTTCAATGTATCACCCCCACAAGACTGATGACGTCATTTGCAATACATAAAAACAACAACGTTCTTCGTAGGTGTTAAGGTTGTACGCTACGCTAAAACGTTTATTTTAACAGCGAACCAGGATCAGGATATCCTTAAACCAAAACGGCTTACGCGGGCAGCAAAGAAACGGAAGTTATCGAAATGTCAAATTTTTTAGCAACTTGTTAGAACTCTAGCGTCCTTGCTTTTTAATGGGACATTCTTTACACGTGAAGTGTCAGTGATTCTGTCACCATTTTTTATCTTAAATGTCATCCTGTCATATCACCGCGTGACTTCATTCGACAGTGAGGTCTTATCACCAATCTACAATAAACTCAGTGGACACCACACTATCCATGGCCAAAACGTCGAATAATAATAGTAACAGAGTTCATTTGAAAAATCACGCTTCATCCCCAAAGGCTCAAAGCGCGGTACAAAGTGAAATCTAGGAGATAATAGCTAGCTGGAAAAGATAGCAGACAACATCACCCCAGCAGGTGTTTGCGAAATAGATGAGTTTTCAAATCGGTTTTGAAGGACTCCAGTGTCTGGCTGTTTCTGAGAGTGACAGGAAAGGTGTTCCAAATTGTTGGGCCAGTAAATGCGAAAGTGCGCCTTCCGTAAGTCTCAAGCCGAACACGCGGTATCGAGAGTTTCCCACTATCGGATGAATGGAGTTGTCTAGTGGGCACATAAGGCGCCATGAGCGCTTGGAGATAGGACGGCGCCAGGTCATGCAAGCAGCGGTAGCACAGAGTTGCAATTTTGTACTCTATGCGAGCGCGGACCGGCAGCCAATGCAGTTCTCTCAGAAGTGTTTAGCATGGTCGAATTTGCGTTTACGAAAAACACTGAGAGCCGCATTATGCATTTTATCCAGGAGCGTAACTCTGAGACCCACCATAAGAGCATTGCAGGTTGTCCATGTGTGATTGCACGAATGCAGACATCAGCCTCTTTGATGCATCAAACGTTAAGAAAGGTCTGATATGACTAATTCTTCGCAGAAAGAGAAATCATGAATGGCCTCCATCTTCCCAGGAAATAACTACATTAGCAGAGCCTAATGCTAGCACTTGACGTTGTTATCTACGAATTCAACCCCTCCCTACCCACTTTTCCCCATAATCATAATCCCTCGAAAGTTATGAAGCTTCTGCATTAAATGTACGCTCTCAAGTTGAACCCCCCAAAAAAAGGTATTGGCGTCGAGCGCTTGTTACAGAGTTGAAGTAGGGCGTCTACATGATCCTCATTTTCCAAGAGTGTTCCGAAAAGCGCACCCGACGAGCTTTGCGTCCCCCCCCCCCTTGCCCCCGGGGAGATAAAACATATTGTTTCTCTACATGCGAAACCGAATGACCGTGAGAGAGAACGAGAGAGAGAGAGAGAGGGGGGAGTGAGAGAAGATAGGGGAGAGGGAGAAAGAAGAGAGGGATAGAGGAGAGAGGTAAAGAGAGGGAGGGAGGGAGAAGTGAGAGGGAGAGAGAGGAAAGAGGGAGAGAGAGGGGAGAGAGTGAGACAATAAAGCTTGGCTGATGAAAACTAAAAGGTGTGGGGTGGGTGGGTCGGGGTCCCCGTAAACCATCATGGAAACCCGAGTTAAATAACGGGAGGAGAAGATTTATTTCGAAGAGTTCTATCTCAGAGTGCAAGCTAATGCAAGATACAACAATGTAGAACGGAACAAGAACACACACACACAAAAAGACTCGTTGAACCTTCCTACCCGCTTAAGTGACAGGAAGTACAACAAAACAAAATGGTCCACTACCCTGTGTCCCCCACAGCCCACATTACCCTGTGTCCCCCACAGCCCACACTACCCTGTGTCCCCCACAGCCCACACTACCCTGTGTCCCCCACAGCCCACACTACCCTGTGTCCCCCACAGCCCACACTACCCTGTGTCCCCCACAGCCCACACTACCCTGTGTCCCCCACAGCCCAGAAATCACCGGTACATGCCGGTAAATAAATGGAGGCCGGCGATCTGACCTCGGGTCGAACTCATCAAACTGCAGTTAACATGCTGTGCCATAGGGTTGCAGGTTATGCTAATGGGGACATAGACTTGTTTATCCATCGGGTCTGCTTCTATGGATTACATTACCAGACTTGATTCGAGAGACGCCTGGTATGTTTATTCACATTAGAACTTATTCCTTCTCTAATTCTCTCACTCTCTTCTCTCTCTATTTTCTCTCTATTTTCTCTCTCTCTCTCTCTCTCTCTTCTCTCTCTATCTCTCACTTCTGTCTCTCTCTCTCTTCGCTCTCATTTCGATCTCTCTCTTTCTTCTCTCTCTGTCTCATTTATCTCTACCTCTCTTTATTTTGTCTCTCTCTTTTCGCTCTTTTCTTTCTCTCTTTCTCTCTCTCCCCCCTCTCTCTATTTTCTAACTGTCCCTCTGATCATGTCACTTTCTCACTGTTAATGTTTGATAACCAGGTTCGCGTCCCTCCTTTTAGTGCCCTTTGTTATAAACCAATCTCGTGATTACATGTCTCACAAGTACCAATAACAATCATTGTCTGGGTACTTTCTAAAACAATCCCCCCCCCCTCCCCACTCTTTTTATTCGATTCAATCTAATGACTTCGCTTGGTTTCTGCCCCTGAATGGGTCTAATGAGCACAACAGACGCGATTGTATAGCTGGAAGTCTCGTAAGAATGAAGGTATTGTTTCAGCTGTGTCAGTCATTAGCGCCCTACCCCAAAAAAGTGCGGGTTAGATAATACCTCCAGGACAATGTGATTCACGTCAACGTTAATACAAGTGGTTAAAAAATATATATTTCTGACTTTTTTTCAACAAACTACTAATTAGAAAAATTAATTATTTTCTCCTGATAAATATAATTAAAACAAATCTGTGATTTAATGAACTTATTCATTTCAGCCAAGTAACGCAAATCAATGTCTAAATAATGGGACATTTTTTTATAAGACATGTCCACATGTCCATTAATTTGAAAAATTATTATCCTGATTTTAAACTTAATGGGTTTTTATAGTTTGATGACGTCAGCTATTTTCCTTTTCGTATAGGATTTCCCTCTTCATAGTTGTTGTTTTTTTCATGAACACATCGTAGTTTTCTAAAAGATTTGCATTAAAAACAAAAAACAAAAAACAAAGGAGACATTTCCGGTAAACAATCTCCCAGTGTACAATTATATTATCCAGTATACAATTATATCACCCAGTATACAATTCCACTTCACAGTATAAAATTCAAACTCCCAGCATACGTATTCCTTCTCCCAGTATACCATTCTATCTACCAGTATACAATTCCATTTCCCAGTATACAATTCAAACTCCCAGCACAAAAGCAGCATCTCCACATAAACAATCAACCGAAGCACACACATTCCCTGGATGGTTTTATCTCTTTTGCATGGAGAGCAGTGGCGTATCCGGGGTTGTTGTCACCCGGTGTGGTACTCATGATGTCACCCGCCCCCACCCTTTAGACTTTCACGATTGATTTCTTCTTGTTAAAATAAGTCCCACAGTATAGCAATAACAAGAATAAAAACAAAGCAATTGAAGGTCAGGAGGTCAATGTATTTAAGAACCGTGACAGCGTTGTTATAGTTTTTTTTTTTACATTAAATTTACTTCATTAAAAAATTTCCTTCCCTGGTCTTCGAAGCTGCTTGTGATGAATCGGCGAAAATTGTAATTATTTTTGTTTCGTGTTTCTGGATCTCGATACATTTTGCTTCAACATTTTAAAATATAAATATATTTGAATCAGAAAATTTGGTAAATACTATTTTGTTAACCCTACAAATTGGTAAAAAGTTGTGTTTATTATGTTTCCAATTTTTACCGATTCGATTCATGTACTTAGAATCGCCCGACCGCATCGTTTTAGGTATCAATGGAAAGCTTTATTTTTTCAGAATTTAGATAAATATAGCTTTCTGTCACCTACCGAACAGTTCAATGGGCGTTGAATCGTGGTTAAAAACGGTGTTTTTCTGATCTAATTATAGGGTCACCTCATTTCTGACGCACCAACCTTGAAGTTTTAATAAAGCACGCATTTGAAATAGCTACATGTGTTGGAAATTTACATGTGATCGTTTATCCTTCTATGAAATTCGGTTATGCCGAGCAGTGTGTGCTCTGTAAAATACAATTTTTTTTTTCAATTTAGCGCCATACCCCCAGAGATGGTGTCACCCGATGCGGTCCACACCCCCGCACCCCTCTAGCTACGCCGCTGAATGATACTTAGTTAAAAATTATCAATTGCTTAAAAGAAGTAAACATTTTTTTGGGTTTGTACCTTGGTTTATTTATTTTTTAATATGGGGTGATTTTATGACTCAAACTCGAATGGAGAAAGACCGTCCAAATTCTTTTCCTGGTAAATCTCTTGATTAATTTGACACACGTTTGAGTTTTATAGTATCGCGTCGGATGTTAGAATCATACTCCGCAATTTTTTTCCCTCTCTTCCTTTTCCTAGCAAATAAAAAAACAGAGAAATCCCGTAAACCAGTTGAAACATGAGGCTATAAATACAAATGATGGCGTGCTAACGACGAGGCGATGAAACAAGCTTAAAAGCGGAGGAGCTCCGTAAATTTTCTTGTAGTCACAAGAGCTACAGATTTCCCGTCTCAGAAGTGGCCAGGGTTTATTACTCATTTGTTTGCTGTTCCCTTGGCAACGCAAAAATCTCCCCGTTATAGAAGTGTTATAAATAAGCAATCAATTAATTATACTGTATAATCAAATTTTTAAGAATAGCTGGATTAAGTATTAAGACTATGTTTCTAATCAGGGGCGTATTTCTGTTTTTTTTTCAGTAGGGGGAGCAAAACCAAAAATGGGTCGGTTTATTAATTTGTTATTTACTGGAGGCGCCACAGTACACAGCAATTAAAATAAAACCTGTGAATTCAGTAGGGTGGGGGGGATGCCCCACCCAGCCCCACTCAAATGATGTCACTGTTTGTAATGTGAAAATATTAATGTTTTCTATGCGCCATATTAATTCATTATTCTAACCGCGGCATTTATATTTACTTCCAAGTACCCTGGTTAAGCTCAGCCCCTTGGCTCCAGTTCACACGACCAAATTTTCGATCATGCATTTGATGCGATTTTGTGTGAAGCCTTGTCACAACTTTCAAATTACTATTTGATTAAAATTCCCATTTTTGTCCCCCCCAAAAAATAAACCACGCAAAAAATAGTGCGTTGATACAAAAATTTTACGCGAAATTTGAAGGTAATTTGATCGTGTGAACTTACGCTTATGGTCTTTCTAAAACTCAAACTCTCGTATTTCTGTATCAATCATACACGCCTTTAGGTTTTCGAAGAGTCTGAAAAAAAAAAAAAAAGAATTGTTCCCCAAATTTTCTTAATTAACTCCTGGCTCCTCCATTACCGTCCCTCCCCTCCCTCCCAAACACCACCCATGAACATGTTCCAGACGTGAGAGACTCCTTCACCAGATGCTTCACTTTCTCTTCTAATAACCAACAGACGACAAGTTGATAGTCTCAAGACTAAACCAAAAAAAGGAACAACAACAAGAAAACGGTCGAAATTGGAACAATTTGTAGTTTTCAGATCAGGGGTTCTAAACACATCTCTATTGGTTGCTGATTTCTTTCAAACCTTTTTTTTTCCAAAAATCTTTTGGCCAACTTTTCAAGGCTCCACGAAAGCCACTTTTAACTTGAATAGCGACTTTTGAAACACAACTATTTTTTAGAGTCAGTACAGCGACGGACAGCACGCTTTGTCCTGAACCGCTACAGGAATACCTCTAGTGTTGGCAGCATGCTGGAAACACTGGGCTGGTCACTATTGGAGGAACGACGACTATCCAGGCTCTCCATGATTTACAATATAAATAATGGGCTAGTCCACTGTTCTGGCATTAAACAGATACTCGTCCCTCTCCCCCATAGACAGCGACGAGGCCATGACAGGCAGTTCCGACTCATACCAGCCAGAAGCCAGTATAGGAACTGCTCACTCCTGCCAAAGACAATAAGGGGCTGGAACAAGCTTTCAAAAGGAACAGTTGAGGCAACAACATTTGACTCATTTGCGTCTATTGCCTCAGGCCCTCCATCCCCCAGTGCATGATAACCTCACTAGGTAAATCTTGCAACCACTGAAATATCCTCATCAACACCAGGCACAGAGACATTGCAAATCCCATCTACATTCATAGGAGCCAGAATGATCAATAAATTGATCGAGGGCCCTTAGTATGTAGAAGAAGAAGAAGAGTTACCACTTTCTGTTTGACAGTTGCTTCAAAGTAAAAGTTACCGGTGTCCATTAAGTTATGGGTGGCACTTAAGTTCCCACTAGTTATGATGAGCATCACCATTGCCGCTAACATTTTTAGTTATTTCCGAATAGTGAGTTGTAACATTACATTTTATGCAACGCGTCACATCAAAGGAACTCGCAATAATTGTCGTTCCAGTTCCGAAAAGATCCCACTTATAATAACATGAAAATTGTTTCCGGCCATTGTAGATGAACAGAAGTCTGAAGACCAGGGTCTTTCGATTTACCGCTAGACCGATACACTGGTATCGCTCTCAATTCATACATAATAACAAAAATAGTTCAATTCTATATATTTAACTACGGCAGCGGTACAGCCTAGGAGGGGTATTTTTGCAGTGTCGAGTCGAACTTTAGCTTTATTATATACTTCAGTTTGAGAACCATGAATGCTACAGCCTAAAGGAGAAATTGCACCTCGGGAAAAAAATTAAATCGTTAGTTTTAGAACCACTGTTGATTAAGCAAACCAGGGAGTGTTTCTTGTGCTACAACGTTGCCTACTAACAACATTTGTTGTTAAGGGATCAGTTGTTGATGTTCTTGTCATGAAGTGTAGGCAGATGCCAAGCCGACTCGGATTTGTTTCGTGTGTTTGAAAACATTCCCAGTTTTTAATTAGCTATTTTAATTTTTAAAAATCCCAATTTAAAATAATATAAAGAAGTAATAGATTGGTTTTTCTGTTGCTAATTAAATTAAACTATTGAAAAAATACAATGTCAGTTCAGCATGACGATACATTTAATATAATTAGCACATTCAATGTAATGACCAAATATAGTTTCAAACACAAACTAGGTAACTGTAGCGGAGTTCAGACTCTGAAAATTTTATACAGAGATTGAGAACGGATTAGTGAGGTGAAAATGAAAAGCTTAATTTATACGTTGACATTATAGTGATGCTGACAACAGCTTGGATATATTGACAGATGCTAATGCATTGGGGAGAGCTTAAAGAGCATTAGCTCGACGGCGAGCTGATGACATTTCCTAATGTGATGTTGCAGTGACAGTATGAGCTAGACAGGTGAAAGTCTGGGACAGTCAGGTGAAATACTATGACAGTAAGTTCGAAGTGTGTGTTATTAAAGATGATGTTTGGACATGTCTGGACAATCGGGACCAGTGTTTCTTTCAGAAATTTTCCCCTGAGGGGGCACTTTTGACGTTCGGGGGGGTAGTGCCAGTTTTTCAGTGGCCAGAGGCGTAGCTAAGGGGTGGCATATGGGACATATGTCCCCGGGCGCCAGACTAGCGGGGGCATCTAATGGGCATAGTGTTAATGGATGAAAATAATAGGTTTCAGAGTTTAGCGGGGGGGGGGGAGGGAGGGAAGGGGGGTGTAAAAATGAATTTGTCCCCTGTGATCAAAGACTCACGTCAGTGACATAGCAGTGTGGGGGGGGGGGCGAACATTTGGTCTTCCCAGTTGTCATGTTTTCTTTAGATAGAGCGGCGGGATTTTACAGACATCTGCAGAGTTTCTATCGCGAAAGGTAGCGTAGCAAAAAAGTTAACCCACCTAGGGTGGCGCTAACACTAGGCACGCCGCTGGACAGTATATATCAGCACCAAATTTGGCTGTCATGGCAAGTAATTTTTATCGGGAAGTAGGGCAGCAGAAAATGTGTGATTGTTTAACAATCAAAAGGTGCATTTTGGAGTATACATGATTCGAATGTTTTGATAACACTTTCATTTGATCGGGGGAAATAATTTTTCAAGCGTCGGGGGAGGCATTATGGCGACCAGTGCCAGACACAAACTAAATTTCTTCTTCTTTTTCTGTCTATTAAGGGCCCACGATCAGTTTATTGATCATTATGGCTCCTATGAATGTAGATGGGATTTGCAATGTTTCTGTGCCTGGTGTTGATGCGGATATTTCACTGGTAACAAGAGTTACCTAGTGAGGGTATCATGCACTGTATTCAATGTATCTTTAAGACAATGTGTGAAGGGGCATTTCAAACGTTCATATATTTACTGTTAGATGTCTCGTAGAAAAATGCTAAGAATACATCAACATAAACCAACTATATCTGGACTACAAACCAGGTTATGATAGCATAGACAGGAAATACATGAACGATGCTGTGCTGGAACTTGGAGTCCTTAACAAACTTACCCGACTCATACATATGACGATGGATAACTACAAAAGTAGAATCAAATTACAGAGGGAGTACTTGAGGGAGTTACCAATCAATCTGGGCGCCTCAGACAAGGAAATCCGTGTATCATTTTCAACATCACTTTAGGAAAAAAGCATTAGAAACATACGTGTGAGCACCTGAGAGGTGGTACAGAACAACCATAAGGAACTTTAAAAAGCCAGCCACTGCAATACCTGGCCTACACAGACGATATAGCGCTACTTGGTAGAAACAGCATTGATGATATAATTAAAACTTTCAGGGAACTTGAAGTTGTCACGGTCAAAGCTGGTCTTGATGTAAATAAAGCGAATGCAATATTTATGATAATGTCAGGAAATACGCACTGATGACTTCATCAATATGAACATCTACGCCTTTGAGAGGGTAGCTACTTTCAAATATCTAGGGGTGACTATAAATAAGCAAGATGAAATACAATCGGAGGTGCAAGAAAGAATAACAGCATGCAACCGTTCTTATTTCAATTTACAAAAGCTACTTCAAAGCAAAAATCTCGCTAAGGGAACAAAGAAGGCAGTACACCACTATCACAAGACCAGTAGTGAGACTTGGATCCTACCAGAAAAGCAGAGAACCTGCTAAATATATGACCCGATGATAGACAATTTTGTTTTGGGAATCCGTACAAACTAAGAGCTATATCAATTGTACAAATACCCATCCATAGTCACAACAATATAAAACAAAAGGCAGACTGCCCTAGGCAGGACACATTGAAAGGATGCCGGATTCTGGAGCAACAAAAACGACCTACAGGCAGAAACCTAGGGGCAGACGGCTCACAGGTCGACCAAGACTGAGATGGATTGACGATGTAGAGAAGGGCTTACAAAGGTTGGGGTTCGCACATGGAGTTGTAAAGCGATGGATCGATCCCAATGGAAGAATGGGAGCAGGCCAGGGCCCTAAATGGGATGAAGCGCCACTGATGTAAACATTTTTGACATTTGGGTGGGAAGCGCTAGAAATAACCATAATAACAGGACATCACTAACTCTTCCACCAGCACAATATTAAATAAATTCAGTCCAATTGGGAGCCCTTAGGGTATGTTTTTTATCGAGAGATACTCCTTGGCTTAGACTCGTCTCTTAAAACTTTATAGGCCCAGGAAATTTTTTGATAAATTCAAAATGCAAGAATGCATTTTTTTTTACATACCATAGTTAAATTTAGTTTCGCATCATTAAACACTTAACTGTAGAGCAACGGGAGAGATGCTAGTTAAGATTTTATGTGTCATTTGACTTAAGAGCCATCGTGTGAGGTCTGCAACCCACATAGCTGCATGGGGCCTCGTATATTTTAGGGGCTTAAAGTTGGGCTGTAATTACATTAAATTATCCACTTTTACTGCTAGGTAGGGAAGGAAAAAACCGAAAAGTAGCACGGGTGCCATAAAAAGTCAAGCGACGTCTCTGCTTGACTAAGTGTGATATTCAAAAAAAAATTTTAAAAATTTAAAAGTAATGTATTTTTAAAGTTATTATTTTAAAATATTTTTGGGATCAACTACATAAAAATAATGAATTTACTACAAAATATTTTTAAAATTAAGAAAAAAGAATTCCTTCCAAAAAAGGTATCCATCACAAAAAAGAAATGCTAAAATAGTTTTACATTTTGAACGAAAAAAAAAACAAAAACATACGTTTATTTCAAAATATTTCCAAGTTTTACCAAAGTCAAAAAGAAAAAAGCTTTTCTGTACAAAGGGCTAAAGACTTTATCTTTATGGGTTTTCAAAATTGGTATTTATTTATAAATCATATGTAACCGATATAATTGTTCAGAAGTCAAGAATTGTTTACAAAAGACTCATATATTTATTAATGTGTGATTTTTTTCCGTATAAAATTAATGTTTCAATTCTCAATCTCAATATTCAGTTGATTGAAATGTTAATTAAGAAATTTAGACTACTATAATTTGCTTCAGATCATTACAACTTGCCTCTTCGATATTATACTTGAAAACAATTTTTTTACCAATTCCATATAATTTTTTTTTATTACTGCCAAAAATGGCATTTACAAGATAATCGAAATAATCGATTTTTTTTTAATTCGTTGTTTAAATATATATTATATTCTTTCTACTGGATTATCATCTTAAAATAATTTTTTTAAATAGTTCAAACAGCTGGGGAACATTGTTTATTATTATTATATTAACAGAGAAAAGTCATTAAGGATTTAAATAATTTAATAAATAAAGACTATTTTTTAAAATCATTTTACTCTGTTCCCGAAACTGTGTTAAAAAATTAGAAACACTCGATTTAATAATTATGATGAAATGTCCACTATTTGTATGTAACCGGTAAATTCCTAATTTTTTGTTTTAAAATTATTATTATTTTTAAATGTTCATTTAATCTATGTCAGCATACATCTATGGAATCTACTACATTAAAATGTTTGCTAAAATTGATTTTTTAAAGCATGATACTATTTTACAATATCATTTGAAAACAGATTGCACATGTTTATTTCTTAGCAAGAACTACCGGTATATTTAATTTACAGACATTTATATCGATGAAAAGGTAGTTTAATACAGGGTTATTAAAAAGTCGTTCAACTTTTGCAGCTGCAAAATCTAATTAAATAAAAGATACCGATATCTTCGAATCAGAAAAAGTAAGATTTAGCTTATGATCAGGAGCGGCCAATTTTCAAAACAATACGATATTTATAATCGATTTCTGCGAGCCTGTAACAAGATTAACCTGAATGCTATGGATCATCAATATATATCGAACAAAGCGATATTTTATTTGTTCCAATAATTGTAATCGATTAAAGGCACACATTTCAATAACTTTTAAAAATTTTATAAAAATTAAATTTAGAGTAATTTTTTTTTTTTAATTATTTTTTCTTACACATTTTCCCCCGGGGGGGGGGGCACTTGACTTGCTCCGGGGGGGCACTGCCCCCCCCCCCCGAGGTATGCCTGAAAGAAACACTGATCGGGACGATTTTTTATTTTAAAGCTATTTCTATATTATTTTCTGGCATTCAAAATTCAAATTCCGTGTATGTAATATATTTAGGTCACTTCCATTTGAAGAAGAGGGGATTATCAGAAGCGGCAACAACTATGTCCAGATAAAATTAACAGGTGTGGAATAATTTTAAATCCACCGAAAGCACAAAACTAAGTACCTATCAGAAATGTGTGTTCATTTCGCTCATATATGGCAGTAAGATATGTACCTCATCAGTGCCCTATTAAGGCATGGGCACACTGGGCAGTTTCCCAGGGCCTCACTTTTTTCTGGGGGGGGGGGGGGTGCCTCACGTTTCTAAAAGCATAAAATTGCTCATATTTTAATGAAAATTAAGAAGATAATTAGGCAAATTGATTTGCATAAACATATATTTATTTATGAGGTCTTGTAAAAAGATAAAGTAGTTTTTAATTTGAAATTTTTAAAACAACATATCTATTTAGAAGCAACTAAAATTAAATAAAAGATTAGTATAAACACAAACCCGATCAATGGAACTTTAAGTTCCACCAGCTATCTCGTCTGTTGCTCGTCGATTAGTGTAGAATCAAACACACACACAAAATTGTAAAGTACCAATTAGAAAAGAAATAGACAGAAATTGAGGACCGCTATTGAGAGAGTACTTGATTTATTCATTGAAAGGTGATTTGGTGCCTAAAATCTGAAGTAATTAGTTTTCATTCTTCAGTCCTTGTGGTGTATTGGTGCAGGAAATAAGAGTAGTGATGGGGACATCTGAAATGCCCCTTGTGTTTACGTCCGTCGAAATGGGATTAGAACCGGGACGGCTTGTTTTGTTCAAAATGTATTGTAACTTACGTATCAACCCCCCCCCCCCCACACACACACAAATCAGCCCACCCCCAAAAAACTCTTTTGTTTACACATGTGACCACATGCGTGACCGTCAGGTTTGACCATGATGCATGAACGGTCGACAACGCATTTGTAACGAACACAATACTGCACGGCGCCTGAATGACTTGCGGCGCTGTCGTCATTTACGTTTCTGCGGAGTATTTGCCAAATTTACCTGAATTGAGATGACGTGAACAGAAACCAGGGATGTACAGTACTGATCGAGTGAGTGGCGAGGGAGTGGTGAGTGAGTGATGCATGATGGGGAACGATTTCAAAGTAAAAAGATAATGGGATATGTCCTATGGGAGGATCAAGAGGAACGAGTGACAAAGATTATTAGAACAAAACAAAGAGAAAGAAAGGAAGAGTAAAATGAAATGAGGATAAAAACAGAATGATAACGAGTCGGTTAGAAAGTAATCCATTCAGTGAAGAAGAAAACAAAAAGTGTACAATAAGCGAGAGTGGTAAAGAGAGAGAGAGAGAGAGAGGAAAAAAATGGGAGGACGGAGAATATTAGATTGTGTTGTGTTTAAATTGTTATAATTGTAAAAGGTTTTCTTGGTAAAAATACGTATTTATTTATGTGCAGAAAATAAATATGTAAAATGTTATTTTTTTTTAAAAATCACTACCATTTAATTGGAGCAATAGAGAATCGTATATTACCCTATCTTACAGAGGGAAAGATAAACAGAAACAGAGAAAAATTAAGAAAGACCCAGAGAGAGAGAGAGAGAGAGAGAGAGAGAGAGAGAGAGAGAGGAAGAGAGACACCAGAGAAGCCTCGGGATATTTACTGGATCAACAAATTATTTATTTACCCAAGAGCTTTAAAGCCAGTGGATTCTCAACCAAAAAAATAAAAAAAAATTCAACTTTAAAAAAATAAAATAAAGACTTTCTACCAAAGACGAGTTTAAATACACTAAAAGGGAGAGAATAATTTTAAAATTTTAAAAATATATTACTCAAAGAAAGACGGTGCAGAAATGTAGATAGGAACTCTGTGAAGCCACAGGACTAGAACTGAACGCACACGAAATAGCAGGAACTTTTTTTTTTTAATTTTATTTTAAATGCTCGATTAAACTTTACCTTACCATACAGTACTTACCTGATATCACTTACCTGATATCACTTACCTTACCTTACCATACAGTACTTACCTGATATCACTTACCTGATATCACTTACCTTACCTTACCATACATTACTTACCTGATATCACTTACCTGATATCACTTACCTGATATCACTTACCTGATATCACTTACCTTACCTTGCCATATAGTACTTACCTGATATACTACCTTACGTCACCTCACCTCATATCACTAACTTTATACTACTTACCTTAAGGTACATGCCCTTATAGTGCGTTCATTAAATCGCCTACCTGATATCACTTACCTTATATTACTAGCTTCATATAGCTTACCTTATATCACTTACATATACAACATACCTTACATTACCTCACGTTTAGGAATACGACATCGGAGGGGCCTGCGACTTGATTTCATTTTTTTGTCACAGGCATCTCAAGTTACGCATCAGAATGTTTGGGTACATGACGGTACATGTTAAAAATTAGTTCACATTTCACCGGTAAACACATTTCAGGGGGAGGGGGTTCATGGGGTGTGTACATTGTTATGCGGATGACAATCTCTTTAAAATCATGAAAGAGAGGCATTGGATTCTCATTAAAAATTTAAAAAAAATTTGTGTATACCAATTTTGGGAAATTACAGTTCTAGAGGGTCGACACACTGCCTGCACATTCACCAAACTATACACTGAACACGTTCCTCTGAAATCAATGAAGTTTGATCATTTCAAAATGCAACGTTGAACTAAGCATTTTATTATTTTCCGTTTTTATATTTGAATGACGAATAAGTTTAGTTTGGGGGGGGGGGGGTACATTTTGAATAGTTCTTATGTACTTGTGTGACGTCGCTACCACCACGGCAATATTCCCATTTTCAAAGACTATCACAGGCGACAATAATGGTATAAAGATAATTTTAAAAAAAAAAAAAAAAAAAAAAAATTCAACTATGAACCTAACCATTTCCTGTTTCTACAATTCCAAAGTTTGGAAAACTGTAGGTCGGGTGGGCGTACGTTTTAACATCAATGCCTACTACTCCGACTACGTTACAGATTTTAACATGGTATAGATTTAAATTTCTTTTAGATATAAACCTCTTTCGTTTTCCGATTTTCCTGAATTATAGTTGAAGGGCGAGGCAAAAGATTAGGTATCGTTTTATGGAGAAACCAAAATGTTAAATATCTTACTGTAACGAATGTTTTAACTGGTAAATAGCTGTTTTTTTAAATTAAAAGACTTATATGACTTTTAAAAAATTCGTTTATTTGTTTACACCACAGTTCATTGGCGCGAAAAAAAAAGGTTGAATAGGTCTCTATTATATATAAGATAAACATTTCTCAAAACCAAATTATTTTTAGAAAAATCTATACAATGAAATTTATTTTTGTTTAACAAAGGAAAGTTTGATTTCCTATTTCCTAAATATGCACCTCAAGGTCCTGGACCACTTTCGTTATTTTATTTCCGAGGATAAATTAAATCAAAATCCGATTCAGTTACATAATGGGATTTTAAGATGTTGTGACTTCTCAGGAGAAGATAGAAAGTAGCGCAATATGCCCACAATTATAACCCCGGTAAGGCCTGGTAATTTTTTCTAGTATTATAAGGCGAAATTGAGATGGGGGTTGGATGCCCGTATAAATATTGCTTAATAGTGACATTTAATAGAGAACACCACAAGGCCAATCAACACAATGTTTAGCCTCTCGGCCCAAAAGCCTGTGGGTTCTACGTCTGACAAGCCAATTGTATACAATACAGAGCGCTGACCTCAAAACAGGCTGACACTACATACATATCCAATATTGGACTTTCGAGTAGAAAAACACAAGGAATATATCAAACAAAACTACAACAAAACAACGATGTAACAGCTATTGTATAATCTAAAAATATCGGTCAGTGAGGATAAGCACATGTGACGCAAGTTAATGAGAACAACAATGAAACATTTCCCTATGTCCTCCCCGCGATAGCCATCAGTAATACAATTCTTCGTTGCTCAGATTCGGCTCACTCCTTTTTCTACAGCTTCTACGAGACGCTCATTCAGCACGCACTTCAACAGATGTCGGCTCTTTTGCACATTCATAGCAAACGTGCGCAGATTTGATGAGGTTATTTATGTCAGAGCGAAAATGGTTCATAAAACTATTTATAACAATGCCACTGTATCCGTTTTTCGACCCACTACTAACGTTGACAATAGAGGTCTATGTTTCTCTTTTAGCTGTCTGTTTTCAGCAGCTGTCGTGAATGTTCATTCGTCGTGTCGAGTTGAATGCCCGGCGTATACAAATTCACAGGTAAATAAAGTATAACAAATGTTTAGCTAACATATGGAGTGAGTTAACATGTATTTGGAAGAAATAAATATTATTACATAATTTATTTGTTTAAATTATGTTAAAAACGCTGAATATTTAGATATTATTTGAAAACCGATGTAAAAAAAAAAAAATTCGAAATTCAATTTGACTGGTGTCAGGGTGTTGTTTGACTGGTGTCAGGGTGTTTTTGACTGGTGTCAGGGTGTTTTTAGCTATGTTTCCCAGACATACTAGACGCAATACATTTGCAAGATTGCGCTCTTTATTTTTGTGTAGATTGATATAATTTGTATCCTTCAAGGAGTGCACCTTTTCAATTGATAAGCTATTGATAAAGTTTTTCGTGGAAATGGAATCAGAATGGCGTTCGAGACTTTGGCTGAGAGCGAAACCAAACCAAAAGTTAACAACAGTTTTCGGGCAAAACCCAATCCGAAATAAAAATATTTAGATATTTTGAAACTTGTTCACGCATACGTTCTGCGCACGTCGAAAAATGATGGGGGGAAGTATCGATATTTATATTATTTTTATAAAAAATGAGTTTAGCGTGAATGTTAATAGATAAACATCTGTTGAATATTTTGGCTTTACCGTTAGAATTAGAAATAAATTTACAATTGTAAAAAATATATTTTAAAGTAGTATGGTAAGAGAAAGTTTTGACTGGGGGAAAAATGTGTGGGGGGGTGTAGAGGGCGTTCATGCAAAAAAGACATTTGGGCACCCTTTGCTTTTATAAAATAATTACAACGCTACCTATATATGATTTAATATATTTTGTTTAAACTGCTGGTATTTTTACGGATTTAATCGTTATTTTTTAAGTTAGTCATTGTTAATTGCTTGTATCCTTACTTCTTTCAATCAATAAACCATCTATTTCACACGGCCACTCGGCAAGCAAATGTGGTCAACCAATTGGTGTTAATAGCATGACCTTTAACCAGAGATCTTCAGTAATGAAAGAAAGAAATAACTATGACGTTAGAAATGTCCTTTCCATAAATATACCTTTACAATAGTATACATCTGTGGGCTCATCAACATGTTGACCAAGAATTCCACTGATTTTCACCGTGACTTCAATTGCACCGAACGTCAGCTACAAGCTATCAACACGGGGTAAATGCATTTCAGTATTTTAACAGACACATTTCCTGCCCCCCCCCCGGGCCACCACCCCCCCCCCCCCCACCCGATGAAGGTGAACTCTCTAAATCAAACGGCTTATTGCCTTATCTCACAAGGAAACCCATTTGTTACTCTCTAATTTTCGTCAGATCTGATCGCACCAATCTATCTTCCGCAGCTCTCCTCGCTCTTCACAACACGGGGCTTGTGTTTCGGCTTACCTCGACGATAAGACATTCGGCTCACCCCAGGCGGCCTTCGAGTACAAATCAAAACAGGGATAACAGCTTCAAATACGCGTGTCTTATCGCCGGGCGAAACTCGCGGGGCCGCTGCTGATTGAGGACCCCTTCACCAAGATACATCCAGTCCACGTCATAAAAAAAATTAGATTGTTTTCAATATTTGCGGTTTTTTGTTTATGCTTTCTTTGATGTTTACCAGTGCTCCCCCCAAAATCGTCATTACTAAATCAGGGCGAAATAATAAAACAACAGCGACCAAAACAAAATTCTTAAAAATCCTTTATAAAATGTACTAGCGAGTTATGGTTGGGGGAATGGGGTGGGGCTGAAAGTTTTACATAAAATGCATTTAAGTAACGCACTTTATAAGAGTACCAACTAATGATTCCCCATACACAAGGCTCGCAAACCCACAATTTTTTTTTCTAGCCCCTGAACCATATTATTATATTCGAATGACCTACCCAAGCGCTTTAACGCCACAGATTTATTACACCAACTATTTCAGAAAAACAAAAGGAAATATTATGCACCAAACGCACTTGCGATTTAAAAAAAAAAACTCATTTAGCTCAGTTACCGGTAATTTCTATTTCGTGAAATCATATATCCTTCGTCTTCCCCTTGAACATCTGGAGGGAAAATATATATTTTGGGGATTTGAGTAATTTATTGGTGGGGCTGAAAATTTGTTAGAAAATATTGTCATCTACAACGAGTCTATGGGACTTCGTTAGTTTTATTCCGTTTGAATGTCAGGTTTATTGCGCGCGGTGTGTGTTTGAGAGTTTTAATTAGTTAATGAACGCTTATCCCGCGCTTGACTGAATGACGTATTTTTATGCTAATTGTGACGTATCGTCTAGTCTGTATTGTGACGTAAGTTTTAGTCGTGCGGCAGTATTGAGTGGAAGGTTGTGGAAGTAAGATGTGTTTCTAGTAGGTCTGATAGCGTGCTGCGTTATATCATAATATATTCATGTGTCCGTTGATGTTCCATCCTGTATTCATATTGTTATTTAAGTTATAGTTATTAGGAAAAAGGACTTGAGTTTGTTCAGTAATATTAGGAATAGTAAGACCTAATACAACGTGTTGTGCGAACTTGATGAATGACTCAATCCAGAAGAACAGGAGGAGTTGACACATACGACACGCAATAATGAACAATCGAAGTAGTTTAACAGCAGCCTAATCCATATGCTAAAATTGTCTGTCTATATTTGTATAAAAGTAGCTTAATTTCTATGTTAAAATTGTCTATGCCAGTATAAGACTAAGCGAACAGTAGCCTGATTACAATGCTAAAAAATGTCAGTCTTGATCTGAATGACAGCTTGATTCCCATGATAAAAAGTGTCTGTCTATAATAATAATAATGAAGTTTATTTGAGAAATTTGAGAAATCACGCTTCATTCCCAAAGGCTCGAAGCGCGTTACAAGGTTCGATGTTCGAGAGGCATCACTGCTGCCAGTTAGGCGCATGTGAACTCCATCTCCCCATCTCCTGGGTTTGAATTCAGAGTTTCCTTCTCTTAGATGAGTTGCCGTCCAAGGTTAACGAGTCCCATCCACCCGGGGTACTGGTGGTGTGTTTGCTTGACTGGGCTTTGGCGGGGATTGAACTCAAGACCATCAACTTGAGATTTTGCTCAGTTTAGACCACTCGGCCACCCAGCACCCAAGATCATAGAACACATCAACATACAAACATGTATATGTAGAAAATATTACAAAGGGATTCTATTTAGAGAAGATTTTAAAAAACACTTTCAATTGTATCCCAATTAAAATAGGGTGTGACAGTCGATAAATATCCAGTCCCTTAAGATTTTAAAACTGCTTAAATTTAATTTAAATGTTAAAATATTTTAACTTGTGCCTAAAATTACATGGAATTTCATTTCAAATTATTACTTAATACTTATCATGTTTACTGTCAGTTAATGAATTTAGGTAATTGGCAGTTTATTTTATTTTCAGAAATCAACTTACTTTTTCAATTTTTTTTATTAACTGTATTGTCTTTGCATTGTATTCAAGCATTAATTACTTTAAAGAATGTAGCTGTTCATTTATACATAAGAAATATATAATTCTAAGACATTATGCTCATAATATACTTTTATAATTCTATGATTCCTCATGATGGTTGCAAATATATATTTTCATTTTTGTACAGAAGAAGATTGTTGATAAACTATAAAATACATAACCAAATGGCACTGTTTTTTAAACGATAAAAACTATAGTAGATATCCAAGTTGAAAGTTGCAGAAAAAGATAATTATTAAAGATTCATTGAATACCGTGTTAAATCACTTGAAATCCCTTTTGCAAAGTTTGTTATTATATATTTAGAGTTAGATATAAATAAAACAATTTACTAATTTTCAGATACTAAATCGACACAACAATCATCAGCTTTACCTTGAATGTTAGAGTGATCATTTCTCTTTTTATGGTATATATTGGTTATAAATAAATAAGGACAGAAGACACAGAAACTAAAAAGTATGTTAACAGTAAAAATAATAAAAAATTTAAAAGATGCTTATTGATCACTCTTAGCATTAACTAAATTACAAATTACAGCCCATTCAAGAATAAAAATAGTCACATGACTAAATTGGTGTCAACTTTGAGGAATGACTCAAGAATAGTTACTGACAATTGATGAGTCAGTATTAACAAATAACAGCTGATTGCAGTTTCTTTGCTATTATCTTTAACTATTTTTAAATATTTTATCTCGCAACAAGCAAGATAAATCATTTTTGCTAACAGCTGCACTTTGTAAAATATAGATGGCCAAAGAAGTATTTAGTTTTTAAGTTAAACATTTCTATTAAGCACAGGACAACTACAAACATTATCTATTATCTAGTTCAACACCCACATATGTAATACCACACTTTAAAAAAAATAAAAACATATACCGGTAAGTAGATGAAATATAACTAAATTAATTTAAATTTGTCTTAAAACATGTGCGTAAAAGCTTTACAACAATAAATATATATAGAAATTAATAAGTCGTCCGTATCAAAATATTTGTTAAATATGTTGATTTAGATATAAATTTCTTTTTTTCTGTGAAAAATGTATCCTATTTTATTTTTTTGCTTAGTTTTTGTCCAATTCCGGAAAAGTTATCTAGTCTTACTATACATAAAACTGACACAATAATTTGCTGTCAGAAAGAAAGAGAAAAATATTTGTAAAGACATCAAATACTACAGCAATGAGGTTTGTCTGATAATTTCAGAATTTTTTCAGACTGAAACAATGCGGGGTGCCATTGGAAAAGTTTTCCTCATGGCAAGACACTTTTCCCGGTCAATGAACAAGCTGTTGTTCTTAATGCTGAGATCCTGTTCCAATGCAGCTTTGGTGCGTAACAATGCCTGCAGGGCATTTTCAGCTTCCCTTAATTTGTGCTGTAGTGCATCAACAGTGTCTGCAATCTCACCAACTTCTTCAACAAGTCTGTGTTGAACTGGATCTCTGCACAATTCCACATTTGGCCTTCTCAAACGAGTGTCTAATCTGGACTGAGCAACCTGCATTGGTGCCTCCTTATCTTGGATTGCCTTCTTTGCCAGCTCAATGTTCTTCTCCATATCAAATATTTCTTGAAGCACCTTTGAGAGATGAGTTTGAATCTTGTTTCTAGCATCAGTGGTTTCCTGGGCACGTTGGTTCAATGCCACATTGACAGCATTCCACTCTTGCCACATTTCATTGTTGCAAGCATTAATCACAGCTTCAATTTCATTCCGCATGTTCTTTGAGGCTGCTCGCTCAGCTTGCGATCTCTGAATGTTGTTATTGCTGTATCTAGCCCAGGTTTCTGGTACAGACACCGTGTTATCGATTCTGTGCACACCATCATGATATGCCAGTCCTCTACTTGTGTTCCTCAACCCATGACATGCTGTGTCCAACTGTTCAGCCACAAATTTATCACTGTCTATGGAAGTATATCAATAAGCGTATCCGTTTAGAACAATTTACAGATCTTGAAAATATTTTACATAAAGCAATCACTAGCGACGGAACAGAGATGGCTTGGCATCCATCTTTCAAGTGCTACCTACAAGTTCAGGTTATTAACTCATCAAAAAGAAGAAGAAAAATATGTTAACTTTATGAGATCCACTGACAGATGGTCATGGAAGTTGTAACTGTTGAAGGTGGTCAAAACTGGAATAATAAAATCGTTAGTATTAAAATATTTGTTCGTTTTGACAACAATGTGTCAAGATAAAATCTAGGAATAGAGAGAGGCGGTTGTAAGATATGCATAGGTTTTGATGTTTAATGTACCAGTGGCGAATGCTTCGAAAATAAAATATATATTAGGAGAAGCATTGATAAACATTTAAAAAGAATTTATGTGACACACATTCTGTGTCATAAACTTTAACTACGCCCACATTCTTGTGGGATTTTCCTCCGATAAAGCTAAATAAATTATTTATTTAAAAAAATTAACTCTTTTTAATTTACGGCAAAGATGTGACTAATTTACGGCAAAGATGTGACTAGATGTGACTAACTTACGGCAAAGATGTGACTAATTTACCGCAAAGATGTGACTATTTTAAGGCAAAGATGTGACTAATTTACGGTTAAGATGTGACTAATTTGCGGCAAAGATGTGACTTATTTACGGCAAAGATGTGACTAATTTACGGTAAAGATGTGACTAATTTACGGCAAAGATGTGACAAATTTACGGCAAAGATGTAACTAATTTACGGCAAAGATGTGACTAATTTACTTTAAAGATGTGACTAATTTACAGCAAAGATGTGACAGTATTTCTTGGCCTGTGTTTCTGTGTTTGGCGACAGAGTATTTATTCAACTGTGTCACAAGATTTACCGTCGTTATCCCTATGTGTGAAAGGTCGTGTTTTTGAAAGTCGTCGCCTCGCAGCACACAGGCAAGTGGTAACGTTGCGTCTAGACGCATTTACGGCAACATTTATCTTTTCGCAGATAAATGTCGTGCGATAAAACAGAAATAAAAATGGCGAGAACGGAATTTTCCGTGTACATAACGTATATGTCAGCTGAACATAAATTTAAGGTTGGAACGACTCTTGAAGCAGATTTTGTGCTGTTTATGAGATCAAGCGCGTTGCGTTTATCAATCGGTCCAGTTTGTTGCAGAAAGAAATACAAAAGAATGTAAGGGAAATAGCGAATAGCCATAAGCAAAAAGGGAAGAAATAATACGGAATAAAAAGAAAGAGAGAATGAAAGAAAGAACAAGAAAATTAAAGAAAGAAAGAAAGAGAAAGAGAGAAAGAAAGAAAGAAAGTAGGAGAAAGATTAAGAGGGGGAGAAAGAAAGAAAGTAGGAAAAAGAGAGAAAGAGATAGAGAGAGGGAGAGAGAACGAAACAAAGGATACATGAGTGTATATCCAATAATTACCAAGAAGCAACAGTGAACCAAAAATGGAATGTGTTGAACCAGTGGGTAGGCAGGGTTAGTGACTTCCTGAGTGGGACCAGAGTTTTTGCCCCCGCCCCCCCCCCTCCCCACTTTCCTGGAAAAAATTCTAAAGCTTGTCAAAATTTCCGCTTCCACATATTAAGAGAAAAGAAATGTGCCGCACGAGGCGGACCACCGCCTCTGCACACCCCCACCGCTGCCTTCGCCACCGTGTTCAACACGAATAAAAGAAGACGTAAACTTAGTTTCATAACTCATTACAATCAGACATGAAAGTAAATATACAACGTCTTAAAAACAAGACATGCCTCTCCCCCCCCCACCCACACACACACACTGATCCCCTCACCCCCGTCTACCCGTTTCTCCTTCCCTGGAGTGGCTAGTTCTCAGAGTCAAGATATGATTCTTCAGAGGCGTCATATCGTCACGCTGGCCAGTGCTCCGCTTGATGGCACAGAGATGGGATTCTGTGTGCATATCGGTGAGCGACTCGCCACAGGTCGACAGACTCGAGCCTTGTGGCCTGCACGAGGCTTTGAGCATCGCCGCAGGAGGTCGATGGTTAATGACGTAGCGTCTTTCTGGAGTTGTGTGACAGCTTCCGGTTGGCTGATCTCATTTTATTTCCTTAAAAGAAATGTCGGTATCAATGTTGAAGTTCAACGTTCTATTCAACGTTCTATTCAATGTTCTATTCCAGGTTCTATTCAACGTTCTTTTCAGTGGTGAAGCTCAATGGCTAGTTTTCTACATTTTGCTTATTTTCTTTAGAAAGGTTGTTTGGTCCACTTTACAACAAACTCCCCGTGTCGACCCACTAGAAAGCCTCGCTGTTGGACTCATGGTGGAGGGGGTCATAAGACGGGGTCAATAGAGAAAAGTGGCATTTATTTTTAGTGATTGCACAACATGTGATATTTTGACGAGTTGGTTTAATGTCATGCAGTGCTATTTATGTTAGCGAGATGCCAATCAGTGTAGTTGATTTATTTCTTTTTTACAATATTAATATTATAAAAACAAGTACAAGAGTAAACAAAACAATTAAAAATTCCCCCCAAAACTTCAGAATTTTTGCATTCATATGACTAAAATGTGAACATTCGTTCACAGTCCCAAAATCACAACACACTCTCTCATTGATTCAATGACCTTGACAATTAGTAACATGTCTTTTTAAAAACGCTGAAGGTTGTTACAGACGTGAACATGTACACGTGTACCTTTAATATAAATTTTGGCTTTAGTAAGTGTCAGTTCACAGGATCAAATTTCGCTTCAAATTGTCGTATGAACGCACTATTTTGTGCGTGGTTTCTTTTTTGGAGAATTTGATCAAATAGTAATTTGAAAGTTGTGACAAGGCTTCATACACGAATTGGATCAAATGCTTGAAGGAAAATTTGATCGTGTGAACCGACCCTAACAAGAAATCTGAAAATTGTAAACGAACCGAACAAAAACTTTTTTAATGGCATTCATATAAGAAGCATTAATTTCATTTGAGCTGCTAAATTACATTAGATTTCAGTATGTTTGATGACATTATTCAATCTATTTAAATATCCTGTGTTTGTTTGCTCTCAATGGTCCACCAATCCAAACACAAAAGCCCCTTGATCCCAAACATCACCCTGTCTCAATGCACGGCACTCATTCAATTATTGACTACCTACTGGTGACTCATTGCCTTGATCCTCTGCGTCCGACGGACATGAACATGTTTAAGCAGCGCGGTGAAGTTACCAAATACGCACAAGGATTAATCGAAAGGACGCCATTTTGTTTATAGACACCAATGAAATTTGGCGTTGGTCTCACGTGACTCAAAAAAACCTACAGCAGTAAAGGACTCATTAATTTTACAGTCATCATGTCACAGGAACAGGCCCAATTAATTTTTTATCGTTCGTCACCCAAGAGGGGCGTATTGTTTACGCCAACTTCGTCCTCCCTAAGGATCAGAGTGAGTGGGTATATTTTTCGACGATTCATTCTCTATGCGCAAACGTAACCAAGAGCTGAACCTGAACCAATTAAAGTCTGCAATGTTATGTAAATAGCATTCATGTTAGGAGAAAGTTCGATCCTATCCCATGAGGGGGACTTGGTTTTTACCCGCTGCCCCCCTCCCTCCCCCACTACACAAGTGACTTCGTTAGAATGCAAAAAAAAAATTTCCTAGCTGGCTCATCAGCTGCTTCTCCCTGGGGAGTGGCAGGACCGGCTCTCAGCTCACCATCCTCTCACCATCTCATAGTGAAACCTGTGAATGGCTCAAGCGACTGTCTGGATAAACAACAACAACTGCGGGGGTACATCCAGGTGATAAATGCAAACAGTGGGATGTTTGTATACAACAGGTGATGCGGGCAGGTACGAAATGATCAACTCGCCAGGGAAGAAGAAAGAGAGATAATGACTTAGTGGAAAATGGGAGATTTCAACACCTCGCCCATTTTCCACAACTTTCATTGTAGCATGACCTCGGTTTTAAATAACCAGAAAGTCTTGGGGGAGGGGGGGGATACGGCCCTAATGTTGTCGAGACCAAAGCTTTACGCACTGTTAGAATTGTGTCATAAGTAAAATAGCGTGATACCGTTTTTTTCTTGTTTCCGCAAAATTAATGTTAATCCTAATTTTATATGTGTGTACGTTTGTGCTTGTGTGTATGTGTGTGCTTATCCGGGTAACATTAACCTAACTTTGCCTGTGTGTATCTGTGTGTGCCTATCGGTGAAATTTTAAACCTAAAATGTATCTGTGTGTCTGTGCGTGCAAGTGTGTACTTAAGGTACAATGTTAAACCTACCTTTAAAACTCTCTGTCTTTGTGCTTGTCTCTGCGTTGGTGTTAATGTGTCATTGGGTATGTGTGACAACTCAAGACAGAAGTGTTGTAGTTGCCAAACAAAATTGGATGCCATAATCCTCGCTTCTTTGGTTGAGGATTTTTTCCCATCGTTAAACGTTCTTCATAAAAAAATTGTAGTGAAACAAGGATTTAAAAAAAAAAATAATTCCGAACTATGTCTGGCATCCGTCCGTGACAGTGTGACGATTGGTGCAGACTTCACTGAACGAAATCACAACGCCTGGGATTTTTCTATAGGGGGATAAGCTGGTCCTCTAGACAGCAAATCGCAGCTCTCTACGCACCTGGATAACCAAAGATGCGTCAAATCTGGATGATACAGCTTGGCGCCAATAGCGTCGCAGGGCTTGCTGGAATTTTTCATTGCATCAATGCTATCCACCTACGGGACTCCATCTCCGTGTATTGAATTCGGAATTAGCCGTCTCTTAGAAGAGTTGACGTGCATGGATAACGAGTCCAATCCACCAGCGGTGCTGGTGATCTTTTTACTTGTCTGGGTTTTGGTAGGGATTGAACTCCAGACCATCAGCTTTTTAGATTGGCTCAGTTTAGACCGCTCCGCCACCCGAAATAAACACAAACAAGGCTGTTCTTTTAAGCGGAGAAAGTTTGTCTTTCAGCCAATGAAAACCACTTTGAACGCAAATTGATTCCCATGCGGAAAGAACGATTTTATTTAATTTATTTGTCAAAGCTCCGTTACAAAACCCATTCCACTACATTAGGGCCGCATCCCGGACACAAACCCCAGCCAAGAATTGAACTGATTATTTAAAACCGAGGTCAAGCTACAATGAAAATTATGGAAAACAGGCGAGACGTTGAAATTGGATTAATTAGATGGGGGTCCGTTAGGGAAAATTCAATTATAAAGTGCAACTCAAGTAGCAGCTGCTCGGGACATCCCCGGAACAAATAAGTATGTTGTTCTTAAAGTTCCTAGGACTGGGATGTAACGCAATTGATATTCTTGGTAATTGTCTTCAATTAATGTTGCATCATTCTTAACGGTAGCCCCTTAGACGCGAGGTTTGGGGGATTATTTTGGGTGAATTCCGTTTAATTGGTTAAAATGCAAATACAGGCTTTACTCTTCGGTCCAGTGGTTCTCAACCTGATGCTTGTAGACGGTTGTTGATCTCTTTGGGGAGACATAAATTATTTTTAATTTTTTTTAAAAATAAATAAAGCTAAAATAAACGCGCCTTCAAATTTCAAAAGGTATACAGTTTTCTCCGGTCTTTAATAATAAACTGAGTGTAGAGTTTATTATAAATTTCATTTAGTGCTTAGAATAAAATTAATTTAATGCTACTAGCAATCTGCATTCATGCCAACTGACATGCGTAACTGCTAATAGAAAAACAACCACGCCTTCTTTTCGCTTTAGCTGGATAAAACGTACAGAAACCTGTTTAAATCGAGATTCTCAAATCATTTTCATGTGTCCCTTTATTGATTTTATGCAGGGGTTCTAATTTATTTTAAACCCATTTTTTTTGTCAGGGTGTCTTTGAATAATGATAGTTGATATAAATATTTGTAACTCTAAAAAACTCGAATATTGTGTATACTTCTGGCTGAGAAAAAGAGGTCCGTGATCACACTATATTTAGAACCCCTCACACAGAGCGCGGCTATAAACGATAACGCGGTATTGGTTTAACCCAGTCAAACAAACAATTGTGCAACCTTTTATAAAATCTTTGACAGGCTGTTTAAACAAGAAATAGAAGAACAAGAAGAGATGCCCTTATTAACCGGTGCCCCGCCCCCCCCCCCACATTAAACTTCGCCCTTGCTTTGACGGGCTCCCCCACCACACGTCTACCCTAGTGCAAAAAGGTTATGCATGTCGGTAACTCGATGCAGTTGTCGTCGTCCTTGTCGTCGTTTACTTTTGGAATTGATTTTTTTTAAATAATTCAATCTCTTACCGGTGACTCACAGGTAACTCAGAGGGAACCAGCTCGCTGCTCACATTTCAGGTCTAACTCTAACGTCATTGAGTGCATTCAAATCAACTATTATTTTTCCCCGCCCCATGTTCCCGGCATAGCATTCAAATTCAGGAGGGTCGCCAAACAAGGCGCCGCCATATTAAGTAAGTAGACCACCCAAAATATCATTGGCCGATTTGATTGGTCGGCAGGTATACGTGAGCAGAATTTACTTTGACGTTATCCTCCCCCCCCCACACACACACAAACACAACGGTCTGTGTGACAGTGCGATGACGTCATTGTGGCCATCTTGTATTTATTCAATGATTACAGCATTACAACTCTTTAATGGCTGCACTGATTTTATGGCTGCACTGATTTTATGGCTGCACTGATTTTATGGCTGCACTGATTTTATGGCTGCACTGATTTTATGGCTGCACTAATTTTATGGCTGCACTGATTTTATGGCTGCACTGATTTTATGGCTGCACTAATTTTATGGCTGCACTGATTTTAGGCACATGTTGGAACAAGAGTAACAATTTTTTTTTATTATTTCAATATTTATTTGTAAAAGCATATGTTAATTCAATAAATTTTGTTGTTAATTGCATTTAATTCAAATATCATGCAATGTGTTCTATGGGGAAAAAAAGAAAATAAAAAAACTAGTTGTTTACAATGAATAAATAAAAAAAATTGATTTGATAGCTTCCGCTTTCATGTCATTGGTTGTTGTCATCGTTTGGCTAAGTAAACATGGGTTGGATGTCATACAGTGAATACGATAATAAAGAAAAAAAATCAAAAGTGTTGTTTCGCTTTTTAAAATTATCGTGTGTGTTTTGATGAGTTCTACTCAACTTACTGAAAATGAGTTGAGAAACACCAAACATGATTTTGGAACTAGACATAATGGGGGGAAAAGTAAATTTGGACGTACCCTATCGAATGCCCAGGTGATGTGTATGATGTGTGGTATCTTCAGGCGTCTATAGGATGCCTAGATTGCACACCTTGTATATAACAGATGCAAACCTTGATGTGCTTGTATCCAATCAATATATTTTAAATTTAGTTCCTGGAGTTAAACGGTCGGCGGCATTTCGATTTATCCCTACACTCCCCTCCTCCGTACACTGAGGCTGTAATCTCATTTCGGTAAAATACTTATTCCAATTTTGCCCCCTACGGACATACTGTTCCCTACCCACATACTGATCCCTACTGATATATTGATCCCTACTGATATACTGATCCCTACTGACATACTGATCCCTACTGACATACTGATCCCTACTCACATACTGATCCCTACTCACATACTGATCCCTACTCACATACTGATCCCTACTGATATACCGATCCCTACTCACATACCGATCTATACTCACATATTGATCCCTACTCACATACTGATTCCTACTCACATACTGATCCGTACTCACATACTGATCCCTACTCACATAATGATCCCTAGTGACATACTGATCCCTACTGACATACTGATCCCTACTCACATACTGATCCCTAATCAGATTTTGATTTCTACTCACATACTGATCCTTACTCACACACTGATCCATACTGACATACTGATCCTTACTCACATGCTGATCCCTACTCACATACTGATCCCTAATTAGAATTTTATCTCTACTCACATATTGATCCCCACTCATGTTTTGGATCCTTATTCTCTTCTGGATTATTTCTTGCTAATTGCATAGCATCTCCACGGCGTGTTCCAATCACATTTTTGAGAGTGAAAGCATGCCATCGCCTCTATAAAACATAAAGAAGCTTGGCTCCCTTATCTCAGCATCAAAATCTCTCTGACAAATCTTCCAGGAGCTTGATTTAAAACTTGAAGAATCTTGACGCTTTCCTTGATGGCAAAATTTAATTCAATTTTTAGGAGGCTGGGAGGCAATTTGTCAAGTTGAGAGACAAGATAAAGGCAGGGACGACAACTGATGGGAACTAATTGATGTTGACAAAGTGTGAATGAGAGAGAGAGAGGGGGGGGAATAGAGAGGAGAAAGAGAGAAGAAGATAAATAGCTAAATGAAAAGAGGGGGGAAAATAGAGAGAGTGAAGGAGATACGACTCAAGAAATATGGAGTGATTTGGGGGAGAGAACGGGAAAGAGGATATGAGTGAGAGGAGAGAAGGAGACAAGGAGAGAAGGAGAAAATAGAAAAAATCAAGAGATTGAGTAGGAACCCACTGGGAAGAGAGGAAGAGAGAGATATAAGGGAAATGTGATGGAAATGGGATAAGTGGAGAGAAAGATACGATGTTATAATGAAAGTGATGAATTTAATGAGAAGGAATAGAGAGAGAGGGGGAGAGGGAGAGCGAAGAGTGTATATTAAATAGCTAAACATTTATCTAATCAGGAAGAGATGGATGCGACGTAAATACAGTGGGGGGGGGGGGGGTAAGGGTGGAGTGAGGGAAGCAAGCTCGGGATGGAAGAAGAGACGAAATATGTTGAATAGATGAGAGTTACGGCACATACCTTTTATGCGGTGGTGCCGATAACGTTTTCTACTCCAGGGGCCCTCAACCTGTCAGTAAAAGTGTGCCCATTTCCAATTTTTAATTAATTCAGCGTTCCATCAAGCTATAAATATACATATAAATATTCTTATAAATATACATATAAATGTTCCTAAATATAAAATATAAATGTTCCTATAAATATACATATAAATGTTCCTATAAATATAAATGTTCTTATAAATATACATATAAATGTTCCTATAAATATACATATAGATGTTCTTATAAATATACATATAAATGTTCCTATATATATACATATAAATGTTCCTATAAACATACATATAAATGTTCCTATAAATATACATATAAATGTTCTTATAAAGATACCGTTCCTATTTCAGCCCACAAAAGCTACTGGTAAGAACAAACCTCTCAATGGGAACAGAGAAGACAATATACACCACTATCATAAGACCGGCAGTAGCTTACGCTAGTGAGACTTGGTCCCTTACCAGAAAAGTAGAGAACCTGCTCAATACATGGGGGGGGGGGGGAAATCCTCAGGAAAATATATGGCTCAGTGATGTTTGGAGAACCCGTACAAACCAAGATATATATATCAATTCTATAAAGACCCACTCATAGTCGCAACAATAAAAAAAATAGGGAAGTCTACGCTGGACAGGACATATGGAAAGGATGCCGGATTGGAGAGCAACAAAAGTGAAATACATGCTGGCACCTATGGGCAGGCGACTCATCGGTCGACTAAGGCCGAGATGGATCGCCGATGTAGAGATGGATTTATACCAGTTGGGGGTTTCGCGCATGGAGGCGGAAAGCCACGGATCGATCCGAATGGAAGGATTTGGTGGAGCAGGTCAGGGCCCTACATGGGCTGCAGCGCCACTGCTGATGATGATGATAAAGATATCTTTAAATGCAACTATAAATATACTTTATAAAATTAAAATTTTAAATTTATTTATTATAATTGTTTTTATTATCTTCCTCTGCCTTTGAAAATTTCTATGCGCGCCAAGTTAGACACGCGTGTCGTAAGCTGCTGGCTCGTGATCCACTTTGCTTTTACCGATTCTTCCTCGCTCTGCATTATCCATGAATATACTTAAGTGAACACTATTTTATTGATCTAACCAGGTTTGTCATATCCTTTAGGCCGAGTAGGCACTGTGCCTACAAACATACAGTGGCCTATCAAAGTACAGAGGCTTAAGAACCTACAGAGGCCTAAGAACCTGTAGGGGCCTAAGAACCTACAGATGCCTACGAATATACTGAAACATATGAACCTTTAGGGACCGACGAGCCAACAGGAGCCTACGAACCTACAAGGGCCTAATAACCTACAGGGATCTACGAACCAACAGGACCAAAACACATACAGGGGCCTACGAACCTAAAAGAGGCCTACGAACTTACAGGTGCCTACTTTAAAAATGACATTTTAAATGGGATTGCACGTTAATATAACCCTCACAGAAAGAAAATATTTGTCAAATTTATTTCATTTATTTAAGTTTGCTTACTTTTCATTTCATTTAGTTTATTTTAGAGATTCATACAAATTGTGACAATTTTTTAATGATCTTTATAATAAAACAATGACTATATGATAATAGCTTTCAACTTTTTGCTTTTTCAAAATCATGTATAACATCCTCAAATTTCATCTCCTGAATAAATTTCATTTTTATTTGATAGACATGCAGTGGATTGCCAATGTATTTTTAATGCAAAAGGGCGTAGTGTCTGCGACGGCCCTGAAACGGCCCCTGGATCGAAGAGGACATTTCTTTCATTGCATAGATTCAATTACATTAACAGCTGTAACCATTGCTGGACTATTACATTAACTGATAAAAGATTCAACTACAACAAGCTAATGAAAGATGTTGGATTTTCTGAGATTTTTTTTTTTTACACATTAACATTTTGTATACACTGAACACAACCACGCGTGACGTCATATCTTTGAGTGGGAGCACCATTGGTACTGCACGCTGGCAATACATACCGGTAATGCACACGGGTAATGCACACCACTAGGGTAGCGTCGAAAATGAGCTCAGTTGGTCTGAGGAAGTTCATTGAGAATGAATTCTTTCAGGTAATAAGTAAGAAGCGAACCCCCCGTGCTTAATGAACGCCGCCGACAAACTTGTTGTGACAGACCAGCGGGGAAAAAAAAAAGGTGGAAAAGGGGGGGGGGGGGGAATACACAGAGCAGATTCTAAAAACGTTTCCATTCTCGAACGGCGCAGGCAGACTGGAGCTAACTCCTGGCATTTTATTTGGCTTCCTGTGGTTCGGAAAAAATGTTTTGTAACGTTTGAGCTTTTTAAAGTGCTTTTTATCAAGTTGTTCCAGTAATTTGTTTTGATTTTAAGCCGAGCGTAAAGAGCCTGGGGGGGGGGGGGGGGGAGGGGGCAGTGTTTGTGATTGGGGGGGGCAGTGTTTTTAATTTTAGCTTGTTGAAACACGTTTTGTTGTGTGCTTATGATCAGGGGCGGATGCAAGGGGGCGCCTAAGCACTCACCACCTGCTGTTACTTTAAGTTTGTGTAGGGGGGTCCTTGTAGTTTTTTTTTTTGGGGGGGTGGGGTGCTTATGAACAGTCCACAGAGTAATAACTACATGAACAAATAGTAATAACTACATGAACACAGGGTAATAACTATATGAACAAAGGGTAATAGCTATATGAACACAGGGTAATAACTATATGAACAAACGGTAATAGCTATATGAACACAGTGTAATAACTATATGAACAAAGGGTAATAACTATATGAACAAACGGTATTAGCTATATGAACACAGGGTAATAACTATATGAGCAAAGGGTAATAACTATATGAACAAACGGTAATAGCTATATGAACACAGGGTAATAACTATATGAGCAAATGGTAATAACTATATGAACAAACGGTAATAGCTATATAAACACAGGGTAATAACTATATGAACACAGGGTAATAACTATATGAACAAAGGGTAATAGCTATATGAACACGGGGTAATAACTATATAAACACAGGGTTATAACTATATGAACACAGGGTAATAACTATATGAACACATGGTAATAACTATATAAACACAGGGTAATAACTATATGAACACAGGGTAATAACTATATGAACAAAGGGTAATAACTATATGAACACAGAGTAATAACTATATGAACACAGGGTAATAACTATACGAATACAGGTTGGTGACTCTGATTGCGAAATTGTCGGTCCTAAAAATAAACTGTCATTCTTACATGTCAACAATTAGGACATCCCGTTGGTCCTGTTGGACGTATGCAAATGGACATCGCGTTGCATAAATTAACATAAATAAATACAATAAGGTGCCGTGGAGGCAGTGTGTTTCAGATGCTATAAAAGTACGAATGACAGCTTGATCACATGTCGAACAACAAAACATCCTAGGGGGCAACAGCTCGTCGTGGGAACTTACTACGCCACATACTCAAGGACAGAACCGGGCCAGGCCACCCTCGGATAGCTAGAGATATCCACTGGGTCAACGAACCAACGCAGATACAAAATTAAAAAAACATGTGGCCTACATTCCATAACGTGTCAATTGAAAAACAAAATGAAGATTGGTCATACACAGACACAGAGACTCGCACAGACACACATACACTTACACACACACAAATACACTCACACACACACACACAAAGACACTCACACACACACAAACACAGACACTCACACAGACACTACCACACACACACACAAACAGACACTGACACACACAGACACACACACACACAAACAGACACGTACATCAATACACATCAAGCCTCTTCGTGCGTATTGTCCAACAGTGGGAAGGAAAAGGTCTCAAAGCCGGGAATTTTCATTAAATATATATTTTTAAAAAAAAAATCGTATTGCGGTTTTTTCTAGGCATCTTCTCATCAACTTTTTTGACTAGAGGATGTTTCTAAATCAATTTTTTTTTTTTATAAATGAAGATGGAAGAGTTATGCCAAGGATGGGATTTAAAAGGCAGGGTGTATACAAATGATGAGGGGGTAACAAGGAAGGGATAAACAGAAGAGGTGGTATACAGAGGAGGGGGTATACAGTGGGGGTATACAAACTAGGGGGGATGCAATAGAGGTAAACAAAGAAGGGGTATAAATAGAGACATACAAGCAAAAGGGTATAGAACATGGGTATAAAAACTAGGGGGTATTATTATTATTATTTGTTGTCTTATATAGCGCGGTACCCCAGCCTAGGGCTAGGCTCACCGCGCTGTACATAAGAATATTAAAAAAGAGACATAATGGTGATATTAACATAAAATACATATATATAATAAAGAACAGATGTATAAAGACAAAACAAAATCTAATGCATATTCACCTCATCCACACCAGAACTTTTACATGACAAGCCATGGACGGCGGCCAGCTGCATCGTTTATCGGTCAGATGTGGGGAATCAGTCGATTTATGCGATTGGGTAAACAAAGTAGGGGTATAAATAGGTGTTTTCAAACCAGATGGTATACAATAGGGGTATATAACAATCATGGGGGTATACCATAGGGGTATACCAACCATGTGAAACGTGCATAGTATACCAACGCCATGCAAGAATGCTGAACCACTTTGATACAACAAGACATTTTCATACAACAATCCTCAAAATTAAATGGCAGGACAGAGTCCCAGACACTGAGGTGCTCACACAGACAGTTCTCCCCAGCATCTTTACCATCTTAATGAAGTCCCAGCTTCGCTGGGCGGGACATGTTGTGAGAATGTCAGACGACCGTCTGCCCAAAAGAATTTTCTCTGGTGAGCTCGAACAAGGAAAGCCGTCTGCTGGCGGGCAGATAAACGTTTTAAAGACAACCTAAAGGCCTCACTGAAAGCGTTCAACATAAACCTATACACGTGGGAGGGAAAAGCAAAGGATCGAACTTCATGGCGTTCCACTTTACACAGGAGCTCCATGCAACATGAAGTTGGCGGAACAACGGCTGCAGAGCACAAGAGACATGACAGAAAGGCCCGGTCTGATTTTGCTCCCGGAGATGCCCCATCATTCCCTTGCACCTACTTCACAATAAAGTTCGTGCCACAATCAGCCTCATTAGCCACCAGGGCACCCACAGACAGAACTAGCACAAATCTGATGATTAAAGTGGCCATGGTTGACTCACGACTGACGAACAACAATACAAATCATGAGTATACAAAAGGGGTATACAAACCAGGGGATACATACAATAGAGGTATGCAAATGACGGGTCTATACAACAGTAACTAATAACTAAAAACGGAGTTAAAAGAGTATTTTTATGAAAACCACTTGGGTCAAACTTAATTGAAGAATTCTCCCAGAAAGTAAACAACTATTCCCTAGGGAGAAGTGAACAAAATTACCTTCACATGATCTCATCCTTTAATAGAAGAGTTTGTTGTATGTTCGACTAGGGAAAACATTTAATTAGGGTGCTCAAATTTAGATTGAGTTTTAAGACTGTTTTGAGATAATTCTTTTAAAACTATTATTATTATAATTTCTTTTTTTGTTTGTTAGTTAACTGAAAGACACAATATGGAAGAGAATTCGATTCCCATCTGAGTTGTATTTCGTGGGGTCGATTCCCATCTGAGTTGTATTTCGTGGGGTCGATTCCCATCTGAGTTGTATTTCGTGGGGTCGATTCCCATCTGAGCTGTATTTCGTAAGGTCGATTCCCATCTTAGATGTGGGTTTCTTTCTAAAAGATGTGACAAGTAGAGAAGACAGTGAAATGATAGTTAGTTAAATAATGTACTTGAACAATCACACGAACAGTCACACGAACAGTCACACGAACAGTCACACGAACAGTCACATACAAAGCGGCATCGTTTCACAGAAACTGATAGTGTGTCCCGTGATCAATGCGGTGGATGTCGCCTCACTGTAATACAAATTCGTCACCCTTGTTGAAAATATTGCTGGTTGCAACCGATGCCTCCCCACACCACACGCACACCACAGGAACACACACAAAGAAACACAAACGAGCGATTCTCCGTGTATTTCAAAGTTCGACAGGCATATTTGATGAATATTATTTATTTATGTATTACCCTTTCAACAAATGTATAGGTACTGATTATGGTGACTTCATCGCATTAGTCTATACCCAAAATAGTGATTAATCAATGAGTTCAAGTGTTCTCAAATAGTGAATGGTATATAACCGATGCCCCTTTGTCCTCGTGGTTTAACTGCACACTACAACTGGTCATCTATGGAGCATAAGGGCTCAGATGAGAATCCCTGACAAGTAAGGCTCGATCCGTCAAACGTATTTTTCGTTCCCTTTCCCCGGGTCATTTCAATTGGCGCCCCGTTGTGACGTCATGTTACAAGATGGCTTCTGCGTTGTGATCGTCCGTCGCTCAGATAAGACAAGATCATCAAGGTCATCCACATCCGTTATAGAGAAACAGAGAACCGGAAGTGGAGGATTGTAATTGAAGTTAAATGTCTCCGGATCTGTCGTGTATAGTACGTCTGTATCTCTCGGAGGAGTTAGAAAGAGCATGATGAGAAAACCATAGAAACAAACCTTTGTGAAGAAGGGTGAGACAGAGAGATGAGAAAACCAAATGAAACCCACATCTGTGCGAAGGAGTAGATATAAATGAGAACACCGTAAAAGCTTACCTCTAGAAGGAGACAGATAAATGAGAACTCCGTGGCAACTCGCCTCTCTGAGGAGGAGTGAGAAATAAGAACTCCATGGGAACTCCCCTCTCTGAGGAGGAGAGAGAGACAACAGAATTCCATGGAAACCACATGGAAACCCCATACAGAGACAACTGAGAACCAGTGAAAACGCTGTAAGCATCTGTTTGCCCAGTAAGCATCTGTTAGCACAGTAAGCATCTGTTACAACAGTAAGCATCTGTTAGCCCAGTAAGCATCTGTTTGCCCAGTAAGCATCTGTTAGCCCAGTAAGCATCTGTTTGCCCAGTAAGCATCTGTTTGCCCAGTAAGCATCTGTTTGCCCAGTAAGCATCTGTTTGCCCAGTAAGCATCTGTTAGCCCAGTAAGCATCTGTTAGCCCAGTAAGCATTTTTTTCGCCTCATTCTCGAGTAAAGAACTACGATATGTTTGCGTTGCAATGACTTCTTTTTAAGAGACACAAATAACTTCTTCAAATATAAAGAAATCGATTCTTAGTGAGTTGTTTCGGGTGGCGTCTTTTTGTCCATGTTGGGGTTTCAGCAGGCGGATTAGGCAGACTCTTGTAGACAAAGCTTCTTCCCTAAACAAATGTAGGGCTGTGAAGGAGAAATGTTTTAAATAGTTATCATTCCAATATCATGACCACCCCCCCCCCCTTTTTTAGTGGGTCTAAAAAAGGTCAAGGGTGAGGTGGTCTATAACAAAACAAATAAGCGTCTCTTTTTATTGGGACCTTAAATTTGAACACGTGTTTACATTACTGCTAGACTTATGATGCACCTTTGTAGCTGTTATTCCCCTCGAAGTGAGATCGTCCTGGCACGACAGTTTTATCCCTAGCTTATGAATAATAAACGTGTTAGTAGGGTATAGGTCGTCCGATGATTGACTGACCACCGCTATTTAGGTGGTTCAAATATTAAAGGACCATCGTTCAGTAGATGTTACGAATATTGACTGACCACCGCAATGTAGGGACTGACCACCGCTATGTAGGTGGTCCCAATATTGACTGACCATCGCTCCTTAGGTGGTCCCAATATTGAATGACCACCGCTCCTTAGGTGGTCAGGATATTGACTGACCACCGCTCCTTAGGTGGTCACGATATTGACTGACCACCGCTCCTTAGGTGGTCCCGATATTGACTGACAACCGCTCCTTAGGTGGTCCCGATATTGACTGACCATTGCTCCTTAGGTGGTCCCAATATTGATAGACTACCACTCCTTAGGTGGTCCCAATAGTGACTGATCACGGTAAGCTTTCATGTGTTGGTCGTCAAACAGAATGATCAAACACCCCCTCCCCCCTTCCCTACTCTTTTTCTGAAGTAACTAGTCATGAACATTTACCACCGTTAGCTTCTAAATTAGCTCGTGTCCCCCTTCAGGTCAAATGAATCCGAAACGCCCATCACAGCTAAACTAATGGAACTGCAATGTCCCGTCTTTCCCTTGTTACTTCTCCAAGTGTCCTAGACAAACAAAGCTCTTTGACTTTGAGCAACACCCTTTCCCTCAGAACAGCGTCGCCATTGTGAATTATGATAGCGTGCAAATTTATGTTACTTTGCATATCTAGGAAAGCATTTAGAATAATACTTAAAATAAAATAATGTGGAGTTCATAAATAAATGCTTCCATCGGATAAACTATTTTCAGTAATGACACATGTATTCACTAAACAGATTTAGAAATCCTTTGAAACAAAGATCCGTCACAGCAATGTTTCCTGAGATTCTACTTTCTAGAATATGGAGATTTTGGCTTAGAGAGTAGCTGCAAAAAAAAAGTTAAGATTTTAACAGACTGACAAAGTTAATGACAACTGGGAAACGCTAAAAAAACGGATTGACGACACTAAAACGGATTGACGACGCCAAAGAAACGGATTGGTGGCGCTAAAAAAACTGATTGACGACGCTAAAGAAACGGATTGGTGGCTCTAAAAAAACTGATTGACGACGCCAAAGAAACAGATTGACGACGCCAAAGAAACAGATTGACGACGCCAAAGAAACAGATTGACGGCACTAAAGAAACAGATTGACGGCACTAAAGAAACAGATTGACGGCACTAAAGAAACAGATTGACGACGCTAAACGATAACACTAATATCAACAAGGATAAAAATGGCGGTTAAGAAAAAAAGTTGATGTCTGATCTAAAGACGCTAAAGAAACGGATTGACGACACTAAAGAAACAGATTGATGACGCCAAACAAACAGATTGACGGCACTAAAGAAACAGATTGACGACGCTAAACGATAACACTAACATCAACAGAGAGAAAAATGGCGGTTAAGAAAAAAAGTTGCTGTCTGATCTCGCGTGATCTTTAATGTTAGCAAATAGTTGCAAAAAGTAACCAATAAAGCATAGAAGGGACATGGCATACTCGGCACTTTGAATTACATTGTGGTTTTATTATTAATTTTTTTACTCCAGAGCATTTTTTAACACTATGAAAAGCCTTGATTTCACAAACTTTGCCTGAAACCTGTATGATACGAACATGCTCTCGCAGGGAAATAAAATGGCATTTAATTTATGGCAAGGACAATTAATTACTAACGCGTAGCTGCTACACACCTGCACGTGTGTGAAGTGAAATTAAACTGTGACGTCATGGAGCACGTTACAGCAATTGGATTCGTACATCTCTTATAGATCTGCATCTATTGTTCTAGGCCCCACTTGAGCACCTGCTTCTTTTGTTCTGGGCCACACTTGAGACCCTGCATATTTTTTTCTAGACCACACTTGAACACCTGCATTTTTTGTTCTAGGCCACACTTGAACACCTGCATCTTTTGTTCCAGGCCACGCTTAAACACCTGCATATTTTGTTCTGGGCAACATTTGAGCACTTGATTCTTTTGTTTTAGGACACAATTGAGCACCTGCATCTTGAAACCCCAATGGAGGAGCTCGATCCCGCGGCACGGGGGCCGGTGAGCCCCCCGCCAGAAGCCCTGCCGGGTGGAGCCCGAGCCTGTGACAAGTATTTAGTAGATGGCAATTTCTTGCATCGCTTTCGCTAATGTTTGGCGGGCTATATCGAGTTATATTTTATTCAAACAGAAAGAGAAAAAGAAATTTGTTTGGGGGTGGGGTGGGGGTGTAGAAAGCAACATTTTAAAATAAACGATAAAAACAACCCACTCTCTTACTATTTTCCCCTCTCCCCCCAGCCCTCCCATTGTCTCTACTTACGCCTCCATCTCCTCCCATACACCCTCCTCGTCCTTCTCTATTTTCACATTGCTACTTATCCATCTATCAAACACGATTCTCACCCTTCCACATTATCACAACCCCCCCCCCCCCTTTTCCCCGTCCATGACAACATTCCCTTACATCTTAAGACGGTTACCAATCAAAAGGGAGGAGGGGGTCGAGAGACTGTCGTCAATTGATTGCAGGATGAACAATATAAAATCATAAGTTCATATAATTGGGACAGTGAAAAGCGCACCCCCCCCCCCCCCCCCCCGGCTAAAAAACAAGAAAATAGAATAATTAAAAAAAAGAAGAATTGTTCATTTCTCAGTTGTTATATTTTAGAAAGTGACTCAAACTCAATGCTATATAAGTTCCAAAGTGACACCTGGGGCTATTGCCCCATTCACACTCAGGGGCGCCATTTCATGATTTTTCACACAAAAAATGTGTGTATATGTGGGGGGGGGGGGCAAAAACCAAAACTTGGCCAGCTTGTTGAGTAGTTTATTACTGGATGGGCCAAAGTAAATAGCAATTTGAGTAAAACCTGAAAATACAAGGGAGGGGGGACAGATAAATTTTATACATATATTAATAGGCATATATATATTTTTTTAATATCAGTTTAGGACTGCATGATGAACTAATAACACTAGTAATGTATTTTTTGTTAAAAATATTTTTATATATGCATAATATATAATGGATTTCGAGGGAATTTCATTTTAAACATGCCATACATTTTAATATCTCAAATACTACAAGTTGATTGATCAGAAAGGACTTGTGTTTAAATGTAAGCATTTTTCAATGAAAGAACAATAAGTCTAGCTTTTATCTCAAAGAAGCATTCTATTGGTGGCCTCCCCTTTAAATAAAAAAATACATACTTTTGTTCAAGCTTTTCAATTTTGTTTTAGCGATGAGCGAACTGTACCCTTAAAACGATTTCATTTTTGTAAAAAAATTATAGATTCATTTCATTTATCCTTTCAACCAACCAAGGAATTTGAGACTGTAAATTTTTTTACATTTTAAAACAAGTTTTGCTTATCTTCAATGGTCTAATTATCTCATTCTCATTTGTCACAGTTGCCACCAATAAATAAAAATTGAAGCAAGTCCAATCACTTTTTTTTTCCTAATCTGTTGCCTAAACATTTTATCTTCATTTTATGGACATGAGACTAATATTTTTATTTCTGATCAGAATTCAGAAATATTTAGCCTATAGACTATAGGCCTATTCCATTTACACTAAAATTAATTTAAAAAATAATACTGAATACTGTTAAGAATAATTTTTAAAAAAAATAGATTTACACCCAAAATTACTTTTTAATATTTAACTTAAAAACTTTGTTCTTATAATTTCTGAAAGTTATTATTTTAAAAGTGTGTAGGTCTATTGGACTAATCGTATGGAATTGACTTCTTATTTTCGTCACTCTGTTGTTGGAATTATATTTTTTCTCAAACGAACTTACACGGTTATTATTTATTGATTTTTAATAAACTAAGCATTTTATTTTTCCTGCAAATTTCTTTTTTTTAAATGCTAAAATTATATTTTATTTACAAATAATATCGACAAAAGTTTGAAAATGAGATATAGTCTAGTCTAATAAAATTTCATTTCATTTTGCGAAGTTGCGTGAGTTAGAGAAGCTATTTGTTACTGTTGAGACTATCGTCACAAATTAAATGTTGGACTAAATAATGTGGAAAACAAATTTGCCACAATAGTAGCAGACAAGAAATCACCTCATTTCAGTCATTTCACGATCCATACCTTGAGTCACTGAATTTTAGTTTGCAATGTTTTTTTCATTTTCTACTATACGTCCTATTTTCAACTGGACCGCAATATTATTTACTCTTATTTTCGGTATTCATTACTGGCTCAATCACAAGTCTTATGTTTTTGATGAAAAAAGTATTGCAGCTCTGTCTCGAAAATATGTTGGTAAGCAGCAAGCTAACTGAAGTAATTTCAATTAATAAATACAGATTTTAGTATACAAACTCAAACTGACCATAGTGTCCATAGACAGACATATATTAATATTATATATAGCCTGCCTACAGGATCGTAGAAAAAGAAAAAAGAGTGGGGGCGCTCTGCCCAGATGGCTCTTTTTCTCTTTATAATTGAAATAATATAATAATAATATATGGAGGAGCATTATTTTTTGCAAATGCATAAGTTTATTCAGAAAGGGGCAGCAAAAGTATTGGGCTGCACTAACCCTAGCTATGCCAATGATTATAATATATATAGATATATATAGAACTATGACTATGGTAATCTTGCAGTTCAGGTGCATGGCATATATTATTTCGGTAAATGTGTAGTTATGTGTCCGCGTTTTTTACCATGACGAATAAAAAGTTTTTAAAAATGAAAAAATGATCTAAATCTATCCCTCACCCTAACCTGAACCCTAAATTCCTCCCTAACCCGGTTTTGACCCTCTCCCTAACAGGGTTTTGACCCTCTCCCTAACAGGGTTTTGACCCTCTCCCTTGCCACGGACACACAACTACACATCAGCCATTATTTCTAATCGAATTTCAATTTTATCGCATGTAATCTTAAGTCATTAAGTGTATTCTTCATTAAATTAAATCCTGTCAGTGATAGTTAACTAATTAATAAAGAAACAGAAAAGGGAGAGATCGTTTACGCTACCGCTATGTTCCAATGGGGGCCGTAAAAATTATAAAAATAAAAGTTAGTGCTGTACAATTTAGTGTTAGTGTTAACTAATACTGTCTGGACTAAATTTTATAAAAAATACATGTACGTTTACATGCAATAATAGAAAATTCGATCAGAAATAATATACGCACCTGAACTGCAAGATTATCAGAACTACTGTAGACTATAGTGAATAGTAGTGATGGGATGATACCAAAATTTTTAACGATTCCGATACGATTCCGATTCTACCCAATTATCCCGATTTTCCAATACGATTCCCGATACGATTCCGATTCCTGGCCATTATTACATATATTATTACTGTGCCCAGGTATTAACATATTTAATTAATATAAAAGTTGAGAATTGATTAGAAAAGTTTATTAACTTGCTATTGAAGCTTTACAATATGCTAGATAACAATGTATTGGAAAGGTTTTATATAAGGAAGTGTCTACACGTCCTGCGCGCCGGACTTTTTATCCCCTGCACTAAACGTCCGGCGCGCCGGACTTTTTAGTGCGGGAGCTATACGTCCGGCGACCAAGTCACATGACCGCCGTAACAAACCCTATTTCTCAGTACTGACCTAGTTTTAAGATAAGGCTGTTCAATATGAACCAGTGTGGTCTTGTGGTGGAGTAGACGCTTAGCGACCTTACGATGTGTGATAGGTTACTGGATCGGGATCGAATTTTACCCTTTTTTTCTTATTATTTTAATTAAAAGTATATTTTATATTTAATTTATTATGTTTCTTTGTAACAGTAGTCAGAGCTTTATGAGATGTTTAACCAATTTAAAGGACTTTTTTTTTTTTTTTGAGTCGGAATCAAATAGTAATAGTAATACTAGTACGTCTACTAATCTACTACTAGTTAGTTAGTTAGTTAAGTATAGCCTATGCCTATACTATAACTATAGGCCGACTAGTTTAATATTCACAATCAAATGCTTACAGTTTATGTATCTCATAGTCATAGCATATGAATATATTAACATGTTCAGTTGTTCAGTATTTATTTATTATCTAGGGATCGGCTGACTAATAAATACTAATATATGTAATTACTGTACACAATATTGGAATATCATATGCAATGCAACTATTTTGCCGGCGACCTCTTGTCACATGACCTGACGGAATAATAACACCTACTAGTCGTCCGGCGGTCACATGACATATCTTCCACTAGCGGTCACTAGCTCGCCGGAAAAATTTCTCCAACTAGGCGTCCGGCGGTCATGTGACTTGGTCACCGGACTTTTTATCTCCCGCACTAAACGTCCGGCAGGCCGGACGTGTAGACACTGCCTTTATATAAACACTATCAATAATTCCATTTTAATAATACAAAGATGTAGTATTGAGTTCAAAATAATATAAATAATATATCATTTTGTAGATAAATAAATTTTCTGTAAGTTAAGCCTACAACATTTTATTGTTAATTTATAATTTATACTTTTTAAAATGTTTTATTATTGATTTTAACAAAAACTTACGAAAATCGGAAAAACGGGGCACCTTACCTTCAAATGATTTAATTTTCAAAATATTTATCACTGCCAGCTTATTGACTATTATATAGTACATCAAAAAGATTGTTTACATTTTGCTGATAACATGTGGTTTTAAATAAACTTCCTGCCAGTAATTAAAAATCTCGGAGCAAAATAAAGAAAAATAAATGTAAAAAAAATAGTTTTTTATAACGCGAAACAAACTTGGCGCTGTCACCGGCTTATGTCCATGAATGAAAGATTACCTTGGCGCTGGGAGCGTGGTAGTTAATCAGTTAAGAATCGTTTTGGTATCGGAATCGGGTCTGAATTATTCAGCTCCGATGCCGATTCCCGATGCTTTGGAAAAGTCCCGATATTCCGATTATTCCGATACGATTCTGATTAATCGTCCCATCACTAGTGAATAGTACTCTATATACTATAGTAATTTGTTAAATAATGAGTAAATGAGTAGCCTATTTACTATTTGTTGTTAGGACACTTTATTTAAGTAAGTACTTGCATTTCTTTAGATGTGATGTGAATCACTACTTTTTTAGCAGTGAAAATTGTTAGTACTGAGTCCTACCACAAATTATTAAATGATTATAGCCTAACGAGGTTAAATGGAAAATGCTATGTGGGTGCTTTTCAAATGTGAACTCTCTTTTAAATATAATTTATCATTAAAACGATCAAAATACATTTTTATAACAGTTTATAAGGCTACCCTCCTTCAGTCTACAGTTACGGAATGAAGAGCCATTTTTATTATTTAGATCTGCTGAGAAAATATTTTGGGAGCCACAGGCTGCAGGCAATATAAATTAGTTTAAAATTTTGCTGCATCTATTCCCTTAAAGAGTCTCTGGATGCCTATGTCTGCTATAACCTATTTGCTATTTATACAAACCTTATAAAAAAATTTGAACCATTCATGATATACTTGTGTCACAACACACACTTTAAAATCACAGCATTAGGTTACTGTTTATCAGTTTATTCATCAATGTTAATTTGCCAGCAGCAATGGAAAATATAAATGAGATATTAATTTTTTTTCAAACTACAGTTTGAAAATGAGATATATATGTATTAATAAATCTTAAAGTGATTAGAAAATGTATCATTGAATCCTGTGATTAATGCCATATTATCTATAAGAGATGCATATTTTTTTTACATGAGGTTAGTTGGTCCAGATAGTGACATCTCTGCTGCATATGCCAAAGTTCTTGAAGGACTGAGATCTAAATACACAGGGCACATACTTCCAGACCAGGACTTACAATGGATCTTCATGAATGCCGGAGGCTGGATGGGAAGTATGTGTCTGCTGCATGCGTCCTTGACCGAATATGTTCTCTTCTTTGGAACTGCGGTTGACACCACTGGACATTCAGGTAGAGTTGAATCTTCAAACCAGGGGATAATGACTTGGGGACAAATGAGCTGTCTCAAGGATTGAACTGTGGTTGAATACTCGGGTGACCAGTGTGCTAAAGTGGGTGGGTCTATGATTAGGAATAATGAGACTATTCCATTAACTGTAACCTAAACCTGTAAAATTCCTGGGTGTATAGGGTTCATGACGCTAATTTACTGGGTGGGCCAGTGAAGATAAAAAGGATGAGAACCCCTTTCAACAACAACAAACTGATGGGGGTGGGGGGGGGACCTGTTTCAATGATAGGGAAACCTAAAGAAAATTAATTATAAATTCTTTTCTAGTTATCCAAATGAATATCGGATATTGTCATACGAAGCTGTGACACATCTTTGTTGAAGTATCTTCTAGTTATCCAAATGAATATCGGATATTGTCATACGAAGCTGTGACAAATCTTTGTTGAAGTATCTTCTAGTTATCCATATGAATATTGGATATTGTCATATGAAGCTGTGACAAATCTTTGTTGAAGTATCTTGTGAGGCAGGATAAAACCAATAAATCTTTTCTGACTGCGGGGAATTAGGTCATAAAAGCTGTTCATTACCTTAAGACAAAAATAAAGTGTAGCCAGAGGCGTAACTGGGTTTTTGGCGCCCTTGGCTAATTTATTTTTTAAATAATAAAAATTAGAGATTTATCAGCGCCCTTTTGAACTGGCGCAGGCCGGCACCCTTGGCAACTGCCCCAATGCCAAGCCGTTGCTACGCCTCTGAGCTTAGCTAAAAACCACTGTGAATCCAAAATATGCCAACAGATATACATTTATTCCTCTTTTGTTCTTCTAGTTGGACACAAATTAATGCAAACTTGTTCAAACTATTCAAATTCATGATGTAAATTTATTTTCCACAATAGGTCGCTACTGGGCTAACATATCTGATACAATACTCACTGGAACGTTCTATCAATGGCAGGAAGGGTCACTGACCCGAACAGTCTATAAGCCTGGTTAGTTTTTTTGTTTGTTTGTTGTTGTTTTTTTAATAACTTAACTCTGAAACACTAACAGCTGAGTGACATGATGGTGAATTGTCCTTTATTCAATTCATTTTAAAATCAATTATGCTTATTTATTGTATTGTCTTGTGTGACGGTTTGGTTAATCACTGAGAGCAGGATGATTGCCATATAGTTAACTGAGGGCTGCACCCTAGTAAATATAGAGCTGAATGTGGAATACTTGAACAAAACTGTTCACAAGCCGTTTCAAACCATTACCCTTTCTGTTTTATACCATCTGCCTTGCAAATGAATTCCATTTATTTGGCTTCCCCTCAGGTGACACGGTTTTCCATGGAATGGGTGAGGCAACCGCTGTGTCCTGGACAGCTGGTACTTGGATGGTAGAGTACGGCAGGGGTTTCATTCCGTCCACTCTGTTTTTTGCGCTGGCCGACTCATTCACCAGCACCACCGATTTTCTGACTGTGTTTTACATCATCAAGGTGTACATCAAGGCAATGTTTCTAGAAGTCATGTTTTACATCGGAGACTTCAGGCAACTCATTAAAGACAGTTTATGATAGTTCTTTCACTTTAATTTTAAAAATTTAAACCTGCAATCAAAACTATTTATGTATAGAAAATGTTTGTGGAAACATAACCTTGGAAGCTCATAAATATTTTACAGATGAAAATGTTTTTGCACCAATATTGTGTAGCAACTTTTTGAAAACTTGTTTACATCAGTATTCTGTAGCAACTTTCTGAAAATGTTTTTACATCAATACGCTGTAGCAACTTTTTGATAGAAACATATGGCTTTGCCCAACAAACGTTTTTTTCTCATTAGGTGGTACATGGATACATATTATGTCATGATTTCTTTCCATCCACATTTCAAGTTTTTATTTTACAGTGTAGTTGCGCCAAGTTTATTCTGTCTGTAGGTTGATAGTTCAATGTTTACAAAACTTTTTGTAGTAATATTTATGTCATCACAATTCGCTTTCATTCAGAGGAACTCAATGAAATATTCAACAATTTACTGGCTTTGGTTCAACATTAATGTTGATTTTCTTCATAGATTACCTGAATTTCACTATAAAATTTTTCATCACAAATTAGGACATGTTGTATCTGACTCTCATCAGAAGGATTTTTGTGTTTCTTTTAACATAGACATTTTTGTGTAATTTATGGAGAATTTCCATTTGACCCATTCCATTTCTTCTATTGATATTATATCAGCAATAAGTAAATGCCAAAGGGTAACAGATTTTTTATAAATATTTTTGTGTATGGTTTGAAATTATGTGTACTTTGATGATATCATTTAATATTATATTATGTACATTAATGATATCATTTGATATTATGTGTACATTGATATCTTTTGATGTTTTGTGTACTTTGATGATATCATTTGATGTTATGTGTAGATTGATGATATCATTTGATGTTATGTGTACATTGATGCTATCATTTCATATTATGTGTACATTGATGATATCATTTGATGTTCATTTAAATGTGGTTGTTTCTTTGATGTACAAAACTCTTTCTATGGATTTTTTGAAAACTTACAAATGTCATATATCAATTTGTTTTCTGAACAGAAGGTGGTTTTATTTGTATTATGACCAAAAGGAAAAGTCCTTTGGTGGTTAAATTGCAAAAGGCAAATTAAAAAAACAAAAAAACATTCACGTTTCCCGAAATATGACCAGGGGTGGAGGTCACATGATTTTCTCCAAAATATATAGTCAGATGACGTTACCTTCTTTCTCTCCATTGGAGCTGCGGACACAAATATTTGATCACAATTTACGTCAGTGTTAAGTGCTATGTGTTCCTACTCAGAGGAAGGTTTTATTTCTTTTACATGAATTAAGACAATAAACAATTAAAAGTAATAAAACTCTTTATTTGTTCTTTGAATAGGATTTTACAAAAGGCTGTTAAATTTTTGCATGAATTATTAACGGCAACAAATGTAAAAGACTTCAATAATATTTTTTGGAGAGTATTGTTTCAAGTTGAATTATATCTTTGTGCCTGTAAACAGAAAATGTTGGTAAAAGAGGGCATTGACCTGAATATAAACTTAAAATAACATCGAGTAACTAGTTGAAGCATGCCAGTCAGTGAGGGGAATAGTTCTGACAGTGGGCAGTGCTTTTTGTCAGCCGGGGGGAGGGGGGGGGAGACGGAATATCCTGTCAGCAAGGATTATCTCCTCAATTAGTATAAGTTATAAGACATGTCAATTATTACAATTAAGACAGCTCATTATGTATTTTTAAAAAAACAACATCAAATGGAATATTTATATTAAACTTTTAACTCAATTTAACATTGTATGTTATGCATTCACCATAATTGGAGGTCTTGCATGTATAAAATGATACATATATCTAACTATAACATAACTTAAGCCATTGGTACGAGTACTAGATTGTAAAGTATTAGGAAATTTGTTTGAAAGAAATTTCGTTGACGGAAAATTGATCAACGGAAGTTTGGTCAAATTTTTTTTTCAGTTTATACGATCGTATTTTTGTCAGATTTCTTGTTAAACGCAATATACTGTATAGTAGAACAGAATAATGCATTCACAAAGAAATATGACTCAAAATTTCATCGTGTGAACTGAAAAGAAATTCGACCAAACTTCCGTTCGATCAAACTTCCGTCAGTCAATTTTCCGGCGACAAAATTTCTTTCAAACATTTTCGGTAACCAGATTGTAAGACTGTAATAACAATTCAAGCACCCCAGATTTTTGAAAAACGTGACATGAAGCAATTAAAGTAATCTCTAAACGAATTTCTCAATAGAGGCTGTCAAGCCAGCTTCATGTCCGGCTACGGTGATGGGTCAAGCCAGCTTCATGTCCGGCTACGGTGATGGGTCAAGCCAGCTTCATGTCCGGCTACGGTGATGGGTCAAGCCAGCTTCATGTCCGGCTACGGTGATGGGTCAAGCCAGCTTCATGTCAGGCTACGGTGATGGGTCAAGCCAGCTTCATGTCCGGCTACGGTGATGGGTCAAGCCAGCTTCATGTCCGGCTACGGTGATGGGTCAAGCCAGCTTCATGTCAGGCTACGGTGATGGGTCAAGCCAGCTTCATGTCCGGCTACGGTGATGGGTCAAGCCAGCTTCATGTCCGGCTACGGTGATGGGTCAAGCCAGCTTTCAGATAAGTCTGAAGATTGTCTCTCGTGATTTAAGTTATATTTGGATCAATAAGTCATTGAGATTCAGTGACAATGTTTTCAAACCATTGCTTTCCACTTTTATGTTACATATATGATGGTATGGATGGACTCCCTGAAGTGGCAGCCCTCATATATTACTCTGCCTATGCACGTCATAGTTTTGTTCCCATTTAGGGACACTCGGTGCACGGGACAGGACCACTGCCAAACATTACAAGGTATGGGTTAAATGAATACTACAATAATAATTATGTTTCTGACAAAAACCAACATTGTTTCATCACATGAACATGAATGGCCTGGTGATGCACGTCATAGTTTTGTTCCCATTTGGTGACACTCGGTGCACGGGACCACTGCCAAACATTACAAGGTATGGGTTAAATGAATGCTACAACAATAATTATGTTTCTGACAAAAACCAACATTACATGAACATGAATGGCCTGGTGATGCACGTCATGTTGTCAACTCTCAGGAGAAAATCTGTGCATTGTGGCTCATCACTTAGTTAGAAAGCTAGACATTTTAATATATAAAAATAAAAAATAATGTTGAACGAGAACGTCTTAAACAAGGTGCCAGGTTTGTGTTAAAGAAGACATATTCTCCTGTACACTTTTTGTTTGCGTCAGTGACCAGTGCTGTTTCTGGTTTTTTTTATTAATGATACCGTACTTCTGCTTAGTTGTAGTTGTAAGGTTACAGTGAAGAGAGAGAAATTTTGCTATAAGAATTGAACCCATTCCATCTGATTTAGAGCTCCTTCATTTACTGGTCTGTATGATGGCATAAACACGTACTGAGGTCTTTAACACAGTCCTTGCTGACAATTCCCAGTGTGGATGAACACAGAAAAATCTTACGGAGTGCGCTCTTTTGAAGCGATAGCGCAAAAGTTATGGAATAGTTTGCCTCAATCTTTAAGAAGTATTGAAAAGGATAGAAAATCATTTAGGAAACATTTAAAGACTTTTTTGTTAAAATAGATTTAAGAAAACAAGAGCGCAGTGAGCATGCTAAAGAAGAATGGATACCAGCGCTATATAAATATCCAATCAATGGCATCCCATTATTGAGTTCATTTACTGGTCTGTATAATGACATCCCATTATTGAGTTCATTTACTGGTCTGTATAATGACATCCCATTATTGAGTTCATTTACTGGTCTTTATAATGACATCCCATTATTGAGTTCATTTACTGGTCTGTATAATGACATCCCATTATTGAGTTCATTTACTGGTCTGTATAATGGCATCCCATTATTGAGTTCATTTACTGGTCTGTATAATGACATCCCATTATTGAGTTCATTTACTGGTCTGTATAATGACATCCCATTATTGAGTTCATTTACTGGTCTGTATAATGGCATCCCATTATTGAGTTCATTTACTGGTCTGTATAATGGCATCCCATTATTGAGTTCATTTACTGGTCTGTATAATGACATCCCATTATTGAGTTCATTTACTGGTCTGTATAATGACATCCCATTATTGAGTTCATTTACTGGTCTGTATAATGACATCCCATTATTGAGTTCATTTACTGGTCTGTATAATGGCATCCCATTATTGAGTTCATTTACTGGTCTGTATAATGACATCCCATTATTGAGTTCATTTACTGGTCTGTATAATGACATCCCATTATTGAGTTCATTTACTGGTCTGTATAATGACATTCCATTATTGAGTTCATTTACTGGTCTGTATAATGGCATCCCATTATTGAGTTCATTTACTGGTCTGTATAATGACATCCCATTATTGAGTTCATTTACTGGTCTGTATAATGACATCCCATTATTGAGTTCATTTACTGGTCTGTATAATGACCACCCATTATTGAGTTCATTTACTGGTCTGTATAATGACATCCCATTATTGAGTTCATTTACTGGTCTGTATAATGGCATCCCATTATTGAGTTCATTTACTGGTCTGTATAATGACATCCCATTATTGAGTTCATTTACTGGTCTGTATAATGGCATCCCATTATTGAGTTCATTTACTGGTCTGTATAATGGCATCCCATTATTGAGTTCATTTACTGGTCTGTATAATGGCATCCCATTATTGAGTTCATTTACTGGTCTGTATAATGGCATCCCATTATTGAGTTCATTTACTGGTCTGTATAATGGCATCCCATTATTGAGTTCATTTACTGGTCTGTATAATGGCATCCCATTATTGAGTTCATTTACTGGTCTGTATAATGGCATCCCATTATTGAGTTCATTTACTGGTGTGTATAATGGCATCCCATTATTGAGTTCATTTACTGGTCTGTATAATGGCATCCCATTATTGAGTTCATTTACTGGTCTGTATAATGACATCCCATTATTGAGTTCATTTACTGGTCTGTATAGTAGCATCCCATTATTGAGTTCATTTACTGGTCTGTTCAATTTAATGGCATCCTTTGATTGACTTCATTTTCCCATCTGAAAAATAAAATGCAGAAAATGTGTATGAAATGGAAATTTAAATCACAAATTAAAAAAAACACACCCTTATATCATCATATTAATACACATATCTTATCATTAATACGCATATATATATCATCATACTGCTACTCATATATCATAATATTAATGACATTAAAATCTCTCTTCAAAATCTTCACACAAACCTGAGTCTTCGAACGATGAAGATAATTAAAATCATCAACATTTAGTTAAGGGGTTTTCCTTCAACGTTTTGATATCGTACTAAAAACATGACCTTGAAATTGGAGGCATCTTCTTTCCTCGATGCAAATTGTGCACTAAAACGCTGTCCTCGTGCACCAAGAACCATGCACAGCGTGAGGCAACAACACTCCACGAAATAATATGGTTCATCTTTCTTATTGGTAACTGCCAAGAGATCCACCTGCTTGAAATGTCACTCATAAAAAAAAAGATCAGCTACCCAAGCGTCGACCGGGTTATCGCTCTCTAGCTCTTTTTATATTTTTGTCTCCGCCTTGCGCTCTCGATTCCACACCTTATATTTATTCGTACGTTTTTGGTTTTTTTTTTTTATTTCTCCTGTTTCCCAATCATCATTTGTTCCACAATAATACAACTCATGACAATGACACATTGCAACTCACGGACCAAAATGCACCAACCTTAACAGCAGTGATTCTCATACACTTGGGGGGGGGGGCAGTCGTTTTAATGGCTGCTCACCTTCAAAGCCGAGGTAATGACATCACCTCTGACAGTCACTGCTGTCACTGTCACTCGAGCAGTCTTCGTCACCGAGGAGGTGCTCAACGGACGCACCCATGCTGTTTATGGACACATTTTGCGCACTGACGATCACACTGTTGGAAGACACAGATGACGCTGAGTTCAAAGGTCATACCACTCTCATCTCCAGTAAAAGAAAAGGATGTTGAATTATTTATATATTTTTTTTCATTAACTTGTAAAGACGCAACATTGAAACGGAACACATTCAACCCCCAAACAATGTTGCTACTCACCCACTAACGATCCATCCAATATATAAACTTTAGATCCCATCCAATATATAAACCAACGATCAATCCAATATATAAACTAACGATCAATCCAATATATAAACCAACGATCCATCCAATATATAAACCAACGATCCATCCAATATATAAACTAACGATCCATCCAATATATAAACCAACGATCAATCCAATATATAAACTAACGATCAATCCAATATATAAACCAACGATCCATCCAATATATAAACCAACGATCAATCCAATATATAAACCAACGATCCATCCAATATATAAACCAACGATCCATCCAATATATAAACCAACGATCCATCCAATATATAAACCAACGATCAATCCAATATATAAACCAACGATCCATCCAATATATAAACTAACGATCCATCCAATATATAAACCAACGATCAATCCAATATATAAACTAACGATCAATCCAATATATAAACCAACGATCCATCCAATATATAAACCAACGATCAATCCAATATATAAACCAACGATCCATCCAATATATAAACCAACGATCCATCCAATATATAAACCAACGATCCATCCAATATATAAACCAACGATCAATCCAATATATAAACCAACGATCCATCCAATATATAAACCAACGATCAATCCAATATATAAACCAACGATCCATCCAATATATAAACCAACGATCAATCCAATATATAAACCAACGATCCATCCAATATATAAACTAACGATCAATCCAATATATAAACCAACGATCCATCCAATATATAAACCAACGATCAATCCAATATATAAACCAACGATCAATCCAATATATAAACTAACGATCAATCAAATATATAAACCAACGATCCATCCAATATATAAACCAACGATCAATCCAATATATAAACCAACGATCAATCCAATATATAAACCAACGATCCATCCATATATAAACCAACGATCAATCCAATATATAAACCAACGATCAATCCAATATATAAACCAACGATCAATCCAATATATAAACCAACGATCAATCCAATATATAAACTAACGATCAATCCAATATATAAACCAACGATCAATCCAATATATAAACCAACGATCAATCCAATATATAAACCAACGATCAATCCAATATATAAACCAACGATCAATCCAATATATAAACCAACGATCAATCCAATATATAAACTTTAGATCCCATCCAATATATAAACTTTAGATCTATTTCAGATAGTCGCAATATCTATTTCAATCAGATTGTCACAAGATATATTTCAGATTTTCGAAAGGCCTATTTGTCGCGGATCGGTTGTTACAGAGGAGAGATCCGGTCCTGACTTATCACAAACTGTATTGATTTAGTAGTGGTCAGTATAGGACCGCTCCTCTCTGTGATTTATATTTTGAGTATCTAGGCGTTGGGACAGACCAAGCACAACGTAGACTTGAATGAAAACTCAACAACTCAAACTCCAGGTGTCCAGGTGATGAAAATAATATGTTTATTACTCAGATAAAAAGTGCTTCTGTTGTTTTCACTGCCAACTATCTACATGTATCTCAACTGTTCAACTATTTCGTCTCATCTATTCCTATGTTCCACTCGTCTCCTGGTCTCTTTTGCAACTATTCCCTATCAACTGCTCTCTCGGCTCTTTTCTCTCTCTCATGTCATGAAGAGTTCTGTCTTATATACTCTTCTCTACCTCCAGGAATGCTATCTATTACCATATCCCTGTCCCTTTATTTCCGGTCAATTAGAATTTCCTGTCAATTAGAATTTCCTGTCAATTAAAATTTCCCGTCGTTAACCCCAACATTACCAAGCGAAGTCTGGAAGGCCCAAAACATAATATTATCGAAAGAAACCACCCCCTCCATCTCAAGATGTGAGACTCTATTAACCTTAACCTCACCCCCTTAACAATGCCCTCCTTAAAATAACAGCAATTTCCGTCCATCAAATGGAGCTCTGCCCTGTACTCCCGCCCCAGTCCTTTGTGACACTATTTCAGATAACCACAATATCTATTTCAGATTGTTACAAGATTTCGAGCGACTATATTTCATACTAATCAATTAATAAGTAATTTAATAATAACATATAATTCATGCTAATCGATTACTAAGTAATTTAATAATAAATTAATTCATGCTAACCAATTACTGGTAGCCCGAACTCAGGCGTACCAGTAGCCACGAGAGTACATAATACGTCACATTAGTTAACAATAAGCAGATACTCACATCTTATCACAGTGGATAACTTTTTTCTTTACCTTTGTCCTGTGGATGGGTTTTCAGAGTTTTATTTGGAGTCAAGGGAGAGAGGGAAAAAACGGGAGGGAGTGGGAGGTAAATAAAATGTTTTTCATTAATGCAACATTTTTCTGGAAAAAAGCAAGTGATCAAGTATTAATAACGTTACTAGAAAGATGCGACCAATGTTACCGGGATAATAATGGAAGGCATTTTGCAATACTTTATAACAGCTACTGCGAAGTCATAACATCTAAAAATCAAATTTTAAAGTATGAAATTGAAAAAAAAAAATTACGGCTATCTGCGTGGCCCTTGAAATGTATATTTTGGAAGGCTCTGACTATGCGCACCCGGGTACCAGAAGTAAAAGGTTGGCATTAAAAAAAAACTATTTAAAATGTTATTGTTGGGTTTGTAAGACAAAATGAGGTATCAAATGAAAGATAATTGAATGGACTATAAAATAAACTACCACAAATCGTATCCGGAAATTTGATCGAAAGAAATTTCGTCGACGGAAAATTGATCGAACGGAAATTTGATCGAATGGAAATTTGATCGAACGGAAATTTGGTCGAAACTTTTTTTTTTTAGTTTACACCTTAAAATTGTGCGTCAAATTTCTTTTTGCGCGCATTATTTTGTTTTACTGTTGTATAGTGCGTTCAAAAAGACATTTGACGAAAAATTTAACGTTTGAACTGAAAAAAAGATTCCATCAAATTTCCGTTCGATCAAATTTCCGTCAATCAATTTTCAAAATGGGGTATCAAATGAAAGATAATTGAATAGACTATACGTTTGTAAACCTCCTTCTTCGGTTTAACTAAAATAAACTACAAAAAATGACATCCGATTAGCATTGAGTCTAATGGGACCCGGGTGCGAATGGCGGCGCTGCAGGATGTGTCCGGTGTGTAGGATATTTAAGCTCCTAGTTAACTGTCTTGGGCACCCGGCCATTATACGTCGTGGGCGTACAGTCTTAGGCACCCGGCCATTATACGTCGTGGGCGTACAGTCTTAGGCACCTGGCCATTATACGGCGTGGGGGTACAGCCTTAGGCACCGGCCATTATACGGCGTGGGGGTAAAGCCTTAGGCACCGGCCATTATACGGCGTGGGGGTAAAGCCTTAGGCACCGGCCATTATACGGCGTGGGGGTACAGCCTTAGGCACCGGCCATTATACGGCGTGGGGGTACAGCCTTAGGCACCGGCCATTATACGGCGTGGGGGTACAGCCTTAGGCACCGGCCATTATAAGGCGTGGGGGTACAGCCTTAGGCACCCGGCCATTATACGGCGTGGGGGTACAGTCTTAGGCACCCGGCCATTATACGGCGTGGGGGTACAGTCTTAGGCACCCGGCCATACTATGGCGCGTAATTTGTTCTGTCTTGGGCACCCAGCCGTACTGTAGCGTAACTAGAGCTGGGCAATATCTAGATATCTCATCCCCATCCCTCTACACAAGGATATTTTGTAAAATCTTTGATGAAAATTAATAAAAATCAGCCCAGGGATGTCAATCCCCATATTTTGCTACTGCACACTTGTAGCACACCCCTAAAATAAGTACACATTATATAATGTCCAGCTTGCGTTTTACCACGCAATCTATTACATTTTATATTTTAAAAATATCAAAGTTTATTGTTACATATTTTTTAATTTGTTTATTTTTAAATAAGATATTTTTATTTTTTTATAATGTGCTTTACCCCCCCCCCCCCCCCCCCAAACCCCTACTCCTCAACCCAATTAAAAAAATCGCTCTTGAATATAAAAAAACAGAAAATTGTAAAATTTCCACGCTCTTGAACTGTTAAAATGAGAGTGAAATTTATAATCACGATAAAAAATACGATACTTAGAGAATAACATTTTAATTATAATATCTGACGTAAAGAGTGAGTTTATTCAATGGTGGTGAGCCGGTCTAGTTTTCTATCGATTTAACATTGGAGATTTTATATTTAGAGTACTTTTTAAATAATATCATCACTATAAATTAGTTTAACTTATGCATTTATAAACTATCCTTCCATCTATTCTATTGTTTCAACATCTTAAACCTGTTAGTCTAGTATGAGATTGGACAGCTATTTTGACAATGAAATAATATATAGTATAATATAGGCTTTTTTCCCCTCTTTTAAAAAAAAAAAAATAGTTTTCCCAATTGTTACCGCCGTGTCTACTAACTTTGGCATTATAATATTAATATGAATACTTTAATTATAATGAAAAAATGTACATTTAATTTAATCATTTTTTACTCCCAAATTCTTAAAATAACTTAAATTATTTTGAGGTAAAAATAAAATGTCTTATAAAAAATGCACTCATATTGATGTAAATAAGTAAATACTTAAGTTAAGTTCTATCGTCTATTGGCTAGAATCATAAAATTCATTATAATTTCTTTTAAATGTATAATATTAATTCATATTTATAGATAATAATAAAAATATTAATACATGTTTAATGACACTGTTTCATTCTTATTACAGCAGAAATCATTTGGGAAATTAAATTTAATTTTAATTTCGCAATATTATAAAATGCAATACTAAACAACAGATGTTTGGGTTTCTCCGATAACAATAACTTCGATTAAAAATTAATAATATAGTCCTAATATTATAGTTATAGTAATACTAATATTTTGTAATACAAGAGTTAGAGGACCATTTACTGATATTCACTGATAACAGAAAAAATATTTTAACGTTCAAATTCGGATAAAATACTTAAAATAGTTCTTTAATTGTTTTGTTAAATGTATTTCTAATTATAATATAGAACAAATCCCCCTTATTGTTTCTCAGAATCCGTAAGTATTTAAATTGATTCACTTTTTAAGATTTCCTTGGTCAGCATATACATATTAATATATATAATAATTAATAAGGAGAAAAACTCAAACCTTAACTTACGAAATTAAATAATTAAGCGCGGTTTGAATATATATATTAAAATTATTACGAAAACATTTTGTTTCTATTTTCTAAATCGTACTTATCGTTTTTGTCCTTTGACCGCTGTCCATTCTTTCTTTTAGCAGACACTGGCTTCGTTATTTCATGTTTATCAATAAGGTCCACTGGAGGGAGATGAATCGCCGCCTTTAAAGTGGAGGGAGACGCATGCTCCTCCTCGGTCAATGTGGATTTTGTTCTCCTCGGGTAGGTCTTCGCTGGACATTAGTTAAAAGTGTTCCGGTTATCACATATTTAAATACGTTGTGGGGTGACTCAGACATATTGAGGGGTCGAAGTTCAAAATCGAGTAAGGAAAATAAAATGGAAGCACAAACAATAATACCTCCTTATTTGATTATCTTAAAAATAGATTGCAAAGCTGAAAGGTTTAGTCAGTGGTCCCCAAACTATGACCCGCGGGCACCGTCCTGTCCGCGACTTTGTTTCATCCCCCTCATGGCGTAAACAGTGATGTTGGTGTGATAGAAGGAGTGGGAGTATGCGCGTAGTATGCGTTAAGCAATTAACGGGTAGGACATTTTTCAAAGAGGTAGAAAAAACCCATTGCACAGAGTACTTTTTTGATTTGGCAAAATTGTAATGCGTCACACCTGATGGTGGTAAAAATCATGTGTGTTGAAAGGTAAGAAAGAAAGGTTGGATTTGACAAATGGTCGAGGCTGTTTAAATTGTCATCTGTTTTAAGCATAAAATTCTTCAAACTTCGTTGACAAATTCTTCAAAAAAGCATTTTGTGCTAAATATCTGGATTTATCTTTTTTCCCCCGCTCAAATAAAGGAATTTTTCTCCTGAGTCGGGGGTGGGGGGGGGGGGGGTGTGGAGGGGAAGATTTGATGCCACACGGAGTAAGTCAGTATTGAATGAATGAAGACAGGTATGTGAGCTCAACATAACACATCAACATATTATGACACGCATATAACGAAACATAAGTGATTCTGAAAATAACAATTTAAAAAAAAATACTTTAAGAAACACCAAATAAAAAGAAGCTTTTCCTAAAATGTAAACATCAAATAACAGCCTCCAATATTTCAGAGTTGTTATTGTTATATATATTTTTTTTTAAAGTGAGTGTGTGTGGGGGGGGGGGGGGAGGGGGGCATGAACGCAATGTTCTTTTTGTTCAGCTCAATAACAGTTTGGAAAGTGGGTCAAATTTGAGTTGCAAGATGATGATGATTGAATACTTGTACAGCGTTTGTCTCCGTGCTATTTGAGCATGCGCACATCGCTCCGATGTCCTAAAATCTTTTTTAAAGACAAACGGTCTGACTGGCAGAGGCCACTCAAGGGCCAGTGATGTCACTGGTGACCTACTGATCATGTCGGGTTGGGTTGTCACCGGGTTCGGTTAACCATGCAAGATTTTAAGTCAAAGACATGAAGGGAGCATGCAGATCGAAAATTGAGTTACAAGATTGGACAAACAGTAAACAGACAAAAATCGCAAGTTAAATGAAAGTGTGTCCAAAAAAAAAAGAGAGAGAAGTTCTTTTAGGATTTGAAACTTTTCAACTTTTTCATCAAAATGGTAGCTAGCATTTCATCAAGCCGAAACAAACACAAAAGCTCCTACCTTTGAGATATCCCTTGCAGAGTTCCCGACCATTGGATCCATTCACTAAGTCGGTGGTATCTTCTTTTTCTTCACAACTTTCATTTCCACAATCGTTGGGTCCAAGACTCGCCCCTTTTAGTTCTTCCTCTGCTCCAGCTGGGTAATTTTTGGATGACGTCACGCTGACCACAATAGGTCTGATATTTTGACTGTCCAGCTTACGATCGGTCGTTTCCATTTCACTAATAATGCCATCGGCCTCTACCTTTTTGTCCATCATCTCATTAATTTCTCCAGGGTTTTCTTTGTCATTGTGAGCTGTCTGCCTTCCACCAAAGGAATCACATTTATTTGCTAGAATATGCTCTACGTTCACATCGAGATTCTGATGCTCCATGCCCGACACTGTCCTCAAGAACTCGACGACTTCTGTGTGTTGGCTGGCGAGAGCCAAGTTTAGGGCGTTTCGACCTGCTCTATCCCTGAGGTTCGTCCCGCATCCTCTGTTGACCAACCGCCTTACAATGCCAAGGTGGCCATGCGCTGCTGCCTTAATGAAAGCTGTTGCGCCATCGTCGTCAGCGACATCTAGCAAGCAGCCCTTGTCTAACAGTAACGCCACGATGCTCTCGTTGCCGTACGTGCACGCGAACATGAGAGCGTTCTGCCGTTTGGCGTTCAGGAGCTCCACATCACACGACGTCAGATTGCACAACATCTCCACCACCATTTGGCGACCTTGTTGGCACGCCAGCATGAGAGCGCTCATCCCTCTGTTGGGGTTGATGTAATTTGCATCCGCTCTCCGTGTTATCAAGATGTCAGCCATCTTACAGTTTCCACATTCAGTCGCCAACATGAGCGGACTGTTTTCAGTAACAGAATCGCAGACATTTGGGTCGGCCTTAAACTCCAACAGCAGTTTAACTCCTCCCACGTTTTCGGCTAAAACCGTTTCTATCAAAGCTGTCCGTCCGGTTGAGTTGATGCAGTTAACATCAATAAGCATCAATAAATAACTGACAATGTCCTTCCTGTCATGATTCGCCGCCTCTGACAAGGCTCTTGTTAGGGTTCCGCCTTTCTTTCCCCATTCCTTGAGAAGCTTCTTCACCCGATTTCTGTTGCCTGCTCTCACAGCAAGCAGCAGCGGCTGGTCGCTATCAATGGCTGTTGAGTATGTCTTGCAAGTGTTTCCCATGGCTGTCATAGGATGTCCATATCCTGACTACGAGTGAAATAGGTCAATATTTAATGGATACATCAAAGAATATTCAACATTTAATTTGGATCCCTGCTGTAGTTAAAATGGCTGGACTCCGCCCCAGCAGAGCTAAACAATGTACATACCACGCCCTATCTAGCAGCACTGTACATTGTACACCTCGCCCTATCTAGCAGCACGGTAGATTGTAAACATCGCCCTAGCAGCACTGTACATTGTACACATCGCCCTATCTAGCAGCACTGTACATTGTACACCTCGACCTATCTAGCAGCACTGTATATAGTACACCTCGACCAATCATGCAGCACCATACATTGTAAACCTCACCCTATCTAGCAGCACTGTACATTGTACACCTCGACCTACCTAGCAGCATTGTACATCGTAAAACTCGCCCTATCTAGCAGCACTGTACATTGTAAACATCGCTCTAGCAGCACTATACATTGTACACCTCGTCCTATCTAGCAGCCCCTTTAATTTGTACACATCGACCTTTCTAGCAGCACTGTACATTGTAAACCTCGCACTATCTAGCAGCACAGTACATTGAAAACCTCGAACTATCTAGCAGCACTGTACATTGTACACCTCGCACTATCTAGCAGCCCTGAACATTGTTCAAGATTAAAAATGTAATGAGTTGAGACATTTAACACAACGTTCCCGCTGTTCATGTATAGTTAAAGGATACAATTTTTGGTAGGCAAATAACACTCAACATTTGGCAAGTAACTAACACTCAACATTTCGAACGACGGTTAGCGGGATCAAAGTCAAAAAATAAAATTTTCTACTAAATATTTACGTTTTTTTCTTTTTAGGATTGTGCGATTCCAGTCTATTATCGCCGTATTTAGACAACAAACCCAAGGGACGGCGCAGGACGTCAAAGGATGTCCCTGTTACTTGTGCATGTGAACCGCCGTTACTTGTGTATGTGAACCCCCATTACTTGTGCATGTGAACCCCCGTTACTTGTGTATGTGAACCCCCGTTACTTGTGCATGTGAACCCCCGTTACTTGTGCATGTGAACCCCCGTTACTTGTGCATGTGAACCCCCGTTACTTGTGTATGTGAACCCCCGTTACTTGTGCATGTGAACCCCCGTTACTTGTGCATGTGAACCCCCGTTACTTGTGCATGTGAACCCCCGTTACTTGTGCATGTGAACCCCCGTTACTTGTGCATGTGAACCCCCGTTACTTGTGCATGTGAACCCCCGTTACTTGTGTATGTGAACCACTGTTACTTGCAGTTTTAACTGCAGTAAGTACATTATTAGTCTATAGTCAGTAGGTCAAACATAAATCTAAAGTCAGTCAGTTAACGTTAGTTTACAGTCTACAGTCTTTCAGTCAAACATTTGGTCTGTTGTCAACATTAGTTATCATATCATTATGGACAAATAAAAATAAACTTTCATAAACCCATTAAGTGTATTAAAATTTGTTAATACATCGGTAGCAATTTCAATTTCACTTAAGTACTTCACCACAATGCTTCTAAAACTGTACTGTGGCTGGTTATATTGCAAAGCACTGTACATCATTGAACTATCTTTAAATTGCAATGAGGGTGGTTAGTGACCCTAAGACCACTTCCGTTAAAAAAATGAGGCTTGGAAAAAAAAAAGAAGTTACTCGATATGGAAACATGTACACAAGAACATTTCATGATTCAATTACTGACCATGTGTTGTGTGAGTCAACTGTCCATTTACAGCAGAGAAATAAAAACTAGTTTGTAATAATTTATCTAACCGTCGTTTCCGAAAAAAGTGTGTAAATATTCTGTTGTATGGTATACACACCTATTTATAGTAAAGTTCTGCTTACTACGGAGATTCTCAGGGGCTATTTTCATAACCTCACGCCACACTAAAAGTTAGTTCTATTTCTATAGCAGAACAATTATTGAACATTCCGACGGTTGTGCAACTAGCAATGTTTTTTTTTGAACCAAACAATATCATTAAAACGTACATGACACTTACACTTTGCCTAGCATTTGGTGTCCATATTTTCACATCGGGAGGAAGAAACCAGGCCAGCAGACACGGATTCGTCATAAGCCGTCACCTCTCTCTTGGAGCCAGAAGTCATGGGTTTACCCGATATTAGTTCATATTTGTGTGTAGCTATGCATGCCATTGTTGATGTTGCCATTAAGACTTAAGTAAAGTCTCAATCTCAGACTAATAATTTCCCCAGATGATAAAAATATGATTGCATAAAGCATCCATATCATTGCCATTGTTTAAAGGCGTGCCAAGGGGGTGAAGGCCCCGGGCGATCAGATCACATTTGTGCAACAATCGTTAAAAGGCTTTGGTTCAGTATTTCTTTACGACTGCATCAACGTAGTGTTACGGAATGGTATACCAGGCTTACAGTATATCTACGGTGATTTGAGCTCTTCGATAACTTCAGATTCCATGTCAGTGTTCAGTTGGTGGCAAAACAAACCAAACAACATTAAAATTGTTATAATAAAAAAAAGACAAAGAAATCTCTTGGCGTATACAAAAGTTAACCTGGGTTATTTTATGTTTGTATACCATGACTTTGGTTTGTATACCATGACTTTGGTTTGTATACCATGACTTTGGTTTGCATACCATGACTTTGGTTTGCATACCATGACTTTGGTTTGTATACCATGACTTTGGTTTGTATACCATGATTTGGTTTGTATACCATGACTTTAGTTTGTATACCATGACTTTGGTTTGTATACCATGATTTGGTTTGTATACCATGACTTTAGTTTGTATACCATGAATTTGGTTTGTACACCATGACTTTGGTTTGTATACCATGATTTTAGTTTGTATAACATGACTTTGGTTTGTATACCATGACTTCTGTTTGTATGCCAACTCACTTAGTGCACCAGTTTCAAGTAGTGAACTAAACAAATAACTTTCTTTTAATGTGTTATCTTCATTTATGGTTTTAGCAACTTATTAATTTATTATCTATCAGAATTGTACATATTTATTACTCACTTGAATATAAGCCAGAATTGCTGTTCCCAAATATAGTCGGTTAATTTTTTGGTCGGCGTGTCTGCGAGGAACAGCTGTGAGCTTTAACTTTTTATGTGAAAAACATTTTTAGTCAGAAAGACAGACGGACAGACAGACAGACACAGTTTTCATGTAAAAGACACCACATCAGCTACGTATAACTAACGATATAATAAAATAAATAAGATATCTGATCTTTTAATGAAATAAATTCAGTATCTGGCCGTGTCATCAAATAAAATGTAGCAATTTTAAGTTTGATAGTGGTAGCTTTAAACATACGTAATAATTTCCATGTCCCTTATTTTAGCAGTCTTACATTTCGACATCATTTCCTTTTAAATAGCGAGACTGTCACGTGACAATAAGCAACAGATTTAATACCATCTTCAATTTTAAAAGCTGACAAAAATATACTTTTGTTTATGACCTCACTACTTTTTGTTAGGTTGTTTTTGTTTTTTTAAATGCCAGACGGAGATTTCATGTAGGGTTTTATTGTAAATTAGTTCCAAAGTTATCAAGACAAGTGGAACATTTTGCCCTACTTCTTTATTATCTTTTTTTTTTTTTTTCCCCCGTTTCTTTCTCTTATTTTACACCATTTCCCGCTACACTTGAAACTTAACAAGGTCTGCACTGTTTTTAAAAGGTTATTCCCCAGATTCTCAAGCGGGGGGATTCGGGATCTAGAATTCCCAAGATCTGGGGAAATTTCCCAAGGTCTTGTAGTACTGAGGTGTGAGAGTGTGTGTCGGAAGCGTATCAGGATGGGGGGCCCAATCGCATGCCTCAAGTTGTTCATTTAGATTGTATTCCTTGTTTTATGTATGAAACATCGTCCTCGTTGAAATTATTGTTGCAGCTTCTCTGCCACCACGGCCCTCCACATTTGCATCCACTGCTCCACCACCGCGACCACCAAACCATTTCTAAACCTGGTCAAGGCAACTTGACATTAAGAGTCCTTTCTACGAATGTTTAAACTGGTTTTTTTTTATTATAAAAAAAAAAAAAAAATCTGTTAAGAACCGGATTTCTGGTTTTATTTTATTTTTACAAATTTTCAAACAGTCTGCACAATGCAATACTTTGACATACTTTCTAAATCATTTATTTTAACACTGTTTTGGTTCGTGGCTGGATGGCTGGCAAAAATCTTCGGACGGCTAACTAGCCCACTGAACGTCAAGCTATCGAGCTGAAACTTGGCACATAGACTTGATGCCGATGACAGCATGTGATTTTCAGCCCCACCCCTTAAACCCAACAACCCAAAAATCAGTGCATCCTGTTTTTCAGGGGGGAGATAAAATAAAATTCCCGATAACTGCTCTAAATTTCAGCATTTAAAAAAAAAAAATATCCAATCGCAATATTTTGTTTTGTTTTTCTAAAATTGTTAGTGAACTAAATCTGCTGTGTACATACGGACGAGTCATTAGAATATTAATATAGTTCAGGGGCGTGGAGAAAAAAAAAGGTGCGGTTGCGAGCCTTGAAGTGGAAGCAGTAATTTGAATTTTTATAAAGTGCTTTACTTCTATGCACGTCGTGTCAAATTTGTTCCCCATCCTTCATTGCTCGATATTACATAAAGGATATATAAAAAAAAATTGATTTTAGGGCATGTTCATTAAAGTTTGAAATTGTAATCAGAAATCCATTTTGATTCACGCTTTTTATTAAGTTTTTGTTGTTTTTTTGTTTTTTCTTTTTTCTTTTTTCTTTCTTTGAGGTGGAATTTTGTATTTCAGTGTTGACCCACTTCCTGTTGCCCAACTGAGCTTAAACTTTGCAGTCTTAAACATCCATGGAGACAATACAACATTTCGGTACCATTAGGTCATCGGTGTCCTCAACTGACCCTTGCGTGGCGTTTAAGGATATGTCAGGACCGGAAAGTCACAGAGACATCGGGGTGTCACTGTAGCGTATCCCGCTAATAATAATACTTTTTTAAAAACCCGCTTTTCCAGAAATGTACTAAAAATTATAAAAATAAATGTCCCCCCCCCCCCCTCCAGTAAAAAAAAAAGTTCAGAGCTGCTACAGTCGTATGAAAATGTTGGCTCGACTATGAACTCAATGTTCTTTGCTTCAGCTGAGTTGGAGATCAGGAAGTGGGTCAAAAACGAGCATCTATAATCTATAGCATCTTGGAACGATACCCACCCACAGTGGCGTAGCGAGCTTAACTCGCGCCCGGGGCACAATACCTTTTTAGCGCCCCCAATACCTTTTAAACGCCCCCCCATTCGAAAACCATACAACATTATAGTAAAATATACCATTTGGTGCCCCATTGTGAGTAGCACATGGGGCATGATGCCCCCTTGCCCCCCCTCACTACACCACTGCCCACCCACTTTAACCCCTTCTCACCACGCACAATCCAAGCATCACGTGATATTTATTTTACCATTTCCTTTAACTCCCTATCGCATCTCACTTTCCCCCTGCGCTTCCAACCCCGTCAGTTACTTTACAGAAAACTATTTTTTTTTACTTAAAATAGTTTCTTCGCGTGACCTTAGTTTCAACCAGGGCTGGGACGAGAGAAGGCCAAAAAAACTTACAACAAATCGTAAACAGAAAAAAAAAACTGTATGCATTTGGGGGGCAAATTAATCTTCATGTATTTAGTTGAAAATATCCCCAGGTCATTTTAACCCCTTTTCTTCCAAAGGTGAACGCCTAAGGTTACTGGGCTGGCAAGTGGCTTGAATGGAGGAAGGCCAAGGGAGGCCACTGTGCTGAGTTATGGATCTGAAGACAAAACATACGTTTTCTCCCTTAGTTTAAAGTCCCTGTGTTTTAATTGCTTTGAAATTTATGTTTTAATTCAGCTTGCTGGATTAAATGGACAGGATTACAACTAGGCGATGCTATGCGTAGGGCAGAAGACCGAGAGGAATGGAGAAGGATAGTGTACATGTCATCTGTGGCGCCCCAACGGTCGAAGGACTTCGGGACATGATGATGATGATGATGATGATGATGATGATGATGATGATGATGATGATGATGATGAACTTGCTTGCATTAAACCAAAACATAATGATGTATAATTAAAATGATAACATAATTAACATTAAAAATTTAGTTTATACGAACAGGAAATTAAGATAACGTAAAAATAAGTAATATTAAAACATATATTATCTATCATTATGATATAACTAATATGATGACATATAATTGATATGATGAAATATAGTTGATATGATGACATAGTTGATATGATGACATAAAATTGATATGATGACATATAATTGATATCATAACATATAGTTGATATGATGACATTGAATCCTTCAACTTTGATGACTTTGTTCTCTACATGGCTATTTCTTTTATACATGGCTACACGCGCTTTTCACTTCCCCCATTGTGTGGAACACATTTCTCATTTTCAATAGATAATTTCTAAATTTTAATACCCGGACTCGGATCCGCCGGGTATTTCCTGAGAATACCGGACCCGGATGGGTTGTAAAATCTGCACCCACCTCAGGGTTATACTTTTCCACCTCCGTGTATCTTAAGTACATCTATTTATAGTACGTAGGGCACTTGTTGAACACAGTGCCAAGTAAAAAAAAACTGTCACACACACATCACGTGACACACGTTCGCAGCTGCAAACTTAACACGCCTACCATGCATGTCGAGCTGACGTCAGGCCTCACGTCATGGCTCAGTGACGGCGAAAAGACCACAGGATAGAAACGCGGTTAAACTCCATGTTCCGTAGAGCGTCTTACGACAGGAGCTAAGTGTTGCCAGGAAAACTGAACACTGTCTGATAGGACGGCGAGGGGCTGACATTAGTTCAAATTCGTTTTAAAATAATGGCGGGTTAAAAAAAAATATAGCCAATCAAGCGGCCGAGACGTGGGTGGACCGAGCTGAGGGGAGTTAATGCATCGCATCGATCATAGCTGTATCAATGACACAAACTGAATCTAATTTAAGGCCCTTGTCTAAGAGGGTAATGGAAAATGTTGCCAAGCATACATTTAAAAAAAAAAGAAACAAAAAATGAACGAAATAAGAAAAAACAAATGTTTTTTTTTTTAATTCAAGTTTTTTAAAAATGCATTGTAATTATTGAAATGTAACTAAGAAAAATAATTGGTAAAGAATTTTTAAAATATATTTTTTTTTAACATATTCCTTTCGATTTGGGATATAAAATCCCGAATTTATAATATAAAGGAAAAACAACAACTTTATAAAAAGTTAAAATGTAAGTTTTACCCCAAAGAATCAAATAGTCAAAGGGACTTGTTTTAAATTAGCATTGTTAAGAACGGGATTTCAGAGGTGATAAGTTCCTTGTCTAAGAAAGCACACAAACATTTGTTACAGACACTCTAAGGCAGCGGTTCTCAATGTGTGGGTCGCGACCCCTTTGGGGGTCGAACAACCCTTACACAGGGGATGTTTAAGACCATCGGAAGAACAGGTATTAGAAGTACCAACGAAAATAATTTTTATGGTTGGGCTGTCACCACAACTACATTATGGGGGTCGTGGCATAAGGAATGCTGAGAACCGCTGCCCTAAGGCCATAGCTGAACAAGTATTGCATTTAAATAAATATAATTGCGGGGATCAAGCAGTGACTCTCAAAGTAGCAGCTAGCGGATCGAAACAATTTTGTGCCTAAAGCCCCCCCCCCCCCCAACCCCCCAAAAAAAAAACACCACACCAAAAAAAAACAAATAAAATGTGACAATCTATTTAAGAAGGTAAAATGAATCAAATAAGAGCATTATTTATAAATAGGCTTTCATCAAAGTTGCATGCCGACTATTTTTCCGAATGTCCGTCACAGTAAACAGTTTGAGAAGCACCGAGCAAACCTTTCAATATGGGTCACGCATAGTGGCTAATAGCCCATTAAAATGGTCATCTAATATTTAATGAACCTTTTGCTCCTTAACATACACTGATTCAATCTGAAACTTGAATGGGTGAATGGTACATCTGGGGCTCTTAACTAAGGGTACCCACATCTCTAGCATATTCGTTGGTTCTGTCGAGAGGGGGGAGGGTACTTAAAAAATGAAGGTTTATTTGCATTTTTGTTAAGATTAGATTATTTCATTGAACGAAATAATTTATTATTTTTAAAATTACATTGTACATATTCAACTTCAGCATATAAATTAATGTATATTTTTACCAAGACAACAGTTATTTCCAAATATAACAATTTATAAACGCAAGACATTTATAAAGTAGTTCTATAGCGTAATAATCAGCCGTTGCTTAGAAAATTAATATTTTAACAACTACTTGGGGAGTGGGGGGGGGGGGGGGGGACAAAAGAGTGTGTATATCTTTGGTCTTAACTTTAAGGAAAATAATTCGCTCTGATCGAGCTGATCTTAGTTTACTTTGATGTTTTTTTTTTTTTTTTTGTTTGAATCAAATGTCACAAAAGCATTTTTCTTCTAATAGGCTTTCAAGTAAAGAGGTTTACTTTGCGTCATATTTCTAGCTTTACTGATTAGTTTCTTTAATCGGTGTTTGCTGTCAGGCGATGAATTCCCAAACCAGCCGGTCATACTGATGATTAGTAGTCTTCCAGTTGTTGCAGTGTAGAATAAGTTCATAACTTGATTTTTTTTAAACACCGAAATGGTAGACTTTTTTTTTTTGAAGATAGAAAAGACTGAAGCGGATTTTTGTTTTTTACATCCTCCTATACCAACACGTATACAACCACCTTTTCCTCTCTCTCTCTCTCTTCATATAACACAACCTATACCTCCTAATACCACTATAAATATCTATACATCCTCCTATACATGTTACTACTCCTATACCACCACCTATACATACACATGCTCCTCCCATACCCTTGCCTCTTCCTAAATCACTACCTATAAATCCTATCTTTTAATAATACCACTCATACTACCACTCATACTACCACTCATACTACCACTCATACTACCACTCATACTACCACTCATACTACCACTCATACTACCACTCATACTACCACTCATACTACCACTCATACTACCACTCATACTACCACTCATACTACCACTCATACTACCACTCATACTACCACTCATACTACCACTCATACTACCACTCATACTACCACTCATACTACCACTCATACTACCACTCACTAACCGCGCGCCACAGGCTCGAGCTCCCCTGGCAAGGGTCTGGTGAGCTCCTCTGTGTTCAAGTGTGATCTAGACGATGCAGGTGTTCAAGTGTGATCTAGAAGATGCAGGTGTTCAAGTGTGATCTAGAAGATGCAGGTGTTCAAGTGTGGTCTAGAAGAAATGATGATGGTGTTCAAGTGTGGTCTAGAAGATGCAAGTGTTCATGTGTGGTGTAGAAGAAATGACGCTGGTGTTCAAGTGTGATCTAGAAGATGCAGGTGTTCAAGTGTGGTCTAGAACAAAAGATGCAGGTGCGCAAGTGTTGCCCAGAACAAAAGATGCAGGTGCTCAATGTCGTCTAGAACAAAATATGCAGGTGCTCAATGTGGTCTAGAACAAAAGATGCATGTGATCAAGTGTTCCTAGAAAACAAGATACAGGTGTTTTAGTGTGCCTAGATCAAAAGATGCAGGTTCCAATGTTTGTGCTGAAATAAAAGATGCAGTTACATAAGTGGCCTAGAACATAAGATGCAGATTCTCAAAATGGGCCTAAAACAAAATAGGTTGGGAAACACTGTTTAACATCGCTTTTTTTTTTAACGCGGGTTTATGGCAAGATCTTCGGAAGGCTAAATGACACCCTTTCCGTCATCCTATCGAGCTGAAACTTAGCACACACCGTAGTTGGCGATGACAACGCATTCTTACACATTTTCAAGCCCCACCTCCACCCTAAACCCCAAAAATCATATTTTTTTTCCCAGTTTCTAAAGGGGAAGATGAATGAAATATGATTTTTTTCAAACGCTGCTCCCATGTGCTTTGTACTTGTGATGTAATCTGTAGTCTATTAAGTTTTACACGCATTAAGTTTGATAAAAACGATTACTGTACCAAAAATTAGTTGCTACAAGTCCATAAATGATAAATCTCGTACAATGACATAGATGCTAACAAAAATACATATGAATGTGTTCTATGAAAAACTTTGTTTTTAAGGGTTGCTTATTTAAATTAAACAGTATGTGGTCGCTTTGAGCGGGAAAACTCTTTTATCTATTATTCCCTTTAAAAAATTGCAACAGCAAGTAATTTTTTAAAAAAAATAATAAAAAACTGCCGACTATTTTCTTTTATTTAGACATAAATTACATCCACTTAATTCATAAAATATTTGTATTAAAATATTTTTGACATATATATACAAATACATGTGAGTAAATATTTTTATAAACAGCTCTCTTAGAAGGACCAATAAAGCTAAATAAAGAGACTGATTTTTTGGCAGAAGGGCGGGGGGGGGGGGGGGAAAGAGAAAAAGGGGGGGGGGGTAATAATGTCTCAATTTGATCTAACATGACAGATTGGCAGACATTTATCTCTAACTCATTTAAGTTGAATAAAAACTTGACAAAAATTAAACAAACAAAACAAAACATTGAACGCACATGATTAACAAATTTAAAAAATGTACTTAAAATAGTGCAGTCCTTCCACACTCACAATATGGCCACCCTTCCACGCTCATGGTACAATTCGAAGAAAGCAATCAAGCGCAAACAAAAATAATGTAAATACCACAACCACACACGTCCTCGCGACGAGGTGAGTCCCACCAACATTTGTAGTACTTCTCCACCAGCTGTGTGCGCACGCATGATGCGTGAGACGCCCGTCTAGCGGCGACGCGTCAAAGCTGCCGAGCCATCCATCGCGGTGCAACAGCGAAGTGTGGTGCTAGTGGGGGCTGGCACGTGCGTTTGTTTATCATACGTTCACAACAGACATTTGTCTTCACGTCTGCTTCAGTGAATAACGGATTTATTATTTTAAAACACATGCAAGGTAATCAAGTGTAAGTGTCTTTAAATATCTTTTGTTGAGTTTTCTGATTCGGCCATGTGAGCGAATTACATTTCTATGAGGATATGTGTGTTGGCATTGTCTTACGTGACTCTGAACGTGTCGACAAGTGAGAGCCGACACACCTGTGGGGGGGGGGGGGACTGTCCACTTACGAGAGGATTTACAGGTTTATTGATAAATAACTGCTACATCCTAGACACGAAAATAGGATGGAGGAGGGGGGAGAGAAGCCGGTGGCAAATATTTATATAATATTAAAATTTCATTTGCACCTGTTAGAACTTGCAAAGAGGTTCACAAAATAAAGATTATTTCTTTCAGATCTGTGTCATTGTCTCGAAACCAGTGGCGTAGCTAGGGATACTGTTGCCCGGGGAGGGACAAAATATTTGCCGCCCCCACCAAGAGAAAAAAAAACCCCAACTCTGCAAACAAACTGAAAATTCCGTCCTTCCATATAAATACAAATAAAGTGTCGCCAGAGTCGGACCACGCCCTCCGCACCCCCCTTCCTACGCCACTGCTCTAAACCTTTTAAATACTATCTTCGAATTCGTTTAGTGCGTTAAATTTAGAGCTTACCCACCCCCCCCCCCAACCCTGAAACATCACACCCACTTATTATAATTGTTGTTATTTTTTTGTAAACTCATCACAAAGGCTATCCATAGTGTTCCATAGTGTCTATGAGGCTATCTCGTTACTATATGTTCGAACTAAAAAAAACATGAGCTGCAGTTATCTGATACTTCCGCTGTTTCAATGACACATTGGCGGCGTCTGTTGCCCCAACAGTGCCGTCTTAAAGCATGGGCCCAGTGGGCACTGACCCAGGGCCTCGCGCTTGTAGGGGGGCCCCACGTTTCTAGGAGATCACTCTTATAGAGGCATCATTCTTTACATATTTTTAATGAATATTGAAAGATGTTGACAATTCAATTGGATTTAAAAATCCCAACTCCCCAATTTTAACCCATGATATATCATATCAGCACATTCCAAAATTACTATTATAAATGCCAATCAAATTTGGACAGTTTTAAAACCTTTAAAGGGGAATAACTTCAGTCAACAAGTTTTACTTTTCCTAATTATGAATCGCAAAAAAAAATAATAAGGTAAGAATCAGCTTCGCAGTACAATGGGACAAAAACGTTTGAACTGGCGTTCACTTATGTGCATGGAAAATGGCATCCTTAAGACCTTTGACTTTAAACCAATAATAAACTATGCTCTGCAAAAAAAAAATTACGCAAACTAATATGTTGATCTATATGAAATCATTTATTCTATCTGTCAATAATGATAATTTATCATCCTCTGTGATTATTTATAGATTATTACTGATAATGATTTAAAACTATTATTGATTTTGAAAGTTTTTTTAGGTTGTTTTTTTTGTATCAATAAATTGATTTCTTCGAAATTTCACTTTATTGAATGTATTTTTTATTTTACATTTTTTAAATTCCTCTTAGTGAGTTGGTGGGGAGTACCAACTGTGTGCCTCCCCCCCCCCTCACCAATTGTATGAGCATGGGTCGAGTGCCCCCCTTCTAGCGGCCCAGGTATGTTGTGTTGCTAAGGGGCTCCAGCGCGTTGATGTGCCCAGGGCCTCCTATGTTGTTAAGACGGCCCTGCTTCCCACCCTGGTTGTTAACCACCAAGGAAACCCAAGCTTAACCTGCATGGAAGATCATTATTCACTCTTTCATCGCAATTATCATATTGTAACGCCGAATCTTTTCTTTTTTTTTTTTAATGAACCCGTTTGAAATGTAGAGAGAGGAATTCCTCTCATCTCTTGTTTAATTATCAGAGATGAGAAGGAAATCAGAAACACTTCAGATGTTGAAATTTTAAAATTAAAAATCAATCATCAATTACGAAATATTGATTTTTTTATGTGCGCCTCATTAATGAACGTAATTGATCTTAGATTTTTGGTCCAGTTTATGAAAATTGATTCGGCTAATTGTGAAAGATTATGGTTATGAAGAATTAACCTTTCAACCTGACTTGCGATCTTATTCTATTATCTTCAGATTGGTAGATTGGAAAATATAAGTATAAAATATCGCACTTATACTTATATTAAAACCACCCTTGTTATTGGGTCGGCCTAAATCTATGAAATTCTGAAAATGCGATTCAAAAAATGTTTTGTTTTTAAAACATGGGGAAAATATTTAAATACACAATTTTAAAATCCTTCTCAATAACTTCGCTTTTGCGTGTTTAGTGCAAAAGCTTCGGACGGCTAACTGACCCTCTTTCCGTCATTCTATCGAGCTAGAACTTGGCCCTTAGACTCGTTGCTGATACCCAGAGGCGTAGCGTAGGGGGGGGGCAGGGGGGTACAGATGTACCCGGGCGCCAGCTAATTAGGGGCGCCAAAATGTGCTTTGGTATTATTTTATTGATGAAAATAATGGGTTTGAGAGTTGAAAAAAGGAAAAGAGGGCGCTTTAAAATGAATCTTGTCCCCGGGCGCGAATCTTGTCCCCGGGCGCCAAACACTCTAGCTACGCCACTGCTGATACCAACACATTTTTTTCACATTTTCATCCTCACCACCAACCCCCGTAATTTGTTGTTCCTGTTTTTCAAAAGTGTGTGGGTGGGGGAGGGGGGAATATGATGCCACTAATTTCACGAAATAAAATTCCCGATAACTACGCTAAGCACCAGATCACACGATCAAATTTTCGATCAAGCATTTGATGCAAATTTTTGTATGAAGCCTTGTCACAAATTTCAAATTACTATTTGATCAAATTTCCATTTTTGTCCACTAAAAAAAAAAAAAAAAAAAAAACACCACACACAAAATAGTGCGTTCATACAAAGATTTGGCGTGAAATTTGATCGTGTGAACTGACGCTAAGTGAAATTATTTTTTAAAAAATATCGCAAGTGCATTAGGTGCGTAATATTTTCTTTTTTTTTTATCTGAAAAAAGTTATTGAAATAAATCTGCGATGTAAAAGTATATGGGACACTAAAATATTATTATTTAAAAAAAAATAATACAAAATGCATATAAAGGACTGTTACGAAAAACTTTGTTTTTAGGGTTTGTTTCATTAGTTTTAATACGGACGACTTTTTGTTTAGCTCGACTCGATTGGTGAGTCAGTGGCGTGGGAGATATTTGATTTTGGTATAGACAAGAGAATTAGGATCTCTGGTGCTAGCTTTAAATAGAAAGTTTAGATTTGATCTCTTAGTGTGCAAAAAAATATGTTACGGAAATAATTAAGACTTTTGCAATTTCATTGTATTATAAATATGGACAAAAACATTCATGGACACGCGATGAAATATGACACGAGATGAAATATGAAACTATAAATATATTCGAGAGATTTTTTTAAAAAGATGTTCAAGAGTACAACTAGTGGAACAGAGATGAGGAGGAACTCGGGAAACATCAGTGGTTAAAAAGTTTAATTGAAATCAATGGTCAATTACGAAATCTTGAATTTCTTTGTTCCAATTATGAACGTAATTGATCTGAAATTTTCCCTTTTCGTTGTATAAGAGATATCGTTAAGAACATTGAAAGGGACATGAGATGAGGTGTGAAACTATATAAACACATATGAGGTTTGTAGGTATCAAGCGGACAACTAGTGGAACAGAGATCCAACAAATTTGTTGTAGATGTATTCATTATGAATGTATTTAAGTCTGGGGAAACACTGTACAGAGGATAAAAGTCGATACAATAGAAAAACTAAGAATTGATTGGTAGAAAATAGCGTCAACACGTTAGGGAATAGATAGGAATCGTTATGGAGGCAAACGTTATCAGGATGCGTGGATTAGCACCAATAGCTGAACGAATAGAATCAAAAGTTTAAGCATCGGGCCTTTATGTTATTAGGAAGAAACAAAGATAAAGGAATCGATATGAGATGTATGGAGTTCAAAGATACAAAGATAATGATTTATTGACCGAATGAAACTTGTCAAACATGGGATGGACATACGCTCGATAACACGGTTATACAGTCCATAGACGTGATAACCCAGTTCTAACTGTCCATAGATTTGATAACACAGTTCTGCCGTCCATAGACGTCATAACACAGTTCTTTTAACAGTCCATAGACGTGATAAAAAAGTTCTACCTGTCCATAGACGTGATAACACATTTCTACCGTCCATAGACGTGATAACACATTTCTACCGTCCATAGACGTGATAACACATTTCTACCGTCCATAGACGTGATAACACATTTCTACCGTCCATAGACGTGATAACACATTTCTACCGTCCATAGACGTGATAACACATTTCTACCTGTCCATAGACGTGATAACACATTTCTACCTGTCCATAGACGTGATAACAAAGTTCTACCTGTCCATAGACGTGATAACAAAGTTCTACCTGTCCATAGACGTGATAAAAAAGTTCTACCTGTCCATAGACGTGATAAAAAAGTTCTACCTGTCCATAGACGTGATAAAAAAGTTCTACCTGTCCATAGACGTGATAAAAAAGTTCTACCTGTCCATAGACGTGATAAAAAAGTTCTACCTGTCCATAGACGTGATAAAAAAGTTCTACCTGTCCATAGACGTGATAACACATTTCTACCGTCCATAGACGTGATAACACATTTCTACCGTCCATAGACGTGATAACACATTTCTACCGTCCATAGACGTGATAACACATTTCTACATGTCCATAGACGTGATAAAAAAGTTATACCTGTCCATAGACGTGATAAAAAAGTTCTACCTGTCCATAGACGTGATAAAAAAGTTCTACCTGTCCATATACGTGATAAAAAAGTTCTACCTGTCCATAGACGTGATAACACATTTCTATCGTCCATAGACGTGATAACACATTTCTACCGTCCATAGACTTGATAACACATTTCTATCGTCCATAGACGTGATAACACATTTCTACCGTCCATAGACGTGATAACACATTTCTACCTGTCCATAGACGTGATAACACATTTCTACTGTCCATAGACGTGATAACACATTTCTACCGTCCATAGACGTGATAACACATTTCTACCGTCCATAGACGTGATAACACATTTCTACCGTCCATAGACGTGATAACACATTTCTACCGCCCATAGACGTGATAACACATTTCTACCGTCCATAGACGTGATAACACATTTCTACCTGTCCATAGACGTGATAACACATTTCTACCTGTCCATAGACGTGATAGCAAAGTTCTACCTGTCCATAGACGTGATAACAAAGTTCTACCTGTCCATAGACGTGATAAAAAAGTTCTACCTGTCCATAGACGTGATAAAAAAAATCTACCTGTCCATAGACGTGATAAAAAAGTTCTACCTGTTCATAGACGTGATAAAAAAGTTCTACCTGTCCATAGACGTGATAAAAATGTTCTACCTGTCCATAGACGTGATAAAAAAGTTCTACCTGTCCATAGACGTGATAACACATTTCTACCGTCCATAGACGTGATAACACATTTCTACTGTCCATAGACGTGATAACACATTTCTACCGTCCATAGACGTGATAAAAAAGTTCTACCTGTCCATAGACGTGATAAAAAAGTTCTACCTGTCCATAGACGTGATAACACATTTCTACCGTCCATAGACGTGATAACACATTTCTACCGTCCATAGACGTGATAACACATTTCTACCGTCCATAGACGTGATAACACATTTCTACCGTCCATAGACGTGATAACACATTTCTACCTGTCCATAAAAGTGATAACAAAGTTCTACCTGTCCATAGACGTGATAAAAAAGTTCTACCTGTCCATAGACGTGATAAAAAAGTTCTAACTGTCCATAGACGTGATAAAAAAGTTCTACCTGTCCATAGACGTGATAAAAAAGTTCTACCTGTCCATAGACGTGATAAAAAAGTTCTACCTGTCCATAGACGTGATAAAAAAGTTCTACCTGTCCATAGACGTGATAACACATTTCTACCGTCCATAGACGTGATAACACATTTCTACCGTCCATAGACGTGATAACACATTTCTACCGTCCATAGACGTGATAACACATTTCTACCATCCATAGACGTGATAAAAAAGTTCTACCTGTCCATAAACGTGATAAAAAAGTTCTACCTGTCCATAGACGTGATAAAAAAGTTCTACCTGTCCATAGACGTGATAAAAAAGTTCTACCTGTCCATAGACGTGATAACACATTTCTATCGTCCATAGACGTGATAACACATTTCTATCGTCCATAGACGTGATAACACATTTCTACCTGTCCATAGACGTGATAACACATGATAAAATCATTTAATACATTGAACTCGAAATGAACTTTCACTAATTCTAAATGCATAGCAAAACAAGATAAAGGTGACACCCCAAATAAAAGTGGTAGGGGTTCTGTCTCCTAGGATGAGAACCTTTAGTGCTTACCATAATCCTATTATCCAGGCAGTTTGAAGAGGTCACTGTGGGCACAATGTGCTAACAAGTCTGAACGAGAGTCTTCAGCTGTACTTCAACATTCACCTCTGATTTGATGATGTCACGATGGAATCTGTATCTGGTGGCAGTGGCGTAGGAAGTGGAGAGTATAGGGGGAGGTTCGCCCTGGTTGGCAATTTTTCTTTATATTGAGGTTGGATTAGGGATGTTTCTAACAACTGTCGAGGTTTTTTTTTCCCGTTGAAGTGGCAGCAAAAAGGCTTGTACCGCCCCGGGAAGCACCCACCCCAGCTACGCCACTGCCTGGTGGGTTGTTTACCGTCTTCTATCGTCTCCGTGACAGGTGTGAGTAGGGAAATGTGAGAATGGGGACAGGGTGCGCTCGGGAGGTGGAAATATTTTGTTTTAAAGAAACTTAAACCGAGGTAACATTACGTGAATGCGATTCGGTGGTGTCGGTGTATTGAATGGGATGACATTTAAAGATGTCAGCTGACATCTGGTTAACCTAACATCCAGTTGAACATAATTTGCAGAGTGACATGGTTACCGGAAATTTGTTTAAAATAAAAAATTTTGGACGGTAAATGGAACGCTTTACTTGATTTTACTATATAGTATAATGCGTTCAAAAAGAAATTTGACGATAATTTTATCGTGTGAGCTGAAAAAAGAAATTCGACCAAACTTCCATTCGATCAAATTTCCCGTCGATCAATTTTTCCGTCGACGAAATTTCTTTCAAACAAATTTCAGGATACGGTGTGGCATGAATAATTTAGAGAGAAACTTGCGCTTGATGCTTACTGCACATATATTTTATGTCAGACTCCAATGTAGATGGCTTCAGTCTCAAGTCTCCCCACTGTGTTATATTCATCCCATTTCTATTTTTAGCAGAACATCACTCATACGGCACTAAATCCACATTCAGCTAAATATCAAGACGGAAACGGTAACAATAACAATCTCACATATTTGTTCGAATTTAGATATTTGATTTTTGTTTCCTCACAAAGTCCTGCCATCAGCTCCTTTTATGTTCAATAAAGTTTTAACATGGTCATCATTTTGCATTTCTGCGAGTTCTTCTTGATACTGCATATTTGAAATATGAGACCGAAATCCACACTGGCTGCATCATCCAAGTTGGAAAATCAATTGGTTTTAAATCACAAAATCTTTATTCTAAATCAGCTTTCGAGTTTTTTTTAGATAATCAGCAATAACAAGTGTAGCTTTATCAATCACTTCATATGTTCTGAGCCAAAGAAGCATTTCAAAATTGTTGTTACAAACATAATTATGACATAATTCAATAAATATAATGAAACCAAATATCTCGCTTTTGCGTTGGCAAGAGTGTTTTTTTTTGTTGCTCCTTGATGTTGGTTATTTAATAAATTTAGTTTTTCAAAGATAGCGTCTAAATAACTGACATATACTTTACCATCGACTGTTAACAGATACTTCATATCAGGTTTCTCACTTAAAAAGTCACCAAGAGTATCAAATAGTTCCATAAATCTTTTCAAGCAGTTCCCTTGCCACCTTACTTCAGCGTGAGGTAAAAAGTCTCACATAGTCTGCATTTTATTCTTCACAAAATAGTTTGGAGGGACGCTCATATTTGGCATTAGCTTTAACAGCATTGATACACTTCATAACTGAATTTAGTACTTCATTAAGAACAGTCGAAATGTTTCTGCTACAAAATTTTCTCCATGAAAAAAAAACACCACAATGCACAAGAAGCATTTCTGGATTATCATCTTTCATCACTTTTAAGCAGCCATTTTTCTTGCCAATATTTTATAAGGATCATCTGCAGCACCAGATGTTATAGTTTTCATTTTTATATTATAGACATTTTAACTATCGTTGGCAGTAGTGGTGCTTTCTAATGATTTACAGAACAACATTTCTTCAGCAAAATCTCTTTTATCAATATATCTTACGTATCAGTACGGCCTCACTGTCTCTCAAAGTTGATTCATCCATTTGCACTAAAAATTGTTTTGTTTTTCAGCTTTTCAACAAGTAGCATTTCAACATCTTCGCTAATTTCGTCTATTCTTCTGCTAACAGTATTGTTACCGAGTGGCATAGCTTTCACGGCTTTGTCATCTTTTTCCAGAACTGTTTTAAGAAATGCTGATAATGATCGTTCGATTAAATTCTCTCCTATAGTATGAGTGTCCCCAGCTTTAGCAATAAGTAAAGAACTCCAACGATTTCCCTTTTGCAAATACAAGTTAAATCACAGTAGACGGTTGGCTTTCAAATTCTAGACAGTTCACTTTCGAATTGCCCCCCCCCCCCAAACACCTTCCTAACACCCTCCCCCCCCCTTTTTTTTTTTTTTTTGAGAAACACTGGTTTAGTTATCCGAAAAAGCTCAACAAGGCTCGAATACTAGTGTCCGTCTTGCTAGATTTGCATGTGAGTGGAGGGATAATACATTGCCATGCGTAGTTTGGCCGGCTTTATCTGTTGGAGGTACGCACCTGCATCGAACCCGTCCATTGCCATACACTTCCTTGTTGTTATAGAAGCGGTCAACCTATCTTGAGCGCTTACAGTATCCCAAGTCAAATGTTCAGCACTTTTCTCCCAAATTAATTCTTTTACGGGTTTGCAATTCTCAAACACGTGCCGCGCCCCTCTGCCCCCTCCTTTCCATACATTTCATAGCCCGCTCATAGGCAACGTGTTTGAGATTGTTATTGTTTACCATTGATGTGCCGCCGCCGCCGACTCATCAACCCTATCACGTGACCGCGTGTTTAGGCAGCTTTACCAGATAGGCGTAAATAGACGGGCGAAGCGGTTTACAGTTGAACTGGTCGTGTTTATTGGTGGAAACAACAGCTAGAAATGCACGGTCTTACTAGTGAATTGTGAAACAACAGCCAGAAATGAACGGTCTAACTAGTGAATTGTGAAACAACAGCTAGAAATACACGGTCTAACTAGTGAATTGTGAAACAACAGCTAGAAATACACGGTCTCACTAGTGAATTGTGAAACAACAGCTAGAAATACACGGTCACACTACTGAATTGTGAAACAACATCTAGAAATACACGGTCTCACTAGTGAATTGTGAAACAACAGCTAGAAATGCACGGTCTCAAAAGTGAATTTTGAAACAAGAGCTAGAAATGCACGGTCTCACTAGTGAATTGTGAAACAACAGCTAGAAATACACTGTCTCACTAGTGAATTGGGAAACAACAGCTAGAAATGCACGGTCTCACTAGTGATTTGTGAAACAACAGCTAGAATTACACGGTCTCGCATCAAATTATTACAGCATATCATCTCTGAATGACTGAATGGGACAATTTGAAATGTCATTGAATTACCACTGCATGTCATATGGGAATGGGACTATTTGAGATGTCATTAAATTATTGATGCATGTCTTCTGTGAATGGGACTATTTGAAATGTCATTAAATTAACACTGCTTGCCATCTCTGAATGAGACTATTTGAATTGTCATCAAATTACCACTGAATGGCATGTCTGAATTGGACCATTTGAAATGTCATCAAATTATCTCTGCATGTCATCTCTGAACGGGACTGTTTTGAATATCATCAAATTACCACTGCATGTCATGTCTGAATGGGACCATTTGAAATATCATCAAATTACCTCTGCATGTCATCTCTGAACGGGACTGTTTGGAATATCATCAAACTACGACGACAAAAAAATTAATGATTGCCGTTAATGGAGAACGGAGACGACCTGTTATGACAAGAGAAACGGATTTGTCTCCCCCCCCCTCTTGCCTGTTTGTTTAATCAGGTAGCACAAACACCTGTACCGCAAATTGGTGTTTGCTCGATAATTATTTGAGACATTTGTTCGCCCTGTGTTGGGGTGGGGCTTTTGTTTACCAATGGAGGTTACAGTCGCGGACATTTTTATTTTCCTCCTGCTGCTGGTGCTGCTGGTGCTGCGTACGCTTCAGATTTGTCTCGGCTATATCAGGATAATGAGCGCCACCATATTCCATTCATTGTTTTTCAATGTCTCTCTCGCTCTCTCTCTCTCTCTCTCTCTCTCGCTCTCTCTCTCTCCCTCTCTCTGGGTTTCACGTTTTTCACTGTCACCTGGAAAGTTGCTTTAAAGGCCATTACAACCAAAGCGTTTGACACCACCGCCAGGCACACCGTGTGGCTTTAGGGAATGGTACAGACATTTTATGATTTGTTCTGTCTATGAATGTTGCTGTGTGCCGTATTCCTCGGGCCGCCGGTGGTTCAAGATTATTAACAACTAGGGCTTAACCAGAGGAAGTGGTGTTGTTGTTTTTTTTCACAGCGGGTCCGAGTATTTTGAGAAAAATTCACCGTGGGTCCAAGTGTTACCAAGAAAGGGTTTGCTTATCTTTTTATATAAATAATATTTCTACAGACTGTCCTACACCTTACCTGCCGGCCTTTATACTGTAGGCCTACAGACAGTCCTACACCCTACCTGCCGGCCTTTAAACAATAGGCCTACAGACAGTCCTACACCCTACCTGCCGGCCTTTAAACAATAGGCCTACAGACAGTCCTACACCCTACCTGCCGGCCTTTAAACAATATTCCTACAGACAGCCGTACACCCTACCTGCCGACCTTTAAACAATAGTCCTACAGACAGTCCTACACCCTACCTGCCGGCCTTTAAACAATAGTCCTACAGACAGTCCTACACACTACCCTTGGTTCTTTATTAATTAATATAATAGACGACCCCCCACTTTTTAAGAAACCCCGACCCCACACATTTTAACCCGAGTTCAACCGTCACTCGTGACAGTCGCTGCGTGACAGCTTTTGTTTGTTCACACAGCGCTATTAATATAAAACATGTTCATTTGTCGGGGGAGGACCGGTTCTGAAATGTCAGCAGGACGCACCAGAAGCAAAACATAATATCGGAAATGAGATAATTAATCCAGCTGTAAATATGTTAACCACACAGAGCGAGTAATCTGACTCTGCCATCACCTGGCTGTGCTAGTTTGTCCGTCCTTCTGTCTGCCCTTCTGATCTTACAGTGATCCAGTGTTACACCCGCTTTCTGGTACCAGCCGCCATTTTAGCGGCGGCGCATCGAGTGTTTATGGACAATTTTCGCCAAGAGATGTTTACCTAAATCGCACCTCCATCTATGGTCAGTGTATAACTGAGTGTTGATGGCATCTGGTTTTTTTTTGGGGGGGGGGGGATTGACGCTAAGGGCTAAGGTCAACCCGCCCCAGAATGTCCCCCTCACGGGCAGGATGAATGCATTTACACGAACGGCCTCGGGGTGGTCGGGGACGTAGGGGGGGCAGAGGGAGTGGGGGTCCTTAACGATTGTTTCAGCTCATAGACGACTTTGTGTAGAAGATTTAAGCTTGTTATCCTCTTTGTGTCCAGAATGACATATCTAAACTAGAATTGGCAAATTGCTCCCAAAATCTAATTACTCACCTTACATCTGAGTTATGGCGACCCTTTCAATCCTTATTTTAAGAGCATGTCTCTTATTCAATTATTCGAAATTCTCTTTCTATGTGAGGTGGGGGGAGGGGAGTAACAAATAAATAAGGTTATTTCGTCCTTTTTCAAGTTTGAGGAAAATAATAGCTTAATCCGAGCCAACATTCTAAGCCATGTCCGAGCCAATGTCCGAACACTTTTCCGAGCCAATGTCCGAACACTTTTCCGAGCCAATGTCCGAACACTTTTTCGAGCCAATGTCCGAACACTTTTCCGAGCCAATGTCCGAACACTTTTTCGAGCCAATGTCCGAACACTTTTTCGAGCCAATGTCCGAGCCCCATGTCCGAGTCCTTTTCTGAGCACATAACCAAGTCCATTAGTTAGTCGGTGTCTGGCATGAAAGAAAATAATTCTGGCCCCAGAGCTTGGTATAATTGAAGGGGTCAATTCAACATCGTACCTAAGTCACATTTGAAACATTTTGAGAAAATCACCAAAAACTGTTTTTGCTTAACATATGTTTTTATTAGCAAAAGATTGTTCGGGAGTGCACTGAAAAACTTTAAATTGGAATAACTCGCTTAATTCGTGACCAGCACACTATCTCTTGGGTTTAACATGATTGTCTCCCTCAGATTTTAATGAAACTGCTCCATGCTCATTTTTTAAAAAAAAATGTGACTTAAGTGCGACGTTCAAATGACCCCTTCAATTATTGTTTGAATTCTCGGATGACTTCACGACAGCAACGTAACAAATTGTCCAATGGAGATAAACTTTGCTGTCCTGTAGAGTTAAACTTTGCTGTCCAGTAGAGTTAAACTTTGCTGTCCAATGGATTTAAACTTTGCTGTCCAATGGAGTTAAACTTTGCTGTCCAATGGCGTTAAACTTTGCTGTCCGATGGAGTTAAACTTTGCCGCGTAGGTGTATTTTCTAGCATAACTTTAACCTGTGAGACTGTAAAAAAACTTAAGAAATATAATTAGTAATATATTGGACATTTAAATCAATCATAGATTAACATGCATTAAAAATAAATATTAAAAAAAGTACATGGAATTTATTCATTTGTCTCATATCATGGGCGTGAAAATTAACCAGTTTTTTTGGGGTGGCAGTACCTTAAGGTCATTGAGGGGCGTGCCTAGGAGCTCCGTGACTTCAAGGGTCGCCGACACAAGGGATCCATTTTAAAGGGGGGGGGGTGTTAGGAGTGAGGCTTGATTTATTATGGAAGTACTTATGATGACGTAATGTGGCGTACAGATATGCATCTTAGGCATCTCGTGCATCTCAGGCATCTCAGGCATCTGTGCATCTCGGGCATCTCGGGCATCTGTGCATCTCGGGCATCTCGGGCATCTGTGCATCTCAGGCATCTCGGGCATCTGTGCATCTCGGGCATCTCGGGCATCTCAGGCATCTCCGGCATCTCGTGTATCTCAAGCATCTCAGGCATCTCGTGCATTTCGTGTATCTCGGGCATCTTGTGCATCTTGGGCATCTTGGGCATCTCGGGCATCTCAGGCATCTCGGGCATCTCGGGCATCTCAGGCATCTCGTGCCTCTCAGGCATCTCGTGCATCTCGGGCATCTTGTGCATCTTGGGCATTATAGGCATCTTGGGGATCTTGGGCATCTCGGGTATCTCAGGCATCTCGGGTATCTTAGGCATCTCAGGCATCTCGGGCATCTGTGCATCTCGGGCACCTGTGCATCTCGGTATCTCGGGCATCTCAGGCATCTAGGGCATCTCGGACATCTCGGGCATCTGTGCATCTCGGGCATCTGTGCATCTCAGGCCTCTGTGCATCTCGTGCATCTCGGGCATATCAGGCATCTCAGGCATCTCGGGCATCTGTGCATCTCGGCATCTCGGGCATCTGTGCATCTCGGCATCTCGGCATCTCGGGCTTCTCGGGCATCTGTGCATCTCAGGCTTCTCGGGCATCTGTGCATCTCGGCATCTCGGGCATCTCGGGCTTCTCGGGCATCTGTACATCTCAGCATCTCGGGCTTCTCGGGCATCTGTGCATCTCAGCATCTCGGGCATCTGTGCATCTCGGCATCTCGGGCATCTCCGTGAACTCAGGCATCTCGGGCATCTCGGGCATCTCGGGCTTCTGTGCATCTCGGGCATCTGAGGCATCTCGGGCATCTCAGGCATCTCGGGCATCTGTGCATCTTGGGCATATCAGGCATCTCAGGCACCTTGGCATCTCGGACATCTCGGGCATCTGTGCATCTTGGGCGTCTGTGCATCTCGCATCTCAGGCATCTCAGACATCTCGGGCATCTCAGGCATCTGTGCATCTCAGGCATCTGTGCATCTCGTGCATCTCGGGAATCTCAGGCATCTCAAGCATCTCGTGCATCTCGGGCATCTCAGGCATCTGTGCATCTCGGGCATCTGTGCATCTCGGGCATCTCAGGCATCTGTGCATCTTGGGCATCTCAGGCATCTGTGCATCTCAGGCATCTATGCATCTCGGGTATCTCAGGCATCTGTGCATCTCGGGCATCTCAGGCATCTGTGCATCTCGGGCATCTCTATGCTCAACAAGTAATGCCAAAAGCAGTTAAAGTTTTCCGATCGTAATATTTAAACAAAAGTTTGACTCGAACAAAAAGTTAAAGATACGGATATAATTGGGGGGGGGGGGGGGGGGAAGGGGGTAAGCAGTGGTGTTCTTTAACAAGTGACGCTCAGGGGCGAACCACCAAAGTGCCCCCATAACATCCATATCGATTTATATAAATGACACAATAATATAAAAACCCAAAGTTCCACCCGGGTCCGGACGCCACTTCGCACCCCGTATAGGTACGCCCGTGGGGAGACTAAATTTCGACCGCCTCGGGCAGTGGTAGGCAAATCGCGGCTCGCGAGCTGCATGCGGCTCTTTAGCGACCTGAGTGCGGCTCGACCAGTCAGCCACAAATCTTTTTTGACTCCCAAAAAACATGGTTCTTGACAGGTAATTTATAAGAAATTTGGCTCTCAAAATTTTTTTTTTAATCGTCCTGCTGCTGATTTTTTGCTCTTTTGACCGAGTTTTCCGACCACTGGGCTAGAGGGGCCTCCTTATTTCTTAATCCTGCACTAGAATGGGGCGTGTAAATCTTTTCCATTTTGATGCAAATTTCGATGCACGTATTAGTCTATTCCAGAAAAAGAATCTACAAATTCCAAGAAAAGGGTAATGACGTCTTTTCCCTTGTAAAAACACCCAGCAAAAACAAAAACAACTTCACTTGCGTTTGCTACGAGAGGAGAGGACTTGACCAAGCCACCATGAGGACTTGACCAAGCCACCGTGAGGACTTGACCAAGCCACCATGAGGATTTGACCAAGCCACCATGAGGACTTGACCAAGCCACCGTGAGGACTTGACCAAGCCACCGTGAGGACTTGACCAAGCCACCATGAGGACTTGACCAAGCCACCGTGAGGACTTGACCAAGCCACCATGAGGACTTGACCAAGCCACCATGAGGACTTGACCAAGCCACCGTGAGGACTTGACCAAGCCACCGTGAGGACTTGACCACGCCACCATGAGGACTTGACCAAGCCACCATGAGGACTTGACCAAGCCACCATGAGGACTTGACTAAGCCACCATGAGGACTTGACCACGCCACCATGAGGACTTGACCAAGCCACCATGAGGACTTGACCAAGCCACCATGAGGACTTGACCAAGCCACCATGAGGACTTGACCAAGCCACCGTGAGGACTTGACCAAGCCACCGTGAGGACTTGACCAAGCCACCGTGAGGACTTGACCAAGCCACCATGAGGACTTGACCAAGCCACCATGAGGACTTGACTAAGCCACCATGAGGACTTGACCACGCCACCATGAGGACTTGACCAAGCCACCGTGAGGACTTGACCAAGCCACCATGAGGACTTGACCACGCCACCGTATAAAAGCAGTTCAGTTTATTGTTACAAATTGGAAATTCCCCACCATACTCTGCTGCCTTTGGTTTATTTCATAGATTTTAGACTTGTCTTGTCAACGTAAAACGACTCGAGCTTTCCTCGCGCTAATTGCTTTTTATTATAGAGTAGATGAGATTCGATTCCAGAATGCCGCAGTTTATAACTTAGGTTCAACACGTAGGAAGGACTCGCGAGTGTAAAAGAGGGTGGTGGTGTGGGTGGGAGGGAGACAGCTACAGGAAACAAATATCACCGAAATAAAATCTGAGAAAAACTTTTTGATTTACCGTAATTTTATTTGCAAGTCCATATCAATGATTTTTTTTATAGCCTATATATCAGTAATTAGAACAGAAATATACAGTGACAGTAAGAGACTGACACAATATGAATATCAGACGCATTGACACAAATGTACAGGCATTGATGAGTATCACATACACTAATGAATAGCTAAATCCACTAGCACGCAGTATGCGATTGACATGTTTAAAAAATTGTATAATAAAAATTGTAATTTATTAACAATATTTAATGTAAAAGATAATTCTTAGTTCATTCATGAAAAGGTTTGAAACTATTTTTCAAATTTATTTTTACATTATTTTTTTCTTTTTGTTTCTCATTTTGTATATTTGGGGGGGGGGGGGGGGGAGCGGGTTGCATGGTTGCCAAGCGTCTGTTAATTTACGAAAATTCAGTAAAAACTACTAAAGTGACTGGTTCGTAGATATCCTGAAGAACTTTAGAATGTCAGTTAAAAAATGAGACACTGGATACAACAACTTTTGTGATAATTTTTTTCTTCTTACCTTCCTTAAATTTGTAGAGATCGTAATGAGGAGAAACTCAACACTGATGAGAAAGCTTTATAATTTAAAATTTAAAAAAAAATACACTTATCAGAAGTTTATAGAATTTTAAAGAAACTCTGGTCTGAAGGTTATAGAATGAAACCACGTGTGTCAAACAGAGATAACTTATTTGTAAATACAAGAGTCGAATTTAAAATAAAAACGAAGTTTCAATTTACTTCGAAGGTCTATTTCAAAAATGTTTCAGTTTAAAAAAAAAACCAATGCATGGCCGTATAAAACTTGCAGATTTAGAATACTTGTTCATACATTTATTATAATTTTAGAGGTGGGGGAGTGGGTGGGATGATTCATGACTTGATTTTATGATCAATTAAAAAAAAAATGTTATCAGATATGTTTTACTCGACCCTGTTTTTTTATCAATTGTTTTGTCTCAGTATTGCATATTTAAATGAATATAGAATATACTTTTAAAATTAGTCCGTGTGCTGGAAGTGGCACTAAGGTTAATATCACATATTTTTCGTCGTATTTATACCTAAACATTGTGATATTATAAACGGGATTTTAATATCACTAAACATCCTCCGTGCAGGTTGTTGTTGCAAACACTTCCCGAGACATAATCATTTTTTTGTATACAAAATAAATTCAAATATAAATCCATTGACTTTTTGACGTGGACATTTCAATAAAACATAACGAATGAGCCTATCTTCCCAGTGTATCTATCTGTCAGAGAAATTGACCCAAGGGGGAAATTCAGGCGTTCAGGGGGTGGGGGACAGTTCATCTATCAACACCAAATGTAGGCGTAGTGGCGAACTGCTCTGACTCTTACGCCCCCGCCCTACATAAACTGAATCCATCCAAGCTGTTGCGCCCCTGCGGGTATGCTTTTTTTTTTTTTTTAGTTCTTAGTTTTGCCCCCCCCCCCCCTTTTTTGCATTATGTATAGAAAAATTTAATCCATCCATTCTTTAAAATTTAAATATACGTGGTTTAGTCAGATGGATAAACCAATTATATAAATGACATCCAACGTTTTGTTGGTATAGGTACAAAGGTCACGTGTCTGTCACTTAGATCGGGATCGGGGGGGGGGGGGTGGGTGGTGGATCTGAAGGTAAGCAGAAGGGTCTTAGAAAATGTTTTCGAAACGTACTAATTGATACTAATCTAGAGTTGTTTAAAATTCTAAATCAATGCCTGGAGACCGACAGTGCACATATTTCTTATCCTGATATTAAACAGAGAACATCAGTTATAGAATAAAATATTTAGGCCCCTCTGTATACATGGAACAGTTATTTTTTTTTTAAATCTCTATCATTAACTTGATTAAATTGTCACCGGGCAAACTATGTCACAAAAGTGACAGGTTTCGTGACAGTACCAACGATTTCAATTCAAAAAGAATAGATGACCCTTGAACCAATTGTAATCACGTATAGTAATAAATCTTTTTTTTTGTTCAATATAAATTTAAGTTTTTTTGTGTTTTTTTTTAAGTCAACATTAGTGGAAACAACTGCACTAAAAATATGTTATAAATATATTTAAAATTATATTGAATACCAAATAATGATTTTAAAATTTAAACGCATTCTTATTAAGAGATTGAAACCTTTAAAAAGATATGTGAGTGATCGATACTTAAGATAAGATACAATTCTTCATTGATCCCATTAAAAAAACGGAAATGTGTTTAGATTGCATTGTGCAAATTCATTTTAATCCACAGGGTTAGGTATGTTTAACGACAACTATTTTAAAATATTACAATTATGAGCCTTAATGTCGTTGGGCGATGTAGGTTCAATCAAGGAGATTTCAAATATTTGGAATCGAATACCGTTTTAACTCTGTAACGTGATTTGCCTGAAATGTTCGGATCACCAAATAGCACATCGACCGCCACGATTATTTTTATGATGCTCTAATTGTCTCATTTTAATCGGTGACTGTTAGGCCTCCCTTTCTCTACTTCTCTAAAAAAAATCTTATGGTATACAAATTTAGTTGTTTTTAAAAATAGACCTGTATGTATACGTTAATGTTCGGGGTGTGGATTGGAAGATGCCTTGCCACTGGGGGTTGGGAGGGGGGTTGAGTGATACCTGAAAGAAACATTGCCCTGCGTCTAGTAGCAGCAGACATCGCATGTGCCGTTTGGCCTTACAAGGATTCCCCTCTGTCCGTTTAGGGGTGCGAGACGTGACGTCGGTACAAGCCCGGAGCAGCATCTTTCTCTCCTGGAGACTTTTGATGACATCTATTGCACAGACACCCGCAACGGTTCTCAAACGTTTGTTAATGATTCGCTGCCCCACTTTCAATGACACTTGCAAAGTACATATGTGTATACTTTAATGTTTATAATATTTTAACAGTTGAACGAAACCCCGTTGAAAAAGAACAACCGCGACAGATTGAAGTCACGTGCTGTTGATAAAATGAAGGATTCACTTGATGGTACTTTCAAACACGCTTTGGTGTTTTTGTAATGATTTATAAATACACAGATTAGATGACGTCTAAAGCTTCACGTTTCCTGTAGTTTTCTTTTTTTTTTTTTAAAGTTCATATTTCTTGATGGCAAGGAGAGAACGAACTTAATACTATTTATTTTTAAATAATATATTTTTTAAATTTTTTTTAAAATAATCAGCAGCGTGGGGAGGGGGCAGAGTTTGGTGTAAACGGTTTGTTTGGGAGTAACATTTGTTTTCTCCAAGAAAATCAAAACATACAAGTTGTTTATTAATTCATGTGTTCTTCGCTTTTCCCTCCCCCTTCCCCATCCGTAAACGATTGCAAACATGTTTTGTTCTTCTGCCTGCACCCGACATTAAGTACAATGGCCAACCATGCTGCTCTTCAGTCTTCTGCCTGCACCCGACTTTAAGTACAATGGCCAACCATGCTGCTCTTCAGTCTTCTGCCTGCACCCGACTTTAAGTACAATGGCCAACCATTATACTGCTCTTCAGCCTTCTGCCTGCACCCGACTTTAAGTACAATGGCCAACCATTATACTGCTCTTCAGTCTTCTGCCTGCACCCGACTTTAAGTACATTGGCCAACCATTATACTGCTCTTCAGTCTTCTGCCTGCACCCGACTTTAAGTACAATGTCCAAACATTATACTGCTCTTCAGCCTTCTGCCAGCGCCCCACTTTGTATACGATGGCCAACCCTACTGCTTTTCAGCCTTCTCCCTGCACCACCTACTCCGCAAACGGTGGTCAACATCACTGTTCATACTTCGATGGTTCGCTCCTGATGCTAGGAATATAGCATTTTGGATTTAATGGATATATGCCATTTGGGAATAACGTGACTCGATCATGACAAGATACGAAATAGTCGAATAGAGTTACTATATCGAAGGAAGTGACTTGATATTTTTTTATTGAAAAAAGACGTTTATCGCATCGATGACTGACACTCTAGAACTTTCTCTCGCGACTCGTAGAAACACGAGACTCGCCCCTTGTCCTCGCCCCTGAGCCTACGTCATGTTAAAACAATGCCCGGGACATATCATGACGAGGACAATGAAGTGTTTGTTTAATAGAGTAAGCCGAGCTCTGCAACACATGGGCGAACACGAGTCGATTTTTCACAAGGGTGGATAACCCATCGGCTAATCATGTAACGGTGCAACAGTTATCGTTCAGGCATTGTATTGTGACTTGGGGATAAAGGTGAAGCAACAGGCGAGCAATAGTCGGTGGTTCTAGAACAGCTGGAAATGGGGTTCAATGACTTAAGCTGATTTTTTACTATACAAGAAGAAAAATTTCGACTCTCAGTTAAGACGCTGACGGATTCCACCAGCAGCGTAGCGAGCTTAATTCGCGCCCGGGGCACAATACCTTTTTAGCGCCCCCCCCCCATTCGAAAACCATATAATATATATGCAAAATATACCATTTGGCGCCTCTTTGTGGATAGCGCCCGGGGCATGATGCCCCCCTTGCCCCCCTAGCTACGCCACTGGATTCCACCTTTCTCGGAAGTGTTCCACCTTTTCTCGAAGAATTCTACTTTTCTCCGAAGAATTCCACCTTTTTCCGAAGAATTTAACCTTTCTCTGAAGACTTTCACATTTCTCCGAAGAATTTCACCTTTCTCTGAGAATTCTACCTTTCTCCAGAGAAGACCGATTATTTTCTGAAAGAGAGAAAAAACTTAACAAATAAAGACGTGATGGATTACAAGTGAGCCAAAGGTTCAAACAGCTAGTCAAAGTTAGATAACTGTTGCCGAATTATTTGCGACGAACGCTGCGACCAAACGCCCTCACTCCCCACATCTGGAATACTCCATCTGACAAACTACTACAGTCTTGCCTGTGTTTGTTGTGTTCTGTTTGAGATACATCGCGATTGCAATACGCCAGAAGCGGCTTGAAGTTTAGTTAACTTAACGTCAGAGCATTTCCGTCAATATGAAAACGTTTAAGATTGAAAGGTCGAGTCGCGGATCATAGATACATATTTGAAAACGCTGCACGCAAAACACACTGGAGTGTTAATCTTCATGCGAATTTGGATCAGGGGCGTCGACAAGTTTTGGTTTCGTGGGGATTGGGGGAGTGGGGAGGGCATGGAAGGCTTTAACTTCCTTTTAGAGGCGACTCTGGTTGAATAATATAAGGAGAAGTATCTATTCGCAGTCATGGGAATTAATCTGAATTATCTTAATAGAAAGTTGTATTGTATTGTGATTTGTAGTCTGGCACGACCTTCCTGTCTGTTCCAAAAATGGTGTAGTCTGAAATGACATTCCTGTCTGTTACAAAAATATTTTAGCCTGAAATGACCTTTCTGTCTGTTACAAAAATGTTGTTTACTGACAGAACCTTCCTGTCTGTTACAAAAATGTTGTAATTTGTCATGACCTTCCTGTATGTTACAAAGCTTGGAGGTGGTGTTGTATAGTCTGGCAATACCTTCCTGTATTTTACAACAATGTTGTAGTCTTGCATGACCTTCATGTCTGTTACAAAACTGGGAGGTTGTGCTGTATAGTCTGGCAAGACCTACCTGACTGTTACTAAATGTTGTAGTCTGACGTGACCTTCCGGTCTGTTACGAAACTCGTATGTGACGTTCCGAGATGGCGTTAGTAAACATTTTGCCCGTCTGTCTAGGCCCCGTTTGTCTAAGCCCCGCCTGTCTGGGCCCCGTCTGTCTAGGCCCCGTCTGTCTAGGCCCCATCTGTCTAGGCCCCGTCTGTCTAGGCCCCGTCTGTCTAGGCCCCGTCTGTCTAGGTCCCGTCTGTCTAGGCCCCGTCTGTCTAGGTCCCGTCTGTCTAGGCCCTGTCTGTCTAGGCCCCGTCTGTCTAGGCCCCTTCTGTCTAGGTCCCGTCTGTCTAGGCCCCGACTGTCTAAGCCCCGTCTGTCTAAGCCCGACATGCTATTGCTATACCCCTGCATGTTGATCTTATGTTAGTAACTTTAGAGTTGCGATTCGAAAACTTAAGCTCTATAACATTTTTTTTAAATTTTTATTTTCTGTGTCCGATGATTTGAAAAATTAGTAAATAACTTTTATTCAACTGGACATGGGGGAGGTATTTTTTCGATTTTGATTGACCATTTCCGGAATGCGCAAAAAAATTCTAATTTCAACTTTTTGCGGTCACCTTTAAAAGTAGTAATCTCCCAATTTCATAGGATGCTACAAACGTGGAACTGGTTTACCATTGTTTCTATAAGGGTCACCCACTAATAACCACACAAAATATGGGTCTATGCAACATTTCACATTTGAACTTTCTTATGCATCTCAGCTGCTTGTCGGTCTTTCGGCATGGCAGAAATGTTCAGGGGATTTAGCACTGACAGAAATGTTCGTGTGATTCAGCATTGACAGAAATGTTCATGTGATTCAGCATTGACAGAAATGTTCATGGGATTTAGCATTGACAGAAATTTTCATATGATTTAGCATTGACAGAAATGTTCATATGATTTAGCATTGACAGAAATGTTCATGGGATTTAGCATTGACAGAAATGTTCATACGATTTAGCATTGACAGAAATGTTCATAGGATTTATCATTGATAGAAATGTTTATATGACTTAGCATTGACAGAAATGTTCATATGATTTAGCATTGACAGAAATGTTCATATGATTTAGCATTGACAGAAATGTTCATATGATTTAGCTTTGACGTGAATGTTCAAAGGATCCGGCCTTTATATACATAAAAGGATGTTTCCAGAAAATGAAATGTTAAAAATAATAGCTATTGCCTGTGTGTTGACCTAGTTCGGGTAGTAGCACCCCACCTCTTTTTGTTATTGTTATTGAAGTCCCCAATTAATTAGGCGGCACGTGCGTCCAATCCATTTTCCCCAAAGCTCCTGATTGGGGAAAAAATGTTTACTTTTCCAGAAGGTTCCGATCTGGAGGGCTCTGACTCCCTCACAATGAATAAGACGGTCGACTTGTGACCGGCAGACTTAATTACAAGACTTACCAGACCTACAGGAGCCCTGCAACACTTACAGGATTTTCACTGTAAGATTGTGAGGATACATATTTGTGCCTTTCTAGCATTATACTTTTTCCACTTGCTGTGCCGTCAGATAATATAGTTTATATTTCAGTATATTTGATCTTGTATTTTTATATCAAGTGAATAGTATAAATAAATCGTTAATGTTAATATCCCCAGCTTTGGTATCGTTTCTCTTTGTGTATTTGGGTTTTCAGTCGTTTGTTACGTTTGTTACGTTTGTTACGTTTGTTACGTTTGTTACGTTTGTTACGTTTGTTACGTTTGTTACGTTTGTTACGTTTGTTACGTTTGTTACGTTTGTTACGTTTGTTACGTTTGTTACGTTTGTTACGTTTGTTACGTTTGTTACGTTTGTTACGTTTGTTACGTTTGTTACGTTTGTTACGTTTGTTACGTTTGTTACGTTTGTTACGCATTGTTCATCTAACAAGACACATTTTCAAGCTAGAGATTTAATTTTCAAAACCCTGCAACGTGACGTAACAATAGCGTTACAGGGAAACCAACATTTCAGGACTACAATGTTGTGTTCATAACTTAACATTAATCAGAAAATTTGGACTTTAAAGAAATAAAATAAGTCACATAAAAAAAAAAATAGTTGGGAAAGTCTATGATTAAAAATCATCTCATCTTTGGGTGGGAGGGGGGAGGGCAGGGATCAAAAAAGGAATGAGAACTGTCGGACTCATCCCATCCTTCCTTTCATGGGAACTCATACCCTTAGGGTCACTTCACCACAAAGCCGTAGAAACTCCGTCCTGGGCTGGACTTTTCTCGGCTTCTGGATCAACCAGACAACTATTTTTTGTCCTGCCGACTCTCCACTCGGCGCGTGAAATTGAATGTAAAGCCATATCGCTGGCAATTAAACTCGTATCAAGTACTCGCCACGTGAGACGAAACCCGGGGGTCGATTACTCCGCCACCCGCCGCCAAACAAGACCGACGCCAGTCAACAGAGTTACCAGAAAATTAGATTGTTTCGATTATCGACTTGGGCATGCGAGGAGATCCTTCCTCTTTTTTTATTTACCCGTGTAAATATCCGCTCCGACCGCGGGAGGGGGGGGGGAGGGGAAAGTATCGACGGCGATGTCGCGGCAAACAATGTGACCAGGAAATAATTGCACTCCTTGTGCATTGTGCGGTGGTCCTCCTCGCGGACCGCCGTGTTACAGGAGGGATGTAATCGAATGAAATAACATTTGGGTGGAGAGGGCGGGTTTTTTCACGACTTCCGGCGCAGGGGGCTTTTCATCTGGGGGCTGAGACTGGACCAGGGGGAGCAATTGACAGGAACTGCCTAAAGTAGTCAGGATGACATTGTTCCTTCTTCTCCTCCGTCGGTGTATTCCTCTTAAGACTTATTGACCGTAGACTTCATTGAATCGCTGTTGTCGATACTATCCATCTGATTGTTGTTGTGGATACTTATCCATCTGATCGTTGTTGTGGATACTTATCCAGCTGATTGTTTAGTTTTGGAAACCGTCTCACAATTCGTTTGTAAGGGAGAAAGTAACGCCACCGTACCAGATTGCCGCATTTCGTGTCGTGATGAGATCGAACCCTCTTTTAGAAGTTCGGGTTCGGTTCGGGGAAAGCTTAGGTTCGATTTGAGCTCGATGGCAACATAAATTCGGGTTCTGTTCGGTGACGGCTTAATTTCGGTTTCTATCCTGTCTGTCGGCACTTTTGTATTATTGCGGTGAGTCGTTTTCGTTAATCGTTTATCTTGTAGAAGGCAGAATAATCGTAGTGCTGCTACTGCGACTGCTGCTGCTACTACTGCTGCTGCTACTGCTGCCAATACTGCTGTCACTACTGCTGCTGCTGCTTTTGCTGCTGCTACCGCTGCAACTGCTCCTACTGCTGTTGCTACTGTTGTTGCTACTGCTGCTTCTGTTTCTGCTACTGCTGCTGCTTCTGCTACTTCTGCTACTGCTGCTGTTACTACTGCTTACTTAAGCACACCAAGCCATGGCACAAAATGGTTTTTAGCGGGGCCCGGAGATGGGCAGTTGTGGGGTATGTTATGATTATATATTTGTTTTTTTAAAGATCTTACTTTTATTGAACAAAAAATCATTTTGCGTTTGGATTTTGTCTTTAATTCTAGTTTTAAAAAAATCATTTCTGGCGTAAGTATTGATGTGTCACATTCGTCTAACAATGTCGGTTCTAATCAATTTGTGATAGGTGCATTCGGTTAACTTCGTACTTAAAGACGTTGAAGATCGGACATGGTTCGGTTGACGGCAGGGTTCAGTGGACGGCATGGTTCGGTGGACGGCAGGGTTCAGTGGACGGCATGGTTTGGTGGACTGCAGGGTTCGGTGGACGGCAGGGTTCGGTGGACGGCAGGGTTCGGTGGACGGGAGGGTTCGAGTTCGGTGTGTTCGGTCTCAGTTTCGATTTGATTCCCATCACTGATTTCGATCAGATCCGCCTCTGTTATATCATAGTGCCGCCTTTCGACTGCGTCATTCAGAGCAACATTGTAAACGTACATTTTATGAGGTCGTTCTCCTCGTCCCCATAAAGAACAACATAATGTAATGTATTATTAGCCATAAGCAAGGGAAACTAGCAACAAATTTACACTCCCGTACATTTTTAATCGCTATAGCAACTAAAATTTGACCATAGGACTTTTGATTCCCAGCCGCCCACGTCCCAGTCCCTCGGTGATACTGTTAGGAGACTGCGTCATCGGATCCTGGGGCGTAGCTTGGTTAAGAGCCTCCCGGGGCGTCCCATCATTTTTCAAATCCCTTAATCAGAAAAAAAATAATAATAACTCCACAGTCGGTCGAAAATCTCTCAATATAAAGAGAGGGAAAAAAAGCATCCTCCGGGATGAAGCGTCCCCTCAGCCCCCCTCCCCATCCTCCATCTCATGTCCATTACGAATCCTCTATTCCACCCCCACACCCCTCACCCGCCTCACAAACGAGTAAAGTGATAATTAGCCCAAGTTCAAGGGGCGGCTAAGCAAAGGTGGCATTAACGCACAGAGCGACCCGACGGCAGAGATCGAAGTCCAATGACGCATATCGCTCAGTGTCAACCCTTTTTGAAAGTATGTTTGACAGGGAGTTGATGAGAACATTGATTTTATAACAACAAAACTTATTAACATTACGCCCACTGGGGGAGGGGGAGGGGGTGTGTGTGGCTAAATCACGGGCATGATGAATTCCAAGAGTCGGGAGTCTAAGATTTTGAGGTTTTTTCTTCTTTAAGAACACAGGCCATGGATACTCTTCGACGTCTTAGTCAGCAAAAGTTTTTACGATGCAAGACTCCAAAATTTTAATTCGGATAATAATTGAGTCAGCAATGACGTCACCAATAATTCTTACAGTACATTCTAATGAGTTTTATTGAACCAATAGTATCCCGCCCCCACTAAACACTGACTTTTAAAAAAGTTTTAGTTTTTGCTTTTTTTTTACTTCCTAAGAGAATACATAATTATATCCATCAGTTTAGAAGTTAGTGCGTGGTGGTTATTAATGGAGTTCCAAAATGATGAACACAAGTCATCTTTCAGAATCATCTTTTGTAAATTACCTTTATTTTGGTTACTTTGTCAATCACATGTCCAAAGTCATCTTTTGTGTGTCGGCTCAGTATTCCCTCATGAGCCCAGACAGCCTTTTGTATGTTCATAGCTTCAATAGACATCTTTTGCATATCGGCCCTCTTTCTTCCCTACGTCCAGGCAGCCATGCCTATGCTCCTATCTTTAGAGGCCATCTTTTGCATATCGGCGCTCTTTCCATCCTACGTCCAGAGAGCCGTGTCTATGCTCATAGCTTCAAAACAACAAATACACGTTTTAATAACTTTATATGGAAGCTATCGTTAGTTCCTTTGTTACATAGCGATACATTCTTTTACTGTTTAACTTTCATGTATAGCTATGGAAGCTACCGTTAGTTTTCTTGTTACCTAGCGATAAATTGCTATATTGTTTAACTTTCATGTATGGCTATGGAAGCTATCGTTAGTTCCTTGGTTACATAGCGATACATTCTTCTATTGTTTAACTTTCATGTATCGCTATGGAAGCTATCCGTTGTTACATAGCGATACATTCTTTTAGTGTTTAACTTTCATGTACAGCGTCAAGATGACCCCCTAATGTCACTTTCGTTAGTGTCCGCAGTAGGTATGTATGAAAAAACATCTGCTTAAGGGACTGGGATGGTAACCAGAGTGGACGTTTGTTGTTGATGAGAGTGAAATCTCTGAGCGGGCTACTTGAAAATACAGGATATTTTTATGCATGTTTTAATGTTCATTCTGCTTATCGCTTTCAGACAACAATCTTTGCTTGTTACTAAAAATTTAAGATGTCTTTTCGAACAGGACGCGCGTTATAAAACAATTTTTTGTTTCCTATTTTTTTTTTTAAAAAGATATACTTATAATTTGTTTACAACATAACATTAACTTGTGTTATATTTTTTTTCGTTAGTATTTTTTTTTCATGTTTTCTTTCTTCTAACACCAACATCTCCACTTGGCTGCTGTCAGAACAATATTAGTAATACCTTCGTTTCCCGTCTCGGTTGTTGTTTTTTTCGAAGCACCGGCACTCGTTGTCCTGCGTCTGTTATGTGCTGCATCTCTTAAATAATCCAGACCAGATTACTGTAATCAGCGACTTATTCCAGCCCGTGGCGCCCCGCTGTCTTAATCACATAATACCCAGGCATCCGAGTATAGCAAGCGTCAACCCTGGAGTAGTCTAGTCACGTGCCCCTATTAGTTCAACTGTAATTATCCGGTCAATGAAGACTGGTGATGTGGCAGGAAATATTGATACAAAGGGGGGGGGGGGTTATATTGTAGACACCGTGCGGTCGTTGTATCTACTTCAAGCCTCAAGTGCGCACTTCAAGGAAACACACAACAGCCGAGGAAAGTTGGTGTTTGTTACCGGAGTAAATCGCTCGATGGGTGTTTAGATGGATGTTTAGATGAGTGTTTAGGATTGTGGGGGGGGGGGGGGGCCTCTGAAGTGGGGCCGAACCTCGGAGTAAGAGGTTCAAATGATTTCACCAACGCCGTCAATACACATTTTTTTTTACCTATTCTCTCCTAACCATTGGCGTAAGAAAGAGCTGTTTTCTTGGAAGAGTTTCGGCATAAACTCTGCCCTGGGGTGGCACCATCACAAAGTATTGTATTGCACACTAGTAGTGAATACGTTTTTAAGTCTAAGACTACGGCACTACGACTACGGCACAAAGACTACTTCACTATGACTACGGCACTACGACTAGGTCACTACGACAACGACACTACGGCACTAAGACTACACCACTACTACGAGCCTAAATAAACCACGGGTTCGGGAGTTTTTTTCGATTGTTTTGTCAAATTTTAATTTAAAAAGAATAATGGGGGTATTTTCGATAACAAGTTACCGTTTTGTTTTATTTTAACACCGAAAGCAATCGTCAAGAATAACAGTGATTTGCCTTTGTGGTCTCGATCTCAATAAACCAACCATAATATTATCTTTTAGGGAATTGCGCTATTAATACTTAACTGCCAATGTGCTTGCCTCAGAATAGTCGCTTGGAACCACCTGGACAATACCACCTTCAACTCGACATCTATCAAAAGCTTCAAGACTGCCCTTGCACCTTCTACGAGCTGTAAGAATGGCAGGATCGTTTACCCAAACGTTGCACATATGCCAGTACATTGACGCAGCAACGTACCGAACCAGAAGAACTTTTCTCATCCTTCAGAAAAAACTGCAGGACTATATCCTGTATATTTATTAGTGTTAACTTACATAAGCAGTTGAGTGGATTTCCTTACACAACTTGTATTTTTATTCCAAACCAGCCTTCCCCAAAACCTACCCCCTCCCCCACTTTAATTGACCAAACTACTTTTCGGAGCTTGAAACTACGTTTTTGAGAGCTGATAACTACGCTGACACTAACCCAGGGATAAACAAGTCTGCATTAGACATCACGATGTGCTGTATGCAACTCATGTTTTTAAAATATGGATGGACTATTATATGGGCAGAACATTCTTGAACTGGTTTTTAATTTGTATATATATATATAAATAATAATGATAATATTTAGAAAAATTATGCTAGCAAGGAACTCAATGCGTCAGTTAATTGTGTGGGTGTTTAACAAATATTGACACACCTGAATTCCATTTAAGCCCATCCTATGTGTCTCTGTGTCTGTGCATTCTTTCCTCCTTTGAACGAACACATACGTATGTTCATACATAATTTTTTCTCATACTTGCGCTGCTTTTTTAAAATGTTAAACTCCTTTATTATAGATGTTCTTAATCAGGTTAGTTGGGGGGGGGGGGTCTTTCGGGGAGACCCGGGTAATGCTAAAAAATTATAATAATAATAGTAAAATGATGCAATTTTTGGCATCTTATATCTTGAAAAAGTGTATGGGGGGCTGGAGGGGGGGGGGGTGTTTTCAGGAAATATGGTTTAACAAACAATTAGATACCACCATATGCCCTTCCTCCCACACATAACGTACACATGACACACACACACACACGCTTCATTTTTTTCCCCAGCTTAAATCAAAAGGAGCAAGCAATCTTAAATGCTGTTTATTATAAGACAGCGTTATGTGCTATTTGAAACATGATTTAAAAAAATAATGGTATACAATGCGAGTTAGATAGTAAGCGTAAAATTATTGGCCTGGACACAGGTGTAATGACAGTATGGTTTGCGATTGAGGCACTAGCCCACTTCAAGCCACATAAATTATTGTTTAAACAACTTTAAAAAAATTGAATGAGAGTCCTTGATAGATAGAAGATTTTAAGCAAGGCGGTTTGGTGGCGTTTGGAGATGTTAAGTTGTAAGTTATGATAACTTCCTGTCTTTGAATCCCAGGTTGTATAGATCTACTGTTGACAAACAGATGGACAATAGATCTACTGTTGATAAGCACATGCACAATATATCTACTGTTGACAAACACATGCACAATAGATGTACTGTTGACAGTAACATGCACAATAGATGTACTGTTGACAAGCACATGCACAATAGATGTACTGTGGACAGGCACATGCGCAATAGATGTACTGTTGACAAGCACATGCACAATAGATCTACTGATGACAAACATATGCACAATAGATCTACTGTTGACAAGCACATGTACAATAGATCTACTGTTGGCCAAACAGATGGACAATAGATGTACTGTTGACAAGCACATGTACAATAAATTTACTGTCTGCAAACAAATGAACAATAGATCTTTTGTTGACATGCAGCTAAACAATAGATCTACTGTTGTCAAACAAACCCCTCAACAATAGATCGATCTACTTTTGGCCAGCAGGCACATAACGATATATCAATTGTTGTGAAACCGATGTACATCAGTAATCAGTTGTCAAACAGATGACCTATGTATCTACTGTTGTCAAACAGCTGACCAATGTATCTACTGTTTCAAAGAGACGCACAGCAATAGATCTACTCCTGGCAAAAAAAGACACAAAAATAACATTAAAAAACGAATTCTCGTGTGTCCAAGTATATTTCTAGCTTAGCAGTAAATTAAAAATACTTTGTTTAAATCAAACTTTTCATCCTGAACTTTACAAGACCTTATTCTGCTTATCGTTAGGTCTATTTCCTATAATAAGTTAAAAATATCCAGAGTAACTTAATCTTAAATTTAATATCACGAGGGTCTAGTAGCCTACTATGGCTAGCTGGCACAAAGGACATGGATCACTTGGAAATATCTTAACTAAAAGAAAACCTCATTTAAGCTAACGCCGCCATGGGCGTCACAACGTCCCGTATTTCCAGGTCTGTGAAGGTCATATTTTAATATGCTGACATTAGCAATTACATTACTTTTACTCTTTATAATTGGTAATTTTTTTTATAGAGATTATAACACACACACCCCCCACCCCCACTTTTTTTTTTTTACCTCATGAAGCTTGGGACAGGGTGAATGCACTACATCATATCACCATTTATTGTGATGTTAGTTGTCATCACTCACCAGGGCATACTGGCCAATGTCTGGCAGGTTTTGTCTACAACCTCTGAGCTCCCATTATTATTTTTGTATGGTTCAAGAAGATCCAGGACACGAAACAGGCAAATAGATACCATGAACAGATATGCCTAGATCCAATGTGCCCGTATTACACCAGTTCCTGTGCCCGTATAACCCCAGTACATGTGCCCATATTATCCTAGTACATGTGCCCGTATTATCCTAGTACATGTGCCCGTATTATTTCAGTACCTGTGCCCGAATTACCCCAGTACATGTGCTCACATAACCCTAGTACACGCGCCCGTATTATTCCAGTACCTGTGCCTGAATTACCCCAGTACATGTGTCCGCATTACCCCAGTACCTGTGCCCGTATTACACCAGTACCTGTGCCCGTATTACCACAGGACATCTGCACGTATTAACCCAGTACATGTGCTCACATTACCCTAGTACATGTGCCCATATTACCCAAGTACCTGTGCCCGTATTACCCCAGTACATGTGCTCATATTACCCTAGTACACGTGCCCGTATTACACCAGTACATGTGCCCACATTACATTAGTACCTAAGCCCGTATTATCCCGATACCTGTGCCGCTAATACTTCAATATCGTTGACTGTATCATCCCAGTACCTGTACCCGTATTTCCCCAGTACCTGTGCCCGTATTACCCCAGTACATGTGCCCACATTACATTAGTACAGGTGCCCGTGTTATCCCAGTACCTGGGATGTATTATTATTAGAAAACTAAGTTTCATAGTACTCATTATACCTGAGGCAATTTCGACCTCAAATTAATGTTTTTCAAAATAAATAATTTAAATAATTTTTTTTTCTCCAAAATTAGAATATTTTAGATTTAAAATAAGAACCAAAAAAAAGTGACGTCACAAATCTTGTATCTCACCCTTACCCCTTTGACAAGGTGTCACACATTCTCGAACCCTCCCCCTCCCATCCCATCCCACCCCCCCACCCCCACCCCGCGCTTTGATCGTGACGCAATTTGCGAACAACCCCTAAACAAGCGTTTCCCTAGGAATTTTTTTTTGTGGTGATGAGAGTAGTACGTCATCAATGAATAGTCTATAAATAGATGTCAACAAACCATCATTTATTTTCCTAAACTTTTGTTTAGAAACTTGCCCATCAGTTAAATGCGGTAATGGAGTTTGGGACATTGAATGTCCTGTGTCATGGAGTTTGGGACATTGAATGTCCTGTGTCATGGAGTTTGGGACATTGAATGTCCTGTGTCATGGAGTTTGGGACATTGAATGTCCTGTGTCATGGAGTTTGGGACATTGAATGTCCTGTGTCATGGAGTTTGGGACATTGGCTGTCTTGTGTCATGGAGTTTGTGACATTGACTGTCTTGTGTCATGTTATCTTGTTATCTTTTAAACAAGAGAAGCGACCATTAGTGGCATTTAGGATGTACTTGACACAAGAGAAGTGACACTTGAGATGTGACCCTTGTAAGAGAGATGCAATTTTCTACCTTGACACAAGAGTAGTGGCCAGTGCTTCTATGTGTGGGAGATCTAGTTGCTATCTTCACGCAAGAGAAGTGGCAATTGCGTCATTGGTAGGGAGATCTAGTTGTTACCGTCACACCATAGAAGTGGCCTTTGTGTCGCTCTATCGGTGTGGTACATCTTACCTTGAAACAGCTCATGCAGAAATCCGTGATTTCCTTTCTAACGGTTCAAACCTGTTTACCAGCAGATGCCTTAAACGCATTTCTCAAATGTAAACACGCCGTAGGTAGCAAGTTTTCTTCGTCTGCTCTTAAACCTGGCAGCGTGTGGTAGAAATGTAGCAGGTAGAGAGTATATACTCAGCTAGGTGTTGTCAGTGTGGCTGGGTAGGTGTGGCTGGGTAGGTGTGGATGGGGAGGTGTGGCTGGGGAGGTGTGGTAGGGTAGGTGTGTCTCGGTAGGTGTGGTTGGGGAGATGGGGGATGGTTATTTGTGGGTTGGGAGGTGTGCCTGGGTAGGTGTGTCTGGGTAGTTGTGTCTAGGTAGGTGTGTCTAGGTAGGTGTTTCTAGGTAGTTGTGGCTGGATAGGTATGGTTGGGTAAGTGTGGTTAGGGAGGTGTGTCTGGGTAGATGTTTGGCGCGTATGTGTTTGGCGGGCTATGTGTGTGGAGGGGTATGTGTTTGGCGGGGTATGTGTGTGGAAGGGTAGGTGTGTGGCCGGGTAGATGTGGGGCTGGGTAGGTGAGCGGCGGGGTATGTGTCTGGCGGGCTAGATGTGTTATTTGGTATTGTGTGTGTGTGTCTTTGTTGTGGGTATTGTTTTGTAGGTGAATGTTGGTGTTTGGTATAACTGAGTGCTCCATAGTAACTGGTACACCTATCTTTAGTACCGTTACTTCACATAAATTGATAAAAGGGGCTAGACACTATTTGAAATATAGACACAATGGTAGCGTCATTGTCAATGATAAATTGCGTGAACACTGTTTTATAATTCAAAGACTATAATATCACCTGAATGTTTGCCCTTGATCCTAATCCATAAGGTCCCTCGGGATGGCTAGTGTGACTAGGGGCGGCTAGTGGGACTAGTGGAGGCTATAGGACTAAAGGAGGCTAGTGGGACTAGGGGAGGCTAGTGGCACTAGGGGAGGCTAGCGGGACTTGGGGAGGCTAGTGGGACTAGGGGAGGCAAGTGGGACTAGGGGAAGCTAGTTGGACTAGCCTCCGCTAACGGGACTATGGGAGGCTAGTGGTACTAGGGGAGGCGAGTGGGACTAGGGGATGCTAGTGGGACAAGGAAAGGCTAGCGGGACTAGGGGAGGCTAGCTGGACTAGTGGAGGCTATGGGACATGGGGAGGCTATGTGACTAGGGGAGGATAATGGCACTAGGGAAGGCTAGTGTGACTAGGGCAGGCTATGGGACTTTGGGAGACTAGATCATTTAAGGTTGTTGTAAAACATATAACAGTTTGGACTGACTTCTCATGACAAACACGATATAGAACCCAAAGATAGGACATGATAATTTCATCAGGGTTTCCTAGTTGTAGCGCCTCTGTGATACTTAAGTGTCTCCACCCGAAACATGCATTTTAATGTCATTTCACGGCACACATAGAGCCTCGAAGAACAACATTAGAACCTTCAATTTGTGAGGCTTTTCTGTTGAATTGGATCCTTGGCCATCCTTGTTCATCGTTGGCCCAAATTGGCCGTCCTTGGCCATCATTGACCTCCCTGGCTATCCTTGACTGTCCTTGTTCATCGTTGGCCCTCATTGGCCGTCCTTGGCCATCATTGGCCGTCCCTGGCTATCCTTGACTGTCCTTGTTCATCGTTACTATCACTGGCCGTCCTTTGCTATCGTTGACCATCATTGGCCGTCCTTGGCCATCCTTGGCCTTTCTTTGAAGCACGTGAACGTTTGTCAACATTTGCTTGGAGTAGTTTTTTTTTTTAAAAATCGTAATCTATGCAATCTGATCCATGCAACCTAATACAGGTAACATAATCCAGACAACATAATCCACAACATCTGATCTAAGCAACCTAATAAATGCAACTGAATCCAGACAACCTAATCCAGGCAACGTAATCCAGACAACATAATCCACAACATCTAATCTAAGCAACCTAATAAATGCAACTGAATCCAGGCAACCTAATCCAGACACCTTGAGTGAGAATGAAGCTCCGGAAAGATAAGTTCCGATTTGGTCGAACTAATCGACGCTGCTTTTCTAATTTCCATAAGATTTTGGGTTAATCTGGTTCAAGCCGGATAAGTGATGTCACGTGAATTTGAAAAGATTTACGATAAAATATTGGTTTAGCAGATTATTAACGAATTTCATCCATCGATTTCAAGTCTATCTAACGATGTTTAACATCACTCCTGGTTCAACATCAATCTTGGTTTATCATCACTCCTGGTTTAACATTCCTGGTTAAACATTACTTTTGGTTAAACATCAATACTGGTTTAACATCAATACTGGTTTAACATTACTCGTGCTTAAAATTTCTTAAAATCTCTGTCTACAGAAAGCCAAATCCCTATTTTATTTCTTTGGTAGAAACCTCAAATCACTATATCTCCTTCAGACAACTCAAATCACTATTTCTCCTTCAGAAAACTCAAATCCCTATATCTCCTCCAGACAACTCAAATTACTATTTCTCCTTCAGAAAACTCAAATCCCTATATCTCCTTCAGACAACTCAAATTACTATTTCTCCTTCAGAAAACTCATATCATCATTTCTCCTTCAGAAAACTCAAATCCGCTTTTTGTCCTTCAGAGAACGTTAACGCGGTCCAACAATGGTCGATATTTTGAGTTACAAATCGTTGGAGCGAAATTGAGTTGTGCAAAACGTGCATCTATTGATGCTACAACGCCTGTTCAGTTTCCCTATCATCGTTAAAAGACATCATTTTTTTTTTTCTTTATTTTTACTCTACGGTAACAATTCATTTCGCATGAATGAATTCATTGAAGACCTTGCGTGGGGAACTGTTGTTGGATTAATTTCTTGAGATGGAATGGGATGAAGGCAAATGGTTTTCACAAGTCATTTCGTTCGTTCGTCCGTAATTTTATTTAATAAAACGAAAAAAAATTCGTGGATGAAAATAAAATGCGAAGAATTGAGTAGAAAAATAGTGCTGGCCGCATAGTCTGATGGTTAGTGCTGATAGTCTGACGGTTAGTGCTGACCGCATAGTCAAACAGTTTGTGCTTACCGCATAGTCCAACAGTTAGTGCTGACCACATAGTCCAACAGTTTGTGCTGACCGCATAGTCCAACAGTTAGTGCTGACCGCATAGTCCAACAGTTAGTGCTGACCACATAGTCCAACAGTTAGTGCTGACCACATAGTCCAACAGTTAGTGCTGACCACATAGTCCAACAGTTAGTGCTGACCACATAGTCCAACAGTTAGTGCTGACCACATAGTCCAACAGTTAGTGCTGACCACATAGTCCAACAGTTAGTGCTGACCACATAGTCCAACAGTTAGTGCTGACCGCATAGTCCAACAGTTAGTGCTGACCACATAGTCCAACAGTTAGTGCTGACCACATAGTCCAACAGTTAGTGCTGACCACATAGTCCAACAGTTAGTGCTGACCACATAGTCCAACAGTTAGTGCTGACCACATAGTCCAACAGTTAGTGCTGACCACATAGTCCAACAGTTAGTGCTGACCGCATAGTCCAACAGTTAGTGCTGACCACATAGTCCAACAGTTAGTGCTGACCGCATAGTCCAACAGTTAGTGCTGACCACATAGTCCAACAGTTAGTGCTGACCACATAGTCCAACAGTTAGTGCTGACCACATAGTCCAACAGTTAGTACTGACCACATAGTCCAACAGTTAGTGCTGACCACATAGTCCAACAGTTAGTGCTGACCACATAGTCCAACAGTTAGTACTGACCACATAGTCCAACAGTTAGTGCTGACCGCATAGTCCAACAGTTAGTGTTGACCACATAGTCCAACAGTTTGTGCTGACCACATAGTCCAACAGTTAGTGCTGACCACATAGTCCAACAGTTAGTACTGACCACATAGTCCAACAGTTAGTGCTGACCACATAGTCCAACAGTTAGTGCTGACCACATAGTCCAACAGTTAGTGTTGACCACATAGTCCAACAGTTAGTACTGACCACATAGTCCAACAGTTAGTGCTGACCACATAGTCCAACAGTTAGTGCTGACCACATAGTCCAACAGTTAGTACTGACCACATAGTCCAACAGTTAGTGCTGACCGCATAGTCCAACAGTTAGTGTTGACCACATAGTCCAACAGTTTGTGCTGACCACATAGTCCAACAGTTAGTGTTGACCACATAGTCCAACAGTTAGTGCTGACCACATAGTCCAACAGTTAGTGTTGACCACATAGTCCAACAGTTAGTGCTGACCACATAGTCCAACAGTTAGTGCTGACCACATAGTCCAACAGTTAGTGTTGACCACATAGTCCAACAGTTAGTGCTGACCACATAGTCCAACAGTTAGTGTTGACCGCATAGTCTGACGGTTAGTGTTGACCGCATAGTCCAACAGTTAGTGCTGACCGCATAGTCCAACAGTTAGTGCTGACCACATAGTCCAACAGTTAGTGCTGACCGCATAGTCCAACAGTTAGTGCTGACCACATAGTCCAACAGTTAGTGTTGACCGCATAGTCCAACAGTTTGTACTGACCGCATAGTCCAACAGTTTGTACTGACCACATAGTCCAACAGTTAGTGCTGACCGCATAGTCTGATGGTTAGTGCTGACCACATAGTCCAACAGTTAGTGTTGACCGCATAGTCCAACAGTTAGTGTTGACCGCATAGTCCAACAGTTAGTGTTGACCACATAGTCCAACAGTTTGTGCTGACCACATAGTCCAACAGTTAGTGTTGACCGCATAGTCAAACAGTTAGTACTGACCACATAGTCCAACAGTTAGTGTTGACCACATAGTCCAACAGTTAGTACTGACCGCATAGTCAAACAGTTAGTGCTGACCACATAGTCCAACAGTTAGTGTTGACCACATAGTCCAACAGTTAGTGTTGACCGCATAGTCCAACAGTTAGTGCTGACCGCATAGTCCAACAGTTAGTACTGACCACATAGTCCAACAGTTAGTGCTGACCGCATAGTCAAACAGTTAGTGCTGACCACATAGTCAAACAGTTAGTGCTGACCGCATAGTCAAACAGTTAGTACTGACCACATAGTCAAACAGTTAGTGCTGACCGCATAGTCAAACAGTTAGTACTGACCGCATAGTCCAACAGTTAGTGCTGACCGCATAGTCCAACAGTTAGTGCTGACCACATAGTCCAACAGTTAGTACTGACCGCATAGTCAAACAGTTAGTGCTGACCACATAGTCCAACAGTTAGTACTGACCACATAGTCCAACAGTTAGTACTGACCACATAGTCCAACAGTTAGTGCTGACCACATAGTCAAACAGTTAGTACTGACCGCATAGTCCAACAGTTAGTGCTGACCACATAGTCCAACAGTTAGTACTGACCACATAGTCCAACAGTTAGTACTGACCACATAGTCCAACAGTTTGTGCTGACCGCATAGTCCAACAGTTAGTACTGACCACATAGTCCAACAGTTTGTGCTGACCGCATAGTCCAACAGTTAGTACTGACCACATAGTCCAACAGTTTGTGCTGACCGCATAGTCCAACGGTTAGTACTGACCGCATAGTCCAACAGTTAGTACTGACCACATAGTCCAACAGTTAGTGCTGACCACATAGTCCAACAGTTAGTACTGACCGCATAGTCCAACAGTTTGTGCTTACCGCATAGTCCAACAGTTAGTGCTGACCACATAGTCCAACGGTTAGTACTGACCGCATAGTCCAACAGTTAGTGCTGACCACATAGTCCAACAGTTAGTGCTGACCGCATAGTCCAACAGTTAGTGCTGACCACATAGTCCAACAGTTTGTGCTGACCGCATAGTCCAACAGTTAGTGCTGACCACATAGTCCAACAGTTAGTACTGACCGCATAGTCCAACAGTTAGTACTGACCACATAGTCCAACAGTTAGTGTTGACCACATAGTCCAACAGTTAGTGTTGACCACATAGTCCAACAGTTAGTGTTGACCACATAGTCCAACAGTTAGTGTTGACCGCATAGTCCAACAGTTAGTGTTGACCACATAGTCCAACAGTTAGTGTTGACCACATAGTCCAACAGTTAGTACTGACCGCATAGTCCAACGGTTAGTACTGACCACATAGTCCAACAGTTAGTACTGACCGCATAGTCTGACGGTTAGTGCTGACCGCATAGTCCAACAGTTAGTACTGACCGCATAGTCCAACAGTTAGTGCTGACCGCATAGTCCAACAGTTAGTGCTGACCGCATAGTCCAACAGTTAGTACTGACCACATAGTCCAACAGTTAGTACTGACCACATAGTCCAACAGTTAGTACTGACCACATAGTCCAACAGTTAGTGCTGACCACATAGTCCAACAGTTAGTGCTGACCGCATAGTCCAACAGTTAGTACTGACCACATAGTCAAACAGTTTGTGCTTACCGCATAGTCTGACGGTTAGTACTGACCACATAGTCTGACGGTTAGAACTGACCACATAGTCTGACGGTTAGTGCTGACCACATAGTCTGACGGTTAGAACTGACCACATAGTCTGACGGTTAGTACTGACCACATAGTCTGATGGTTAGTACTGACCACATAGTCTGACGGTTAGTACTGACCACATAGTCTGACGGTTAGTACTGACCACATAGTCTGACGGTTAGTACTGACCACATAGTCTGACGGTTAGAACTGACCACATAGTCTGACGGTTAGTGCTGACCACATAGTCTGACGGTTAGTACTGACCACATAGTCTGACGGTTAGTACTGACCACATAGTCTGACGGTTAGTACTGACCACATAGTCTGACGGTTAGAACTGACCACATAGTCTGACGGTTAGTGCTGACCGCATAGTCTGATGGTTAGTACTGACCACATAGTCTGACGGTTAGTACTGACCACATAGTCTGATGGTTAGAACTGACCACATAGTCTGACGGTTAGTGCTGACCGCATAGTCTGATGGTTAGAACTGACCACATAGTCTGACGGTTAGTACTGACCACATAGTCTGACGGTTAGAACTGACCACATAGTCTGACGGTTAGTGCTGACCGCATAGTCTGATGGTTAGTACTGACCACATAGTCTGACGGTTAGTACTGACCACATAGTCTGACGGTTAGTACTGACCACATAGTCTGACGGTTAGTACTGACCACATAGTCTGACGGTTAGTACTGACCACATAGTCTGATGGTTAGTACTGACCACATAGTCTGACGGTTAGTACTGACCACATAGTCTGACGGCTAGTGCTGACCACATAGTCTGACGGTTAGTACTGACCACATAGTCTGACGGTTAGTACTGACCACATAGTCTGACGGCTAGTGCTGACCACATAGTCTGACGGTTAGTACTGACCACATAGTCTGACGGCTAGTGCTGACCACATAGTCTGACGGCTAGTGCTGACCACATAGTCTGACGGCTAGTGCTGACCATATAGTCTGACTGCAGGGTACTTACAATGTGCTTTTAACACTTAGATTAATGAAATAATTTACCCACACTGTATGACAGACGTGTGAAGAGGGTGCATCACCAAAACCGCAGAGGAAAACGGCTCAAATGCAGACCTTGGCTTAGATGGATGGATTATGTGGAAAAAAGATCTACAACAACTGGGAATCCAAGCATGGATAAGCAAAGCATTAATTATGTATTAGTGGAAGGACGTGGTGAGGCAGGCCAAATCTTTACATGGGCTGGATTAGGGGTCACCAAACGACGGCCCCCGGGCTGGTTCATCCGGCCCCCGGGCCGGTTCGCCGATGGTACTTGAACTTGTTTGTAAGTATTATTCAGAATGATTATCCGGCCCGCGCTCGTTATTTTTTTCCGTCATCCGGCCAGTTCATCCGGCCCGCCATGAAAAAAGTTTGGTGACCCTTGTGCTGGATAAATTGATGAATTATCAAAACTTTAAAAATATATAATTTTTTCCTTACGCAATTTTTTTTTCTTTTTTAAATGTTATTGTATTGACAAAATCTCAACCCAATTTAAACGGCACTGATTTAAATAAAGGATGTGAATAAAATTTTAAAAAATAAAATGTAAGAAAGGAATTTTTAAATGAAAAATATGTTGTTTTACTTTCGACGTCCTTGGTACATTAGTATATTGAAACGCCATGAAACATTTGTTATATAACTATTGTTATCTTTGTTGTTGTTGTTGTTTTTAATCATTTAAATTCATTTCGCTTTTCTTCGTAGCTGGCTGGCAAAATCTTCGGACGGCTAAACGACCCACTTTCCGACAAGCTATTGAGCTGAAACTTAGACTCCTTGCAGATGATAACCAGACCTGTTTACCCTCAAACTCTTAAAATCGTACAACATCATCACAAAATAGTTCAATGCATTATCTTAATAGTAAGAAATAAACATACAGTATATGTAATGAATACACCTAAAAATCGTAAAATTGTACCCCTGAATCGTAAGAGTATACAGGTCTGGGACACATAATTTCAAAATTTTCAGCGCCCCTCCATCCAAAACTCAGTTTTTCCTGTTTTGTTTTTCAATGAAAATAATTAAGGAAATTTGATGCTACTGATTTCAGGAAATAAAACTACCGATAACTACGCTAAATTAGACTCTTTAAACAATTTCACAAGTGCGTTTAGTGCGTAATATTTTCTTTTGTTTTTTCTGAAAAATGTGGTGTAATAAATCTGTAAAAGCGGGTAGGACATTAGACTATTACAACGCCTTACTACCCTTCTGCACAGGTTTTCTTTTGCGTAATGCATTAAAAAAAAAATCTATTTTTAAATGCGTCTTTATTTTATTAAAATTTCCCCATCTTTTTAAATGTAGCACTGGCTTAACCACCACCAGCAAGCAGTCATTCCATTTCATGATTGGCGTGAGCTCAGTGCAGGGAGGCGTCACGTTTGTTGCACCGGATGCGAGACGTTATGTCCATAACAGATAATCGTGTCTATTTGGAGCCAGATTGTCGCTAAATATGATTTAAATGAATGGCGAACTCGTGGTTGGTTTGATAAGCAGATGCACCTGGACGCATGTAACTAGAGGTTTGGTTGCATAAGGAGATGCACCTGGACGCATGTAACTAGAGGTTTGGTTGCATAAGGAGATGCACCTGGACGCATGTAACTAGAGGTTTGGTTGCATAAGGAGATGCACCTGGAATCATGTAACTAGAGGTTTGGTTGCATAAGGAGATGCACCTGGACGCATGTAACTAGAGGTTTGGTTGCATAAGGAGATGCATATGGACGCATGTAACTAGAGGTTTGGTTGCATAAGGAGATGCACCTGGACGCATTTAACTAGAGGTTTGGTTGCATAAGGAGATACATCTGGACGCATGTAACTAGAGGTTTGGTTAGATAAGGAGATGCACCTGGACGCATGTAACTAGAGGTTTGTTTGCATAAGGAGATACATCTGGACGCATGTAACTAGAGGTTTGGTTAGATAAGGAGATGCACCTGGACGCATGTAACTAGAGGTTTGGTTTCCTAAGGAGAAACACCTAGATGCATGTAACCGGAGTTTTGGTTTCATAAAGAGATACACATGGACGTATATAACTCAAGTTCTGTTAGATAAACAGACACACCTGGACGCATGGAAGCGATTGATTTCTGCATCCTTTAGGTCAATGACGCGACATAATGAGTAGCAGACTTACCGAAAATGACACGGCATTTTATAACTTAAAAACAGCATTTACCTTTTTTTTAAAAGCATTTTACGGTTATATTTTAGTTATAGTTTGCAATAGATTTTTCAACAAAAAAATTAATAAATAATATTACATTTGAATTATTGAAGCTATTTCATACAAACTAATTAATACTTAAAATTACTTTTGAAATAGCTTTCAATAAAGTCCAAAAAATACGATTTTTAAAATAAATTCAGATGCATCCCTCGCTCCGTAGTTTTGCAATATATACTTTTTGATGAATTATATTTATTATTTAGTTGCCACCCTCCCCCCCCCCCCCCAGAACCGCGTTATTAACAAGATATTGATGTATATGAAATGATGCAAAGAGTGGCATGCAGTCCTCATTTCAAAAGTTCAAAGAGTAAAGAATGATCCTCTGAGTAGAGATTTCACTGCGAAATCATCACCCCCTTTGAACTTGAAAGCGTTAAGGGAGAGATAACAGTCAGTGAGCCGTGATTCCACTTTGATTTCTAAGAGTGTCTTAATCGCCATCATCAGCAGAAGATCCTCATATTTTAATTGTGCGTTTATCGGTGAGAATCAGCAAGGGAGAGTGAAGGTCCTGATATAGCAGATTAAAGGTCCTGATATAGCAGAATGAAGGTCCTGATATAGCAGAGTAAAGTTCCTGATATAGCAGAGTAAAGGTCCTGATATAACAGAGTCAAGGTCCTGTGGTATGCATTATGAGACGTTAATCAAAATTATGAGTTGGAGTCTGTATGTATAAAAAAGTGGGTGCGTTTTACACACCGCTGCGTCCTATGTGCTGGCAAAGTACGGTTATGTACGAGTGCGTCCTTGTTTGTTGATGTGTATTATCGTACATATTTGTCCTTTTGATTTCTTCGACTCAAGTTTTACTCTTTTAAAGCCGTTTCTCTTTTTTATCGAAAACTCACCCCTTTATTTTGTACACCCATGCCTTTATTTCATACACCCATTCCTTTATTTCATACACCCATCCCTTTATTTCGGACACCCATCCCTATATGTCGGGCTCCCACCTCTTTATTTCGGACATCAACCCCTTTTTTTCGGACACCCACCCATTAATTTCGGACATCCACACCTTTTTTTCGGACACCCACCCATTAATTTTGGACATCCACACCTTTTTTTCGGACACCCACCCATTTATTTCGGATATCCACACCTTTTTTTCGGACACCCACCCATTAATTTCAGACATCCACACCTTTTTTCGGACACCCACCCATTAATTTCGGACATCCACACCTTTTTTTTCGGACACCCACCTTTTTATTTCGAACCCCCACCCTTTTATTTTGGACACCCACCCCTTTACTTCTGCTCATCTTTTCCTGCGCGTCCATTTCTCGTTTAAACCCTCCTTTAGTTTCCGATTGCCTGTGATATGTTCTGTGTGGAAAATCCGCCCTGGTCTTTTCATCATTTCTAGAATGATATCTTAAGAGCGTTCTTAAGACGAATTATTTCCTCCTCAATAGTGTCATATCTCCAAGTGTATCAACACAGGACTACGATTAAAAGGGTTTGATCTAAGACTTAACGGTGGATGTGGAGATGGAATTTAGATGATGTGTTGCGTCCCGAAAAGGTGGGGGGGGGGGGGGTCTCAGACTAAATGTTTTAGAGTGATGAATAAAAATTTGGAAAAATGAGCGAAAAATTTCATGGTGCACGCACGATTTAAAGGCATCTAAATGTATCTATCTATGTTTATATTAGACATACGTATATGTCCATGTGGAGTACAGTGGTTCCCATCCTTTTTAACTCTCGGTGCCCTTTTAAGAATACATTTCTTTGGGGAGCCCGTACCGCCTGTCTTGTCCTTCAATTACTTCTAATTAGTCGTAGTGTCCCCGGGAAAAGGGAAGGGGCGTATTTCAAATGACCGGACACAAAGTGATATAAAATAATGTGTTCGCCTTTAGTGAGACACCTGTGCTTTACCTTTGTTTTCCCCAATGTTTTCTGATCTTTGTCATTCTGTCATAGTCTCATTCAAGTTTGTGTGTTTTTAGTAGAGTGGCTAAGGAGCCCTTGTGAAATGCGCAGGTTGGGAACCGCTGGTGAAGTACACTGTGCAATAGTTTCTACAACTCGCTTCTACACGTTCATGGATGGATATTTCAACATTGCTCTCCAGATCCTGCAGCACGAAAATAATTCATCGAGAGCCTGATGCAAACTGACTAAAAATATATCGACGTGTGACATTATAGGTTTAGAACGTAATGGAATCGGCTGCTCCCAAATCTATGGCCTCATCGACTCGTAGAGTTAATCTGTGTCTTTTCCTATCTATTTCAGGCGTGCAACAGGGGCGTACGTACATGATCTGATAGCTGTGATGTTGACCTGATTGGCTGGTCATCGGTGACACGTGAATACCAAGCGCGACCTCACCACGCTGGACATCACCACGCTGGACATCACCACGGTGGACATCACCACGCTGGACATCACTACACTGATTCCATTTTATTAAAATCTCTGAAAACTTTATGAAGAAAGTTTTATGTGAAATAAGGCCGGTCTATCCGATATTTCTGTTATCTGATTAAGAATTCGCTATCGTAAATCTACAGTAAACAGCGCAGCAGCAGACAACCCAGGCTACGGGTCAAATAGACGAGAAAGGAAAATTTGAAGGGGACATAAAAACGTAGCAAAAGGTGTCCTTTTTTTGGATTAAGTACCTTGAGTGGACTACCAAGCAGACAGCGCTAAAAGCGTTTTTTTCAAGAAGCACTTTGGCCTTCGAGTACAAGGGACACAATCCCCCCGTAGCTAACTGTAGAACAAAAGGGACATCACCCAGTGGATTACTTATTGGAAATCAATCCAAGGGAGACAACCGACATGACCACCCCCAAGGATCCGAGTTTGCCCCGATCCCCAGATTTGAGAATTCCCAAGAACGAGCTGGAAAAATATGGGGTAAGTCTCTTCCTCTCTATTCTCCCCCCTTCCACCATAACCCACCCCCCTCCCCCCCCACACCAACCCCCGCACAAAACACGAATGTTACTTCTGAAATTTCTGCTCCCAAGTCTCTGCTTAAAAATCCTTGCCTGATGAGACACAATGTTGCGTGGTGCGACCCAGTGTTTAACGATTGTTGAATGTTTGGTAAATGTTCAATTTGTTCATGAACCTGGCCTTACAGCAACGTGTTTTGTGGGAACACGTTTTGTGGGAATACGCTTTGTGGCAATGCGTTTATTGGGAATACGTTTTGTGGGAATACGCTTTATGGCAATGCGTTTATTGGGCATACGTTTTGTGGCAAAACGTTTTGTGGGAATACTTTAACCTAAATCGTGGAAGATTATTCCATTACTCTTCCAGAAAGAGGGGAAAATGTATATCTAAAAAGATATGGATGACATTAATCTTTGACCGTAAGTATATCTTCCCGTCCTTTAGATAAACCAAACTGTGTTTTTTTTTATTATAATAAGTATTTATTTATTTATTTTTTTATTTTTTTGGGGTGGGGGTGGGGGGCGTAGATTCCTAACTCCCTACACCGCAACATGCTGATGGTGTTGATGTTTCATACTGCACTGGTAAATGTTGGCATTTCTGAATGAACCAATACCGAGTATCTATTGTCGTGTTCAGCATCAGCGAAATTGTAATGATAATTCTCTTTTATGGATCACTTCCTAAGAAAACCTCCATTGTTCTCTCACTTCTACAATGTTCTCCCCCTTCTCCAATACTCTCTCACTTCTCCTATATTCTCTCATTTCTCCTATATTCTCTCACTTCTTCAATAAATGACTATAGATTTAAAAGTTTTGGTCAGCAACCAGGTATGACACGTTGAATACCTGGCATGCAATTTTTTTTCTTTTCAAATCCTGTTTTTTCACTTCTTGGCTCCTTTTTTTTCTCTTCGGGGTTGTAACGAAAAAAAACGTAATATAAATATGAAGATGTAAATGGGTTTTGGGATCAATTTATATTATACTCTTCAAGACCACTCCCCCCCCCCCAAACCATCTCACCCCCCCTCACACAAACACTACTAAACGTTCTCTTTAACGCCCCACACCTCCAGTGTTCAGTGTTTCTAAAACTATGTCACTGTTATGTGAGAGAGCCCCGTTGTGTGGCGCATCAAATATCCCAAAAGCCTTTTGGCTAAGCCATAAAATCTTTGAGTTAATATACACGTTCTTCATTCACTAACTATACTCGCCAGTTCTGGCGCTCCGCTAGACAATGGTGTGCCGCCTACTTGGCGATAGATTGCACATGTCCGCGTGGCCATTCATTATGCAAACGACAAATTCGCCAAACAACTCTTGTTCAGTGTGAGAGTTTACAAATAATTCGACAACAAAAAATGGTCTCTTCAATTTGCTGAGAGACTTATCTCATTAAGCCGTTGAGTCAGAGATTATTGCGCCTAGATCTTGAACGTGTTCTAACTCAAATACATTCTGTCTATTTTTATCATACCCAGTTTCTTTCACACTCACACCACGGGTTCTATCAATTATGCAGCGATAAGGCAACAAGTTTGTGCTTAGCTCCCCCTGGAAACAAGGGATGTTTTACGATCGATTATCTACCCCTCTTGTGACCAGTTTTCACAACCAAACGTTCAAACTCATCAAATATTCTAACCGTGTTCAAACAGATGGAGGGCCGTTATTCATGGGGGCGGGTGGACCTCCCAACATACACTAACAGCAATTGTGCATGGTGGGGCTGGCCACCTTCCCGTAATAATAGTCAAAGCAGGATTTCTAATAATTCATTCAATCTTCCCAACAAATTATAATTCGACCTGCTCCACTATGTTTTTAAAGTCATCTCCCCCCACCCCTTTTTTTGATGTTCTGCATGATACAGACGTGCAAAAGTTTGCTGACCTCTGGTATGTAGGTCACGTTTGTCACACACAAAAAAACAATAAACGGTTCATATTTTTTCTGCAAACATTTATGAACCGAAAAATAATAATTTACCTGAAGATTTGTTGTTAATTTATGTGAAGAAACAGTCAACCTAAAACGCCTACAGCACCTTAATCTAAGAGAATGCAAAAATCTGAAATCGAACCCGGAGATGCAGTCCCGTATGTGGTATGACATTGACAGAATGAAAAATGGCGACAACTCCTGCGACGTTGCTGGTGCCAAGCTGTATCCAGGGAACAACGTATAACCCTAAAATGAAAATCTTACGAAACTATCGTCACAGTTTGATGGACGAATGCAAGGAAAAAAATACATATCAAATGTATCTATGAAAAGTTTGAGCACCACTGCACCCAAGCCAGGGTGTCATAGAGATGAAGGGGAGAACAATGGCGTTTTAAAGAAAAAGTCCATTCCCGGACAGGAAGAAATATCTTCTGAAAGATTCCAACAAGCAGGGCCCTCATTTCACGGCCGGCAGGAGCATGAATCATTTATGCTGGCCACTGTCTAACACAGCACAGTGGAATTGTTTCTGTGAGGAGTGGCGGTTGTTGTTGTTGTTGCTGTTGTTGTTGGTGGGGTATAAACGGTGGCGTGGCTTTGTATGAGCTTGTTTTAGGAACATTTGAATAATTAAGAAAGTTAATTGAAAAAAGCCGGCCATTTCTTGGTCGCCGCTGTTGTTGACTGTGTTGTCATGCATTATGTGTGGTGGGCCGTGAATGGGTAAAGACATGGCGAGGGGGGGGGAGAGTGTGGAACAGAAGAAAGACTTATGTCTGTTGTCTGGTAGATGATTATCGTTGCATACTTAAGCGGTGTTCGCGTGACGGCTGATAGACTCAAGCAATACTCGGGACTGAAATAAGATAGCGTAGAACGACTCTAAACCTCTCGTGGTTTACGTCGAGTTGTCTCATGACTGACGTGGGGCTGTCAATGGATCGCATGCTCTTCCTACAAGTATCCTAAATGAACCGACTGACCTTCGTACGATCTTTGTGAAGGAATCTAACGCCCTCCCGTGGTGTATTTCAAATCAATCGAAATACCTGCCCAATAGTGTAATCAATTAACCTAATGCCCTGACTTCGTTACGAGTGTTATACATCTAAATGACCCGAACTCCCTTCGTGTGACCACCTTGAATGACCAAATAGGATCATACCGTTCCAAGGCTCTCAACAGTCTGGACGATATTTTCCTTTACACGCATTCCTTTACACGCATTCCTTTACACGCATTCATTTACACATATGCTTCCTTGATGGGAAAGTTAGAGTCTCATGTCACCAAATGTTGTCCAACTTTCATGTATTTCACCTCGGGTGTGTCATTGTAAAAAAAAAAAAGTGTTTGGGGAAATGTCTTAAAAAATATCAAAACCCTCAAACCCGAAATGTCCCTAAGTTGTGTGACGTCATTAAATGACCTACTAATTGTACGTACCAAATCAGCGGTCTCCTAAAATTGGGGTCGCGCCGCCTTATTTCCTTTTTAAAATTGCTTGGTATGAACGAAATAAAGAACATATATGAAAAAAAGCAAATACATTTGAAAAGAATATATGATGACATAATACCTGAGAGTTAATAGACAGCTACTTTGATGTTGAGCAGGTTGGTGGGTGGAAATCCCACGTCCACCAGTACAAACCCACTTCTACCTAAACCCTCACATTCACATCCTATGAGCCACATCATCGACCTCCTCCAAATCAAAACCCTTTAGTGTGGGGATTACTCTTGCAGAAGTATTCCAAATGGGTTACTCTCTCTTTCCTCCAGTATCTGCAATACTTTGTCCAGCCCACCGCGCACAGCCTGTTAGACACAGGTCAAGAGATGAATTACATCGGACATCACAGGGACGCTCACGCGTCAGTGGTCAGCTTGTAGCTTTATTCTTTCCGCCCAACAAAGATCACACCGCGAGAGACGCGTGTGTGGCTCCACCGAACTGTGGCCCACCTCATTTTATGTTGTCTCTTTTATCGGCACGTCATCTCTCATAAGATAAGATTAAATAATATAATAAAAGATAAGATGACAAATAAATTGATTAAGTTGAACATATTTATTTTATTTTCAGCATATTTGTTAAAAAAAGGAAGACAAAGAAAACGATGGGAAGATAATATCAAAGAATGGACGGGATTAAAACTAGGCGATGCTATGCGTAGGGCAGAAGACCGAGAGGAATGGAGAAGAATAGTGTACATGTCATCTGTGGCGCCCCAACGGTCGAAGGACTACGGGACCTGATGATGATGATGATATTAAAATATTTTGTTAATCAGTCTGATTAAAAACACAATTCTTGCGCTATAACAATTCAAACGGAGGACATTGTATAGTACCACCCAAGCACACGATGCAGCCGGCTTTGTCGTAAAACCTGGCTTCCTAAATAATACATATACTCTTAAGATTGAATATTTAATGTTTAAACTGCTGGTTAATTCTGACAGATCGCGGAGCGCGTGAAATTCTTTATCTTTCTTCCTGTCCAAAACTCTTAGGGAAAAGATTCTCCCCTGACCCAGCTGATCTTAACTCGTATGTCCTATAGCAGTGGTGAACGAACAGGTTTTCTTTTAAAACCACAAATAGGATATAAACCAGTGGTTCCCAACCTTCCTAAGGCCGCCACCGTTCACCACAGTTCATCATGTTGTGGCGACCCCCCAATCACAAAATTAATTTCGTCGCCACTTCATAACTGTAGTGTATATGTTTTCAGATGGTCTTAGGCGACCACTGGGAAAGGGTCGCTCGACCCCAAAAGGGGTCGTGACCCACATGTTGAGAACCGGTGATATAAACGAACATCTTGGGGCAGTGAATGCCAACTGCATCTGGCCTATGTAATGGAGAAACACTTCCAGCGTATTTTCGCTGTGGTAACTGGTGAAGCGGCATCTAGCATAACCTCAAGCCTTACCTTGTTAACGTCGGTCTGTATTAGACTTCCGTTAGATTACGTCACTCTGTCTTAGTCGTCCGTTAGTTTGTATTACGCTAAAAAATATTTTTTTATATTAAATTTTTTTTTAAAAATTAAGAATTTTGTTAACTTATTTAATCACCTTAATTTGGTAAATGTACGTCATATTTAAAACTTGTATTCTCCGGGTAAATGGGCTTAATTATACATTCTCAATTTAAAAAGTCTATGATTTTCTCGTTTCCAAATCTAAGGGGTCGCGTCGGCGCAAAAAAATATATACCTTGGGGTAGTGGATAAAAAGTTACCCCGACCCCTGTCTTAAAGAAAATAATACTTGTATGTTTAAAAGCAGAAATTGTACACATTTAGTGAATCCACATTCTGACTTGTCTCGTGGATATCTTGAATAGTAACTCGAGCCACGTCCGTGACAAACAAATATGTAAAACATAGATATGCAGACCACGGAAGATCTGACAGGGGCGTGGGGGGGGGGGGGGTGCGAGTCTGGCTGGTCATATTTGTCCGGGGTTCAATAGACCTCTTAATTTTACTTATTTAGTGGGTAATGTATCTTGCTGTCAGCGGTTATTGGTTAATCGTTAGCCTTGTTCACATTTGAGAATCCGTGTAAGTTCTTTAGCAAAAAATTAAGTTACATATAGAAATTAATAGCATCTCAAATGAATCTCAAATGAACAAATCTATTTCAAAATTCTTTCCCTATACACAAGCATTCATATTTTTGTACATTTATTTGCCTCTTCTCGCGTTATCTGCGTCCATCCACCCTAGAAAGGCAATAAAGAAACAATTATGATGGACCGGATCAATACCCGCATGTGTTTTCTAAGCTAACGATACCATCTCTAAAATAGCAATTACATAAAACATAGATAGATCGATACTTTGGCCCTTTTTGTGTTGTCTCTGTATCTCCCCCTCCTCGCCCTCCCCCCTCACATACACCCCCCCCCACTCCTTAAGATGTCTTGACGCCATGATATTGTCGCTTGGAGCGCTGGGTCATGTCGAATATTTGCGTGGCTCTCCTCTAACTTTGTAGTGTGGCCTTTTAGTTCTGCGATACAGAGTTTACACGCGACGTGGAATCGATTACGCGTCAAGGTATCGGTTGTCCAGGGCGAATTAACTTCAAAAGGTTCCTTCAATTATTTAAAACTGAAAAAAAATATATTGTTTGTTTCTTGCCGGTGAAAGACGCCTTGTAACTTTTTTATATAAGACATTGTTACAGATATATACCAACCATTTGTATGTTTTCCAAAATTCGACTTGTATAAATGGTCGGCAAGGTGTTAGCCCATTGTATATAGTCAGATACAGACGTTAAGCAAGGCTTGATCTATCTATCTATTTTCTATCTATCTATCTATCTATCTATATATCTATCTATCTATCTATCTATCTATCTATCTATCTATCTATCTATCTATCTATCTATCTATCTATCTATTATCTATCTATCTATCCATCCGTCTGTCTGTCTGTCTTTCTGGCTGACTGTCTTTCCGTCTGTCTGTCTGTCTGGTGTATACGTGAGACGGTGAGCGGCTACGGGTGACAGATGGTCTCGTGTCATCATCAGTTCGCGTGCCCCCTAAGCCTGGCACCATCATTAAATCAGCTTTCCTCTCCCCCGTTATTATCGAGAACTTACGGCCCTCGCCCTACCCTCAAACTACGACCATACATCGTCTGGACGAGGGTCAACTATGTATTAGGTGGCCAGGTAATAATGGCGTAAAGTCTACATCAGTGGTTCTAACGTTGCTTTTCTCCATTCTTCATATAAAGTGCCCTAGACATTCATTATAAACACGTACGAAAATCTACTCTTAAATAAAACAGTGTAAAAAAAAAAATCCTAAGATAAAGACATGGGCTCTCCACCTGTGACAATGCATTTTATTGACACACTATAAAATCCACAAAAATAAAAACTAACATTGAAACCGTTCATATGCCACATTTAACGGAACAATTTGTTCTTGTTGTTTTAACTAGTTCGCTGTTCATTTGACACATTTGTTACAGATCTCTTAAATAACGTTTGAAAGAAGACACATTTGTTACAGATCTCTTAAATAACGTTTGAAAGAAGACACATTTGTTACAGATCTCTTAAATAACGTTTGAAAGAAGACACATTTGTTACAGATCTCTTAAATAACGTTTGAAAGAAGACACATTTGTTACAGATCTCTTAAATAACGTTTGAAAGAAGACACATTTGTTACAGATCTCTTAAATAACGTTTGAAAGAAGACACATTTGTTACAGATCTCTTAAATAACGTTTGAAAGAAGACACATTTGTTACAGATCTCTTAAATAACGTTTGAAAGAAGACACATTTGTTACAGATCTCTTAAATAACGTTTGAAAGAAGACACATTTGTTACAGATCTCTTAAATAACGTTTGAAAGAAGACAAATTTGTTACAGATCTCTTAAATAACGTTTGAAAGAAGACACATTTGTTACAGATCTCTTAAATAACGTTTGAAAGAAGACACATTTGTTACAGATCTCTTAAATAACGTTTGAAAGAAGACACATTTGTTACAGATCTCTTAAATAACGTTTGAAAGAAGACACATTTGTTACAGATCTCTTAAATAACGTTTGAAAGAAGACACATTTGTTACAGATCTCTTAAATAACGTTTGAAAGAAGACACATTTGTTACAGATCTCTTAAATAACGTTTGAAAGAAGACACATTTGTTACAGATCTCTTAAATAACGTTTGAAAGAAGACACATTTGTTACAGATCTCTTAAATAACGTTTGAAAGAAGACACATTTGTTACAGATCTCTTAAATAACGTTTGAAAGAAGACACATTTGTTACAGATCTCTTAAATAACGTTTGAAAGAAGACACATTTGTTACAGATCTCTTAAATAACGTTTGAAAGAAGACACATTTGTTACAGATCTCTTAAATAACGTTTGAAAGAAGACACATTTGTTACAGATCTCTTAAATAACGTTTGAAAGAAGACACATTTGTTACAGATCTCTTAAATAACGTTTGAAAGAAGACACATTTGTTACAGATCTCTTAAATAACGTTTGAAAGAAGACACATTTGTTACAGATCTCTTAAATAACGTTTGAAAGAAGACACATTTGTTACAGATCTCTTAAATAACGTTTGAAAGAAGACACATTTGTTACAGATCTCTTAAATAACGTTTGAAAGAAGACACATTTGTTACAGATCTCTTAAATAACGTTTGAAAGAAGACACATTTGTTACAGATCTCTTAAATAACGTTTGAAAGAAGACACATTTGTTACAGATCTCTTAAATAACGTTTGAAAGAAGACACATTTGTTACAGATCTCTTAAATAACGTTTGAAAGAAGACACATTTGTTACAGATCTCTTAAATAACGTTTGAAAGAAGACACATTTGTTACAGATCTCTTAAATAACGTTTGAAAGAAGACACATTTGTTACAGATCTCTTAAATAACGTTTGAAAGAAGACACATTTGTTACAGATCTCTTAAATAACGTTTGAAAGAAGACACATTTGTTACAGATCTCTTAAATAACGTTTGAAAGAAGACACATTTGTTACAGATCTCTTAAATAACGTTTGAAAGAAGACACATTTGTTACAGATCTCTTAAATAACGTTTGAAAGAAGACACATTTGTTACAGATCTCTTAAATAACGTTTGAAAGAAGACACATTTGTTACAGATCTCTTAAATAACGTTTGAAAGAAGACACATTTGTTACAGATCTCTTAAATAACGTTTGAAAGAAGACACATTTGTTACAGATCTCTTAAATAACGTTTGAAAGAAGACACATTTGTTACAGATCTCTTAAATAACGTTTGAAAGAAGACACATTTGTTACAGATCTCTTAAATAACGTTTGAAAGAAGACACATTTGTTACAGATCTCTTAAATAACGTTTGAAAGAAGACACATTTGTTACAGATCTCTTAAATAACGTTTGAAAGAAGACACATTTGTTACAGATCTCTTAAATAACGTTTGAAAGAAGACACATTTGTTACAGATCTCTTAAATAACGTTTGAAAGAAGACACATTTGTTACAGATCTCTTAAATAACGTTTGAAAGAAGACACATTTGTTACAGATCTCTTAAATAACGTTTGAAAGAAGACACATTTGTTACAGATCTCTTAAATAACGTTTGAAAGAAGACACATTTGTTACAGATCTCTTAAATAACGTTTGAAAGAAGACACATTTGTTACAGATCTCTTAAATAACGTTTGAAAGAAGACACATTTGTTACAGATCTCTTAAATAACGTTTGAAAGAAGACACATTTGTTACAGATCTCTTAAATAACGTTTGAAAGAAGACACATTTGTTACAGATCTCTTAAATAACGTTTGAAAGAAGACACATTTGTTACAGATCTCTTAAATAACGTTTGAAAGAAGACACATTTGTTACAGATCTCTTAAATAACGTTTGAAAGAAGACACATTTGTTACAGATCTCTTAAATAACGTTTGAAAGAAGACACATTTGTTACAGATCTCTTAAATAACGTTTGAAAGAAGACACATTTGTTACAGATCTCTTAAATAACGTTTGAAAGAAGACACATTTGTTACAGATCTCTTAAATAACGTTTGAAAGAAGACACATTTGTTACAGATCTCTTAAATAACGTTTGAAAGAAGACACATTTGTTACAGATCTCTTAAATAACGTTTGAAAGAAGACACATTTGTTACAGATCTCTTAAATAACGTTTGAAAGAAGACACATTTGTTACAGATCTCTTAAATAACGTTTGAAAGAAGACACATTTGTTACAGATCTCTTAAATAACGTTTGAAAGAAGACACATTTGTTACAGATCTCTTAAATAACGTTTGAAAGAAGACACATTTGTTACAGATCTCTTAAATAACGTTTGAAAGAAGACACATTTGTTACAGATCTCTTAAATAACGTTTGAAAGAAGACACATTTGTTACAGATCTCTTAAATAACGTTTGAAAGAAGACACATTTGTTACAGATCTCTTAAATAACGTTTGAAAGAAGACACATTTGTTACAGATCTCTTAAATAACGTTTGAAAGAAGACACATTTGTTACAGATCTCTTAAATAACGTTTGAAAGAAGACACATTTGTTACAGATCTCTTAAATAACGTTTGAAAGAAGACACATTTGTTACAGATCTCTTAAATAACGTTTGAAAGAAGACACATTTGTTACAGATCTCTTAAATAACGTTTGAAAGAAGACACATTTGTTACAGATCTCTTAAATAACGTTTGAAAGAAGACACATTTGTTACAGATCTCTTAAATAACGTTTGAAAGAAGACACATTTGTTACAGATCTCTTAAATAACGTTTGAAAGAAGACACATTTGTTACAGATCTCTTAAATAACGTTTGAAAGAAGACACATTTGTTACAGATCTCTTAAATAACGTTTGAAAGAAGACACATTTGTTACAGATCTCTTAAATAACGTTTGAAAGAAGACACATTTGTTACAGATCTCTTAAATAACGTTTGAAAGAAGACACATTTGTTACAGATCTCTTAAATAACGTTTGAAAGAAGACACATTTGTTACAGATCTCTTAAATAACGTTTGAAAGAAGACACATTTGTTACAGATCTCTTAAATAACGTTTGAAAGAAGACACATTTGTTACAGATCTCTTAAATAACGTTTGAAAGAAGACACATTTGTTACAGATCTCTTAAATAACGTTTGAAAGAAGACACATTTGTTACAGATCTCTTAAATAACGTTTGAAAGAAGACACATTTGTTACAGATCTCTTAAATAACGTTTGAAAGAAGACACATTTGTTACAGATCTCTTAAATAACGTTTGAAAGAAGACACATTTGTTACAGATCTCTTAAATAACGTTTGAAAGAAGACACATTTGTTACAGATCTCTTAAATAACGTTTGAAAGAAGACACATTTGTTACAGATCTCTTAAATAACGTTTGAAAGAAGACACATTTGTTACAGATCTCTTAAATAACGTTTGAAAGAAGACACATTTGTTACAGATCTCTTAAATAACGTTTGAAAGAAGACACATTTGTTACAGATCTCTTAAATAACGTTTGAAAGAAGACACATTTGTTACAGATCTCTTAAATAACGTTTGAAAGAAGACACATTTGTTACAGATCTCTTAAATAACGTTTGAAAGAAGACACATTTGTTACAGATCTCTTAAATAACGTTTGAAAGAAGACACATTTGTTACAGATCTCTTAAATAACGTTTGAAAGAAGACACATTTGTTACAGATCTCTTAAATAACGTTTGAAAGAAGACACATTTGTTACAGATCTCTTAAATAACGTTTGAAAGAAGACACATTTGTTACAGATCTCTTAAATAACGTTTGAAAGAAGACACATTTGTTACAGATCTCTTAAATAACGTTTGAAAGAAGACACATTTGTTACAGATCTCTTAAATAACGTTTGAAAGAAGACACATTTGTTACAGATCTCTTAAATAACGTTTGAAAGAAGACACATTTGTTACAGATCTCTTAAATAACGTTTGAAAGAAGACACATTTGTTACAGATCTCTTAAATAACGTTTGAAAGAAGACACATTTGTTACAGATCTCTTAAATAACGTTTGAAAGAAGACACATTTGTTACAGATCTCTTAAATAACGTTTGAAAGAAGACACATTTGTTACAGATCTCTTAAATAACGTTTGAAAGAAGACACATTTGTTACAGATCTCTTAAATAACGTTTGAAAGAAGACACATTTGTTACAGATCTCTTAAATAACGTTTGAAAGAAGACACATTTGTTACAGATCTCTTAAATAACGTTTGAAAGAAGACACATTTGTTACAGATCTCTTAAATAACGTTTGAAAGAAGACACATTTGTTACAGATCTCTTAAATAACGTTTGAAAGAAGACACATTTGTTACAGATCTCTTAAATAACGTTTGAAAGAAGACACATTTGTTACAGATCTCTTAAATAACGTTTGAAAGAAGACACATTTGTTACAGATCTCTTAAATAACGTTTGAAAGAAGACACATTTGTTACAGATCTCTTAAATAACGTTTGAAAGAAGACACATTTGTTACAGATCTCTTAAATAACGTTTGAAAGAAGACACATTTGTTACAGATCTCTTAAATAACGTTTGAAAGAAGACACATTTGTTACAGATCTCTTAAATAACGTTTGAAAGAAGACACATTTGTTACAGATCTCTTAAATAACGTTTGAAAGAAGACACATTTGTTACAGATCTCTTAAATAACGTTTGAAAGAAGACACATTTGTTACAGATCTCTTAAATAACGTTTGAAAGAAGACACATTTGTTACAGATCTCTTAAATAACGTTTGAAAGAAGACACATTTGTTACAGATCTCTTAAATAACGTTTGAAAGAAGACACATTTGTTACAGATCTCTTAAATAACGTTTGAAAGAAGACACATTTGTTACAGATCTCTTAAATAACGTTTGAAAGAAGACACATTTGTTACAGATCTCTTAAATAACGTTTGAAAGAAGACACATTTGTTACAGATCTCTTAAATAACGTTTGAAAGAAGACACATTTGTTACAGATCTCTTAAATAACGTTTGAAAGAAGACACATTTGTTACAGATCTCTTAAATAACGTTTGAAAGAAGACACATTTGTTACAGATCTCTTAAATAACGTTTGAAAGAAGACACATTTGTTACAGATCTCTTAAATAACGTTTGAAAGAAGACACATTTGTTACAGATCTCTTAAATAACGTTTGAAAGAAGACACATTTGTTACAGATCTCTTAAATAACGTTTGAAAGAAGACACATTTGTTACAGATCTCTTAAATAACGTTTGAAAGAAGACACATTTGTTACAGATCTCTTAAATAACGTTTGAAAGAAGACACATTTGTTACAGATCTCTTAAATAACGTTTGAAAGAAGACACATTTGTTACAGATCTCTTAAATAACGTTTGAAAGAAGACACATTTGTTACAGATCTCTTAAATAACGTTTGAAAGAAGACACATTTGTTACAGATCTCTTAAATAACGTTTGAAAGAAGACACATTTGTTACAGATCTCTTAAATAACGTTTGAAAGAAGACACATTTGTTACAGATCTCTTAAATAACGTTTGAAAGAAGACACATTTGTTACAGATCTCTTAAATAACGTTTGAAAGAAGACACATTTGTTACAGATCTCTTAAATAACGTTTGAAAGAAGACACATTTGTTACAGATCTCTTAAATAACGTTTGAAAGAAGACACATTTGTTACAGATCTCTTAAATAACGTTTGAAAGAAGACACATTTGTTACAGATCTCTTAAATAACGTTTGAAAGAAGACACATTTGTTACAGATCTCTTAAATAACGTTTGAAAGAAGACACATTTGTTACAGATCTCTTAAATAACGTTTGAAAGAAGACACATTTGTTACAGATCTCTTAAATAACGTTTGAAAGAAGACACATTTGTTACAGATCTCTTAAATAACGTTTGAAAGAAGATACATTTGTTACAGATCTCTTAAATAACGTTTGAAAGAAGACACATTTGTTACAGATCTCTTAAATAACGTTTGAAAGAAGACACATTTGTTACAGATCTCTTAAATAACGTTTGAAAGAAGACACATTTGTTACAGATCTCTTAAATAACGTTTGAAAGAAGACACATTTGTTACAGATCTCTTAAATAACGTTTGAAAGAAGACACATTTGTTACAGATCTCTTAAATAACGTTTGAAAGAAGACACATTTGTTACAGATCTCTTAAATAACGTTTGAAAGAAGACACATTTGTTACAGATCTCTTAAATAACCTTTGAAAGAAGATACATTTGTTACAGATCTCTTAAATAACGTTTGAAAGAAGACACATTTGTTACAGATCTCTTAAATAACGTTTGAAAGAAGACACATTTGTTACAGATCTCTTAAATAACGTTTGAAAGAAGACACATTTGTTACAGATCTCTTAAATAACGTTTGAAAGAAGACACATTTGTTACAGATCTCTTAAATAACGTTTGAAAGAAGACACATTTGTTACAGATCTCTTAAATAACGTTTGAAAGAAGACACATTTGTTACAGATCTCTTAAATAACGTTTGAAAGAAGACACATTTGTTACAGATCTCTTAAATAACGTTTGAAAGAAGACACATTTGTTACAGATCTCTTAAATAACGTTTGAAAGAAGACACATTTGTTACAGATCTCTTAAATAACGTTTGAAAGAAGATACATTTGTTACAGATCTCTTAAATAACGTTTGAAAGAAGACACATTTGTTACAGATCTCTTAAATAACGTTTGAAAGAAGACACATTTGTTACAGATCTCTTAAATAACGTTTGAAAGAAGACACATTTGTTACAGATCTCTTAAATAACGTTTGAAAGAAGACACATTTGTTACAGATCTCTTAAATAACCTTTGAAAGAAGATACATTTGTTACAGATCTCTTAAATAACGTTTGAAAGAAGACACATTTGTTACAGATCTCTTAAATAACGTTTGAAAGAAGACACATTTGTTACAGATCTCTTAAATAACGTTTGAAAGAAGACACATTTGTTACAGATCTCTTAAATAACGTTTGAAAGAAGACACATTTGTTACAGATCTCTTAAATAACGTTTGAAAGAAGACACATTTGTTACAGATCTCTTAAATAACGTTTGAAAGAAGACACATTTGTTACAGATCTCTTAAATAACGTTTGAAAGAAGACACATTTGTTACAGATCTCTTAAATAACGTTTGAAAGAAGACACATTTGTTACAGATCTCTTAAATAACGTTTGAAAGAAGACACATTTGTTACAGATCTCTTAAATAACGTTTGAAAGAAGACACATTTGTTACAGATCTCTTAAATAACGTTTGAAAGAAGACACATTTGTTACAGATCTCTTAAATAACGTTTGAAAGAAGACACATTTGTTACAGATCTCTTAAATAACGTTTGAAAGAAGACACATTTGTTACAGATCTCTTAAATAACGTTTGAAAGAAGATACATTTTCAAACAAAACAAAAAAATAAATCATTCTCACCCTGAGGAAGTTTGATATCTAAATAAATGTAGTAACATGTGTAACAAGGTTAATATAGTTTATACGACAACAATTTTTTTTTATTTTCTTTAAAGATATAATGACTATGACCCTGTTGTGAATGGATGTCCTTAAAAAAAAACAACTAGGTTTGAGATGGCATACGATAGTCCTAGGTCAGCGGTAGTCCTAGGTCAGCGGTAGTCCGAGGTCAGCGGTAGTCCGAGGTCAGCGGTAGTCCGAGGTCAGCGGTAGTCCGAGGTCAGCGGTAGTCCGAGGTCAGCGGTAGTCCTAGGTCAGCGGTAGTCCTAGGTCAGCGGTAGTCCGAGGTCAGCGGTAGTCCTAGGTCAGGGGTAGTCCGAGGTCAGCGGTAGTCCGAGGTCAGCGGTAGTCCTAGGTCAGTGGTAGATCGAGGTCAGCGGTAGTCCGAGGTCAGCGGTAGTCCGAGGTCAGCGATAGTCAGAGGTCAGCGGTAGTCCAAGGTCAGCTGTAGTCCTAGGTCAGCGGTAGGCGGAGGTCAGCGGTAGTCCGAGGTCAGCGGTAGTCCGAGGTCAGCGGTAGTCCGAGGTCAGCGGTATTCCTAGGTCAGCGGTAGACCGAGGTCAGCGGTAGTCCGAGGTCAGCAATAGTCCGAGGCCAGCGGTAGTCCGAGGTCAGCGATAGTCCGAGGTCAGCGATAGTCCGAGGTCAGCGATCCATGGAAAATATGGCTCGGGACCCACTAACCCAAGACATTGTCTAAGTAAACTAGAGAATCACACCAGCTAAGCTTACACAAAAATATCAGTTTATTTGACAAGCCAGCTCTTCTGCACTACCTAAACCTTAATAGTTACATCTACGTCCCCACCTCCCACACACACACTCACACACACATTTACAAGCTGTCTCCGTCCCTGTAAATCTACATTGAAACTAATATCCGCCATTCTGTGTGAAATCCTTTCGATTCCCTTCCCTACCCCCCACCCCTATCTTTCTCTATCCGTGGAGCACCTCGCACAAGTGATATAATTCAATTACGGGTTTCGCTTCAGCTTGGCTCACTCTTGTTCTGTCCCCTTTAAACATCTGCTCCTCCTCTTGTTTTCCTTCCATAAATAGATCAAACATACGGACAAGCGTGGCAAACATAACCAAAAAAAATTGACTGAATAATATATACATACGACATACGTACAAACTGACTGAACATATGGCCATAATACATATAACCCAGAATGTGTTTCTAGTTCATCAAACAATCTTCTCTCTCTCTCTCTGAAACTAGAAACATTTGACCTCATAACCATATTAGAAAATAAAATTGCACATTTTTTTTGTGAGTAGCTAATGTCAATCTATAATTCTATTTCTGCCCAATCTTCTGTGCAGAATTTTAAGGACAATTTAAACAGCTACCAATAACGGCTACAGTACACGTTTCTTGTAATACGTTCAATGATTTATTTTTAAACCTGAGCTTTATTGGATATGGATATAGAAATTATTTTTAATCTTGTAAAAACGGTACCCATAAACATATTAGAACAAAAGAAAATATTGGGAAATCCCAATAATGTTATTACTCGGCTAAATTTTTCACATGAATCCATGACGTAAATTCGTACTTTCGGTACAGAAAATTGAAGCAATCTCCAACCCACAAAATGAAAGTGACAATTTAATTTCATTGCGCTGCTTTAGTCTGTAGGCGTTCAAGCTGTGTTAGAGATTATTACAGTTGCAAATTATAGACCGGAAAAAATCATGCAAAACTGATATCTTTACAACTATTTCATTAAGATGTATAGTTAAGAACTGTTGAAGACGGTTGGTTTCCTCTCCAACGACTGACCAAGTGATGTCACAATAATTTTTTTTCCCCAATTTGATGTCAGGGTTCATCCAAAATTATGTGAGGCTCTTCAAATATTTGTTTGAGTCCAAGATTTTTTTTTTTACATCCCTCCGATCAAACACAGCTAGAACAAGGTTAAAACAGCTAGGTTGGTCAATTACACCCCTGTTACATGCCAGAGTTGGAATCACGTTGTAACGTCCGAGTTAGAGTCAAGGTTTGGTGCTGTATTCTCATATTTAGACACGTGCAAAGTTTCCCCGCAATTGAAACCCCAACAAACGCCGCCCCTCCCCCCAAACCTCTAACAGCCCCCCAATCCATGTCCGAGCTCTTATCAAAGGGTTGAAAGAAGTGCAGTTCTCAATGTGAGCGCAGCTGACACTCGCTGTTTATAGAACCGGGGCAGGATGTGTACCTGGGTTGATAATTCTTTTAAGTGATGAGCCGGGAGGAGGCATGGTGGGTAACCCCCCCCCCCCCCGAATCTCCCAACCACACCCCCATTCGAGTATTTGGTAAATTATCATTACATAATTACTTTTAAAAGATGTGCGACTTAAATGTTTCCTGGGTATCACAAGAGCAATGGCGCGGAGGTCTAGAAGTGATGGCCTTCTGTTTTCATGTTGCAAACAAAAAATGTGCACACAATCCTTAACTGTGTCGTTTCTCTCCTTCCCTGTCTGCTAAACAAATGAAATTGTCATTTTCTCTTTCATTTATGTGCCCACCCTTTGATCCGCCACCGTTTTTCCCGTATTCCTTTACTTGATTTACTTCACCAAATAATTTATTGTCCTCAAATTCCCCCCTCCCCCCTCTTTTTTTCTCTCTCTCTCTCTCTCTCGTGTCTCTGTAAACATGATTTATTGCCCCTAGATTGAATTCTTTGAAAATCTAAAACATTAAGTGTGAACATTGCTCTTAAACTCAACTGACCTGAGATTCTCTCAAATCTCCACCGAAACCACACGCAAACGCCGCCTTTGACCCCCAACAAGCACCAATTTTTCCATTTAAAGTTTTTTTTTGTTATTGTTTTGTTTTACCTGCGCGCCAGCACCTGGACAGGTAAATCAAATTGCTGAACTCCTGTCCTAAAATCTTCTCCCTTCCGTTCACCAACTTCCCACACAGTTTGAAATGCACTACGTCAATTTTTTTTTTTACCCTTATTAATTTCACAGTTATATTTTTGTCAATGACAATTTCACAGAATTGTGCGATATCCAGCTGGAATACAAGTTGTATGGTGCATTATGGGATTACGGCTAATGCTATGTACAGACCTGTTTACCCTACGCTTTCGCCGTAATAACTACGCCTTAGACTTCGGCACTACGACGAGCCTAAAAAAAAACCTAGGGTTTCGGGAGGTTTTTTTTAACGTTTGTTGGGCTTAATTTTAATACAAAATGATAACAAAGAGTGGTCGGGCGTTTAAAATAAGATGTTACCGCAATTTTTGTGTGTGTTAACACCGTAATCAATGGAATAAGAATAATCGTGTTTGGCCTTCTCGATCTCATTAAACCAACCATATCATTTATCTTTTAGAGAATTGCCGTTGCTAATAGTAAACTATATATACCAATGTGCTTGACGAAGACCTTCCTTTCACTTAAGAAACAAATTCGTACGACTATATCCTGTATATTTATTATTGTTAACTTACATAAGCAGTTGAGTGGATTTCCTTACACAATGTGTATTTTGATCGCAAACCATCCCTTCTCCCCCTCCCCCCCCCCCTTAAACTGATAATTGACCATACTACATTTTGAATCTTAAAACTGCGTTTTTGAGGGCTGACAACTATGGTGACAGTAACCCATGGGGTAAACAACTCTGTTTGGGTCGTCAAGATACAATCATATGCTGCTTACTCTTTCTTTTTTATAGCGAGCAATGTAAATTCCGGTATTGCTATTAAGTAACTGATTTTTGTTTGAACTATAAAGTTCACTTCATTTTTATGAACATTCGCTAACAAATCTATCGCCTGGCAGGAATATACACTCGAGACTCCACGGCACGCCCTCTCCCTGCTTATATATTATTATAACTTCTGAAATAATAATCACCGTTGCAAGTTTCCGCTATGATACACGCCAAATTTAGAGTCTTTTAAAACAAACAAACTTACGCAACCAGAAACATCACTGAAAAAGTTCGACCTGGCGCTCACCAAGTAACGTTTCACCATAGCGCGTCAAAATGCAATTGATTGGCGAGAAACCCGTAGGTCTGTACCGAAGTCTCGACGATGGGTTTCCGGAAGCCGCCGAAAAGAATTATTATTTTTTTTGACATAGTCATTGACAGCTGGCGTACAGCCGGCGCCCTTTCCCCATTGAGAGCCGTGTGGCAGGAGAGACACGGCTGAAAGGAAAACACGGCCGTTGTAAACTTTCTCACTGACACCTCCTGGTTACGCTGTCCCGGATGTTGTGTCTTTACCTCCAACACAAACGAGGCACTGATATTGTACAGAAGAAAGAAAGGCAGAAAGTGAGAGCCGAAATGGAAAAGTTTCTTTGGTTAACGAGCCCAACTAGGACGCGTGAAGTCACCACACAAACTACCGACTAGAATTCTGTTACTCAACCGCGCGTATGTCCAAGTGGCCCGACCCTGGTTCCGCCTCTGAGATCTGGTAGCGGGATGCAGGTACTTGAGGGTAAGGCAAGACCAGGTATAAATCTGATCCATCAATCACCAACTATATCTTGAAATTTTCAAGCACAGTTTATTTTCAAGTGCAAAAAAAAAAAAGTTGTTTTATTTTCTTTTTTAACACAGTCTCTAAAGTTGTATTCTTGAAAATGTATGCCTTGATGTCCTTGAACACAATGGCATGTCATCTAGCACATTGACATGTGGTCTAACGCATTGACATGTCATCTAACACATTGACATGTCATCTAACAAATTGGCGTGTCATCTAGCATATTGAAATATCATCTAACACACTTACATTTGTTGCTGACTGGACAACGCTTGAAGATCTGAGTTACCAATGCCCCCCCCCCACTTGCGTTAAGCCCACTCCCAATTTTTACAATGATTTTTTAAGGTCATATCAAGACGGGGTCCCACACCCCAGACCACGGGGTGCCTCACCCCAGATTTCAGGGTTCCTCAAACAAGACCACAGGGCCCCTCACCTCAGACCACATGGTCCCTCAACCCTGACCACAGGGTTCCTCAAACCAGACCAAAGGGTCCCTCACCCGAGACCACATGGCCCTTCACCCCAGATCACAGGACTGATCAACCCAGACCACAGTGTCCCACAACTCAGATCACAGGGTCCCTCAACCCTTACCACCGGTTTCCTCAAACTAGATCCAGGGTCCCTCACCCCCATATCACAAGGTCCTTCAACCCAGACAACATTGTTCCTCAACATAGACCACAGGGTCCCTCAACACAGGCCACAGGGTCTCTCCCCCAGAAGACAGGGTCCATCACCCCAGAACACAGGTTCCCTCACCCCAGATCATAGGGTCCCTCACCCCAGACCACATGGTTCATAAACCCAGACCGCAGGGTCTCTCACCCCAGATCACAGGGTCCTTCACCCCAGACCACAAAGTCCTTCACCCCAGACCACAAGGTCCTTCACCCCAGACCACAAGGTCCTTATCCCCAGACCACCAGGTCCTTCACCCCTGATCACAGGTTCCCTCACCCCAGACCACAAGGTCCATCACCCCTGACCACAAGGTATTTTAACAACCGTTTATCATATAACTGTAAACGAGTCTTCATGTTTGAACTTAGCACAGTGGGTGGATGTGCTGAATGAGCCTTATCTACACGTGCTGTTGATCTAAATTCCACAAAGCTCTCTCTCCATCCAAACTTACGAAGTCAAAAGTTCTATTGTTTCATATCATGTAGTATTGAAATATCGTTGGTGTCAATGGGTCACATTTTAGGAATCTCATTGGAAAACTTTCACTCTTGATCTTTTAGGATTTCAATAGAAAATGACATTATATCAAATAAATCTAGTCCATATTTTTATACACCCCAAGAGTCCAGTGACTTCATCTGGGGTCTATCGATTCGGAACGTTCTGCGTTTTTCTGTTTAATAAAATACTATTTTTATTTATTTATATTTGAATTCCAGTTGACGTCTGCGAGCATAAATTTCAAGAAATTCCAGATGGAAGAACTAAAAACGGCGGCTGTAAATCACCAGGTACATTGTGAACACATCGCAGAGATGGGATGGTAGATAGCGCTGTAATCTCGGAACCCAGGGGCGGCTGGGAATGTCTAAGGTTTTATGGGGATTTTCTAGGAGTTGAACTGGGACTGGGAGGAAGGACTAAATCTTTTTTTTTTCCGCAGCTGGAGTCTTAAATCGTTCTCCGACTCCAGTATCGAATGTATTAAGTCCCTGTACACGGGGGTAGGATCCCCTGCACCCCGGCGTAGTATTCAGCACACCGACGTAGGCGTAGGATCACTGTACACTTGCATAGTGTTCAACACGTCGGCGTAGGATCCCTGCACACTGTCGTAGCATACCTCACACCGGTGTAGCATCCTTGTACACAGGCGTAGTATACCTTACACCGGTAAGGGATCTCTGCACGATGGCTTGGTATCCCAGTGCTGAAGCTTAAGTTTCCGTAAGTGGGTCAATAATCCTGACCTGTGTTTGGCTGGATGGGACAAAATAAATCCAAGATAATAATTTTAATGAAAGATCTTAACAGAATGTTTCACGATTAAGTGAAAGTGGGTGGAACACATCGGGGGAAGACGACATCCTTTTCAAAGAAATTCCAATGTACGCAGTTGTATGTGGACTGGAGGAAAATAGAACGGGGAGAAACGGCGCGGAAGAGCAGCTTGACAAAGCGCATCGTCCGGTGGCGGACCTTTGGGAGTTCGGTTGACCTTTACCTCAATTCTGATAGGCTGGATAAAAGTTGAGCATGCATTTCTTTACCTAAATATATTGTGCTGAAAACGTCCTATTCCCCTTAAAGGATTCGGGGTTATTTCATTTTAGTTGGAGTCGTCAATCTGTTGTTATTGCTTGGGGATATTTTATGTTAAGATCTTTAAAAATGAAATTTAAATTTAAAAATAAGCACAGAAAGAACCAGTTAGCAAGAGATAAATATGAGATGGTTTTGGGGGGGGGGGGGAGTTGTTGGAAATAAGAAGTAATGGAATGTACAGAGAAGACGAGCGAATCATTGTAAACATTCGAGAGAAGAAAGATGTTCTTTCTTTTTATTTCTAGTATTTCTGAACTTCAATGTTACGCCTTGGAACCTTTTTCAAGGGTCGAAAACACGTGTATGTACCATGCCAATTGTCACAATACATAAAGTCTATAGCCATACTTTCTGTATGTTAATTAATACTGTGATCTGATGGATAGCCTGGAGCTGTCACTATGGTGTTCATTCCTTAACTTATCACTATCTCACTTTCTTTCATGAATCAAACAGGTCCGATTGTATAAATCACACAGTACCTTTGTTACGTGTTAAATAAAACAAATACATCATTGGCACTGGTAAATCCTTTGTAACATACATAGTTACACGTAAAGGATATAATACACACTTTCAATATCATTATGTTATAAATTAATACAATAGGAAAGTCCAACATGTCTGCCATCCACACCGTTAAACGTTAAATTCGTGTAATCTCTACTACTCAGAAAGTCATAAGTTCTCACTCCACTATGAAAAACTAGTTCCTGCATTTTCTCGTGATATAATTCATTATTGTCGAATCCCTACGCCATTGTGCAGTAGGAATAAATAATATTGCCACGTGACAGATCAAGGTTAACGTGTTGTATTACACCGATAAAAGTCATTTGACAAATATCAGTCAATATTTGTAAATTATGTTTTAACGTGCCACGCTAAGTTTTCATATACACCGACCGTTGCCTTCTCTGAGAGGCCCATATAGCTCAGAGAGATGGGGAAGGGTGGGGGGTTGGGCGCGGTGGAAGGGAGTTGCCTCATGTGTTTCGACTTCCTCGTCGGTTAAGAAAAAACGATTGTTTTAAACACATCCTTGCGCTAACGAGCTCCGTCATTGGATCAGCTGAGAATATATGGCAAGTTCCGATTGGCTCTGATGGCTGGGAAGAGAGCCTGCAAACTACAGAATTGAAATGGAAACCATTCATTCAAAAAAACTCTTACACAATAATGGCAGTATCCTGTAGTGGATTGAAGAGATAACTGTACACGCGCCAGGGGCGGATTAATAAAGGTTACCGTCTTTGGCCAATGAAGGCGTATACCAAAGTAGGTAATAATTCTTGGGGAATGGGGGGGGGGGGGGGTGGCGCTGATCCCTATGTCCGGTTGCATAAAATTCTCAAATAATGCTAATTTTGGGTTTATTGTTAATTTGGACTACGCCTCTGGAAAAAATTATTGTTTTATTTAATTATTTCTCTTTTAAACTCTTTGAATACGACGTTGTCATGGTTACTGAAGCAGAAATACACTCGACTTTAGATTCTGCATATGACGTCACTCAATTAATTTAGTTGAACTGAGAAATGACGAAATGCTAATATATATTTTTTACCGGACGTTTTCAGTATGAAAAATTTGGAAATGGAGAAAACGTCAGCGTTTGTTTTATTTCACCTCAATGGTCAGACTTATGGTCCGAATTTCTCTAACCTTTATGGCGGTCACAATCTGGACCCGGAGTCTTTAGGCATGTGTTGATCTTATTCAGCTGGGGAACCGATGGTAGGAGGTGTATGGGGTGATACCGGCTAAGGAACTGATGTTGTCTATCAGTAAAAGAAAAAAGAAAAAAAACAAGGGAGAGCAACTCCAGGTATTGGCGATTTCTGTCAGCGGGTTTTTCCCCCCTGATTCCCAAGAATGATGATGGAACGTACGGTGGCGCTAACTATTGCCAGACTGGAAGGTTTGCTGAACGGATTAAAGCCATTACAGACAGCCGAACATTCTCACGGGACAGACCGAGTGCGAGTAATGTTTGGGCACCTTCAGGATCACACTGTTTGTCATTCGGCTGTTTCTTTTTAAATGTCACGACTGTCTAGTGAATTTCCATTCAAAATTTGAATTGTCATTCAACCTTCAGAATTGTCATTGGGCTTTTGTCAAATGACAAAATAGAATCTGGAACACTTGATGTTCTCTCCAAAAGGACAGTGTTACTAATTGTGTCACACCATCTTATTTTGAGGATCGTTCGCAAGCATCTATTTATTTTTTAAAAAAACTGCAGTTTTTGTTGTTCTCTAAGTTTCATGAATGAACATCTCCATAGTCGCAACATTATAAAAAGGCAGACTGCTCTGACCTTAAGGCAATGCCGGATTGTAGAGCAGCAAAAGTGATCTACACGCAGATACCTGGGAGCAGACGGCTGACCGGTCCACCAGGCCTGAGATGGATTGACGCTGTAGACAAGGAAGTACACCTGCTAAGGGTTGGCGCATGGCGGCAGAAAGCCATGGATCGATCCGAATGGAAGGATCCTTGATGGAGCAGGCCAGGGCCCTACATGGGCTGTAGCGCCACTGATGATGATAACACCACGCCCTGCTTCAGTGGTGGATAGTAATTTTTCACTCACGGATGCGCTATGGTGTTAAAATGTTAGTTACGGTATAATCTTCAACCATCTTTTTTATTGTTGTTGTCTTTTTGGTCTAAGCTGTTTAACCATTGGGTGTAAGCTGGTCTAAGCTGTTTAACCATTTGGTGTAAGCTGTTCTAAGCTGTTTAACCATTTGGTGTAAGCTGTTCTAAGCTGTTTAACCATTTGGTGTAAGCTGTGTATCCATTGAGCCTAAGCTGCGCATCCATTGGTTTTAAGTTTTTTATCCATTACCTGTAAGCCGTGTACCAATTCGGTCCAAGCTGTGTATCCATTTGGTCTAAGCTTGTATCCATTAGGTCTAAGTTGTGTATCCATTGGGTCTAAGCTGTTTATCATTGTTCAAATCTGCCAAGTTTCTCATAACGAGGATAAAATTGAGGCCATTTAACAAAACTAAAGAACACTTTAACATTTTAAATATCGACCCTATGAAATAATTTTTTTTTAAACCTCGCGAACCGACAAAGTTACATATTTACTCTTGACAACTATTTGCTCCCCTAGATTCATTCCTAGGATTCTCTCAATGCAAAACTTAAATTAAACCAGTCACGCCTACAGACTGTCAAGTGGACGTTCTGTTCAGAGGGTATTTCGTCAATAGATGGATCAAAAGTGTCAACAAGAGTCTAATCCAGCAAATATTGGATGTTAATCTCTAATCCAGCAAATATTGGATGTTAATCTCTAAACCGCTTTCATGCGCAAGTATCAGCTGCACATAATTCAATAAAAAAAAAAATTTAATGATAAAGGCAGCTTGGCCATTTGATGACCGAGCGTGATGTAAAGCCAGAGAGGTATCATGTTCAAGAAAGTGATATAGGACAACAGGCGGCCATGATGGATGGGTAGTGGAGCCCGGATTAAAAATTTAGCACTGTGTAAATGCGCGGCGTTGTTGCTAGCTGTTCTAGCGCTTGTGTCCTCAGCCTATTAGGTTCATGTCATAACTATATTTCAGAGTCCTCAGCCTATTAGGTTCATGTCATAACTATATTTCAGAGTCCTCAGCCTATTAGGTTCATGTCATAACTATATTTCAGAGTCCTCTGCCTATTAGGTTCATGTCATAACTATATTTCAGAGTCCTCAGCCTATTAGGTTCATGTCATAACTATATTTCAGAGTCGTCAGCCTATTAGGTTCATTTCATAACTATATTTCAGAGTCCTCAGCCTATTAGGTTCATGTCATAACTATATTTCAGAGTCCTCAGCCTATTAGGTTCATGTCATAACTATATTTCAGAGTCCTCAGCCTATTAGGTTCATGTCATAACTATATTTCAGAGTCCTCAGCCTATTAGGTTCATGTCATAACTATATTTCAGAGTCCTCAGCCTATTAGGTTCATGTCATAACTATATTTCAGAGTCCTCAGCCTATTAGGTTCATGTCATAACTATATTTCAGAGTCCTCAGCCTATTAGGTTCATGTCATAACTATATTTCAGAGTCCTCAGCCTATTCGATTCATAGCTAAATATTTCAAAGCGCCCCTAGTATATTGACTTAATAGCTGTATATTGCAAAGAGTCCTCATCGTTTAGGGTTCAAAGCTATATATTTCAAAGAATTCTCAGCCTAGGGTTCATAGTTCATAGCTATATATTTCAAAGTGTCCTCAAACGATTGGCTTCATTTCAAAGTCCTCAGACTAGGCTTAATAGCTTTATTTCAGAAGCCCATTGTCTTAGATATTTCTTTTAAATTGAAATGTAATAAAGTTAAAACGGAAATGTTAGTATGTTCCAGACCATAGGCTTTACTGGATGGACTTATGGGTCAGTTGCAGGGTGTTTTTTTTTTAATGGTTAGAACTTGCTCTGTCTTAAGTGCATCATTTAGGTGGTCTCAGTCCTGGCATTTTATTTAATAGACAAGCCTGGAGTGGATAAGGTTAGTGAGAATCTTTTTTACTTTTGGTGCTGGGGTACTGGGAAGTATCCGTATCGACTGCACCACGACTCCAGGCGAACGACTCTCATTGGAGCATTGTCAACCATATTTTTAAAAATGTATTTACTTTTTTTTTTTTTTTAAATTAAGACTTAATATCCCGCAAAAATTGTTTTATACTACCCAGACTTAAAAGTCTTATTCATAAATCCAAGTCCTAGAAATGCTTCATAGCGCTTCGGTCGATTATTTCGGACTCGATTCTTTGATTTCTAAACTGATTGTCCTTCTCATCACAGACTAAAGAGTGATGTCACTTGTGATGTCACTTAATCATGAGGAATAGACTGTGAGACTTAATCAGGGAGAATAGTCTTTCAGATTTAATCATGGGGAATAGACTATGAGATTTAAACATTGGAAAATACTATGAGACTTAATCATAGTGTTTACATTATACTCGGACAGTATTTGGATACAAAACGAGTAAAATTATTTCAGCTACTGTGTGTGTGTGTGTGTGTGTTTGCATTACAATGTAAACGTCAAATAAACACCTTGTTTAACGCTTGTGCTGGATTCGTTGATATAAACACGTGGTCTAACTCCGCAGTCCTCTGTTGTCAATGTGCAGTGTTCTCTCATCAGATATACCAGAGGTTCTGAGGCACTTGTACTTTTATATTGGGCCTATTTTATAGGCCCTTTTTATGGGCCTTTATACTTCCGATTACGACTTGCTTGGCCCTTGTGTGGGGGCTATACCCCTCCCGTGATCAACCAATCAGACACGATTTCTATACTTACCTTAAGATGATCCCCCGTGTGATCATAAGGTCCATCAATCACACAATTTCATTATAATACATTAATATGCCGTCCGTTATCATTATAAGGTCCACCAATCACTTACTGGATGTGTCTATAATTACCTTAAGATGATGCCCGTGTCGTCAAATGGTCCACCAATCGGACGATGTGTCCTCTCTAACCTTTGATATGATCCCCTTTTCATCATAAGGTCCACCTATCACTGACTGTATCAGCCACCTATCCACAAGGTCTGTTTCCTCACGCCCGGCCCACGGTATAACAAAGATTCAACATCTTAAATGTATCAACTTACATTGGTAAGCAGTTTACAGGTAGCAACGTTAACCAGGTAAGACGGCGTACGTGATCAGTTGACACCATTAAACAATCTTCTTGCAGGTTCCCCTGTCCCTGCAAATGTCACACCGTCCCTCTGGGACCAGAAGATCAAATGTTACAAGGAACAAAACTGAAAATATGCGGACAGATTCCTATAGATGAGAGCCATCCTTGCAGCGGCGGGAGAACAGTACAGATTTAATGGTGTGGTCAGACGCCAGAAGCTGGTTCAGGTGAACTGAATGCTATGTGGCGGTGACATTTCTACCTGTAATCAGATTTCAAATTGCAAGTTTATTTCATGGTATGCTTTAAATGTACACGTGTCACAGATCACGTGTGTGAATGGTTCATATGTCGGAGATCACGTGTGTGAATGGTTCATGTGTCACAGATCACGTGTGTGAATGGTTCATGTGTCGGAGATCACGTGTGTGAATGGTTAATGTGTCACAGATCACGTGTGTGAATGGTTCATGTGTCACAGATCACGTGTGTGAATGGTTCATGTGTCGGAGATCACGTGTGTGAATGGTTCATGTGTCGGAGATCACGTGTGTGAATGGTTCATGTGTCGGAGATCACGTGTGTGAATGGTTCATGTGTCACAGATCACGTGTGTGAATGGTTCATGTGTCGGAGATCACGTGTGTGAATGGTTCATGTGTCGGAGATCACGTGTGTGAATGGTTCATGTGTCACAGATCACGTGTGTGAATGGTTCATATGTCACAGATCACGTGTGTGAATGGTTCATGTGTCACAGATCACGTGTGTGAATGGTTCATGTGTCGGAGATCACGTGTGTGAATGGTACATGTGTCGGAGATCACGTGTGTGAATGGTTCATGTGTCGGAGATCACGTGTGTGAATGGTTCATGTGTCGGAGATCGCGCTAGTGATAGTAAGCGTTTCAGATATAACGCTAGCAATATGCGAGTATTTGTTTACATGAATGAGATCACGCTATAGTAATGGTTCATGTTTCAGAGATTCCGCTAGTAATGGTTCATGTATCAGAGATCACGCTAGTAATGGTTCATGTTTCAGAGATCCCGCTATAAATGGGTCAAGTTTCAGAGATCACGCTAGTAATGGTTCATCTTTCAGAGATCCCGCTAGAATTGGTTCACGTTTCATAGATCACGCTAGTAATGGTTCATGTTTCAGAGATTCCGCTAGTAATGGTTCATGTATCAGAGATCACGCTAGTAATGGTTCATGTTTCAGAGATCCCGCTATAAATGGGTCAAGTTTCAGAGATCACGCTAGTAATGGTTCATGTTTCAGAGATCCCGCTAGAAATGTTTCACGTTTCATAGATCACGCTAGTAATGGTTCATGTTCCAGAGATCACGCTAGTACGGGTTTATGTTTCAGAGATCACGCTAGTAATGTTTCAGAGATCACGCTAGGAATGGTTCACGTTTCAGAGATCACGCTAGCACTTTTGTGTTTCTGAAATAATTTTTTTTTACAATTTTTATTTTTCAAATTCAGAACATAAAGAGTTGAACTCCGACCGACTGCCTTACTCACGACTCCACAGCAAGTGTATAAACTTGGTCATAGCTGTTGCTTGTACGAAGCTCACCCCTAAAGGGTCAACTTTGAAGGACGCCCCTGATTCCAATAATAACTCACGCATGCCCTTCTATATTAAGCGTGTTTCCACCAGCAACTGCGCGGGGGGGGGGGGGGGGGGCAGGTGTGGCTGCAAGCACCCCGGGGACCTCGTTATTTCCAAGGCAGCCACCAGCCACTTGTGGCTTAGCGGGGTTGTTTGCCGTTTAGATGTGGTTGATTCGGTGTGGCCTACTTGCGACTCTCGTGATAGGAACTCTTCAAACAATGGAACCTCAATTGATTAAAAAACTAAAATTTAAAAAATATATAAAGTGTCTCCAAGCCTTGAAAACATAGACACAGACCAATTCACAACATTGTTGGGTATAGCCAGTTTGTATGGAGTTCTACCAATTAACTTTTTAAAAATGCTGAAATAACCTTCAATGAAAAGCAAGCAATTTACTCCAGAGTAAAATTTAATTGCCGATTAATGGAAATTTTGCAACGTGCCTACCGAAAATTAAAGGGTTTGCACCATCCCCAGGGCTCTGCCTTAATGGCTCCACTACGCCTTAAGGCTCCCGTTCGCTGGTTCCGAGTCTGTGTAAGTATGGCTCTGCCTTAATGGCTCCACTTCGCCTTAAGGCTCCGCTCTCTGGTTAATAGTCTGTGTCTCTATGACTCTGCCTTAATGGCTCCACTCCGCCTTAAGGCTCCGCTCTCTGGTTCCGAGTCTGTGTCTCTATGGCTCTGACTTAATGGCTCCAATGCGCCTTAAGGCTCCTCTCTCTGGTTCCGGGCCTGTGTCTCTATGGCTCTGACTTAACGGCCCCATTGCCTTAAGGCTCCGTTGTCTGGTTCCGATTATGTGACTCTATTGCTCTGACTTTAAGTCTGAGCCTTAGTAACACCGCCCATACGGCTCCGCATTTATGACTCCACCTCCTTATTGTCTTGGGAAATGACACACTGAATACGTGACATCGCAAGTGACATCACAAGTGACATCACAAGTGACATCACTCTTTGGTCTGTGATGTGAATGACAATCAGTTTAGAAATCAAAGAATCGAGTCCGAAATAAACGACTGAAGCATTTTTAGGACTTGGATTTACTAACAAAACCTTTAAGTCTGAGAAAAATCAAACAATTTTTGCGGGATATTATGTCGTTCGCCTGTAGTCGTGATGCAGTCGATACGGATACTCCCCAGTACCCCAGCACCAAAAAGTAAAAGAGATTCTCACTAACCTGATCCACTCCAGGCTTGTCTATTAAATAAAATGCCAGGATGGAGACCCCCTAAACGATATACTTAAGACAGAGCAATTTCTAACCGTTTAAAAAACCCACCCCGCATCCTGCGTCTTGAAAAATATTATTTTAATTTGTCATGTAGTTACAGCGTAGCTGCAGTTCCCTCGACACCGCCTCGTCTGCCTGCGCTCCTTCCCGAGACACGACCCCCCCCCCCCACACTCCCTGTTCGTCTATGCTAGTAGGACGTTCCACTCTGCGGGTGTTGTAATTAAGTTTCCTGGCTCAATATTTTCCTTGCCTCTCGTTTGGTGCCGCCATTTGCCGAGAGCGTACTCAAACACTGCAGAGTGGTTGCCCCTGACGGAAGCGATCTTCTTTATTGGCGCTGAAGGCCGGAAAACGTTGACCAGAGGAATGGAGTTCTTCATTATTTTGGCGCGGTTATTTTCTTTTTACTTACCCCGTCACTCATTTGTTCTCTCTCTCTCTTTCTCTCACTCTGTTTCTCTACTCTTTCTTTCTCTCTATATCTTTCTATTTTCTCTCTCTCTCGCTATCTCTCTTTTTTTCTTTCTCTGTTGATCTCTCTCTCTCTTTCTTTCTTTCTTTCTTTCTCTTTCTTTCTTTCTTTCTTTCTTTCTTTCTCTCTTGATCTTTCTCTTTCTTTCTTTCTCTCTATCTTTTTTTTTCTTTCATTCTTTCTATCTCTCTCTCTTGTTCTCTTTCCGGTCCCCTTTCTTTCTTTCTTTCTCTCTGTCTCTCTCTCTGTCTCCTTCTTTCTTCTTTCTTTCTCTCTTGAATTCTCTCACTCTCTTTTTCTTTCGTTCTCTCCCTCACTCTCTTTCTCTCTCTCTATCTATCTATCTCTCTCTTTCTCCCTATTTACATCGAGATCTCTTGTCATTTGACGAGGTCGGGTGCTTGTCATTTGACGAGGTCGGGTGCTTGTCATTTGACAAGGTCGGGTGCTTTTCTTTTGACGAGGTCGGGTGCTGTCATTTGACGAGGTCGGGCGCTTGTCGTTTGATAAGGTCGGGTGCCTGTCATTTGACGAGGTCGGGTGCTTGTCATTTGACAAGGTCGGGTGCCTGTCATTTGACGAGGTCGGGTGCTTGTCATTTGACAAGGTCGGGTGCCTGTCATTTGACGAGGTCGGGTGCTTGTCATTTGACGAGGTCGGGTGCTTGTCATTTGACGAGGTCGGGTGCTTGTCATTTGACGAGGGCGAGTGCTTTTCTTTTGACGAGGTCGGGTGCTTGTCATTTGACAAGGTCGGGTGCTTGTCATTTGACGGGGTCGGGTGACGATGTAATGCCGCATGGAAGTGTGCAACAAAAGTCTGAATGTCACAATAGAAGGGTTCAACGAAAGTTTGAATGTCACAATAGAAAGATTTAACGGAAGTCTGAATGTCACAATAGAAGAGTTCAACAGAAGTCTGAATGTCACAATAGAAGGGTTCAACAATAAATGACACTGTTATTACCATTATCAACGCAAGTCTTCCCAAACCAACCCCACATCTTTTCTGTTTTTTTTTTTGTTGTTTTTTTAAATATTTTTCAAACCAGTCTTTAACAAATTATATGAATAGTTCTAACATTGTGGGTTCTTTTCTTTTTCAAGGCAATTTCAAAGAAACCCTGCTTTTTATGTTACTTCAGCCCTCGCCGTCATACCCCTGATTAAAACCTTCAAACATCGCAGTTCGAATTTTAAACGGCTTATCTCTTCTAACACACATTTTAACTTAAGGAAAATTCCCATAAGCCTTAGTGGCTTATTGGAAAATTGGACTTGCCCTTTTGAAAACGAATCTCTAAATAGTCGGTTATTTCTCTTGACATTTTGCTGTTTCTTATTTTGAGACACCTAAGTGATGAGAGTTTGTATGTGTCTGTCAGGTGGGCCAGAAGAACGTTCTGTTGCGTCATAATTACTCAGCCTGATTTCTCTTACCTTGCCATGCCCGTGAGTGAGCAGCCCGTCGTTACCAAAACCAATTATTATCTTACCTGGTCACGGATGAGTTGATTTTAAATCCAGAAGGCTGCACCACTTCCAGCAGGGCCATTAGGTGAGCACGTGCTCAGCGTAAAAAACACCCATTGCTCTTGCTGGAACTGCCTTCCGCACCGTAGGGGGCGCTAATAAGGAAAGCGTTTCAGCCCAGACCACCAACGCCCTTTACACGTTCATGCATCAACGCCTTATAACACGTCTCAACTCCCTTTACACATCTCTAAACGCCCTTTTACACATCCCTAAACGCCCTTTTACACATCTCTAAACGCCCTTTTACACATCTCTAAACGCCCTTTTACACATCTCTAAACGCCCTTTTACACATCTCTAAACACGCCCTTTTAAACATGTCTAAACGCCCTTTTACACATACCCCAACCTTTGTCAATCCCAACTTAAAGTTTATCTATTATATTAGTCCAGAATGCCACATATAGCACTGCCCCCCCCCCTTCCCCGAATCTCACACATTCCAGGTCAACCGACATACAATGCCACAACCAAGGTGAGCATGACATCTACAAAACCTCAACCATTCATCGATACCCCCACCTCACTACACAGGGTTTCGCTTATCCCGGGAAAGCTGGAATAAACCATTCCTCTTCCCGGGATAAAAGTGATATAATAAAAATATTGTAGAAACTGAATCAACTACAAAAGAGTTGCACTCAAACTAATACCGCACTAAAACCAACATCTACCTTACCCTAACCCCCACCCCACCAGACCACCACCAAACCCACCATCTTCATCTCAGTGCCGGCCACCACCATGCAGCTCATAAATCAAATTCCATAAGCAGATTTTTTGTTTCCTTCTGATGAGTTCTTCCAGAGAAGTTCAGACCGCACAACGCTTCCAGCACATGGCGGCAGGTTACATGGGTGACGAATGATAAAACAGAGTAGGGGGGGGGGGTTGGGGGCTGAGTGGAGAGGGGAAGAGAAATGATAAAGTGAGGGAGGATACAGGGTGGGAGGGGGGATCATAGTGAGGATTCATAAAGATGGAATAAGGCACATGAACAGGGCAGCGATATAAATTTCCAAAAATGGATTTATTCAATGTTGACTGTAGAAACCGACAGCTAAACACAAAAATGTAACATTCAAATGATAATTTCAAATATTTAGATCTGCTAAACTTTGTTTTAAAAAACTTCCATCCCAGATAATAAAAGCAAGAACTAACAAGCACCACAACCCCCCCCCCTCCCCCAAATGTCCCCATTTCCATCAATTTTCCCACCACTACCCACCGATTCTTCCACCACCAATTTTCACACCACTACCCACCGATTCTTCCTCCACCAATTTTTCCACCACTACCCCACCATATTTCCAATTAACCGCGACCTCTCTTCCACACCCCACACTACCTCCTACCCACACCCCCTCACCCACACTCCTGGTAGTTTTCACGATAAATTGCCGTTTAAAGTTAACAAATATTGTTAGATGTTTCTTCTTGCCGTTAAGGTTAAATAGACCTTTTAGTTTACTGTGGACAAAGGAAACGCCAGAGTTAATTTGAACCAACTGCCAGCCGTGAAAGTTAACTAGAATGTTTAGTTTACCGTTGACAAAGGAAACGCCAGAGTCAATTGTGTACCAACTGCAGCACAAGGATAAATAGAGATGGAAGGTCTTGTCGTTTCGGGCCCCCCTAATATCAATATTGAAATATCGATGAGCTTATTTGGACTCCTTCGATCACACTGTGGCAATGCGTGCTGTCGGCCGTGTTTGATGCGTCTTGTCAGCCGTGACGATGTGCGTTGTCGGTCGTCACGATGCGCGTTGTCAGTTGTGGCGATGTGCGTTGTCACTGGAGACAATGCCCGCTGTCAGCTGAGACTATCTAAATATGTTAACCCGGACTTCCGACAAACAGCTAATTAATGGCAGTGCACACAGTTTGACGGGAATGCTGGTCGCGTCGTCTTCGTCCAGGTCTTGGGGAAATGAAAGGGGAGATAAGACGGCGGGGGATAACTCATGAATAATTGATGATGGAGCTGTCGCCAGATTCATTGGAAATCTTTAGTCGCCAGAGTTCAAAATAGTTAATCCCGATGTATAATAATTTCGGTGAGCTGGGATTCTCAGAGACAACGCTAAATGGATTTATACAAATAGTGCTGGTTGAAAAACTTATTTTAAAAAAAAAATGAAATCATTATTTTGCTACAGATACGATCAGTGCCAGTCGCAGACGTTTATCAAAGTTTATTTGTGGTTTTGGTTTTTATTTTATGTTTTAATTAACTGGGCTGAGTGGCAAAGGAAAAGGGTTGAGGATTCAGGTAATCCAATTGTTATATATTTCAATTCTGACATAAAATTACAAATGTAATGGGAATTTACCAGAGAATTCTGGGTATAGCTCTAGATATCATCTTGTAAAAAGTCATATTTTTAAAAAAATCGTTTTTAGATATTGGTGGACCCCACTATGAAAGGTTTGTTTAAAACAGATTTCTGCGGCTCTTCATTAAAAATAACTTAAAATCTTTGCTTTCAAAGGTTTTCATTTATGTAAGAAAAAACAAAATTATTCCAGGTTCTAACAGTGATCATCCCATGGTAGCCCCCCCCCCCTCCCATGTCACGGTTAATTGGGGTAATGGGGTGGTCAGAAGTAGAGTGGGGTGGGCAAAGTGGACCTAGTGAAGGGTGGGAGATGGTGGGGGCTAGGACTGGAGTGAGGATCAGACGGGGAGTGGGGTGGGGAATGTGGTGGTTACAAGAGAAGTGTGTCTGGGATGATAAGTGAGATGGGGAAGGTGTCGATGGGAAGTGGAGTGGGGTTTAGGAAAGTGGGGGGGACTAGAAGTCGAGTCCGGTGGCCAAGATTTGGGGGGGGGGGGTAACATTAACGTGTGGTAGAAGTCTTGTGAAACCAACAATTTAAAACATGCGTCCTTTTAATTGATGTCTCAAATTATTCGCCATTTTGCCCCCGATGATAGGTTGGCGGGAAATGACAATTATTGTTATTGCCCAGACTCAATCGGTTTTTGAATTGTTTTCGTTTTCCCCTCTATCTAAGATAGTTCTTGTCTTTTTCTTCGGGGTTCTCAAATTTTCTAATTGTAATGTTCGTAATAGACGTGAGAAACCCTGGTGAAGATGAGGCGTATAATTTGATTATTGTCCTAATTAGAAGCTAAGGCTGAGAGATTTTCGGGGGGTGGAGGAGGTAAAGTATACGTTATTTAAATTATACCTAATGAAGTCGAATTAAACATGATGGAGAGGGGGGACAACTCTGACAGTCCGGGACTAATTAAAGGGCAAGATCTGCTCAAAGACAGGACCTCTGATTAAATGTGTATATTACAAGCGTGGAACAGAATATAACTAGTTAGCTGTTTAACATCGGAAACCTTTCAACATTTCTTCGTCATCAACTTCTTTGTGGAGTCAGGTTGCTTCTTTGTACTTGGTGAGGTCAGGTTGCCAAGTTGTACTTGGTGGAGTCAGGTTGCTAAGTTGTGATTGGTGGAGTCCGGTTGCCAGTATTTTGTACTTGGTGGAGTCATGTTGCCAGTTTCTGTACTTGCTGAAGTCAGGTTGCCTCTTTGTACTTGGTGGAGTAATTTGACCCTCTTTGTTCTTGGTGAAGTAATTTTGCCCTCTTTGTACTTGGTGAAGTAATTTGGCCCTCTTTGTTCTTGGTGAAGTAATTTGTCCCTCTTTGTACTTGGTGAAGTAATTTGGCCCTCTTTGTACTTGGTGAAGTAATTTCGCCCTCTTTGTTCTTGGTGAAGTAATTTGGCCCTCTTTGTTCTTGGTGAAGTAATTTGGCCCTCTTTGTTCTTGGTGAAGTAATTTGGCCCTCTTTTCCGTGGTGATGTATGTTGGCCCTCTTTGTACTTAGTGAAGTAATTTGGTCCTCTTTGTTCATTGTGAAGTTATTGGGCCCTCTTTGTACTTGGTGAAGTAATTTGGCCCTCTTTGTACTTGGTGAAGTAATTTGGCCCTCTTTGTTCTTGGTGAAGTAATTTGGCCCTCTTTGTTCTTGGTGAAGTAATTTGGCCCTCTTTGTACTTGGTGAAGTAATTTGGCCCTCTTTGTTCTTGGTGAAGTAATTTGTCCCTCTTTTTTCTTGGTGAAGTAATTTGTCCATCTTTGTACTTGGTGAAGTAATTTGGCCCTCTTTGTACTTGGTGAAGTAATTTCGCCCTCTTTGTTCTTGGTGAAGTAATTTGACCCTCTTTGTTCTTGGTGAAGTAATTTGGCCCTCTTTTCCGTGGTGATGTATTTTGGCCCTCTTTGTACTTAGTGAAGTAATTTGGTCCTCTTTGTTCATTGTGAAGTTATTGGGCCCTCTTTGTTCTTGGTGAAGTAATTTGGCCCTCTTTGTACTTGGTGAAGTAATTTGGCCCTCTTTGTTCTTGGTGAAGTAATTTTGGCCCTCTTGTTACTTGGTGGAGTAATTTGGCCCTCTTGTACTTGGTGACGTAATTTGGCTCTCTTTGTTTTTGGTGAAGTAATTTTGCCCTCTTTGTTCTTGGTGAAGTAATTTGGCCCTCTTTGTACTTGGTGAAGTCCGGTTGCCAGTTTTTGTACTTGCTGAAGTCATGTTGCCTCTTTGTACTTGTTGAAGTAATTGGGTCCTGTGTACTTGGTGAAGTTATTTGTTCCTTTATACTTGTTAAATTCAGGTTTTTATCATCAACCTTACCGGAAATGATCGGAGTCCAGAAACCAAGAAGTAGACGCTAAAATCCTTAACTTGACATAGAAAAGGTTGTTATGTCGAACGTCCATTTGGTCTCCATCGATTCTCTTTCATAAACCTAATTCCGCGGTATTTCATCGGCAATCGGAGACATGTTACAATGAAAAGATGATCTATTGCGAGTTCACCAACTCAATTATTATAATAAAGCCACGTCATAGCTCCATATAGTAGGATCCCCGTCTCCCAAATCACCAAGTTTGCAGTATCTGAAAGCCATAGTTGTATACTGGCGCCCTCACCCCTTTCACCACCACCACAACCATCTAGACCCAGGGGTCAGGAACCTGCAGGCTCTTGGATACTACCAGTTTCTAGAATCAAAATTTAAAATTTTGCTCTTTACCATGAAAGGGTTCCCGAATCCGTATAGCTTAGAATCTCCAACCCCGAGTTCCGATACGGTGGAATTACGTCTAACTAAAACGCGTGTCTTAAAACCTTTCTAGTTACATGAATTTATGAAGCATAATGTACGTGAGGATTTTGAGCTCACCGGGGTAATAAATGCGTTTATTAAATTTGCACTACATATCAGTGCGCATCACTAAGTGCTTATCTCAAGTACTTATCACCAGTTCTTATCACGCAGCGCAGATGTTGTATCCTCTTTGATCCTGCTATTACGTTTATCGGATTATCACGGATTTCAGGAACTGGAGGCCACAAGAACATTCACGGTGATTAAAGTTGAACGCTGAAATCGATCGATACTAAAAATGCGATAATCTGAGGTATCTGCCAGTAATTGTGTTTAATGAGAAGCTAAAACAGGGCGATGAAATGGCTCAGACATGCATCATCCAGGCTTATCTGTCCTGGCATGTGAATATGCGTTATGAGAGCATCAGATAGGTGAGACATGGTTGGGGAAGGGGGTGAGCAAAAATAATTAACATATGCATATGTCTGGTCATGAATTTTAAAAAAAACATACACATTAAATTTCCTTTGTTCACATTTGAAACCATAGGTGCCGAAAATCTCCAGATCTACACAACCCAGGTCTATACTGTCCAGGTCTATACTCTCCAGGCCTATACACTACAGGCCTTAACGCTCCAGGACGACAATCTTCAGGCCTGTACTATCCAGGTCATACTCTCCAGGTCTATACTCTCTAGGTCTTTACTCTCCAGGTCTAAACTCTCCAGATCTATGCTCTCCAAGCCTACACTCTCCAAGCCTACACCCTCCAAGCCTACACCCTCCATGCCTATGCTCTCCAAGCCTATACTCTCCAGGTCTATACTCTCCAAGCCTATACTCTCCAGGTCTATACTCTCCAAGCCTCCAACCCGCCAGAGACATAGCTTTTCCTATTCAAGACGCAGCAAATTTATGACAGTCTTATCGATTCAGCTTATCCACGGGTGCCTTAAAGTCGTAAACTCACGCCATGGCTGAACTGCACGCGCCACAAGGTTGCCCGGCTGAACTGCACGCGCCACAAGGTTGCCCGGATGAAGTACGGACACAATTAGCAGACTGTAGAACCTGGCTTATCTAGCCCTCCCCACAAGCTCGATTCTAGCGTACCGGTGAGAAAATAAATTGAAACAGACAACCCCCCCCCCAACCACTATACGGGCTTTTTTCCTTAGCGATAAATCGATATAAATCCCTACAGCTTAAGCCGGTGGAAAACTTGGGTTCAACTCAGTTTGTCAAATGCAAGAAGTGCATGATACCAATTCCATGATCCACATTTCCATGATCCCCAATTTCATGATCACAATTTCATGATCCCAAATGCATGTTTTCAATCCCATGGCCCCAACCCTATTATCACAACCTCATTATTCCAGCCCCGTTATATCAATTCCTTAATATCAGTCCCATGATTCAAATCCTTATTATCTAAATCTACATGATCCAACCACATTATCTAAACCCATTGATTCCAACCCCATCATCCATCCTAATGATAGTAACTTCCATGTTACAAACCCTATTATTCCAGGCCTATGATTCCAGTCCCACATGGTTCAATCATTCACCATTCCCTTTGCTCGTATAAATTTAAAGTTCCCTCTAGAAGTACATCTACCGATAGGTTTATTAAAAAAGCATCGTTATTGTATTTGTTTAATCCAATAGTCCATAAACTTTGTTCAATTTTTATCGACCTTGCCGAATACAGGTTTTTACAAAGGCGGCTTATGTCAACCTCTCAAACTGGGCGCTGAGTGACCTAGAGTTATAAATTGAGCCACTCACAAGTTTGTGGACTGAAGGTTGATCCTCAGCATAAGCCGGGGCAAGTAAAAAAAACATCACCATCACCCCGGGTGGATGGGACGTTCCCTTGGCGTCAACTCATCTAGGAGAGGGCGAACTCTGAAATCAAACCCGGAGATGGAGTCCCGTAGGCGGTATGACACAATGAAAATTCCTACTACCGCGACGTGGACGCATATAGAGCACAGCGGGACACAAGAAAACACTGCTGGTCATCTACTACATCCTGGTATATTTCAAGTAGTCTTAACTAAGTCTTGCATTTGGATCAAGGGACGAAAGAGTGAGGCTGACGAACTGAGCAATTGTCCCTCACTTTATACATTAAACAAAATACAGCTCAAGTCAAATCTACTAATCATGTTGAAGCCTTGGTAATCTTCGCATATATATATATATATATATATATATATATATCAGCCAACTTCTAACAAGTACACTACTAAACTATACAAAATATTGTAATAAATTTACGTCATTTTTAAACCAATCGGCAAAAATTACATTTTGTAAAGCATAAAAAAATGTTTCCAGAGAATAAGTACCTTAACTGTCCCCATTAAAAGAAATGTCTCCATGAAAAGAAATGTCACCATTAAAAGAACTGCGACCATTAAAAGAACTTGGACCATAAAAAGAACTGTAACCATTAAAAGCCCTGTCACCATTACAAGATCAGTCACCATTAAAAGAACTGTCACCATTAAAAGAACTGTCAACATTAAAAGTTAAAACTACTATTAAAAAAAAAAGTGTGATAAAGTAATAATTTACTTTTTATCCCGATTCCAAGATGGCCATCAACAGTTCTATTATGATACAACCACTGTGGGAATCTACGCTTTCATCACACCTGTTTGACACACTTTACGGAATGAAGAGACGAATTAAGCAAAGACTGGCTACCGAAAGTGTTAAACGAGCAGAGCCACTAATCAAATCAACTTATAGGACAATGTTTTTTTTTTAAATCTTCATTTGGAATGGTCCACCTTCTTGGTCAGTCTATTTCGACTCCCTACTATGTCAATCTATTCAGTCCACCTTATCGGCGCAACTACTCTGCCATTCTATTTCAATCATAAACTCGTCCACCTAATCGCCCCACCTTCTCGCCCCACCTTCTCGCCCCAACTACTCGCACCACCTACTTGTTCCACCCACTCGCCCCACCTTCTCGTCCCACCTACTCGCCCCACCAACTCGCCCCACCGTCTTCTCCCACCTACTCGCCCCAACTACTCGCCCAACCTACTTGTTCCACCCACTCGCCCCACCGTCTCGTCCCACCTACTCGCCCCACCTTCTCGAACCACCAACTAGCCCCACCTTCTCGTCCCAACTATTCGCCCCACCTTCTTGTTCCACCAACTCGCCCCACTTTCTCGTCCCACCTACTCGCCCACCCACTCGTCCCACCTACTCGTCCCACCAACTCGCCCCACCTTCTCGCCCCACCCACTCGTCCGACCTACTCGTCCCAACTACTCGTCCCACCTACTCGCCCCACCTACTCGCCCCACCTTCTAGTCCCACCTACTCGCCCCAAACACCTGTCCTACCAATATTGAACACTTGAGATTCAGATGAGCCACCATGATGTTGGCCTTGTCAATTACCCGTAAGATGACCTCATTAATCCTTGTGTATCGCACTGACACCACGTTAATAGGCCCTCTTATTAGGCTCGCCAAGGATGAGATCACAGGGACAGCTGCAAGGCCGAAGGTCAATCTGTGCATGGATTTCAGTTCTATTTGTTCTTTATAATTTTCTCTCTCCTTATTTCATCCTCCTTCTCCCTTCCCTAATATCTCCGCCTCTCTATCTTCCTCTCGTCATTTCCTTTTCTTGTTTTCTCTCTCTCCCTCTCTTTTTCCTTATTTTTCTTTCTTTATTCATTCTTTCGTTGTGTATTGCCACAGATAAAGCTTTCCTATTGCTTAATACGGCACGCAAAACCCTATAATTTCCAGTATTCAATAAAACTCAATACTGACATAGATCAAGGTCTGAATTGACACTCGTCTGTAGACCTGCCAGCCCATGTTCCGGTCCATCAAAGCACACCCTCGTGTGACGAGCTAACCCTGGCGGAACACTTGTTCTGCCGTGTTATATTCATAACCGGAAGCGCCATCTCTTGTACAAACGTCCCTTTCTTCCGTTCTGGGCAATGCGGATGTATAATAAGGTTGTATATGGTGGTATCAGATGGTATATGATGGTATTATGTGGTGTGGTATATGATGGTAGAAGATGGTATAGGGTTAATCTTGTTTGGATGGAATAAACACATACGTCATTTCATTGTGCTGGCCGGAGAGGGGGGGGGCAGGGAGGGTGATTGCAGTCTCCCCTTCACACATGTTTACAAACACAAACCCACACTTACCTCTTCACAATCACACATGCATGTACCACTAGTTATTTCACAACCACACATACATATCAGGTGCCACCAGACATCTTCCACTCATACTCAGCACACCTCAACACAACAAACAAGTTCGTTGGATCTATCATTGCAACTCAGGCTTACGGCTGCGGCCAAACTTTTTTACGTGTGAGCGAGCCATAGTATCGGCCGTAGACTCCGTAACATTTCGTAACACGCGTACACACACTTACCAACACATTGACAGACGCACATTTGACCCCTATGATACCCGATGTCTTGCGTGAATATCAGATGGCCTTTAGTTGATTGTCTTGAACTGTGGCCAGCGTTACAACCATCTGCTCGCCTCCGGTTACATTTATAGATGGCTAATTGTATCAGTTAAATAAAAGGGTAGGTCTCCGGTTACATTTATAGATGGCTAATTGTATCAGTTAAATAAAAGGGTAGGTCTCCGGTTACATTTATAGATGGCTAATTGTATCAGTTAAATAAAAGGGTAGGTCTCCGGTTACATTTATAGATGGCTAATTGTATCAGTTAAATAAAAGGGTAGGTCTCCGGTTACATCTAGAGATCTAATTGTATCGGTTGAATATAAGGCCAAGTGACTTGATTTGAGCAATATAAAAGTGGACGACAGAATCTCAGGGTCTGGGGCATGGGGATCAGGAACATGGGGGTCAGGAACATGGGACCAGGATGATTTGCTTAGAATGAATATAGCGTTTCCCAATTATTATTTGTTTAGTGGCCCGGTTATCTTTATATCCTTTATATTTATTTCGCTTTGGTTCGTGTTGTTTCTGTGTCAAAGGCTTCACGGGTAAAAACTTCGAATGGCTAATTGACCCACTTCCCGTCATAGTATTAAACTGAAACTTGACCCATAGACTCGTTGCCCATAACAGCATATTCTTTAAAATATTTGGCCCCACCCAAAATCCCTTCAAAATCGGTTTTTCTGTTTTTCAAAGGGGAAGGTGAATGAAACTTTGATCTGTTCAACGGCTGCGTGTATTTGGTGTGGAGATTAACTGTGTAGCTGCTGCTACGTGCCTTGTATTTGTGACGTATTTGGGTGTGCAGTAAAAATTAAATGTATTTAATCAAAGGGTAAGTGGAGGAAAACTTCGCCAGAAGTTTCGCCATTTATGTAACCGCTTCTTAATAAATGATAAATCACATACAGTTGCATAATTGAAAACAAACACGCATATAAAGGATATAAAATAAAAAACTTTCTTTTGTTGGAGTTGGTTAATTATACTTATCCTTCGTAATCTTCTAACATTTTTTTTTTGTAATTTAACCTGGTAAATTAGTAACACCAAACGATATTTCACTTTCAACCCAGTTTTCATATATTATTAACTCGGTTAAGATACAAAGAATTGTTCAAAACACGTAGATCAATTAATTTGAAAACCTGGTCATTTATTTACTAAAGGTAATATGACGCTTTTCTTGTTTACTAACAATTAAGTTATGAGAAATATTTGAGAAGTGCATTGTTTTTATGTTGTTAAACGTCAAATCGGTTTCTGTCTCGATTCATTCTTTTGGAAAAACATGTATTGAAACCTCCCTTATCAATAGGTCGGGACCAAGAGGAGCAGTCGAAAACTAGAGATGTGATCCATTTTATACTAGAAGTGGTAGAGATGTGATCCATTTTCTACTAGAAATGGTTGAGATGTGATCCATTTTATACTAGAAATGGTTGAGATGTGATCCATTTTATAATAGAAGTGGTAGAGATGTGATCCATTTTATACTAGAAATGGTTGAGATGTGATCCATTTTCTACTAGAAGTGGTAGAGAAGTGATCCATTTTATACTAGAAATGGTTGAGATGTGATCCATTTTATACTAGAAGTGGTTGAGATGTGATCCATTTTCTACTAGAAGTGGTAGAGATGTGATCCATTTTCTACTAGAAGTGGTAGAGATGTGATCCATTTTATACTAGAAGTGGTAGAGATATGATCCATTTTCTATTAGAAGTGGTAGAGATGTGATCCATTTTCTACTAGAAGTGGTAGAGATGTGATCCATTTTATACTAGAAGTGGTTGAGATATGATCCATTTTCTACTAGAAGTGGTAGAGATGTGATCCATTTTCTACTAGAAGTGGTAGAGAAGTGATTAATTTTATACTAGAAATGTAGAGATGTGATCCATTTTATACTAGAAATGGTAGAGATGTTATCCATTTTCTACTAGAAGTGGTAGAGATATGATCCATTTTATACTAGAAGTGGTAGAGATATGATCCATTTTCTACTAGAAGTGGTAGAGATGTGATCCATTTTATACTAGAAGTGGTAGAGAAGTGATTAATTTTCTACTAGAAATGGTAGAGATGTGATCCATTTTATACTAGAAGTGGTAGAGAAGTGATTAATTTTCTACTAGAAATGGTAGAGATGTGATCCATTTTATACTAGAAGTGGTAGAGAAGTGATTAATTTTCTACTAGAAATGGTTGAGATGTGATTCATTTTATACAAGAAATGATAGAGATTTGATCCATTTTATACTAGAAGTGGTAGAGATGTGATTAATTTAATTTTCTAATAGAAATGGTAGAGATGTGATGCAGAAAAATATAAAATTAAAATTAATAATCATTAAATGCATAAATTCATCAGTGGTATTCTGACCAAGTTGTCCCCGAGTGGTGTAACGAAGTTGGTATTCTGACCAAGTTGTCCCCGAGTGTTGAAAAGAAAGTGGTATTCTGACCAATTTGTCCCCGAGTGTTGTAAAGAAAGTGGTATTCTGACCAATTTGTCCCCGAGTGTTGTAAAGAAAGTGGTATTATGACCAAGTTGTCCCCGCATGTTGTAAAGAAAGCGTTATAGGTTCATTATTCATAATTCAGTTTAAGAATAACATTTTTATTTAAAAAATCAGTTGATAACTTGCGCTCACCTTTTGTACTGTTGAGATTGAAAATAACATCCTTTTATTTAAAAGATACTCTAATCAAACATCACAGAATGCATACGGGAAAAATATGGCCCCCCCCCCCTTTCCTCCACTTATTTCGTTGATAACGTTATTTTTAGTCTTATTGAAAATACATTGAGGACATACGTGAAGCTTTGGTCGTAGATGGTCATTGCCTGTCTCCACTCCATTTTGTATTTAATAATACCCGGTATTTTTTTTATTTCTTTCTTATTTTTAAACTGTGCCTAGCTCGGATTATCTTTATCCTGTAAAGTAGTTATCTCCTTCTGTAGGGTAGTTATCTTCTCCTGTAAAGTAGTTATCGCCTCCTGCAGAGTAGTTATCTTCTCCTGTAGAGTAGTTATCTCCCCGTATAGAATAGTCAACTAATCATGTAGGGTAGTTATCTCTTCATGCAGAGTAGTTATCTTCTCCCTTAGAGTAGTTATCTACTCATATAGAACAGTTAGCTACTCCTGTAGGATAGTTATCTTCTCCTGTAGCATAGTTATCTTCTCCTGCAGAGTAGTTAACTTCGCCCGTAGAGTAGTTATCTTCCTTTGTAAATATATACCTTGTAAATAAATCGTTTAACTTATCGTCTCATACCCCAACCCCGTCCCCACAGTCCCACAGCCCCACACACACATGTTTTTAAAACATCGGCCGGTCATAAAAATATTTCCATAGTTTTGATCTGTTGATCATCTGGCTTTCATCATGGGTTTCATCATTTTAGTGATAACGTTATTGTTAATAAATGCTTTTGTAAAAAAAAAAAATTAAAAAAAAGTATTTCTAAAAAAAAGGCAAGAAGTTTCAAAGATATGAATTATCCCCATTACTCTCCTATTTGCACCCCCCCCCCACTCCCCGATTTGCCACACCCCCCTCCTAAAAAATGGTTCCCATGTTCCTTCTCCCCATCAGCCTGCTCATCTTTGTCATGAATATTTTGGTTCCATCCTTCCTTCATCCAGGCCGCAGTTCATTGCCAGGGAGGAGGGATTTCATAACTAGAACGGTGGGGGAAAGTTGGTGGTGGGGGAGGGGGTCCCCATTTAAGCTAAGCCTTTTCTTGTGTGGGATAAGTTGTGAAGCGCGCGCCTAATAGTTAGCACGTGCCTAATAGTTAGCTCGTGCCATGGAAGATAAAATGCCTTCATGATTTTTTTTTTCATTCATCATATATTTTTATTATTTATATCGGTCGGGGGGGGGGGGGGGGTAATTTTTCCTCTCTCCCGTTAGAATAAATACTTTTTTTTAATATGTGTTATCTTTGGATTCTGTAGGGTAATTTTCCGTAAGATTTTAAAAAAAATGTTGTCTAATATGAGTTGTTCCCAAGACCAATGTTCCCTAATACCACTGTTCAATAAGACTAATATTCCATAGACCAATGCTGCCTGGCACCAATGTTCCCTAATACCAGTGTTCGATAGGATTAATATTCCATAGACTTACGTTGTCTAGCACCAATGTTGTCTAGCCCCAATGTGGCCTAGCACCAATGTTCCCTAGCACCAATGTTCCCTCAGACTAACCTTCCATAAGAAAATTTTTCCCTAAGACTAAATTTCCCAACTAAAAAGAACAACATTCCGTATAAGGCAGATTTCATTATCATCTGCTTCCATTTCCGTCTCACTAGACCACATTTCTCATGTCAATATATCATCCTCGTGAGATAACGAGTAAAGACAACCTGGGCACGTGCTGCATCTCCACCAATCACTGGCCAGCTTGACAAACTCTGTACACACCGAGTCGAAGTCCGTAGGGTAGTCTGATGTGGGGCGCCCATGGCCCACATACCAAGACCTCCAGGCAGATCTGACCCACACTTTGCGTCTCCTAGAGCGTCAACCCCCTTCATTCGTCGATTAGGGTCGTCTCTTCTCTTATATATATTTAGCTTCTGGTGTGTCCTGCCTCCTCTTCAGAACCAACCCTACCCATTTTATACGTTTTATATTAATAGTACTGAGTGAAAAAACCAAAGTCGCTTAGCAAGTGTTCACGCGTGACCCCTGAACACCGTGAAGGTTCATTTTGTTTTCTTTAGGGAAGGCTATTATTATATTAATCAATAGAGAGGCAAGTCTCTAGGACTGTCTGTAGGACTGTCTGTAGGACTGTCTGTAGGACTGTCTGTAGGACTGTCTGTAGGACTGTCTGTAGGACCATATGTTTAAAGGCTGTCATGTAGGGTGTAGGAGGGTCTGTAGGCCCATATGTTTAAAGGCCGTCATGTAGGGTGTAGGACGGTCTGTAGGCCCATTGTTGAAAGGCCGTCATGTAGGGTGTAGGACGGTCTGTAGGCTTATTGTTTAAAGGCCGTCATGTAGGGTGTAGGACGGTCTGTAGGCCCATATGTTTAAAGGCCGTCATGTAGGGTGTAGGACGGTCTGTAGACTTATTGTTTAAAGGCCGTCATGTAGGATGTAGGACGGTCTGTAGACTTATTGTTTAAAGGCCGTCATGTAGGGTGTAGGACGGTCTGTAGACTTATTGTTTAAAGGCCGTCATGTAGGGTGTAGGACGGTCTGTAGACTTATTGTTTAAAGGCCGTCATGTAGGATGTAGGACGGTCTGTAGACTTATTGTTTAAAGGCCGTCATGTAGGATGTAGGACGGTCTGTAGACTTATTGTTTAAAGGCCGTCATGTAGGGTGTAGGACGGTCTGTTGGCCCATTGTTTAAAGGCCGTAATGTAGGGTGTAGGACGGTCTGTTGGCCCATTGTTTAAAGGCCGTCATGTAGGGTGTAGGACGGTCTGTTGGCCCATTGTTTAAAGGCCGTCATGTAGGGTGTAGGACGGTCTGTTGGCCCATTGTTTAAAGGCCGTCATGTAGGGTGTAGGACGGTCTGTTGGCCCATTGTTTAAAGGCCGTCATGTAGAGTGTAGGACTGTCTTTAGGCCCATTGTTTAAAGGCCGTCATGTAGGGTGTAAAACGGTCTGTTGGCCCATTGTTTAAAGGCCGTCATGTAGGGTGTAGGACTGTCTTTAGGCCCATTGTTTAAAGGCCGTCATGTAGGGTGTAGGACGGTCTGTAGGCCCATTGTTTAAAGGCCGTCATGTAGGGTGTAGGACGGTCTGTTGGCCCATTGTTTAAAGGCCGTCATGTAGGGTGTAGGACTGTCTGTTGGCCCATTGTTTAAAGGCCGTCATGTAGGGTGTAGGACGGTCTGTTGGCCCATTGTTTAAAGGCCGTCATGTAGGGTGTAGGACGGTCTGTTGGCCCATTGTTTAAAGGCCGTCATGTAGGGTGTAGGACGGTCTGTTGGCCCATTGTTTAAAGGCCGTCATGTAGGGTGTAGGACGGTCTGTTGGCCCATTGTTTAAAGGCCGTCATGTAGGGTGTAGGACTGTCTTTAGGCCCATTGTTTAAAGGCCGTCATGTAGGGTGTAGGACTGTCTGTAGGCACATATGTTTAAAGGCTTCATGAAGGGTGTAGGACGGTCTGTAGGCCCATATGTTTAAAGGCCGTCATGTAGGGTGTAGGACAGTCTGTAGGCCCATATGTTTAAAGGCCGTCATGTAGGGTGTAGGACGGTCTGTTGGCCCATATGTTTAAAGGCTTCATGAAGGGTGTAGGACGGTCTGTAGGCACATATGTTTAAAGGCTTCATGAAGGGTGTAGGACGGTCTGTAGGCCCATATGTTTAAAGGCCGTCATGTAGGGTGTAGGACGGTCTGTTGGCCCATTGTTTAAAGGCCGTCATGTAGGGTGTAGGACGGTCTGTAGACTTATTGTTTAAAGGCCGTCATGTAGGATTGTTCTGGTTCTGGTTATGGTAGGGTACGTTGCTGCATCCATATACTGGCATACGTGCAACTGTTGAGGAAGCGATGCTGCCATCCTAACGGCTCCTAGTAGATGCCAGGACAGCCTTGAAGCTTACGATAGATGTCGAGTTCACGGCGGTATTGTCCAGGTGGTTCCAAGCGATTATTGTGCGTGGGAAGAATGATTGTTTATGTTGCATTGTGTTACGCCGAGGAACAATGAAGCATTTGCTATTGTTCCGGGTGTAATTGCTCATAGGGTTGTCAGAGGTTAAGTCAGTGTTTGGTCAGTGTTTGGTGAGTGCTTGGCTCTGATTAATCTACCTGGCTTCTGTGGGGTGAGACAATTGTTTGCTGGGATCGCCGGAACTAGCCTCTTTACCACTTTTTATTAGAATGTTAGGCGCATCTTTTCTCTTCTGTCTTTAAGGGAGGGGATCTCAAATCTGTTTAAGAGGCAATTGACGTAGCCAGGAGTTGTGGTTTTATAGTCTCGTGTTTTGAAGCGCACTGCGTTACGTTGGATTCGCTCCATCTTGTCCACGTCTTGCTTTAGGTATGGGTCCCAGATGATTGTACCATATTCTAGTAGTGGACGGACGAGTGCAAGATAGACATTTCGTTTGCAGGATGTTGGGCAGTGCCGCAGATTTCTTCGAATGAAACCTAGTGTGGAGTTTGCTTTTTTTAAAATTGTGTTTATATGTGGTGACCATTTTAGGTTATTTGAGAAGAGAATTCCAATGGATGGATTATTTGTTACTTGTTGGAGGATTGTCCTGTTTAGGGAGTACATATAGGTTGCTTGTTTTTTTTTTCTTGAGATGCTCATTGAACTCGTTGTGTAGCATTTGGTTTCTTTAAATTGCATGCCCCATTTGTCCGCCCAATTCATAAGGCACTTTAAATCTGCCTGGATGTGGTTGTGGTATTCGTAGTCGATTATCTTTCTGTAGACAATCTTGTGACCGGTCTCTATAGCCGTAAAAGTGAAACAATTACATGCCAAAAAAGTGTTTTTCCTATATTTGTTTTGTGTTTAATTGACATTTTTAAACAGACATGGTTCGACACGTCACAGAAAATCTCAGTAAGGTTCTACATACAAGGGTGAATCTCATTGATTAGCACCACATGTTGCCCCCACACACATACACAACATCACACACATACCTACACATGTTATGATATATTTTTTATTTAATTACTTTAAAGATAGGTCATTTAATTTTAACGGATTCCCAAATGTTGAAATTTTAAATCCATTTATATTTTTCCCCCTCTGGATTGGCGAATCGTTCTGATTGGCTAATGGTAATGGTTGGCTAATGACTATGATTGGCTAATGGTTCTGATTAGCTAATCATTCTGATTGGCTAATGGTAATAGTTGGCCAATGACTATTATTGGCTAATGGTTCTGATTGGCTAATCGCTCTGATTGGCTAATGGTTCTGATTGGCTAACGGTAATGATTGGCTAATGGTTCTGATTGGCTAATGACTCTGATTGGCCCACATAATTTTATTTGTGAACTTATTGCACAGCTGAAAACGCGGAAAACTGGCCTTTCGTACAGTAAAACTCTTCTATTATCGTTCATTCTGCCTGCACTATAATGAACTCCAACTGCCATCAAGGACAAACAGAGGCGATGTACAAAAGAAGTTAATTCCTTAAAGATAAATATTCCTCGCGTCCAGTCCCGGACAGTGTTGGGGTCCTGTGGGGTTTTCCGTGTTAGATTACAAGACGGGCGTTAACTCAAGCTAGAGTGGTCGAGACGCTGACCTCCCTTGGGTCCAATGACGGGGCGTCGGTTTGCAAGAATTAGCGGGAATGGTATGCTAACAGGGGAAGAGCAACAGCGGACTGATGAGGATGTATGAAACACTCATCTGAATAGTATGCTAACCGGGAAACAGCACAGCGAAATGCTAAGGCTGTATCGAACACACATCTGAATAGTGTGCTAACAAGGGAAACAGCACAGCGAACTGATAAGGCTGTATGAAACATTGATCTGAATGATTGGATAACAAGGAAAAAGCAAAAACGGACTGATGAGAATGTATGGGCACTCATCTGGATGATTGGATTGCAGTGAAACAGCACAGCGAACTGATGAGACTGGGAAAGAACAATCTATTGTGCATGAACTTTGTAAAATGTTTTGATAACAAGTTAATTGCGTCTTCAAAATATCTATTCAGCGTCATGGCTTCCTCTTAAAAAGTCCATGGGCTTCATTCAATTCTTCATACAATTATAAGCTGCCCTCGCAATGACTCCAGAAAAAGACATATGCTCTTAGATTAGGGCGGACATATGATTTATTGTCAAATTCTGAATACAAATATTGTATAAATGTGGCTCTTTCACATTTGATTTGTTCTAATATCTTACCATTTTTGTGAAAATAACTTCAAACCTAACAGCAGCCACTTTTATTTTCTATGTGACGTACTACCCCAGAAATGATGACGAACTCATCACCAGCCACAATTGAGTCCCGCCCCCCTGGGGACAAGAGGAGAAACTTTAACAAAGTAAACCCGTGGTACTGGGGATTTCTCCAGTTTTCACAAGAACGCCTCGGGGAGACCGCGTCATTATCTCCTCCACCGACCTTCTCTACACCAGCTTCCGGCCACCGCTGAGACCTGAAAAGAACAGTCCCCGGCAGTTTCGTGGTCTCATTTCTCGGCGGGCTCCTCTGGCAGGGACCGGCTAACGATGTCCCGCGTTGAGCCCCCTTTTGGCCAGAAACACCTGGGGGGGCAACAGATGAAAAGTGGGTGAGGGAGATGGATAACACGTATACGATTACCATTAGACAGTTGCACGGTCTTCGAGGATATCCGCAAAAAAAAGAGACACAATTTGGTGTTTGGTTTGGTTTTGCAGACTCGCTGAGAAATGAATACCCCAAGGGCTATTGAAATGTAATATTTTCAAATTGCTGGACTAGTCCATGTGTTTTTTTTTAATTTTGTTTTACGAGCGCAATACGCCCCTGTTTTTATTTTTTCAGTAAACTTCTTTTCAATATATAAAAGATTTATTTTTAATATTAAGTCATCTTACTGATTAAATGGATGGTCCTTAGTTTTTGACGTGTTCCTACTCTTGTAAGGCAGAGTGTAGTGTTGGCAGTTGTGTGCATAGTCAAGATAAAATGCAGTTGTGCATATAGTCAAAATAAGCTGAAGTTGTGCATAAAGACAAGACAAACTGAAGTTGTGCATATAGATAAGACAAACTGAAGTTGTGCATATAGACAAGACAAACTGAAGTTGTGCATAAAGACAAGACAAACTGAAGTTGTGCATATAAACAAGACAAACTGAAGTTGTGCATATAGACAAGACAAACTGAAGTTGTGCATATAGACAAGACAAACTGAAGTTGTGCATATAGACAAGACAACCTGAAGTTGTGCATATAGTCAAAATAAACTGAAGTTGTGCATATAGTCAAAATAAAGTGAAGTTGTGCATGTAGTCAAGATAAATTGAAGATGTTTCCTTTATCTGCACATCCAGAGATACACGAACTATTAAAATCAAGAGTTTTAGAAAATTATAGAGATAAGTATAATATGTCTGTGCGATACCATAGAACAGTGGTTCTTAACCGGTGCTCCTCGGAGCACTGGTGCTCCGCGAGGTAGTTGCAAGTGCTCCGCGAAATTATGAAACTCAGAATTTAATGTTCACTCACTTACTCTATCTGATTGAGCTGAACAAATGCTTATAATAGGTAGTCCAAACGGTTGAAAAATCGGCATTTTTGCCTATTTTTACTGTTTTTTTATATCAATTGAAAGCTTGGCTTTTAACCTAATTTTTGTTGTAAAATCAAATCGGTGTGTAAATTTCACTCGGAGCGCCGCCGTTGACAACAACGCTACCCACAATTGAATTTGACTAACACTAACATTGCAGCGTAAAGCTTGCTCGCCCGGCGAAAGTAGGTCAGTGAAGCTTTAATCGGAGCTGTCAAATGTTCAAGTAAGTATTAACATAAACATCTTCTTTTAAATATATGAAGATATTTGATGAATAATTAAAAGTTGAAATTCTAAAAATAAACCACAAAAAATCAAAAAAATATTTCTAAAAGAAAAAGTTTAAAATTTTAATTATTTACGGGTGAAGACCTAGGCCTACATACCTATTGGAATGGATTTCGTTCGTTAAGTTCGGATCATAATGTTAAAAAAGTATTATTAATTCCCAATTAATTTTTGGTTTTTAAAGTAATACCCCATAATGGACAAATTTCTTATCAAACGAAAAGCGAATGATTCGGAAGAACAAAATACTAAAAATGGACCGAGTACAAGTGGAAGCGATAGTAATGCTCTTGCTGCACATATTGTGTCTGATACAAACGGTCGAATTAAAAGAAGAAAAATTAATCGACAGTATTTGAAGAATATTTAAGTTTTGGATTTACATACATTTGTGAGGAAGAGTATCACATTCCACAATGTATTGTATGTGGAGAAAAATTATCCAACAGCGCTATGGTTCCTACCAAGTTGAAACGTCACTTTTCTACAAATCACGCCAACCTTGCTACAAAAACTAAAGATTATTTCAAACGATTGTTAGATACGTAAGCTAAACAAGTAAAATATTTTGAAAAAACTGTGAACATTTCCGATAAGGCACAATTGGCGTCATATAAGGTTGCTGAAATGATTGCTGTTCAGTTAAAACCACATACTATAGCAGAGTCTTTAATTATACCTGCATATTATGAAATGGTTAAAATTATGTTTGGCGATGAAGCAACAAAGAAAATAATGAAAATTCCTCGTTCAAATGATACAATAAAAAATAGAATTAAAAATATGTCGGATGATATCGAGAAAACAGTTGCCGATAAGCTTTTCAAACGGCATTTTGCTCTGCAAATTGACGAGTCCACTGACATAAGTGGAAAAGCTCATATACTAGGGTTCGTTCGTTTCATTCATGAAAACGAAATAGTGAATCAATTTCTATGCTGTCTTGAGCTTACCGAACGTTCGACAGGACAAGATGTCTTTGATTCTATTTCTTCCTATTTCGATAAATTCAAAATATCATGGGAAAAGAAAAGCCAATATTATATCTACTCACTGTTTTTTGCACAGAGAATCTCTGGTGTCCAAAACATTACCAGTAGCATTAAAACCTGTGCTAGACAAAGTTGTAAATATGGTAAACTTCATAAAATCGAGACCTTTGAAAATACGCGTCTTTAAAAATCTTTGCATCTCTATGGAAGCCAAGTGCGAATCTTTGCTTTTGCATTCTGAAGTGAGCATCTCTATGGAAGCCAAGTACGAATCTTTGCTATTGCATTCTGAAGTGAGCATCTCTATGGAAGCCAAGTACGAATCTTTGCTATTGCATTCTGAAGTGAGCATCTCTATTTAAGCCAAGTGCGAATCTTTACTATTGCATTCTGAAGTGAGCATCTCTATGGAAGCCAAGTGCGAATCTTTACTATTGGATTCTGAAGTGAGCATCTCTATGGAAGCCAAGTACGAATCTTTGTTTTTGCATTCTGAAGTGAGCAATTCTATGGAAGCCAAGTACGAATCTTTGCTATCGCATTCTGAAGTGAGCATTTCTATGGAAGCCAAGTGCGAATCTTTACTATTGCATTCTGAAGTGAGCATCTCTATGGAAGCCAAGTGCGAATCTTTACTATTGCATTCTGAAGTGAGCATCTCTATGGAAGCCAAGTGCGAATCTTAACTATTGCATTCTGAAGTGAGCATCTCTATGGAAGCCAAGTACGAATCTTTGCTATTGCATTCTGAAGTGAGCATCTCTATGGAAGCCAAGTACGAATCTTTGCTTTTGCATTCTGAAGTGAGCATCTCTTTGGAAGCCAAGTACGAATCTTTGCTATTGCATTCTGAAGTGAGCATCTCTATGGAAGCCAAGTGCGAATCTTTACTATTGCATTCTGAAGTGAGCATCTCTATGGAAGCCAAGTACGAATCTTTGTTTTTGAATTCTGAAGTGAGCATCTCTATGGAAGCCAAGTACGAATCTTTGCTATTGCATTCTGAAGTGAGCATCTCTATTTAAGCCAAGTGCGAATCTTTACTATTGCATTCTGAAGTGAGCATCTCTATGGAAGCCAAGTGCGAATCTTTACTATTGCATTCTGAAGTGAGCATCTCTATGGAAGCCAAGTGCGAATCTTTACTATTTAATTCTGAAGTGAGAATCTCTATGGAAGCCAAGTACGAATCTTTGTTTTTGCATTCTGAAGTGAGCAATTCTATGGAAGCCAAGTACGAATCTTTGCTATCGCATTCTGAAGTGAGCATATCTATGGAAGCCAAGTGCGAATCTTTACTATTGCATTCTGAAGTGAGCATCTCTATGGAAGCCAAGTGCGAATCTTTACTATTGCATTCTGAAGTGAGCATCTCTATGGAAGCCAAGTGCGAATCTTAACTGTTGCATTCTGAAGTGAGCATCTCTATGGAAGCCAAGTACGAATCTTTGCTATTGCATTCTGAAGTGAGCATCTCTATGGAAGCCAAGTACGAATCTTTGCTTTTGCATTCTGAAGTGAGCATCTCTTTGGAAGCCAAGTACGAATCTTTACTATTGCATTCTGAAGTGAGATGGTTATCAAGAGGAAAAGTGTTACGTCGTTTCTTAGAACTGAATGATGAATTGATGACCTTTTTCCAAAATGAAACTATGGATGATTTTGTGGAATATCTTCAAAATTACATTTGGTGTGCTAAATTGGCATATTTAGCTGATATTTTTGATTATTTAAATTGCGTTAATATCAGCCTTCAAGGAGGAAAATAATGTTTTTCAACATCGACCGACAAATTGACAGCCTTTCGGAAAAAAATTATGTTTTGGAAAAATCGTTTGTTGGAGAAAAAGAAAGAAGATATATTTCATTCTCTTAATGATAACACTACCGACGAAATTATTTCAGCAGTAACAGAGCATTTAGCTTTATTAGAAGAAAATATTGAATTTTATTTTCCATCAATAAACGTAGAAACATTTGACTGGATACGTAATCCCTTTGCCACGGTTGATACATCAAATAGTAAGTTGTCATACCAAGAAGAAGAAGAATTAATCAACCAATCATCGGATCGTACACTTAAAATAAAATTTTCCGAAATGGTTCTGGAGGAATTTTGGATCTTTGTGCAAGAAGAATACTCAGCTCTCTCCATGAAGGCACTTAAAATCTTGTTGCAATTTTCAACATCATATTTGTGTGAACTCGGTTTCTCGATAGTCACCAGCATAAAAAATAAAAAACGAGCAACACTTACTAATTTGGAAGCAGAATTGAGGGTAGCTATTTCTAAAATTAGGCCTAATATTACTGAAATTTGTAAAAACAGTCAAGCTCAGGTTTCACATTAAATCTTTTTATTTTTCTGAATTAAATTTTGCACAATGTTATTTTTTTACTTATTAAATTTATGTTTATTAAAAATTTGTTTATCATGTTATAATTTTAAACTCCTTTGTTATAATGTTTTATTTTCAATAAAAGTCGTACGTATGTGTATTTGTTTTTTTTTTTTACTCCTTGATTTTGGTGCTCCCCAAATTTTTGTCATGATCAAAAGTGCTCCCCGACTTCAAAAGGTTAAGAACCACTGCCATAGAAGATGTCATCAATTTGTTTAAAGCTAATTTTCGGAGGTTAAGCCATTTTTTTTCCGCGACGCATCTACTTTGTCATAAAGCCCTCTACTTTGTCATGAAGCCCTCTACTTTGTCATGAAGCCCTCTACTTTGTCATGAAGCCCTCTACTTTGTCATAAAGCTCTCTACTTTGTCATGAAGCTCTCTACTTTGTCATGAAGCCCTCTACTTTGTCATGAAGCCCTTACTTTGTCATGAAGCCCTCTACTTTGTCATGAAGCCCTCTACTTTTTCATAAAGCCCTCTACTTTTTCATAAAGCCCTCTACTTTGTCATAAATCCCTCTACTTTGTCATGAAGCCCTCTACTTTGCCATGAAGCCCTCTACTTTGTCATAAAGCCCTCTACTTTGTCATGAAGCCCTCTACTTTGTCATGAAGCCCTCTACTTTGTCATGAAGCTCTCTACTTTGTCATGAAGCCCTCTACTTTGTTGTGAAGCTCTCTACTTTGTCATGAAGCCCTCTACTTTGTCATGAAGCCCTCTACTTTGTCATGAAGCCCTCTACTTTGTCATGAAGCTCTTTACTTTGTCATGAAGCCCTCTACTTTGTCATGAAGCCCTCTACTTTGTCATGAAGCTCTCTACTTTGTCATGAAGCCCTCTACTTTGTCATGAAGCCCTCTACTTTGTCATGAAGCCCTCTACTTTGTCATGAAGCCCTCTACTTTGTCATGAAGCCCTCTACTTTGTCATGAAGCCCTCTACTTTGTCATGAAGCCCTCTACTTTGTCATGAAGCTCTCTACTTTGTCATGAAGCTCTCTACTTTGTCATGAAGCCCTCTACTTTGTCATGAAGCTCTCTACTTTGTCATGAAGCCCTCTACTTTGTCATGAAGCCCTCTACTTTGTCATGAAGCTCTCTACTTTGTCATGAAGCCCTCTACTTTGTCATGAAGCTCTCTAATATGTCATGAAGCTCTCTACTTTGTCATGAAGCCCTCTACTTTGTCATGAAGCCCTCTACTTTGTCATGAAGCTCTCTACTTTGTCATGAAGCCCTCTACTTTGTCATGAAGCCCTCTACTTTGTCATGAAGCTCTCTACTTTGTCACCATTGTAGGAAAAAAAAGGCCCAGGAAAAAAGTCACACGAGCAAAGTCACAGGAAAAAAAGTCACAAAATATGTTTCATATAAACTTCTAAGTCTCAGTGTTATTATATTTGTTGTAAGTGTTTGCTATATATATATATATATTATATTAACATTAAAATGCATACATTTAATAATATGATTTATTATTACTCAGTTATACAATGCGGGTGTGTGTTATTTGTATTATGTAAACAAATTATACTCAGACATTTAATTCTACGCTTATTCAAAAGTATCAGCATTTTGATAATGAATACAACCTATAATCAAAAATAGTATAGATGCAATGACAATAAATGGTCATTTGATTCTCACGTCTGATCTCAACGACGCATCTCACTTAATAAAGAAATCAAAGGAGAGCAAGGGACATTACATTGTAGTACTAGTTTACTGATTACGCTAGTGAGCATTAAAAGGACCTCAGTGTGGTTAATGGTAATAAGGTGGTAGGGGTCAATGTGGTCAGTGCGGCTTTGGGCAGAAAGATATGGACAAATTCTTTTGTTCCTTAATCTTGTCAGACACTACCAAGGTGCCCCCCCCCACCCCCGGGGCTGTTGTACAATTACTTACTTGTAATCACACTAAAACGCATTATTGTCACCAAGGGAGAGTAGTCGAAACGAAAGATATACATATTCATTTCTTCACCAAACTAGTCAGGATTTATGTACAATATCTGATGGCTGATATTTTTCTGTGACTCTTTTTTCTGTAACTTTTTTCCTGTGACCTTTTTTCAATGAATTTTTTTTTCCTGTGATTTCTTTCTGTGACTTTTTTTCCGTGACATTTTTCCGCTCACCTTTGTCACCGCACCCCCTACTTTGCACTCGACACCCTAAACTAGGTCCCGATTCCCTCAGTTTTGTCAGGACACCCTCTACTTTGTCTCATCGTGCCCTAAGACACATTTTAAATTTGTTACACAACACTATTGTTTGATCGTGCGGGATGTCATCTAACATTTTAAACAGCTTTGCATGTCTACATTATTTTCTTCAATCTCAATACAATCAAGCACTCCAATGTCTTTGGCCTTCAAACAAAGTACCGATACAATTAATTCCTACACTGACTTTGCCCTTCACACTAAGTACCGGTACAATTAATTACGCCAATGACTTTGGGCTACAAACTGAGTACCAGTACAATCATTTCCTACAATGACTTTGGCCTTCAAACTAAGTGCAATCAATTCCGACAATGACTTTGGCCTTCAAACTTAGTACAATCAATATCCTATAATGAATTTGGCCTTCATACTAAATACAATCAATTAATACAATTACTTTGGCCTTCAACTAAGTACAAATAATTCCTTCGATGAATTTTTTTTTTCCTTTTCGTCCTCCATTTTTGCATCTCTCCTGTGGCTTGGTTTGACATTTCGGACCCTTGTCGTCTGCTTCTGGGCGCCGTAAGACGAGTTCATTGTTCTAATCATTTGAGACAGGCCATCCTGGCAAGTTACACTTTATCTCCCTAGACACGCTGACATCCTTTTCCCTGGCAACCCCGGATGTCTCTAAACTCCACCCTTTCCTCTTTTTCCGGAAGTCGTGTTTGTCGCGTTCTGATTGGTTCTCGGGTCTGGCCACGCTGGCAGTAATAAAGAAAGAATTCTTAAAACCGAAGAGCAACAGAAGGGGAGACAAACAAAAACAAAATGGCCTCTAACCAGTCAAACTGAGTCGTTACTGATTGGGGATAAAACTGTCAGTAGTGTCTGCATCGAGTGGGGTACACGCTGCTGGTACCGGAGGTGATTAGACGCGCCCCGGGGGCTTGAAGGTGTTGACCTGAGAGCTGGACGAGAGGAGATAATCATGATAAGTGCGATAGTGATGATAAGAAGATAACTACGTTTAGTATTATTCCCGATGACGGAGCTGTAGATGAGACTCTGCGGCCAGCCCGGTTGTGCTGTCATGTCACATTGTTTATTATATTGTCACTGTTGTCAGCTGGGGGGCTGTACTTCTTGTTACGCCACATCACTTCTTCGGCCGTCACTTTCTTCTGCGATGTTATGTCGTGATTGTTACTGTGCTGTATTATGTTATTATGGTATTCCGCTATGCTGTTGTTTAAGTGCACCACTTCTGGCCTGAAGGTTATCTCCTTATTTTTATTCCACGTTTGTCTAGCCCCTCCCGCCCCCACCCCAAACCAAACACACACCCCCACCACCCTGGTCTGCATTTCACTCAATCATTTATTGAGAACTATTCAATACTTAATTTTATGAACATTTCGAGTAAAAAAATCATGTCATTGAAACCTTAATTTTCTTTGAGTCTTTCGCCCCTCAAATAAATCCTCGTTTATAATGCCATCTTTCTGTGTTGAATTAATTATGTCTATAATCTTATAATCCTTTGGCCACTTTATTCGTTGTAATAATGTGTGCAATGTCAATATTTTGTCAGAATAGAATAGAGGAGACCATGCGTCATGCGAGTATTCTATATTTTATGTCAAATTTTTTTTTTATAGCTTTCATTTCAGGCTAAATGTTCAGCTCTTACCTGTTTAGAAAACAGCTTCCAGCAGTTTCCATCTTACCCATCATTTAAACACATCACTCCTCTTAATGTATCCTCTCCATCCTATTAATTTTCCACCCTCTCTATGCATCCTTCCATATATCCCCTCACCCCCATATCCCTCTCCCCCCCCCCCCCCAACTCTTGATGATGAAAACATTAGCTGTCTATAATTACGTCTTGAGACTTGAGCTCGTCAGTGAGCTCGATTTTGGTGTGTCATTTTATCATGACAGATTTCGGGCTTAGCCGTCCCGCTCGGAGTTTGTTGATAGAAATCTGTGAAACTGGTCGGGGAAGCTGGATGTGGGAGGGTAGGGGGGAATTAATCGGTATACAGATAAAAGGGGAGTGGATATCGGGTGTGAGTATCAAATGGCGTGGATATCGGATGTATCAGTTGGAGTTATATGAAAAAAAAAAGAAAGAAATACAGAAAGGCATCGCCAAAGAAAAGACATTTTGCGAGTTGGAAAAAAAGAAGGAGTGAGAAGGAGTGAGCGATAAATGGAGCGAAAGGGAGTTAAGAAGATATAAATATAGAGGGAAAGAAAGGGAGAGTGAAACGGAAAGGGTACGCTTCAGTAAATGATATCAAGAGAGGTGAGGCTGAGGCATGCGAATCAAGTATGGGAGAAAGAGCCGGATCCCGCCAAAATACTATGTCGCCCAAATACGTTATCACCCAAATACTCTATCAACCAAATACGTTATCACTCAAATACTCTATCAACCAAATACGTTATCACCCAAATACTCTATCAACCAAATGCTTTTTCAAACAAATACTCTATCAACCAAATGTTGCTCTGTAAAAGACTAAAATGTGTTCTAGACTAGTCAAAAATAGACCACTTTCTAAAAGCACAAATGTCTTAGTTTTTAGTTCCAGGCCATTAAGACGATCCCTTTACATTTGTAAAATCAATTTCTTTCAGCCCTCATCAACCAGAGCTAGTGGGGTGAACTAAATATGGCGGTGTCTTAATTAACCACATACTGACCGATATCCTTGAAATCAGACTTCCTCAAAGCATGTATAATTCAAATGATGTACCTTAAAAAATATGTACCATAAAAATATGGACAATAAAAAAATGTACCATAAAATATGGATTTTATTTTTTAAAAATAGACAATAAAAATATGGAATGTAAAAATATGTGCCATTGGGCGTGAAAGAAAAGCGGATCTTTATAGTATAATCACGCTCCGTGTAACCCAGTAGTTCTCAAACTTTCTAATGCCGCGACCCTTTAATATATTTTCTCATTTTGTGGCGACCCCCAACCACAAAATTATTTTCGTTGCTACTTGATAACTGTAGGGTATATTTGTTTTCCGATGGTCTTAGGCGACCCATGTGAAATGATCGTTCGAGCCCCCCCCCCTCACCCCCAAAAGGGTCGTGACCCACAGTTTGAGAACCGCTAGCGTAACATGTGATGACTATACTTCTGGAGACGTTTGAAAAAAAATCTGAATGCTTTACAAAAAAAAAATGTGTTGAGGTTTTAAATGTATATTTGCACTTACTCGCCCGACTCATTTTTAAATTCGTTTTAGAACAGTTTAGATTTCTAATTTAAAAAATAAAATAATTCAAAGTTACGTTAAATGTAACTTATTTTGAATGTCAAAATGCTATTTAAAATAAACTGTTAAAAAAAATATTTTAAAAAATCAAGAAATGGAAAGAGTAATCTCATTACAGTGATAATAAATATGATGATAATGTAGTTTTATGAATGAGATGAAATAGATTCGATGAGAGTTCCTGGTACGTCTGAGAACCTTCGAAAACAAACCTACGCAAGCTCTGTGAGTGGTCCTCAAGATGTCAATCAATGGACCACTCTCCCTTTTTAAAAAAAAAAATGTGTGGCATTTGCTCCTCGGACCGCGGCCTTTACTTTTCAAATCAGAGTGGGTTTACACTAGCACTCTTCAGTTAAGTCCCCTGGCCTGAACAAATTGAACTTTGTTATTTAAAGAGCAAAATTCTTTTTCCCCAACTGTAAATGTGAAGTGACGTGGATTAGACAGATCACCCCAGACAATATTCTTCGTCAACTCGAAAAAAAAAAAAAGAAAAGAAACGAAAGTATTTTTAAAAAGATTTTTTAGAGACTTTTCCATGTTATTGGATCCTTATTTTTATTTTGAAAAGTAAATATTTTGGGAGCGAAATTTGTTTACCAGTTGACTTGAAATACGGGGGGAAGCCCTACAATTAGGTAAGGAAAAGATTATTTCTACAGCGTGAGGGGTAATTACCCTGATAAGACTTGGGGGGTGCTGCTGCCCCCCCCCCCCCCCAATGGCTTTGTGTGGAATTTTGTTACTTGGCAAAGACAAGTTGGGATATTTGTTTAACGAGATACAGCCACGCGTCAAGCGTGCACACACATACTCATATGATGATCAACAGATGTTTGGAGTGGGTGCGTGCTGTCACCTCGCTCGAGTGTTGAAAATGGAGGGAAACATTCATCAGTTTAAACTTTTCGAGTTGTTTTTAGTTTTTTTTTTACTCAAGTGAGTCTCCAGGGTCCGCCTTGTCATGTCTATGTCTTCCTCGCAGTTAATTTCCTGTTAGATACGCCACTGCTTGGACGTAAACTAATTAAATTTTTAAGAATATGTTAAGCTTTGTGTGCTTGCGTGCGTGAGTTTGTGTGTTTGTGTGCGTTTGCATGTGCATGTGCGTTTGCGTGTGCGTTTGCGTTGACCGACGGGTTGAGTGAGGTTGCCTCTGTGGTATGCATGGTCAAGTGCCAACCTCGTCAATGAAACTTTTAACACGAGCTTTTCCCATGATCTTGCCATTGCTATGGTGTCACATGGCCAATCCGAAGGCACCTGTAGCGTTTCCCAGGATCTTGCCATCGCTATGGAGCCACATGGTCAACCCAAATGCAACTATAGCGTTTCCCGGGATCTTGCCATTGCTCTGGAGCCACATGGTCAACCCAAATGCAACTATAGCGTTTCCCGGGATCTTGCCATCGCTATGGAGCCACATGGTCAACCCAAATGCAACTATAGCGTTTCCCGGGATCTTGCCATTGCTCTGGAGCCACATGGTCAACCCAAATGCAACTAAAGCGTTTCCCGGGATCTTGCCATTGCTCTGGAGCCACATGGTCAACCCAAAGGCAACTGTAGCATTTCCCAGGATCTTGCCATCGCTATGGAGCCACATGGTCAACCCAAATGCAACTATAAAGTGTTATTGTTCTTTTGACCAATGCTTTCACCATGGACACTTGGAACTTGCGATACAATTTGCGAGATTGGTCTGTTCTAGGGTCATATTTCTAAAAATTCCATATCAATTATCTTTTTCACAATAATGTCATGTTATTTGATTACAAACATGTCATTGTATTTTTTACACTCCTCTCATTACTTATTCACAAATTCTTGCCTTCGTTCAGTTTTCTGTTTATTTTTCGCCTGTTTCACAAATGAAACTTTGTGTTTGCAAGTTGTCTTATATGAAATTGATATCCCCATCCCAAGGGACGAGGCTTGTGCCCAGCCAGCTTGACCCCCCTCCTGTGTTCCCGTTGTTGTATCTCAAATATTCAATAGATTGAGTGCTGGCATTTACATTAGCGTCAGAACTCATTTACAAGAGACCCATCAGACACTGCCCCCTCCCCCCCCCCCCCCATGTCGTCCTATATTTAATTGCTTTAGTGCGCCGTCCAAAAGCCGACCGTCAATTACTGAATGTAGTTAAAACGCCGAACGCCTTATCATCAGACAGCACGGCGCAGTACGAATGTTTGAAATGACGCGGTTCTTATTTCCTCAAGGACAGAGGTTTTGTGGGTCGTGCAAAGAAGAATTTAAAGAGGTAACTTGCTTGCTTTCAATCTACTGTATCATCACCGTCTCTAGTCGTACCGTCAGTGTCTCTAGTCGTACCGTCAGTGTCTCTAGTCGTACCGTCAGTGTCTCTAGTCGTACCGTCAGTGTCTCTAGTCGTACCGTCAGTGTCTCTAGTCGTACCGTCAGCGTCTCTAGTCGTACCGTCAGCGTCTCTAGTCGTACCGTCAGTGTCTCTAGTCGTACCGTCAGTGTCTCTAGTCGTACCGTCAGTGTCTCTAGTCGTACCGTCAGTGTCTCTAGTCGTACCGTCAACGTCTCTAGTCGTACCGTCAATGTCTCTAGTCGTACCGTCAATGTCTCTAGTCGTACCGTCTATGTCTCTAGTCATACCATCAATGTCTCTAGTCGTGTGTGTATTCGACCCCATGTCAATTATTCGTTCCTCTTCGCTTGTGATGTATGTGACAATCTTACATTGTCATGTATGCGAGAATCTTACATTGTCATGTATGCGACCGACCATCTTACCTTGTTATGTATGCGCCCCTCTATGCATATTCTATGTATTCGGTAATCTTCAGGTATTGAATTTTATGTCCCTGTTTCTAAAACCCCCGGCACTGTGACCCCGGAACTTGGCGGTAACATGACCCCGGTACTATGCCTCCGGTTCTGTGACCCCGGTATTATAACTCCGGTTCTGTGACCCCTGTACTGGGCGGTACTATGACCCCGGTACTATGCCTCTGGTACCGTGACCCGGTTACTTCAGGAGTCCGACTCCCAATTCCTCTTGTCTGGAAAAAACAGGGATAGATATAACCGAAGGACTGTGCCTATTTTATTATACAGACTATTTCAAACTATGATGGCCGCGATGCTTCTGTCTCATAAATGAGAAATCCCAGGGCGAAGATCCTGCCCCCCCCCCACACACACACATTAATTGATGGATAGAGTCAGACCTGGAGATAAGACACTCACGCCAGCAGGAGTTTTATGAACACAACGATACAATAAACACATTTTTCATCCACTTAGCACACCATCCGTCAAATACACCACACAAGAATTATTCCACGCCAGCCATCATATACACTCGCACACACTTAAATAACCACACACCACACACAACTCACACGTCTTGGCCTCACCACATCCACAGAGTTATTTACAGCGTATAATATGACTTGAATTATCTTTGTAAATCTCCATTCTGTGTGACTGGTAAATAAAATAGAAGCAGCAGACATATATGTTTTATTGTAATTTTAGTTCTACTGACAAGCAGATATCGGCATATACAGACGAATAGATAACGGCATATACAGACAAATAGATAACGGCATATACAGACAAATAGATAACGGCATATACAGACAAATAGATAACGGCATATACAGACAAATAGATAACGGCATATACAGACAAGTAGATAACGTCATATAAAGACAAATAGATAACGGCATATACAGACAAATATATAACGGCATACACAGACAAATAGATAACGGCATATACAGACAAATAGATAACGGCATATACAGACAAATAGATAACGGCATATACAGACAAAGAGATAACGGCATATACAGACAAATAGATTACGGCATATACAGACACATAGATAACGGCATATACAGACAAATAGATAACGGCATATACAGACAAATAGATAACAGCATATACAAACAAATAGATAACAGCATACATATTAATAGATAACGGCATACGGAGAAATAGATAACGGCATACAGACAAATAGATAACGGCATATACAGATAAATAGATAACGGCATATACAGACAAATAGATAACGGCATATACAGACAAATAGCTAACGGCATACAGACAAATAGATAACGGCATACAGACAAATAGATAACGGCATACAGTCAAACAGATAACGGCCTACAGACAAATAGATAACGGCATACAGTCAAACAGATAACGGCATACAGACAAATAGATAACGGCATACAGACAAATAGATAACGGCCAACAGACAGAGACAAAATTAATTATCTACAGTAAACTACCCCCCCCCCCCGAAAGCCGACCGTAGACCAAAGACTGCACCCTGCAGACAGCAGCTAAAATAAAAATAGCACACAAACAGCAGCCCAAAGCCAACAGCCCACAAACAGCAGCCCAAAGACAACAGCCAACAAACAGTAGACCAAAGACAGCAGGCCACAAGCAGAAGCGTTCAGACAACATGGCACAGACAACTGACCATGTGAGCGTATTGAGTACTCTCTTCTCAAGAAACCACGCCCACCAGTACAAAGTTTATTTTAGACAAGTGTAATCGATACCATCCTCGGATGCCAGTCTGTTCACCCTAAGTAATCGATTATTTCGGTGTGGGGTGGAGGCCTGTGTACCGCTGGGGAATCGAAGTCTTACTTGGCTGTTAATTGACCAGATGCGGCCACACTAATCGAATTACCGATCTTTTTTTTTTTTTTAAAAGCACCAAGAGTTGTCGATCTTTGAAGTTATTTTTATCCCTTTCTACCCTGTAATTTCCATTCTCATTGTCAACTTCATTACGTGGATTAAAAAAGTCTGCAAGAGAACACGTGTAAAGGTGGCCTTTTCTGTCCAGTCAAACCATTTGTCAAATATTTGCCAGTATACCGAAACCAGTAAATAACAATGTAAACAAATTACAAATCCAAGTAAAAGAAAATTTTACGAATTAAATTATTTTAACTTTAAAAAAAGTAAAGATGTTAAACTTTCAGTTATTATTGTGACGTCATTAGGAGGAGTGGAGCGTGGAAGTAGTACACGTAACGTCTGCTAGCGACAGCAAAGGATTCACCGAAAAGCACAGAGGCGGTTGTTTCTTGATGGGCTGTCCACCACACCGCTGTCCAAAACACCGCTGTTCACATCACCAATGTTCACAACACCACTGACTACAAAGTCGCTGTCCACAACACCACTGTCCACAACACCACTGTCTGTTAACTATTTTCTAGTCCCCAATTTTTTTGGAGATTCTTATTATATATATTGTTTGGTCCCTACCACTACGTCGATTAGTACTATTATGTCTAAGGTATGATTAATCTTAAACTAGTGATATTACACGCTCTCACACTAACGCTACTGAAGCTCTCTCACTCGCTTACACTGCTTCTTATATGTAAACTTAATAACACAGGTGGTTCAGCCCACGAATAAAATATTTAATTACTAAAAATTACAAATTACTTCACATATACGAGGTACATATAAATATAAAGACATTAATTTTTACAGTTTGTTACTAGTGGCATAAGAGACTGGATTGGTGCCCTGGGTAGTCTCTGATCTGGATTCTGCTATAGGTCCGATACACACATCAGACTCCACAAAGCACACTACAGGGTTCGCCGATCGTTCCGTCCTCATCTGGGTCACTTACGCTTACAGGTGACGGGTGATGAATGACCAGTCACGCTCCAGTGCATCCACTTGTATACAAAACTTCTACGTTGTCAGCTGACTGCTTGAGCTAGCAGTCTATTCCACTGTTTACTTCGGAGAAGGCTACACCGATTTCCGACTGTCCCCAACTCTACGGGGTTATCATGTACCATGAGCTATCTTCTATATGCTCAACTGTACTACGTTCACTTCAAACTTTTCTATAATCAGATCAAAGCCTCTGGCTACTAGGCTTTACTATGCGATTATATCTAATGCTAGGCTAACAGAACCTAACTTAACTGAACTTAACTTCACTCAACCTAACTGGCCTTAACTGGCTGTAAATAAGAATAAATACAACACATAAGCTACAAGAAAGAAGTACATTCCTAATACGTTAGTAATGATTAATCATAATCTAACAGTACTTGAGTAACTAATTACAATCCTAACATTTCTTACTAACATTATAATATATATTATTAGGCAACTAACAATTATCAATACTACTATTACTAACCAGACAACTCTTAGGCTACGCAAACCATAGCATCAAAGTGACGTCTACCAGGCTATTCTTCGTCAATCAATGTGAGAGACTGAGCACCCGATGCTTCCAACTTATAAAGGCCTATTGGCCCTGAGTAACAAAGCTCGGTCAGTGCTCTACTAACCCTTTGCTTACAAAGCCGGGTCAATACTCTGGCGACGTGCGAGTTTAACTGAACAGTTTCATTGTCCTAAGTTGTGGTAACATTCCATTGCGAATAAGACTAAGCTATTCCACGGTCACAGAACCTGGAAAGTTTTCATTGTGTCTGATACGACCCTTAGGTCACGCACCCTTACGGCCAAACCCTAATTGGGTCATATTGGGAAAGTCCTAGGTTAGGAATGTTGAGCCCGTGAATCAGTGAGTCTCACTCAGGTGAGAACCAACGGGTCTCAACACTGTCCACAAAACCACTGTCCACAAAACCACTGTCCACAAAACCACTGTCCACAAAACCAATGCCCACAACAAACTGTCCACAACACCACTGACCACAACACCACTGTCCACAACACTACTTACCACAACACCACTGCCCCAACACCACTGACAACACCACCACTGTCCACAACATTACTGACCAAACACCGCTGACAACAACACCACTGACCACAACACCACTGTCCACAACACCACTGACTAAAACACCACTGACTAAAACACCACTAACTAAAACACCACTGACTAAAACACCACTGCCCTCAACACCACTGCCAGCAAGTCAAATCTAAAACATTTTTAACCCGACTTTTATCAAAAGATAATTATTATTATCGAACCTCCTTAATATAATGGTGTCCGTCAGTCGATCCACCTGTCAGTCTGCACTGGGACTGCCCGACGGTCCTTATTGTCTGCCTATATGTCTGCCTTTCTATGTCATTGTTTGAAGAGGATTTCACAAAGTGTAATTTTTTTCTTCAGTGTCTGCCTTTTATATTTTTATTCCAAATGTTGACCAAAAAAAAAAAAAAAACCTTCAGTTTCCATCAATTCAGGCACAGACACAGACGCGCTTTTTTCAGTTCATCGTAGATAAACACTTTGTTAAAAAAAAACAACGCAACTTTATACCAGCGCCTTCGAAATAATTCATCCCAGCATTACAAGACATTGCCGTCTTGACGCGAACAAGTGCAAACGTGCACATTAACTCCAATCCGTCTAATAGACAATTTATCGCCAGCGATTCTCGACTAAATCTATACGTCAAAATTGCCTCTGCTTCCTTTGATACGACGATTACATTTACATGAACGACGAGAACAACAACCAGCACGAACAACGCAACGACTCAAAAAGAGAAACCACATTTTTTTTCCCCTGTTCCTTTTCTTGCGCTCATCTTTATCAGGGAAAATATTTCCCAGGTAATGTCTCCACCCCCCTCCCATCCTCCCCACCCACCCCCCGGTAAGGGTCTCCCGCGTTCTCTGTACCTGTGTGAAACCGTTAACTTTGTACAGCCATCTCTGGCAATTAAAAGTCTTTAGCAGTCGATGATTCCTTGTTTTTCCTCTCCCCAGTTTAATGGCTTTGAGCTTTTTGTTGTTGGCGCCGTTCGCTGGATTGTCCTCCTCTTTTATAGTGCCCTTTATTTCAGTGCGCTGGAATGTCCTCCCCTTTTACAGTGTCCATTGTTTCACGGCGGGGATAAAACTTTTCCGTAAATTGCACGGGGATAATTTTAAACAATCACTTTGCTATTTTAGGGTCCATGTTCGGCTTTGGTACTCTTTTCGCAACTCAGATTAAAACAGGGATAGCATCGCTAAAGGATAATAAATGAAGGGCTGTGCTCAAGCTGTTATGATGAAATAGTAGAACAAGGTGTGTGGAAGCATGTGGAAGCACATTCACGTCTTATTGTCCTGTCTTGTGGAAGCACATTCACGTCTTCTTGTCCTGTCTTGTGGAAGCACATTCACGTCCTTATTGTCCTGTCTTTTGATCCAAGCTTCCGCATGCCTTGTTCTACTATGTCACAGCATCGCTAAGGGCGGGATTCTCAACTTTTGATGCTTTGGAGTCCCCAATAACCGCAGGGCTTCTCGTGAGGGTGTTGCAAAGAATGTACCCCTACTGTTAATACAACATTTCACGAGTAGTTTGGAAATAGTACACATGACGTCAAAATTAGCGGAACATGCTTTAAGAATTATTTGGATTCGGAGTCGCAAAATATTTATTTGCACTAATGTTAAGTCCTTAAATAATCTTAAGCCCACCACTCAAAAATCCTATGCACAGCGCCACATTTGCACAAAACACGTCACATCTCTATAAACCACACCACATCTCTATAAATCACACCACATCTCTATAAACCGCGCCACATCTCTATAAACCACGCCACATCTCTATAAACCTTGCCACATCTCTATAAACCTTGCCACATCTTTATAAACCACGCCACATCTCTATAAACCACGCCACATCTCTATAAACCACGCCACATCTCTATAAACCACGCCACATCTCTATAAACCACGCCCCATCTCTATAAATCACGCCACATCTCTATAAACCACGCCACATCTCTATAAACCACGCCACATCTCTATAAACCACGCCACATCTCTATGCACCACGCAGCATCTTAAGCAGCTTTCTATCCCCCCCCCCCCCCCCCAGATTGCATTGTATGCCTATGTTGATTAAATTAGTAATCTCTATTGTCGTCCTAAATTGTCGTCTGACCACAATGGGTTTGCCCTACACCGTGTGGACCAATCTGCGTCCCTGTTCGCTGGGAAATGAAAGACTCGCTTGATGGCCGGTGCTGTATTTGTTGTCCAGAAATTGCTTGCTTTCGGGACAAGATTTGTTTTCACAAAACAATAATTTTGCCTGTGCGCCGTTATCTCTAACCGCGCCTGTCAGCTTTAAAATGGATGCACCGCGCGTGTTTTGAAAAAAAAAATGAAACTCAATAAGTACAGGGATGTAATTTAATTAGAGATGTGCGTCACTGTAAGTGCGTATGAGAAGAAAGATTCATTAGGCCATACACTTTTGTGCACGGTGCTTAACAAGAGAAGACTGGTAGGCACGGTGCTAGGGAAGGAAAGACTGGTGTGCACTGCGCTAGAGAAGAGTAGTGTGCACGGTGCTAGAGAAGGGAAGACTAGTGTGCACGGTGCTAGAGAAGGGAAGAATAGTGTGCACGGTGCAAGAGAAGGACAGACTGGTGTGCACTGTGCTAGAGAAGAGTAGTGTGCACGGTGCTAGAGAAGGGAAGACTGGTGTGCACGGTGCTAGAGAAGGACAGACTGGTGTGCACAGCGGCTAATTAACGAAAGCCTGGTGTGCGCGGTGCTAGTGAAGAAAGCCTGGTGCGCATGGGTGCAGAATAAGAAAGGAATGGATGTTTCCGTTGTCCCATAATCTTACTATTAATTTTATTACCACTGGCTCATTTCAGCAATATTTTTATCTTAATAATGACGTCACCACTTTCAGCAATTCATTATACAAAATAGAGCCAAAATTTTAGTATTCTCCGGGAAGCGTTGTGGGAGTCAGTCCATTCTACCCTGGGAGGCTCTCCATTCTACCCTGGGAGGCACTCCATTTGTTCCTGGGAGGCACTCCATTCTACCATGGGAGGCACTCCATTCTACCATGGGAGGCACTCCATTTGTTCCTAGGAGGCACTCCATTCTACACTGGGAGTCACTACAATCTACCCTGGGAGTCACTCCATTCTACCCTGGGAGGCACTCCATTCCACCCTGGGAGTCACTCCATTCTACCCAGGGAGGCACTCCATTCTACCCTGGGAGGCACTCCATTCTACCCTGGGAGGCACTCCTTTCTACCCTGGGAGGCACTCCATTCTACCCTGGGAGTCACTACAATCTACCCTGGGAGTCACTCCATTCTACCCAGGGAGGCACTCCATTCTACCTTGGGAGGCACTCCATTCTACCATGGGAGGCACTCCATTCTACCCTGGAAGGTACTCCATTCTACCATGGGAGGCACTCCATTCTACCCTGGAAGGCACTCCATTCTACATGGGAGGTAATCCATTCTACTATGGGAGGCACTACAATCTACCATGGGAGTCACTACAATCTACCCTGGGAGACACTCCATTCTACATTAGGAGTCACTCGATTCTTCCCTGTTAGGCACTCCATTTTAACCTCATTTGTTACACCTCGGCCTCCTAACTGTCTTCTCCCACTCCTTCACTCCACAGCGACAATAACCAACCTAAGAACATGCGGCATTCAACTGAAAAAATGGCCGGCAGTATGATGTTCACTTACACATCGATACACCATCAATATCATGGTGGGGGACCCAGGGGTTTTAGAAGTCACGTTACTTCAGCGGTAACAGATTTAAACAAAATGAACGTCCCTCACAGTGGATGAGACAACTGTGTCGTGCACGATCATTTCTTGGGTTACTTCCCTTTATTCACCGTGCCTCATCTTGTTGCCTCGTTGAGTTGCTACCTTCGTGTGATGTCATCAAGTGCAAGTAAGTTGGCCCCCCTTTCAGCTTCATGCAGACACAAACTTAAGCAAGACTTTTCATTTTGTTTGTAAGGCAATCATGTTCGTGCAAGGGCGGGTCCCGACTAACAAGGGGCCACACAATCTCAGCATGAGGCTTGCTGTCACATATTGCGCCTGGTCTAATATTGCGCCTGGTCTAATATTGCGCCTCGTCTAATATTGCGCCTGGTCTAATATTCCGCCTGGTCTAATATTGCGCCTGGTCTAATATTCCGCCTGGTCTAATATTGCGCCTGGTCTAATATTTCGCATGGTCTAATATTGCGCCTGGTCTAATATTCCGCCTGGTCTAATATTCCGCCTGGTCTAATATTGCACATGGTCTAATATTCCGCCTGGTCTAATATTCCGCATGGTCTAATATTCCGCCTGGTCTAATATTCCGCCTGGTCTAATATTCCGCCTGGTCTAATTTTCCGCCTGGTCTAATGTTCCGCCTGGTCTAATGTTCCGCCTGGTCTAATGTTCCGCCTGGTCTAATATTCCGCCTGGTCTAATATTCCGCCTGGTCTAATATTCCGCATGGTCTAATATTACACCTGGTCTAAATTCCGCCTGGTCTAATATTCCGCCTGGTCTAATTTTCCGCCTGGTCTAATATTCCGCCTGGTCTAATTTTCCGCCTGGTCTAATATTCCGCCTGGTCTAATATTCCGCCTGGTCTAATATTCCGCATGATCTAATATTGCGCCTGGTCTAATATTCCGCCTGGTCTAATATTCCGCCTGCTCTAATATTCCGCCTGGTCTAATATTCCGCCTGTTCTAATATTCCATATTGTCTAATATTCCGCCTGGTCTAATATTCCGCCTGGTCTAATATAACGCCTGGTCTAATATTCCGATGGCGACTATTTGATGTCTAATAATTCCGTTGGCAAATATTACTTGGTTACAACTCACAACACGGACTAGTGTGGTTCAAAAACACTAAAAGTTTCATTGTACATTATGGTTTTATTTTGACAGAACTAAAACATCAACTGGGTTCACGTTGAAGTTGATACATGAATACATCTGGTAGAAAATTATTATCCTTCGCCAAAATGCCCCACAGCAATCTATGTAAAAAATACTATCCTCTCTGTCATTCGCTCTAGCTCACACTATCTCATTTTTTCCCCCTCTCCCCCCCCCCCCTTACGCCCGCCCCCTCACAGTCTCTACCCCACCCCGCCCGCCCCCTTACATTCTCTCCCCTTTATCACACAATATCTCGCACTTGACATAAAAGGAGTTCACTCGTTCACTAACTCAGTTGTCACAAATCATGACCTTGACACTTGGGATATCTGAATTTCATTTTGGAAATTAGAAGAATTTTTTTTTTTGATCAACAGTTATCACCTCTACAGCCAGACTTACTTGTCTTTGTTAAAATCAGATTCAATTTATGACATATTTAATGGGTGTAATGATTCGGAGTTGTTTGTCAGCGTCTCAATGCGGCACACTGCGGCCCAATGCGGCACAATGCGGCACAATGCGGCACAATGCGATACACTGCGGCACACTGCTGCACAATGCGTCCCAATGCGGCCTACCAGATCTGATAAAACAGGGTGCCGCTAGCAAAATGTCATAGAGGTGGGTAGAATTAAGTGACAGGGTGTAGCTAGCAAAATGTCATAGAGGTGGGTAGAATTAAGTGACAGGGTGTAGCTAGCAAAATGTCATAGAGGTGGGTAGAATTAAGTGACAGGGTGTAGCTAGCAAAATGTCATAGAGGTGGGTAGAATTAAGTGACATGGTGTAGCTAGCAAAATGTCATAGAGGTGGGTAGAATTGAGTGACAGGGTGTAGCTAGAAACGTTTCCTATTGGTGGGTAGATAGATAGCTGTACGGATAGAAAACTTGACGGGTAGAAAAATGACAGGTGGAAAACTTGACAGGAAATAAAATGAGAGGTTGAAAACTGAAAAATAGAAACAAGTCAAGAAGAATACATGACAGGTAAAAAAATTGATATGTAGAAATATTGACAGGTTGAAAGCTGGACAGGTAAAAAAAAATGTAAAAAAAAAAAAAAACCTTAACATTAACATTAAAAATCATGGAGTGGGAGATAGAAATTATCTGGGCGAGGAAGAGAGTTTGAGATAGAAATTATCTGGTCGAGGAAGAGAGTTTGAGATAGAAATTATCTGGGCGAGGAAGAGAGTTTGAGATAGAAATTATCTGGCCGAGGAAGAGAGTTTGAGATAGAAATGATCTGGGCGAGGAAGAGAGTGGGAGAGCGTGTGCTTATGAAAGAGAGAGATATAGTGATAGAGATAGAGGATGAGAAGGCGAGAGAGAGAGGGAAGGAAAGGGAGAGAGAGAGGAAGTGAGAAAACGGTAAGGAAATTGCGAGAGATATAACGTCCGTGAGGGAAACTGGAGAGTGAGAGGCTAGGAGTTTTAATTGAATTTTCTTCCTATTTCATCTCTTGTCATATTTATTTCTTTTGTCATCTTTATGGATTTTGTCATCTTTATGGCTTTTGTCATCGATATATCTTTTGTCATTGTATATCTCATGTCATCTTTGTGTCTCTTGTCATCTTTATATTCTCACGTTTCATCCATCTCGCTATTTGTTAACCAGTTTGTGCATAACTGATATGTCTCCAGGTCACATTCTCTCCATTTCGCTTTGTGTTGACCAGTTTCCACAGAACTCAGATGTCATAACGTATGAATCAATGTGAGACCATTTTTCAGCCAGACAAGGTCATTAATTAACTCCACAGCGGCAAGTAACTCATCCAACTTTCTTTTCTTTATTTGTTTATTCACCGATGTCTGTCTTGTTTAACATGTAAGGGTACGGCTTAGTGTTGCTGGTACAGTTCTCCAGCCGTGGTACAGTTCTCAAACTGTGGTACAATTCTCAAGCTCTGTCACAGCTCTCATACTGCAGCTACATTTCTCAAGCTGTGCTGCCGTCCTCGTACTTTTTGTACAGTTCTCAAACTGTACTATTCCTCTAATTGTGGTACAGTTCTCAAACTGTGGTGCATTTCTCAAAATGTCGTGCAGTTCTCAAAGAACCGTGTAGCTCTCAAACTGTGAGTGAGAATCCTTCATCCCCCTTCCCATTCGAAGCTGGTCAGCTCCGATGAACTGCTCGCACTGGTCAGCTCCGATGAACTGCTCGCACTGGTCAGCTCCGATGAACTGCTCGCACTGGTCAGCTCCGATGAACTGCTCGCACTGGTCAGCTCCGATGAACTGCTCGCACTGGTCAGCTCCGATGAACTGCTCGCACTGGTCAGCTCCGATGAACTGCTCGCACTGGTCAGCTCCGATGAACTGCTCGCACAAGCTGGTCAGCTCCGATGAACTGCTCGCACAAAGTCCACGTGAAAATTAACGCTAGGGGGTCATGTCATCAAACTGGCACAGACCAAGTGCGCACTGTTTTATTCGATGGTCTGATAAGCAATAATTCAACAGTATTCAAAATATTTCAAAACCAGATGGAATATCTAATTTTTTTTTTTTTAAAAATGGAAACATGTAGAGGAGACTGATGCACAAACTACTAAAAAGATGTCGAATTATTGAAATCCTAGACCGAATCCCCGGCAAGAATTACACTTTAAAATCTTTTGCAATTATCACAATTAAAGTAAGACACTTGAGTTCATATACCCGGGGTCAAAGTTCAAATCACCTACCGCAGTTCACCGACTTCCGTTTATGTATTTTTTTGCCGTTATGGTCTTGAAATTATAGACTCATTGAGTGTCGTGTAATGGAGTAACTGCATAAAAGGGGAATAATTCATTATAATTCCTTTTCAATGGATTCCTTCCCTTTGCAGAAACTCCGTGCTGTATTTATTTTTTCATGGCTTATAACTCTTGAATTCTCGACTCATTATCTCTCCCCTTATCTCGATCTTGCGTATAATAAATTGTGAGGCTAGTCTCAGGTATCCTGGAGTTGTCTGCCCGTGGGTAACATGACGTCACTTATGAGGGCTCGGGTTGGGGGTGGGGGGGGGGGGGAGGAGAGAGAAAGCTGACGGAGTAAAGGCGTAGAAGAGTAAGCTATTCGGGGAAGCGTTGTTGAATAGGACAGCAGGGGCGGGTGAAATAGGATAGGGGGGTGCACATTCATGGGCTCATGTCTAAATTTTAGGACACACTCCTTTCGCCACACCTAGCATTAATAATATGCCCCTGGTTTTGATGTTGGTTAAGAGATACAAGTCATAAAGATCTAAGAGAAAGATTTAGACATACAAAACATCACACCCACCCCATACAACCCCATATCACATATACCTCATACAACCCCATATCACAAATACCCCATATCACACATACCCCATATCACACATACCCCATATCACACATACCCCATATCACACATACCCCATATCACACATACCCCATATCACACATACCCCATACAACCCATACAACCCATACAACCCCATATCACACATATCCCATATCACACATACCCCATACAACCCATACAACCCCATATCACACATACCCCATATCACACATACCCCATACAACCCCAATTCACACATACCCCATATCACACATACCCCATATCACACATACCCCATATCACACATACCCCATACAACCCCATATCACACATACCCCTATCACACATACCCCATACAACCCCAAAACACATATCACACATACCCCATACAACCCCAAAACACATATCACACATACCCCATACAACCCCATATCACACATACCCCATACAACCCCATATCACACATAAACCATACAACCCCATACAACCCCATATCACACATACCCCATATCACACATACCCCATTCACCCCCGTATCACACCCACCCCATTTGACACCATCTACCTCGCTGTTCTGCTAACACGTTAACATCATGAATCCACCCCCTCCTGTTGGGTGGGAGGGGGTAGAGGGCATGGTCAGATTGATTTGATGGGATGAGGAGTGAGACAAGAGATCCTCAAACGTTAAGTCAAATTATTCCCTCCCATCGCCCGGCTGCCCCCACCCCCTCACATACACACGGACTGCAACTCAGCTCCTGGAGGTCGTAAGATATGACCTTTTCGGAACGAGTCGAATGCCTGGCCTGATTAGGGTGTCAGAACTACAGCAGAACTGTCGCGTGGCCAGTAGCTGTACGGACGAGAAACTGTGTACCCGGGGAATGAACTTAGTATTGTATGAGGAATGTATCTCACAATGTCGCGATCTATGTTTGAGCCTTGTCTAGCGAACAAAATCGACTGAGATGGATGTGGGGTTGTGTGGATGGGTGTGGGTGTGTGCGGTGAGGTGTAGGTATGTGGGGTGTGGGGTGGGGTAGGCGCCAGACTAGTTAGGGGCGCCAAAATGTGCTTTGATGAAAAGAATGGGTTTTAGAATTGAAAGAAGAAAGACGGGCGCTTTAAAAGGAATCTTGTCCCCGGGCGCCCAAGACTCTAGCTACGCCTCTGGTGTGGGGGTGTATGGTGTATGAGTGTGTGTGTGTGTGTGGGGGTGGGTGGGGTGGGGGAGATCCATGAGTGAATACAACAAAACTCTAGACAGTTATTTTAAAGCGGCATAGACATCAGCGCTGAACGTTCTGAAAATGTTACAAAATGTGTTTTCATCGGCAAAGAATCTGTGTGCCAGGTACAAGCTCGAAAGGTTGACGGGAAGGGAGTCAATTAGCCGTCCAAAGAATTTGCCCAATACACACAAAAGAGAAGTTAATATAAGTTTTTTTTTTTTTTAAATCAATGTAATTTTAATATAGGTTTAATTACTTAACAATAATTTAATAATATCTTAACAATAACTTAACTATATCGATAAAACTCGTAAAAGGAACGGTAAAGAATCGTTCCCACCCCAGCTTTCGGAGGATTCCTCCAACAGATCTACTCGTGACAAAGGTTTCCTTATCCAAAACGCAAAAAGGAGGGGGGGGGGGGGGGCGTCTAGCAAGAGGTGCATTTCGATAGTTGGGTACCTTCTTGTCGTCGTGTGCCGTCTTTCCGTGGTTTGCCGTCTTTCCGTGGTGTGCCGTCTACTCGTGCGGTGCCGTCTTCTGATGAGTGAAAGGCCAGATACCAATTACGGAGAAATGAGGCGAGGACTGGGGGGCAGGAGATTCAATTCGTTTTCAATAAGTCCTGCCAGGACTATGAATGTCCTTGTTACTGCAGCCATTATTCGCTGTCCTCTGGGCGAGGGGAGGGAATGGGACGGGGAAATATCTGCCATTAGATGTTGGCGTTGTGTTTGTGTAGTGCTTGTGCTGTGCTTGTGATGTGCTTGTGATGTGCTTATGTTATGTAAGGGGTCTGTGAGTAATGCAGATGGGGTGTTATAGAAGTGGTGTTGGTCGTAGTATTTGATGTTTGGTCACAAATGGTCTCGTATTAATGAATTATTTCATAATGTGAATCTATCTGTGTGTGTGTGTGTTGCGTTGTAATTGTATGTGCGATTTTTTTTGTTTTTAAAATTTTGTAAGTTTAGTGATATGTGCACATTCCATCAGTGAAATAGTGAACTCTTCTGTGACTTTCACATACACACAGCTTCACCTGCTCTCCATAAAATATAATCTTTCCTGTCTCTTCGGTACTTTAAATCTTTCTGTTCTCTCTGTTACATATAATCGTCCATTTCTCTCAATCACATATAATCATTCTTTTCCCTCAATGACACATAATCTTTCTTGTCTCTCTATCACGGTTGGATAAAATCTACAGCTTTCAAAAGAATTAGTGAACTCTCCTCTCGACTGAAAATGTTTTTTGGGGTGGGTGAATTTTGCAGATAACTTGAAGATGCAGTGGTGGAGTACTTGCAAGCGCCGTGACAGTAATGGACTCGGCACGCGGTGCTCGGCACGCGCAACTCTTTAACTCTTGCGTGACTTTGAATCAATCTGCCACATTTAACAACGAGTGTCTTTCAGAGGCAACCTGGAGATGGAATGATTATTTGTGTACAGTAATAGCTGGGGGGGGGGCGAAGCTGGGAGATAAGGGCGATGCTGGGAGATGGGGGCTGTGGTGGTAGATGGGTGGGGGTTGGTGGGATACGTCCACACAGAGCATCGTGTGAAACATCGCCTAACATGACATCATATGCAGCATCAACACATGACATCCTGTGCAAGATCCACACATGACATCCTTTGCAAGATCCACACATGACATCCTTTGCAACATCCACACATGACATCCTTTGCAAGATCCACACATGACATCGCGTGATCTTGAAACAAAAAGACAATTACTCATCCCAAATTTGGTTCTGTATAGAGAATTCTTTCCCTTAAAGTTTGGACCGAAAGATGTACACATTTTTGTGTTCCTCAGTCTGTGCACATTTACCAGTGCGCTTTTCAAACCATTACCAAGGGATCACGAATTATAAGTCCTTATTGTCACTAAAGGAGTTTACTGATGGCTGATTTCTACGCTAGAGGAGACGTATTTTAGTTGTCTTTGTTGGAGAGTTATAGATGTAAAACGTTGTATGGCTGAGAACATGTATACATTTATGTGCTGAAAACAAATATCTACAATGTAATTTTAAAAAAAATGTTTTAAAATTCCAATTTTTTTAGATCAATAAAGAATCTTATCTTGTCTTATCTTATCTTATCTTACCTTATCTTACGGACTACCTTCCGGTATACAACAGAGCTTCTAATATTTAATTTCCATCCAATATTGATGTCAGGTCTAGATAAAACTTGACCTTATATTTAAGAAACGTTGTTTTTTTTTTTTTTAGAAATTGGTGTAGCAACTCTTGGGACCCGGAACCAATCATCAGTTGTAAACAATCTCTGTTCATTATTTGTAAAAAAAATCTCTATTCACTATTCATAAACAATCTCTGTTCACTATTTGTAATCAATCGCTGATTGTATCAGCTTTTTTAAACGATTTCTTGATTGACACGTTTAATTTGAATATTTTAGTTTTTATATATATATATTAAACAATCGATATTGATATCCTTGGATGCATCCATCTTTTCTTGCACCGCCAACTTCTGACACATTCATTAGGTCACGACATGGTACTGATCCACGCACAAAAGGGGGGCGGGGGTTGTTGTTTGAATCACTTGAGCTATCGATCTGTCGATATCATTAGTCAACCTCAAAACCTCCGAACCCCTCCCGCCCCCACCCCCTCACACGCCCCGTGCACGACAGCAGTTTCTTATCGGAGACCCCTTCTATCGACAACCCCCCCCCCACCCCCGCCACGATCTTGGTGTCTCTCGGGCATCAGTCCTCGAAATCAATTTTGAAATGTCGATAGCGCGGAGAGGAAATAAAATTGAAACGGATATCGATTTGTCATCAGTGCTGCCCGTGATCAGGGTTTACAAGACGATCAAAGCATTTGATGCAGCTAGAAGATTCATTTTTTTTTTTGGGTGGCCACGTGATCTTCTCTCACCCCACACTGCACTCCCAGAGTCTCACACAGCACTCACAGAGTCACATACACACACACACAGACACACACACACAGACACACATACACATGCCTGTATACATATATACGTTTAACCAGAAATCCCAGTCCTAGATTTTAACTAGTCTATTTACAATTGCTCCTCTTCATATCATTAGTTATAATTCAATTCTGAGGTTATCTTCCCGCCCGCGAGATTACCATTTGTTATGACGTAATCCATAACAAACCCCCCCCCCCCCACACACTTACACACACATTTGTTTTCCACTTAAATTGACATTAACATTTCAACTTGTTACATATTATTTGTGTGCATATGAATTGAGCAAATGTTTAAAGAATATACTTTCTTTTTTTTTAATGAAGCATATCCCTTTAATTTGCCGAGTTAGAGTTGTCAAAATGTTTTAATTTGAATAAGTGCATCGATTTTTACAGCGTGTGAGGATCACTGATCAGTGGTAACCAGGAGAAAAAAAAATATATATAAACAAATTTCGTGCTTTCATTATCTCTTGTCTTTGACCCTAACGAACTTGGACATTGTATCAATATTAGCTCCATCCTGGGGGGGGGGGGGGGGGGGCGAACAGTGATTCTCAAGTGCAATTGCCTACGGCCACCCAAGATATATACATGTTTTTCAGCACACACATAAAAATTTACACATAAATGTACACACGCATGTACACACGCATACACAAATGTACATACACATGTACACAAATGTACACATACATGTAGACACTGATGTATACATATGTACATATACACGTGTACACACACACATGTACACACGCACTTAATCAAAATCAATGAATTATGTGGTGAGCGGAGTTAAACAGTTCAACACAAGACAAAGGTTAAACATGTCATAATCTAGCATGGAATGTCATGACATTTCCACATGGTATATCATGACAATGCCACATGGCATGCAATGACATTTCCACGTGGTATGCCATGATCTAGCTCTGCTCAGTAATATACAAAAGTCTGCACCTATTGGTACACGGGTACCAGAATTGAGAGGTTGGGATTAAAAAACGATTTAAAATATTTTTGTTGGGCTTTTAAGACCAAATGAGGTATCAAATGAAAGATAATTGAATGTACTATACGTTTGTAAACTTAATTTTTCATTTTAACTAAAATAAACTACTACAAATGACATCCGAATAGCATTAGTCAAAATGGACCCGGACACGCAGCGCCCCCTTACGGACCCGGGACACATTGAACTCAATCATTCTTTCATTCCCTCTACTCTCATCACTCCCCCCCCCCTTCCCTGTATCCTTATCAACCATAACTTCTTGTCACGAAACTCAACATGACCAACAAAAGCTCGTGCAGTGATGCCAGCGCCCACACCCCCCCCCCCCCATTTTCCTATCATCCATCCTCGAGGATATGATACCAGCAATGGGATACTCCCCCGCCCCCTCAATCTTCTTCCATACTCCAACTAAACCCTCTATCCATCCCCCTGCTCCACACCACCCCCCCCCCCTTCTTTCTCTACTCTACGAATCATATTTTTGCTTTCCCTCTTCAAGCTCACTTCCTGGCGTGGACCAAAGCTTTCCCATTGCCTGGCAGATCTATGCTATTAGCTGCGCCAACCAGCTGAAGACAGGGGGTTCCGTAAAGGGTCGTCTGCTATGTGGGATTATTCTTCTCCTGGCTCCAAGAGATTGCATTTTGTTGGGATAGTGAAAACTCATTGCGTGTTTGGCGCGGTACTGTGTTGTGCTTTTAAGGCGGTACTGTGTGTTTGACGCGGCACTGTGTTGTGTTTGAGGCGGTACCGTGTGTTTGGGGAGTTTTCTTTGTTTATTATAATTCGGTAAGGAAAAATAATATTTATTATCATTATTTTTATTTTTTTTGTTGTTGTTGGTAACATCACATGACCTTTGCTCATGACCCTTGCCCGTGCTTTCATTCCAACGGATGTGCTTGGAGTTAATGGCCCATTGTTTACAACGTACCGGTGCCCCGTTAAATTGGATGGTTGTTAATTTATAACGTAACGCTGACAGCGTGGTAGAGTGTTTGCGTTACATAACGGTGCGTATTTAATTAAGTTGTCCGTGACCGCGACCTTCCATCAAACCTCTTACTTCTGAATAATTTATATCACAATGCTACATCGGTTTACACCAGTGCTGTACAAATGATATCCCAATGAAGTACAAATGATGTCCCAATGTTGTACGAATGATATATAAGTGTTTTACAAATGATATCCCAATGAATTACTAATGATGTCCCAATGGTGTACGAATGATACACCAGTGCTGTACAAAGGATATCCCGGTGTTGTACAATGATGTTTCCGTGTTGTACAAATGATGTCCCAGCGTTGTACAAATTATGCAGCTGTGTTGTACAAGCGGTGTGCCCCCATGTTACATGCACAAACATTAATGCCACTTATCTTTGGATTGTGTAAGGTGGGACACCATCTGAGCAGCTTCCTATTATTAGATTGACCGACATTGTTGTTTTTTTTATACAGACTGACTTGTCCCTCATGTAGGCCTCCACCAGGATGACATATGGTCGTTATCTCATAATTACCGTGGTAATATTTATCCTCGTGTTTAATATAAGTGTTTAAACACTGCGACATTATCATTAGCCTCTCTGGCCATCAACAAAATGATAACTTTGTCTGCTGTCTCCCTGGCCATCTACAAAATGATAACTTTGTCTGCTGTCTCCCTGGCCATCAACAAAATGATAACTTTGTCTGTTGTCTCCCTGGCCATCAACAAACTGATAACATTGTCTGCTGTCTCCCTGGCCATCAACAAAATGATAACTTTGTCTGCTGTCTCCCTGGCCATCAACAAAATGATAACTTTGTCTGCTCTCTCCCTGGCCATCAACAAAATGATAACTTTGTCTGCTGTCTCCCTGGCCATCTACAAAATGATAACATTGTCATTAGTCTCCCTGGCCATCAACAAAATGATAACATTGTCATTAGTCTCCCTGGCCATCAACAAAATGATAACATTGTCTGCTGTCTCCCTGGCCATTCAGCATTTAGCGTTAACAGAATCGAACTACCACACGTTGTGGACAATCATGTATCATGTTTAATCGTGTACACTTGATACAACCCACACAATATGATATGATGAATTCAGCTTTAATATATGGGGGAGAAAGAAAGGGTACATAACATATGCTGGGGTTACATAGACGTCAATTATTACTTCAAAGTGTCATATAATTGAATAACACTTTTTGTTTATCGAAGTAATATTGAAGACACCTTCCAGATTGTTTAAGTTAATTAGTTATACTTGTCGGTCTGTCTCTTTGTCTGCTGGTCTGTTTTAATTTTTGCTTTACGTCTGTCCGTACGACTCACAATTTTCGAGGTAAATTTTAAGCAAAACCCCTAGAACAGCGGTTCTCAACCTGTGAGTCGCGACCCCTTTGAGAGTTGAACGACCCTTTCTTAGGGGTCGCCTGAGACCAACGGAAAACACATATACTCTACAGTTATGAAGTAGCAACGAAGATAATTTTGTGGTTGGGGGTCGCCACAACATGAGGAACTGTATTAAAGGGTCGCGGCATTAAACAGGTTGAGAGCCACTGCCCTAGAACGTTTAAATTTAGCAGACGACTTTATCTTCTGACTCAGTCCAGCTTTAAAGAATTCTTTTTAACTATCGTAAAAAAAATGTTTAGTTAAAATTATTGAAGTGCTGCTACAACCATCATGACATCACGGCGCAACCATCATGACATCACGGCGCAACCATCATGACATCACGGTGCAACCATCATGACATCACGGCACAACCTTCATGACATCACGGCGCAACCATCATGACATCATCATTTCGCAACCATCATGACATCACGGCGCAACCATCATGACATCACGGCGCAACCATCATGACATCACGGCACAACCATCATGATATCACGGCGTAGCTAAAAATCACAATGGATCATGTTTGTATGAAGAAAATACGACCAGAACCGGTGGATATAACGGCCGCAGTGGCTAAGTTTTTAGGGTACAATGATTATAGACGAGAACGCCCTGAAACCGACCCCATGCGACCCCACTTGCTTCTCTCAAGTAGTCACGTTTGACCACAAGAACAATATGAGACGGTAGGGTCAACTAAAAGGGATCTTATCATTAAAAATTATCTGGCAATGTCAGCATCCCTTATTAGTTATCGCTTTGTTCAACTGCCTCAATTGGTTTCATTCTAGTGCAAAGATTGGTCACTTTGTTGTGCATTTTTGGTCTCTTTGAAGAGCCTCGATTGGTCTCTGGAGTGTCGCGATTGGTCTCTCTGGAGTGCCTCAATTGGTATCTCTGGAGTGCCTCAAGTGGTCTCTGGAGTACCTCGATTGGTCTCTCTGTAGTGCCTCAATTGGTCTCTCTGGGGTGCCGCAGTTGGTCTCTTTGTAGTGCCTCGATTGGTCACTTTGTAGTGCCTCGATTGGTCTCTTTATAGTCCCTCGATTGGTCCCTTTATAGTCCCTCGATTGGTCTCTCTGTACTTCCTTTTTTGCACTCTGGTCCCTTTGACAAACGTTGCGTCCAAATACAACGTTTTTGCTGTCGTTGTTTAACATAGTACTATCTACATTTGTTGAGAAAGTTGTTTAACCGAAGCTCATTCTGCGGCAATTCTGTGTTTGCTGAACTTATTAGACTTCAAATGTCTACGCTTAAAACTTTATTTTTTATTCGAATTACTGCAAACTTCAGATCTGTAATAACTATGCGACTGTAAATGTCAAGACAAATCGTTCCATTTATTTTTAAATCACCCGTGCGTGGAAAACCACCCCCCCCCCCGCCCCCAGCCTCCGCACCACACCCACCCCGGCTATTTCCCCCACATCTTTTTTTCGTTATCAGTTAACACCACGTGACTTAAATAAACATAACGTGGTCGGATTCTGATATCACCAAGTAAGCCCCCCCTTTTTCCCCCATCAACCTTGATTTTTTTTTCACTTCACACAGTACCAACAGAGTCGGTGCATGAAGTAGGAGTTGAACATTGGGGAGGGGGGGAGGGCAGGCAGACCTTGAAGTCGTATTCACAAGTGAAGACATACCTCCTTATAGCATTGTGTTATTTTCAGAAAGCTTTTCGTATTCACAAGAGAAGACACACCCCCTTATAGCATTGTGTTGTTTTCAGAAAGATTTGCCAAGTTTCCGCTCCTGACTTCATATGACTTTAATAGAGAAAATGTGATTCTTCTGGCCCATGCAAAAGATGGATTATATGTAGTTATATGGGATATCAAGTATATTCTGTATGTCACCCATAAGTGATGTCGAGTGTTTCTATGTCTCCTGGTAGATGTCTTCCACTACCAAGGGCAAACACATAAGAGCGTATTTTCTCTCACTAATTAACCCCATCTTAACCCATGTGTCCACTGAAATAACGAACAGTCTCAGAGGACAGCTAAGGGTTAATTGAAAAGTTTAATTAGTTCCCTGACAGGCAGGGGCGGCGATGCATTTTTTCCCCACCCAAAAATCACAATCACAATACAAGGGCGTGACTAAGTAATTTGGAATTGTGCGTGAACTTCTTTTCCCATGCAACACTGCAATATAATTAAAATTACAATCTTACGGTGGGGACTGTATCGGATACAAGTAGGAGGTTGGATACAAGCAGGAGGTCGGATACAAGAAGTAGTTTGGATACAAGTAGGTGTTTGGATACAAGTAGGAGATCGGATACAAGTAGGAGTTTGGATACAACATTAACAGTTTCAACATTTTGGGCGAACTCGGACGCACTACAAGATACAATATGCACGAACGGCTTTGAAAAAAGTAACTGTAGCAATCTGTAACAATTGTTAGGTAATGCAAAAATCGTGGAGTATTTTTTGTTTCGCATTTCGCATCCCTGTCAGAGAGGTGTGCCAAACCTGCCAGGTAGAACATCCACACTGGAACATTGTTCTTATTGCTGGTGCTGGCTGGTGAACGACTCTTTGAGTCAAGTAGGGGGATATAATTACATTAGCACGTTACTGGCCTAATGGGGGATGGTTGTGTGTAAAAAGACTTGGAATTACGCCATTTTGGCATTCAATTATGTTTCATGATGGCTGAAGTAGTTTGAGGTGGTGTATTTTTTTTTTTTTTCAGAAAAGATTGAGACATTTTCTAAGAGAAGAATTGCTCGTGTGTTTGACGGTATGACTTTTGTGGAATGAATCGGTCGGTCTACTGGTGGTGTCGCAGTGGATCTACTGGTGGTGTCGCAGTGGGTCTACTGGTGGTATCGCAGTGGGTCTACTGGTGGTGTCGCAGTGGGTCTACTGGTGGTGTCGCAGTGGGTCTACTGGTGGTGTCGCAGTCGGTCTACTGGTGGTGTCGCAGTGGGTCTACTGGTGGTGTCGCAGTGGGTCTAGAAGTCTGGTCGAGAAGATGTAGTCTTGAGGTCCATGGATGCAAACATGACTTGGCAACCATGACTTGGCAAACATGACTTGTGTCTGAGGTTAACTCACGAAGTCGACGTGATCTGTGCATCTGCTAGGTCGGAGACGAGGAATCGAATACATCTGTATGTATACAGATTTTAAAGAAAAGGTTATTAGATGGTGATCCAGGGTGTGTCAGATTGATAACATTGTGTTATCAGATTGGCATCTTTGGGTTCTCCGATGGTCCTTAGCGGGTTGTCCGATGATCTTTAGTGGGCTGACTGATGCTCCTTAGCGGTTTTGTCCGATGGTCTTTAGTTGGTTGACCGATGGTCCTTAGCGGATTTCCGATGGTCCTTAGTGGGTTGACTGATGGTCCTTAGCGGGTTGTCCGATGGTCTTTAGTGGGTTGTCCGATGGTCTTTAGTGGGTTGACCGATGGTGCTTAGCGGGTTTGTATAACACGCATCCCTTTCAAAACATTGCTCAATTATTAGATTAAAGATTCTATTACCTGACGTTGCCACAGTCCCTGGGGCCATAACCTCATTCTCTTGAGACATCAACAAAGTGAACATTTCCTCAACTTAATTAAATATTTATTTCGTTCATTTTTTTTTTTATTCACTGCTGGAAATCGGAATTAATCTTCTTTTTTTATGTTGATATTTTTAAATGAAATATCCGTTTCTTTTTATTTCTTTTTTTTTTTTTCGAGGAAAAATAACCTCCCACAATTCTTTGATATGTAACCTGAATGAAATAATTAGCAATATCAAAAAAAAAAAAAAAAGGATAAAGAAAAACTCTTTGCATAAATCGATGTTAAGTGTTACAAACTCGATTTCCGCTTATTATCTACTTTCACTTTAATATAAAATTTCTTCGCCCTTTCCAGTTATCCTTAAATTGGGTCAGCGAAGTCAGCCAGGATTCCATGGAATAATTGAAGACATTTTTTCTGATGTTTCTCGAAAATCCAAAAACCGATATACGTTATTTTGCCGTCGTATGCTAAGAGTACGTTGTTTTTGCCGTCGGGTGGTAAGAGTACGTTATCTTTCCGTCGGATGCTAAGAGTACGTTATTTTGCCGTCGGGTGCTAAGAGTACGTTATTTTGCCGTCGGGTGCTAAGAGTACGTTATTTTGCCGTCGGGTGCTAAGATTACGTTATTTTGCTGTCGGTTGCTAAGATTACGTTATTTTGCCGTCGGGTGCTAAGAGTACGTTATTTTGCCGTCGGGTGCTAAGATTACGTTATTTTGCCGTCGGATGCTAAGAGTAAAATGACGCCACTTTGAATAGTTTGTTTTATCCACACACACACAAAAAGCAAACGGATTTGCGGGATATGTACAAACAGGACTCTGATACTACGACGTCTGACCCTATTTCATATCAACTCATTGGCGTAGCCCTATGGATTATTCTAAGCTTATGGTGAAGCTGTACTACCGGGTACACGTCTGAACATTCTAGGTTTTCCGTAAATTTAATCCACAAAGTATTAACTAAATGAACAGTTGTAAAGCATTCAATAATCTCTAAAACAAAATGCCGTTCCAGTTTTGGTTAAGCATTAGGACGCCATGGGGTTGCATTCAAATGTTAAGCGATTAATCGCGACTCCGGCCCTCTAATAGGCTCGAACATTGGCATCTCTTATTGAGACTGTGTCTTTTCGTTGGTTATAAATGCGGTTATCTTATGGCGTTATTGTTTGCTATAGAGAAGGCAGTGGCGTAGTGAGGGGGGGCAGGGGGGCATCATGCCCAGGGCGCTACTCACAATGGGGCGCCAAATAGTATATTTTACTATAATATTGTATGGTTTTCGCATTGGGAGGGCACTAAAAAGGTATTGGGGGGCGCTAAAAAGGTATTGTGCCCCGGGCGCGAGTTAAGCTCGCTACGCCACTGAGAGAAGGTTATTGTGTATAGAATCGTTTGTTATAGAGACAATTATTGTATATTTTGTCGTTTGTTATAGAGACGGTTGTTGTGTATAAAATGGTTTTTATAGAGACGGTTATTGTGTATAGAATCGTTTGTTATAGAGACGGTTATTGTGTATAGAATGGTTTTTTATGGAGACGGTTATTGTGTATAGAATCGTTTGTTATAGAGACGGTTATTGTGTATAGAATCGTTTGTTATAGAGACGGTTATTGTGTACAGATTGGTTTTTTATAGAAACGGACTTGGTACGCCCATTACCTCGCTGCTCTATCTACGTCACTATCTCGGACTTGCAGTAAGTGAAGGGTTTCTTTTGATCCCCTGTCTTCTTGTCTTTAAAACTTTCACGCAATTAAATTCCTACTCTCTAAACCCGAATCGTTTGTGCGTCAACTGCTTTACCTGTGGGGAAATAATTATAATCTCTTTCTTTAAAAAAAAAAAGTGTTTTTATTACCAGAAGTTTCAAAGAATCATCTTAAATCAGAAACATTTAGTCGCGTCTGCTGCTTTTAACATAGCCAGTAGACAATTAGAGGAGCTCTTCCCTGTGATTAACTCCACTCTCATGTGTACACACACTCACATACATACATACATACACACATACACTTGCGAGCGCGAGCGCACACACATTGACACGCAGAGACATAAGCTTACATGTCGACCACATGTTGAAGGTTAACGTTGGTGTCATTAAATGTGTCTAAAGCAATAACGAAATACGTGAGAAAAAAAACAGTTTGTCTAGGGCATCTGGTGTTGGTAAGGAAAAATCGTGATGGTGCGAGGACATGTCGTGCTGTCGAGCAGACGTCATACTGGTGAGGACATGTCGTGCTGGCAATGAAATGTCGTGGTGGTGAGGATATATCGTGCTCGCGAGGACATTTCAATGCATCTGATTGTGAGTTACTGCACATTTAAAAGTTTGTGACCAGCATATGCACACGGACGAGCTTGAAGGTGCTTGTATACATTCAGTACAGGCCCTTCATGCGTCTTTCAATCTTTATACCTTTTTCATCATGCATACCGACTTTTAGTATTATTTTCTCGGGGGGGGGGGCGGTTGTTAGCCATTCGCCGCCTCTGAATACGACCCTTTCTCCGCTGAACGGGAACGAGTTGTAATATGCTATAACTATTCGTTTGTATTGACTACCATACTATACTATTGGTCAGTATTGCATACTATACTATTTATCTCAATTGTATACTGTACCGTTGGTGTATTGTGTAATGCACTTTGTGTTACTTTCATTTCTATTTTATAAAGCCGTTTACAGCGCTAGTGGGAAACCGGAAGTTCTATTGAATATTTCATCCAAGACTATTTAGACATTAGCGGCCATCTTGGTTTAGTTAATGTCGAGTGGAGAGAAATCAGTTCCCTTTAGCCTTCCGGTTCTGTACTAACTAGGATAATCCTTAGAGATGTGAATCTCTAAGCCGAATCTTTTCTTTAAAAGCTTACGAGGACATAAGCATATTCATTGGCCATAAGGGCTTTAGGGGCATAACTATCCATTACCTCCGTCCCTCAACTCTTACATTTACACATATTACCACTTATCATTAAAAATGTATGGATCTAATGCTAAAAAGTACAATTTTTTTGTGTTATTTTCTTATGTACGCCATCGTCGGAAAGAAGCCATGTGGAACTCTATGCAATAAAGGGCACAATACAATTGGAGAGACTGTGTTTAAGCGCTGTCGAGAGCACAATTTTGGAAAGTTCATTAGTTGTTATTTAACTTTCTTTTTTTTTTTAAATCCTTCCCGTAACATGTTTTAGATATTTCCTGGAAATAAAATCCTTTTCTTGCTCTATTTGAACATCGGCAAGAAGCTCATCCCAACACACACCTAGAAATGACAAGGGCTTTACTGGCCCTGTATGAAATGTTGACTGGATTCAGTCTGTCAAAATATCCCATGACCCCCTCAACCATTCCTCCCCCCGCCCCCGCCCCTGGGGGACTTATGCTGAGATGGTGAACATTTTCCCTTCGATGTTTTCGTCTGGCTTAAACTCACTCGTCGGCTTTTCGAGTCCAAGAAAGTTCAACATTGCGTGACCGACTGACCTTTTTTAAGGTTACCTTCTGTAATTACTTAATGGTATTTTGTTTAACTTAAAATTACCGGGCTGGATCTTTTGTCTCAATACAAGCAGACGAAGTGACATCCGGGGGATTGTTCCAATAAATGTATTTAATAAACCCAATCACATAATTTGCTGGGTTTCAATGTTCGCATAACCAATTGCGCGTCTTCAATGTGCACATCCTGAGTACGTCGCTTAAGTACGTCGTTTCAGTGCGATGTTTCAGTGCGATGTTTCAGTACGTTGTTTCAGTACGTTGTTTCAGTGCGTTGTTTCAGTGTGTTGTTTAATACAATGAAGCGCTAATCTCATGCACGTGACACCTTCCGTCTGGGGCGCATGGTGCGCATCCAAGAACAGTGCAAAGTGTCCGACTGGAAATAGACAAGGATGTGCGTCTTGTGTGTTTAACTACGCTCTTTATGCGTTCTACGTCGAAGAAGTTGCCGGAATTTTTATATGTGTCAGTGTCATACATCTTACGGAACAACTCCATCGCCGGGTTTTATTTCAGAGTTTAGTTCTCTTGGCTGTGTCGACATTCAAGGTTGAGGAGTCTCACCCACTCGGGAGTGCTGGTGATGTTTTTGCTTTAGCGGGGGTGGAAATCAAGTCCCGTGTAGCGTGGACAACAAACTACTCTAGACATGACTCTCAGAGTGTGGCGATGGCACTCGAGTCCCGTGTAGCGTGGACAACAAACTACTCTAGACATGACTCTCAGAGTGTGGGGATGGCACTCGAGTCCCGTGTAGCGTGGACAACAAACTACTCTAGACATGACTCTCAGAGTGTGGGGATGGCACTCAAGTCCCGTGTAGCGTGGACAACAAACTACTCTAGACATGACTCTCAGAGTGTGGGGATGGCACTCAAGTCCCATGTAGCGTGGACAACAAACTACTCTAGACATGACTCTCAGAGTGTGGGGATGGCACTCAAGTCCCGTGTAGCGTGGACAACAAACTACTCTAGACATGACTCTCAGAGTGTGGGGATGGCACTCAAGTCCCGTGTAGCGTGGACAACAAACTACTCTAGACATGACTCTCAGAGTGTGGGGATGGCACTCAAGTCCCGTGTAGCGTGGACAACAAACTACTATAGACATGACTCTCAGAATGTGGGGATGGCACTCGAGTCCCGTGTAGCGTGGACAACAAACTACTCTAGACATGACTCTCAGAGTGTGGGGATGGCACTCAAGTCCCTTGTAGCTTGGACAACAAACTACTCTAGACATGACTCTCAGAGTGTGGGGATGGCACTCAAGTCCCATTTAGCGTGGACAACAAACTACTCTAGACATGACTCTCAGAGTGTGGGGATGGCACTCAAGTCCCATGTAGCGTGGACAACAAACTACTCTAGACATGACTCTCAGAGTGTGGGGATGGCACTCAAGTCCCGTGTAGCGTGGACAACAAACTACTCAAGACATGATTCTCAGAGTGTGGGGATGGCACTCAAGTCCCGTGTAGCTTGGACAACAAACTACTCTAGACATGACTCTCAGAGTGTGGGGATGGCACTCAAGTTCCATGTAGCGTGGACAACAAACTACTCTAGACATGACTCTCAGAGTGTGGGGATGGCACTCAAGTCCCGTGTAGCGTGGACAACAAACTACTCTAGACATGATTCTCAGAGTGTGGGGATGGCACTCAAGTCCCGTGTAGCTTGGACAACAAACTACTCTAGACATGACTCTCAGAGTGTGGGGATGGCACTCAAGTCCCGTGTAGCGTGGACAACAAACTACTCTAGACATGACTCTCAGAGTGTGGGGATGGCACTCAAGTCCCGTGTAGCTTGGACAACAAACTACTCTAGACATGACTCTCAGAGTGTGGGGATGGCACTCAAGTTCCATGTAGCGTGGACAACAAACTACTCTAGACATGACTCTCAGAGTGTGGGGATGGCACTCAAGTCCCGTGTAGCGTGGACAACAAACTACTCTAGACATGATTCTCAGAGTGTGGGGATGGCACTCAAGTCCCGTGTAGCTTGGACAACAAACTACTCTAGACATGACTCTCAGAGTGTGGGGATGGCACTCAAGTCCCATGTAGCGTGGACAACAAACTACTCTAGACATGACTCTCAGAGTGTGGGGATGGCACTCAAGTCCCCTGTAGCGTGGACAACAAACTACTCTAGACATGATTCTCAGAGTGTTGTAGAGAATTTTTCCACCCCAGCATGGAGTGTCCTTTTTCTTAATGTTTCTATCACAGAGCTTTAATGCCGGCAATAACCACCCCCTGATTGTCTCGCCTCGGCCTCGGTCTGGCCGTTGTATAAGCAGAGATGGCGAGAGTTTTTTTCGGGTCGAAGCGAAATGATCCTATGGGAAATTAGATCCACTTTGTCTGCTGTAAGTTTAGGAATTGTAAGGGGACGTAATTCCTTGTATTCGGGTTCATGTTCTTGGCTGTTATTTCTACGCTATAAGGCAACGTGGCAATTGTTTACTTTTTAAATGGTGACATGTTGGGAAAAGTGGGGTTTTGAGGGGAGGGGAGGGGGTGTGTGATTATGATTAATATAGAATTAATTAAATTCAAAATTCTTTTGGCCAAAAAACATCTACGCTCATCGGCTTATTAAGTTTAAGTCCAAGAAAGTCAGTCAGTCAATGATAAAGGTCGTGTCCGGGAATTTGTAGGAAGGCCATTCTTTTCAAATGGAAAATTTTTCGATTCAGTTTTGTTCGAAGGGTAATTTTTATTTCAAGTATGCAAATCTTTTGGTAGATAACGATCCTTTAGCTTTATGCTCATTCCTTGCTATATCGGCCGGTGTGTGTTATGAACGTTGAAATAAGTGTTGTCAGTAGTAACGCGATGGGTGCAACTTCGTGCCGTATGGTCAGTGTTGGTCGTGACGCTATGCCGTGTTGTGACGTTGTTGTGACGCAACGATGTGACCTTGTTGAGACGCAACGATGTACAACGTCATGCCTGACGTCCAGTGCTGGTCTTGATGCGATGTCGTGTTGTGACGTTGTTGAGACACAACGATTCACAGTGCCAGCCTCAGTTGCACCGTTGATGACGTGTGTTGTGACGTGGTTGTAAGTCTTATGTGGAGTGGCTGTTTGGAGCTTGTCCCCGAGGCTGAAACGCAATATTGTTTAAAATTGTTTTAAAGTGTCACTCTTGTAAAGGTTTGATTCTTCTTTGGTACAGTTGTTCCTCGTGCATGTAACTTTGTGTAATTGTAGGCAGAGACTCTTCGTGTTAGTTATGTTTGTAAGTAGTGCAATTGTAGGCAGAGACTCCCCGTGTTAGTTATGTTTGTAAATATTGCAATCGTAGGTAGAGTCTGTCCGTCTTAGTTATGTTTGTAAATATTGCAATTTCGTTAAAAAACAGTAAACAGCAAAGGGACAAAACCATGGTATAAATATAATAAAGAAAGAACGATAACCCAAATAGTGCTCATCTCAAGTAACAATGTATTTTCACCAACAGTTCTGAAATTAAAAACACAAAATCAATATATATAGAAATAAAACTCTGTCAACATAAAGCACGTGTACTAAGAGAAGTGTCAAAATATTAATCGATACACACAGGGAAAATCTTGTAAGGTCTGGCAGGTCTTGTAAGTCTGGCAGGTCTTGTAAGGTCTGGTAGGTCTTGTAAGTCTGGTAGGTCTTGTAAGTCTGGTAGGTCTTGTAAGTCTGGTAGGTCTTGTAAGTCTGGCAGGTCTTGTAAGTCTGGTAGGTCTTGTAAGTCTCGCAGGTCTTGTAAGTCTGGCATGTCTTGTAAGTCTGGTAGGTCTTGTAAGTCTGGTAGGTCTTGTAAGGCTGGTAGGTCTTGTAAGTCTAGTAGGTATTGTAAGTCTGGTAGGTCTTGTAAGTCTGGTAGGTCTTGTAAGTCTGGTAGGTCTTGTAAGTCTGGTGGGTCTTGTAAGTCTGGTAGGTCTTGTAAGTCTGGTAGGTCTTGTAAGTCTGGTAGGTCTTGTAAGTCTGGCAGGTCTTGTAAGGTCTGGTATGTCTTGTACGTCTCGTAGGTCTTGTAAGTCTGGCAGGTCTTGTAAGGTCTGGCAGGTCTTGTAAGTCTGGTAGGTCTTGTAAGTCTGGTAGGTCTTGTAAGTCTGGTAGGTCTTGTAAGTCTGGTAGGTCTTGTAAGTCTGGTAGGTCTTGTAAGTCTGGTAGGTCTTGTAAGTCTGGTAGGTCTTGTAAGTCTGGTAGGTCTTGTAAGTCTGGTAGGTCTTGTAAGTCTGGTAGGTCTTGTAAGCCTGGCATGTCTTGTAAGTCTGGTAGGTCTTGTAAGTCTGGTAGGTCTTGTACGTCTCATAGGTCTTGTAAGTCTGGTAGGTCTTGTACGTCTCGTAGGTCTTGTAAGTCTGGTGGGTCTTGTATCTCACGTACGTCTACCTTATTTACCATCGGGAAAAGGAAGGGGGGGGGAGAATTTTCTAGAAACGAATCTTTAGTCTAGTAGTACAAGCCAGAATTATCCAAAAACAAAGAGGAGATAGCTCTACGATACAACCCCCGCGTTGAAACAATAATTTGGGTCATCAAAGTCCACACGCTGGGCTGGGCTATAACAAAGTATTATGACATGGTCTCGTTGCGAATCCAAACTCTCGAGAGATGGGGCTCCCAACGGTTCCTTGCCAATGAACGGGGTACGAATCCAAACTCTAGAGAGATGTGGCCCCCAGCGGTTCCTTGCCAATGAACGGGATGCGAATCCAAACCCTTTATGGTTGTGGCTACGGGTTGATGTTCGTGTCAGCTTGACCACGGGGGTTGATGTTCGTGCCAGCTTGACCACACCCCCGCCACAACCCACCCCCAACCCCACCCCACTTTCTGAATACAAATGTTGTTACCACGATAGTTGAATGCATGCATGATTAGGTTCTGCCTCTCATTAAACTGCAATATGTTTAATTTTAAAAAGAAAATGATTTCCAAACTCTACATGACCCAGGTGAGTTAGAATCATGTTTTGACATGTATTCCTTTTCTGCACTTTGCAGCATCCTGGCGTAACGTTTCAGCTTAAGCATCCTGACATAACGTTTCAGCTTAAGCATCCTGACATACCGTTTCAGCTTAAGCATCCTGGCAGAACGTTTCAGCTTAAGCATCCTGGCAGAACGTTTCAGCTTAACCATCCTGGCAGAACGTTTCAGCTTTAGCATCCTGACATAACGTTTTAGCATTAGCATCCTGATATAACGTTTTAGCTTAGCATCCTGACATAACGTTTAAGCTTAAGCATCCTGTCATAACTTTTCACCTTTAGCATCCTGACATAACGTTTTAGCTTAATCATCCTGACATAACGTTTCAGCTTAAGCACCCTGTCATAACGTTTCACCTTTAGCATCCTGACATAACGTTTTAGTTTTAGCATCCTGACATAACGTTTCAGCTTAAGCATCCTGGCAAAACGTTTCAGCTTAAGCACCCTGACATAACGTTTCACCTTTAGCATCCTGACATAACGTTTTAGCTTAAGCACCCTGACATAACGTTTCACCTTTAGCATCCTGACATAACGTTTCAGCTTTAGCATCCTGACATAACGTTTCAGCTTTAGCATCCTGACATAACGTTTCGGCTTATACAAGGTAGCTTCAGCTCTCATTTTGTTTTTTAAAGAATCGAATTATCAACACACACAAAATTGTTGTTCGCTTCAAAAGTTATTGGTTCCTCCACATCCCCCGGCACCGCCTCCCCTGGTTTAGATTCACTGCTCTACAGCTTGCGCACACTGCCCGCACTTTCAACACAAGTTAGATTCCGTTGAAATTTGTTTCACCCGTGTGTACGATTGTTTTTTCAAATTTTTTATCTTTTGGGCTCAATACAGTATTCTGCTATAGAGCTCTTGATCTATCGATCATTTCTTCTTTAACAAAATTTCCTCTGTGTAATGAATAAATATCAATAGATGCTCTTAAAAATGTAGAGATTATGGTCATAAAAACATAGTCGATCTTCTGATATCATGATATCGATACCCTATCCTGTGTTTTAAAGATGTAGATATTAGGGGGCCATGCATAGACCTACGGTCATCTGTAATCATCTTAACGATACCATATCTTCCAATAACTTATTTTCAGTGCAGGAATAAGCACGTATTATATTATATTTTTATTTTTATTTTATTTATCGAAAATAAATTAAACATTTTAATTCCCGGTAAGAAGGAACGAAACTGTTGCGACTCCAACAAGATTTTTCTAAATCCGACTCCCCTATTTCAGCCTTTACTCCTCAGCCTCGTCCGATACTGGGTCCAATTTTCTCTTTTTTTTTTAAAAAATCGATTTATTTATCTTGTTTGTTTCTTTCTTTCTTTCACTTTTGGCTCATTCTCCGAAAAAGGCTTTTGTATAGAGACGGCGCGATAATTAGATTGCAGCTTCACATGCGTATGAAGGCAATGTGTGCATTATGGCCATGGGAAGGAAGCGACGCCTCTGCAGAATGGAAGAAATTAGAGTGATTTCCCCTTTGTGCGTTCTCTAATCCAATAGTCATTTCGTAGATGAAATTTGGGATACAGTAAAACATGGAATTTGTAGGCGAAAAAAAATTAAACAAAATATTTATTTTTCTTTTTTAAAAATTCGACAGCATCTAAGTTATATCCCTAAAGTAAGATTGCAATCAGCATAGAGTGGATCGTTAGCCAGGGATTCTTCAAATCTAAGGCAGGGACTCCTCAGTCTTATCTTTGGAAAAAAAAAATGTCTTTAATTTTGTTAATTCATTCCTCAAACTCGTGAAAATAACCGGATTTAGCTAGAAAGAAAATGTTAAGATTTACAAACATTAATGACATTGTGTCTCAGACGAGACGTGGGCATGGAGAAAATAATGTTCTGCTGACCAAATGGTCAAGATTTTTTATGACAAATGTTGAAATTGCAGTTGAGCTGAAACAAAATTTATGCACGACGAATTTTCATATATATCACACCGTTCCATTTGACATAAGTCCCACACTGTTCCAGATGACATATGTCCCGCACTGTTCCATTTGACATGTGTCCCACACTGTTCCAGATGACATATGTCACGCACTGTTCCATGTGACATTTGTCCCACACTGTTCCATGTGACATGTGTCCCACACTGTTCCATGTGACATGTGTCCCGCACTGTTCCATGTGACATTTGTCCTTCGGCGGTGGGCAAATACAACACGAGAGCCACTTTAGATCTTAAACTTATAATTGTCAGCATATCAACGACTTATTTGTTTAAATTCTTTACGGTAACTCGGTTTTGATCGTGTGTTTCTTTAATTTAGTCTGGGTGTTTGGTTAAATTTTCGGATGGCTAATTGACCCACTTCCCGTCAACCTATCGCGCTGAAACTTGGCACACATACTCGTTGCCAATGACAACGTGTTCTTTCAAATTTTCAGCCCCCACCACTAACCCGCAAAAATCAGCTTTTTCTTGTTTTTTTTTTGTTGTTTTTTTCAAGGGGAAGATGAAGGAAATATGACGCCATTGATTTCACGAAGATAAATGCCGGAAAAGTGCGCTAAATTAGATTCTTAAAAAAGTATCGCAAGTGCGTTTGGTGCGCAATTTCTTTCTTTTGTTTCTCTGAAATAGTTGGTGAAATAGTTGGTGAAATAGTTGGTGAAATAGTTGGTGAAATAGTTGGTGAAATAGTTGGTGAAATAGTTGGTGAAATAGTTGGTGAAATAGTTGGTGAAATAGTTGGTGTGATAAATCTGCAGCGTAAAAGCGGGTGGGTCATTAGAATATTAATATAGTTCAGGGGCATTAAAAAATATGCGGTTGCGAGCCTTAGGGGAGGGGGGGGGGGAGAACTAATTAGGATTCTTATAAATTCGTTATAGTGTTAGCGCCACCCTAGGTGGGTTAACTTTTTTGCTACGCTACCTTTCTCGATAGAAACACTGCAGATGTCCGTAAAATCCCGCCGCTCTATCTAAAGAAAAAATGACAACTGGGAAGACCAAATGTTCGCCCCCCACCCCACTTCTACGTCTTTGATGACAGGGGACAAGTTTCATTTTTACACCCCCCCCCCTTCCCTCCCCCCCCCCCCCCCCCCATTGCTCGATAGTACATTTTATAAAGAATTTGTACGCAAAACTTGGTTTTAATTTCTTTTGTGTGTGTGTGGGTTTTGTTTCACTAAAGAAGAAAAGAGTTTGAAAAATGGGATTGCAAGCGTAGCAAAATCACTATATAAAGTATAAATCGCAATAAGATGTTGTACATTCAAGAAAATTTACCAATGCCACGTCATGCTTACGGCAGTCCTGGGCGTGTCGTGTAACTGTCATTACACCTGTGGCAATTGCTTTGCAGGCATCCCGGGACCTGGATGTACACGTCTGACATTCCAGTTATAGCTGACCTTGCGACTCGGTGATGACTGTTAAGTACATACTCAGGACAAAGTCTTACTTCATAGTTTAGTGTCTCGGAGGTTTCTTTAAAACAGATGCCACTGAAATGTCAGGAAGATTAGAAGAAGAAAGAAATCGATACGCGCTGGGGAAAGAAATAGACAGACCGGTCGTCATAGACAGTGTGTTGGACCCAACGGGTTGGTGCAGGAATAGATCGAACGGTCATCTTAGATAGCTTATTGCATTTTTGTTATAGATTTATGGGAGAAAAAGATAATGGCCATATTAGATCGTCTATTGTACGGTTAGATTAGGTGGTAGAAATAGATCTAATGGTCGTCTTAGACAGTTTATTGTACTGTTCGATTAGGTGGTAGAAATAGATCTAATGGTCGTCTTAGACAGTTTATTGTACTGTTAGATTTGGTGGTAGACAACAGTCATAAAATTTCAAACACACTTAGTAAATTCGAGAGTCTGGAGTCGGGAAAGACCTCTCTCTCACTCTCTCTCACTCTCTCTCTATCACTCTCTCTCTCTCACTCTCTCTCTCTCACTCTCTCTCACTCTCTCTCTCTCACTCTCTCTCTCTCTTACTCTCTCTCTCTCACTCTCTCTCTCTCTCTCTCACTCTCTCTCACTCTCTCATTCTCTCTCTTACTCTCACTCTCTCTCTCACTCTCTCTCTCTCTTACACTCTCTCTCACTCTCTCATTCTCTCTCTTACTCTCTCTCACTCTCTCTCTCACTCTCTCTCTCACTCTCTCTCTCTTACTCTCTCTCTCTCACTCTCTCTCTCTCTTACTCTCTCTCACTCTCTCATTCTCTCTCTTACTCTCTCTCACTCTCTCTCTCTTACTCTCTCTCTCTTGCTCTCTCACTCTCTCTCTCACTCTCTCTCTTACTCTCTCTCTTGCTCTCTCACTCTCTCATTCTCTCTCTCTCTTACTCTCTCTCTCACTCTCTCTTTCTCTCTCTCTTACTCTCTCTCTCTCACTCTCTCTCTCTCTCTCTCTTACTCTCTCTCTATCTCTCTATCTATATCTCTCTATCTATATCTCTCTATCTCTATCATTCTATCTTCCCAGCGCTCCTTCTCTCTGCCTTACACTGGTTCCCAGTTACTCTCCACCCGCCGTACCATCCCTTCACTCTGTCGAGTCCGTGGGTCTGTAGCGCTCTCCGCCGTATGACTTTTCCCCCAACTCTGTTCCAGACCACTCTTCTAATGAGTCCTGGAACTAATGAACTGAACCTAACGACAGCTTACACGCGAGGGCGCCCTCGTGACCTTGAAGGCCTATTAGTGACCTTGAGTATGGTGCGGCAGTAACCGCCCAACATGACTAGTCATACGAGGGACCGTTGGCGTAGTGTTGCTGGTAGGCCCGGGGGCGCATAAAGGGCAGCAGATTTGTGTCCACCAAAGCTGAACCGAACAAGCCAGCTTTATAGGGCTTGTCATTTAATGGCGAAAATCTATTAATAGAACTGCTGTAATTATCCGGGTACTCGGGTCGGATAAAATGTCAACACTGTTCAGTACTGCTACGTTAGCGACGAGGCCCTTAACCTAATTTAAAACTTCTTTACAACTATGTTTTACGAAATATATTAAATATTTTTTTACAGCTATTGCGATATTCGAGGATATACATTTTGTGAAATGTACCTTCATTGCGCGTACGGCACATGTAACAATGACTGTAGATACAAGGATCATCCACACGATATGCTGAAACACACTTTTAGCTGCCATGTTTTAAGAAATGTTTGTCCGACGTTCTAAAAATAGTAGCGCTATGACGTTTTCCGGTCTGAGAAAGGAATAACCCTATAGAGGAAGTCAGATTTAGAGTCAACCTCCTCGACGGCCGTCCTGCACCCAAGTTTCATACCAACCCTGTGGTTGATGTTGAGCTTCTGAGTTCGTCCCGAGGAGTCATAACCACCCTACCCCAACCACCCCAACCCCACCCCCCAAGTTGCGCTGTTCGAGGAATTTAACAAAATAAACAAATAGGTTCAAATGACCCTGACCCGATAAACTCCGACACATGTTCTGAGAATGTGGCCTTTACTCCGTGATATGACGTCACATGTACGATGTTATTTTTGTTAATGATTAGAGTTTTAAAAAAAAAAAACATCATGATTCACCTTACGTGTGACCGTGGGCTTAACCTTGCATATGACCTTACGTGTGACCTTGTGTATGACATTACCTATGACCTTACTTGCGACCTTGTGTTTGACCTTATATGTGACCTTGCCTTTGAACTTATTTCTGATATTGTGTGTGACCGTATGTGCGAACTTACATATGACCTTCGTGTGACCTTGTGTATCCCCTTAAATATGACCTTACTTGTGACCTTGTGTTTGACTTTATATATGACCTTACATGTGAACTTGTGTTTTACCTTACATATGACATGTGTGTCTCAACATTCATATTTTTAAATGTTTATTTTAGAGCCGGATTTTCAACAAGAATAACACACAAAAACTAAGTAATTTTAAAAAAAAAATTCTTAGTGCGTCTATCTCAGTCCTTCTGATAATAACATCTTGAAAACAAAACGATCTTGAAAAATTATCTCCCCTCCCGTAGAGTACGCCCTTAACGATTTTAAAACGTGTTTATCATCATTCGATTACGACATTACTTCCCTTTGATGTGACTGAAAAAGTTGTTGTAAAACAAGGAGACCAAGTCTAACAAACAAAGTGTTGTGTGTCTCGGTTGGATGAAACAGTCACGATAGTGCGTGCTTACGTGGTGGTTGATGGGCCCTGTGCGTGTCACGGTGTGAGAGTCACTGTGTGTCATCTGAATGTTCAGAGAGGAGAATATTGTTCGTTGTAGTATTGTTCATTTGAGTGTTCAGGGAGGTTGACAGTGTGATATCGCTTTAGTTAGTGAGGACTCATTGTGTGTGATATAACTCGAAGGTAGCAGGTGGGAATGTGTTCCAAAGTCATTGTAGGTAGCAGGTGGAAATGTGTTCCAAAGTCATTGAAGGTAGCAGGTGGGAATGTGTTCCAAAGTCATTGTAGGTAGCAGGTGGGAATGTGTTCCAAAAGTCAATGTAGGTAGCAGGTGGGAGTGTGTTCCAAAAGTCATTAAAGGTAGCATGTGGGAATGTGTCCCAAAAGTCAATGTAGGTAGCAGGTGGGAATATGTTCCAAAAGTCATTGTAGGTAGCAGGTGGGAGTGTTCCAAAAGTCATTGAAGGTAGCAGGTGGGAATGTGTTCCAAAAGTCATTGTAGGTAGCAGGTGGGAATGTGTTCCAAAAGTCATTGTAGGTAGCAGGTGGGAATATGTTCCAAAAGTCATTGTAGGTAGCAGGTGAAAATGTGTTCCAAAAGTCATTGTAGGTAGCAGGTGGGAATGTGTTCCAAAAGTCATTAAAGGTAGAAGGTGGGAGTGTGTTCCAAAAGTCATTGTAGGTAGCAGGTGGGAATGTGTTCCAAAAGTCATTGTAGGTAGCAGGTGGGAATATGTTCCAAAAGTCATTGAAGGTAGCAGGTGGGAATGTGTTCCAAAAGTCATTGTAGGTAGCAGGTGGGAATGTGTTCCAAAAGTCATTGTAGGTAGCAGGTGGGAATGTGTTCCAAAAGTCATTGTAGGTAGCAGGTGGGAATATGTTCCAGAAGTCATTGTAGGTAGCAGGTGGGAATGTGTTCCAAAAGTCATTGTAGGTAGCAGGTGGGAATATGTTCCAAAAATCATTGTAGGTAGCAGGTGGGAGTGTGTTCCAAAAGTCATTGTAGGTAGCAGGTGGGAATGTGTTCCAAAAGTCATTGAAGGTAGAAGGTGGGAGTGTGTTCCAAAAGTCATTGAAGGTAGCAGGTCGGAATGTGTTCCAAAAGTCATTGTAGGTAGCAGGTGGGAATGTGTTCCAAAAGTCATTGAAGGTAGCAGGTCGAAATGTGTTCCAAAAGTCATTGAAGGTAGAAGGTGGGAGTGTGTTCCAAAAGCCATTGAAGGTAGAAGGTGGGAGTGTGTTCCAAAAGTCATTGTAGGTAGCAGGTGGGAGTGTGTTCCAAAAGTCATTGTAGGTAGCAGGTGGGAATGTGTTCCAAAAGTCATTGTAGGTAGCAGGTGTGTTCCAAAAGTCATTGTAGGTAGCAGGTGGGAATGTGTTCCAAAAGTCATTGTAGGTAGCAGGTGGGAGTGTGTTCCAAAAGTCATTGTAGGTAGCAGGTGGGAATGTGTTCCAAAAGTCATTGAAGGTAGCAGGTCGGAATGTGTTCCAAAAGTCATTGAAGGTAGAAGGTGGGAGTGTGTTCCAAAAGTCATTGAAGGTAGAAGGTGGGAGTGTGTTCCAAAAGTCATTGAAGGTAGCAGGTCGGAATGTGTTCCAAAAGTCATTGAAGGTAGAAGGTGGGAGTGTGTTCCAAAAGTCATTGAAGGTAGAAGGTGGGAGTGTGTTCCAAAAGTCATTGTAGGTAGCAGGTGGGAGTGTGTTCCAAAAGTCATTGTAGGTAGCAGGTGGGAATGTGTTCCAAAAGTCATTGTAGGTAGCAGGTGGGAGTGTGTTCCAAAAGTCATTGTAGGTAGCAGGTGGGAATGTGTTCCAAAAGTCATTGTAGGTAGCAGGTGGGAGTGTGTTCCAAAAGTCATTGTAGGTAGCAGGTGGGAGTGTGTTCCAAAAGTCATTGTAGGAAGCAGGTGGGAGTGTGTTCCAAAAGTAATTGTAGGTAGCAGGTGGGAGGAGTGTGTTTCTTAGTTATTGTAAGTGCAGTGAAGTACATCTAAGTAACTTAACATTACTCAAGACAAATGTTCACTGTGCCACTGTTGATCTCAGAAATGTCCCATAACATTTCAGTCAGACATTTTGTTAACAGAGGCGCACTCGAGAAGTGTAAGTGGGTTTATAGTCCAAAATTAGATTAAATTAAGTTGCACTGAACTAGAATAATTTTTTTAAAGTTTAATTTGCGAGAGAGGGCTGATACCACTGTGACCGTGAAAATTATCGGACAACCTTTATTCCAACACTTATATTTCAAAAGATGGGGGCGGGGGGGGGGGGCATCTTCTCTGATGAATGAAAAGAAAAATTTGGTAATTTCCTTTTAAAGGTACATAGACAGACCGGTATTTAGCGTACAATAAGTAAATTGCATGAGTATGTGTCATTAGTATGATTCGTGAGTATGTGTCATTAGTATGTTTCATGAGTATGCACATATATGCAACTGTTTACCTGCTATCATGGCAACGTAATATGAAATAGAATGAAATGCTAATAAACTTTAATATTTTAAGAATATTTGTTAACTGTAAATTCAATGTTAACTTTTTTTTAAAATTATTATTTTGGGAAAAATGATTATCGTCAAGCTCAAGTGGCCCGTTACCACATGTGGCGGTGGTGCCACATGTGGCGGCGGCGATAAGTTTGCCCAGTTTTAATAAACATTGGAGCAGTGTTTCTTTCAGAAATTTTCCCCCGAGGGGGCACTTTTGACGTTCGGGGGGGGGGGGCAGTGCCAGTTTTTCAGTGGCCAGAGGCGTAGCTAAGGGGTGGCAGATGGGACATATGTCCCCGGGCGCCAGACTAGCGGGGGCATCTAATGGGCATAGTGTTAATGGATTAAAATAATAGGTTTCAGAGTTTAGCGGGGGGGGGGGGAAGGGGGGGGGTGTAAAAATGAATCTTGTCCCCTGTCATCAAAGACGTAGAAGTGGGGGGGGGGCGAACATTTGGTCTTCCCAGTTGTCATTTTTTCTTTAGATAGAGCGGCGGGATTTTACGGACATCTGCAGTGTTTCTATCGAGAAAGGTAGCGTAGCAAAAAAGTTAACCCACCTAGGGTGGCGCTAACACTAGGCACGCCGCTGGGCAGCATATATCAGCACCAAATTTGGCTGACATGGCAAGTAATTTTTATCGGGAAGTAGGGCAGCAGAAAATGTGTGATTGTTTAAGAATCAAAAGGTGCATTTTGGAGTATACATGATTCGAATGTTTTGATAAGACTTTCATTTGATCGGGGGAAATAATTTTTCAATGTTCGGGGGAGGCATTATGGCGACCAGTGCCAGACACAAACTAAATTTCTTCTTCTTTTTCTGTCTATTAAGGGCCCACGATCAATTTATTGATCATTATTGCTCCTATGAATGTAGATGGGATTTGCAATGTTTCTGTGCCTGCGGATATTTCACTGGTAACAAGAGTTACCTAGTGAGGGTATCATGCACTGTATTCAATGTATCTTTAAGACAATGTGTGAAGGGGCATTTCAAACGGTCATATATTTACTGTTAGATGTCTCGTAGAAAAATGCTAAGAATACATCAACATACACCAACTATATCTGGACTACAAATCAGGTTATGATAGCATAGACAGGAAATACATGAAAGATGCTGTGCTGGAACTTGGAGTCCTTAACAAACTTACCCGACTCATACATATGACGATGGATAACTACAAAAGTAGAATCAAAGTACAGAGGGAGTACTTGAAGGAGTTCCCAATCAATCTGGGCCTCAGACAAGGAAATCCGTGTATCATTTTCAACATCACTTTAGAAAAAAGCATTAGAAACATACGTGTGAGCACCTGAGAGGTGGTGCAGAACAACCATAAGGAACTTTGTAAAGCCAGCCACTGCAATACCTGGCCTACACAGACGATATAGCGCTACTTGGTAGAAACAGCATTGATGATATAATTAAAACTTTCAGGGAACTTGAAGATGTGACGGTCAAAGCTGGTCTTGATGTAAATAAAGCGAAGGCAATATTTATGATAATGTCAGGAAATACGCACTGATGACTTCATCAATATGAACATCTACGCCTTTGAGAGGGTAGCTACTTTCAAATATCTAGGGGTGACTATAAATAAGCAAGAGGAAATACAATCGGAGGTGCAAAAAAGAATAAAAGCATGCAACCGTTCTTATTTCAATTTACAAAAGCTACTTCAAAGCAAAAATCTTGCTAAGGGAACAAAGAAGGCAGTATACACCACTATCACAAGACCAGTAGTGAGACTTGGTTCCTACCAGAAAAGCAGAGAACCTGCTAAATATATGACCCGATGATAGACAATTTTGTTTTGGGAATCCGTACAAACCCAGAGCTATATCAATTGTACAAATACCCATCCATAGTCACAACAATATAAAAAAAAGGCAGACTGCCCTAGGCAGGACACATTGAAAGGATGCCGGATTCTGGAGCAACAAAAACGATCTACAGGCAGAAACCTAGGGGCAGACGGCTCACAGGTCGACCAAGACTGAGATGGATTGACGATGTAGAGAAGGGCTTACAAAGGTTGGGGTTCGCACATGGAGGTGTAAAGCGATGGATAGATCCCAATGGAAGAATGGGGTGGAGCAGGCCAGGGCCCTAAATGGGATGAATCGCCACTGATGTAAACATTTCAGATATTTGGGTGGGAAGCGCTAGAAATAACGATAATAATAGGACATCACTAACTCTTCCACCAGCATAATATTAAATAAATTCAGTCCAATTGGGAGCCCTTAGGATATGTTTTTTATCGAGAGATACTCCTTAGCTTAGACTCGCCCCTTAAAACTTATAGCCCTCGGAAATTTTTTGATAAATTCAAAATGCAAGAGCATTTATTTTTACATACCGTAGTTAAATTTAGTTTCGCATCATTAAACAATTAACTGTAGAGCAACGGGAGAGATGCTAGTTAAGATTGTAGGTGTCATTTGACCTAAGAGCCATCGTGTGAGGTCTGCAACCCACATAGCTGCATGGGGCCTCGTATATTTTAGGGGCTTAAAGTTGGGCTGTAATTACATTAAATTATCAACTTTTACTGCTAGGTAGGGAAGGAAAAAACCGAAAAGTAGCACGGGTGCCATAAAAAGTCAAGCGACGTCTCTGCTTGACTAAGTGTGGTATGCAAACTTTTTTTTAAATTGAAAAGTAATGTATTTTTAAAGTTATTATTTTAAAATATTTTTGGGATCAACTACATAAAAATAATGAATTTACTGCAAAATATTTTTAAAATTAAGAAAAAAGAATTCCTTCCAAAAAAGGTATCCATCACAAAAAAGAAATGCTAAAATAGTTTTACATTTTGAACAAAAAAGAAAAACCAAAAACATACGTTTATTTCAAAATATTTCCAAGTTTCACCAAAGTCAAAAAGAAAAAAAGCTTTTCTGTACAAAGGGCTAAAGACTATATCTTTATGGGTTTTCAAAATTGGTATTTATTTATAAATCATATGTAGCCGACATAATTGTTCAGAAGTCAAGAATTGTTTACAAAAGACTCATATATTTATTAATGTGTGATTTTTTTCCGTATAAAATTAATGTTTCAATTCTCAATCTCAATATTCAGTTGATTGAAATGTTAATTAAGAAATTTAGACTACTTTAATTTGCTTCAGATCATTACAACTTGCCTCTTCGATATTATACTTGAAAACAATTTTTTTACCAATTCCATATAATTTTTTTTAAACGCCTTCCAAAAATGGCATTTACAAGATAATCGAAATACTCGATTTTTTTTTATTCGTTGTTTAAATATATATTATATTCTTTCTACTGGATTATCATCTTAATATAATTTTTTTTAAATAGTTCAAACAGCTGGGGAAGATTGTTTATTATTATTATATTAATAGAGAAAAGTCATTGGGGATTTAATAAATAAAGACTATTTTTTAAAATCATTTTACTCTGTTCCCGAAACTGTTTTAAAAAATTAGAAACACTCGATTTAATAATTATGATGAAATGTCCACTATTTGTATGTAACCAGTAAATTCCTAATTTTTTGTTTTAAAATTATTATTATTATTATTTTTAAATTTTCATTTTATCTATGTCAGCATACATCTATGGAATCTACTACATTAAAATGTTTGCTAAAAATGATTTTTTAAAGCATGATACTATTTTTCAATATCATTTGAAAACAGATTGCACATGTTTATTTCTTAGCAAGAACTACCGGTATATTTAATTTACAGACATTTATATCGATGAAAAGGTAGTTTAATACAGAGTTATTAAAAAGTCTTTCAACTTTTGCAGCTGCAAAATGAAATTAAATAAAAGATACCGATATCTGCGAATCAGAAAAAGTAAGATTTAGCTTATGATCAGGAGCGGCCAATTTTCAAAACAATACCATATTTATAATCGATTTCTTCGAGCCTGTAACAAGATTAACCTGAACGCTATGGATCATCAATATATATCGAACAAAGCGATATTTTATTTGTTCCAATAACTGTAATCGATTAAAGGCACACATTTCAATAACTTTTAAAAATTTTATAAAAATTAAATTTAGAGTAGTTTTTTTTTTTTTTTAAATTAGTTTTTCTTACACATTTTCCCCCGGGGGGGCACTTGACTTGCTCCGGGGGGGCTCAGCCCCCCCCCCCCCCCCCGGAGGTATGCCTGAAAGAAACACTGCATTGGAGTGTTCTTATGAAGGAAACGGACATCTTTATTTATAGCGTAAATTCCCGTGTGACCCGAAACACATTGCACCAGACCCTCGTGACTAGACCGACACTCTCAGTTGACTCACATACCAGTGTGAGGTTTGGTGTGGTTTGGGAGGGGGGTGGGAAGTGTTATATAGGTCATCGTATGGACAATCTCCTCTGCACAAAATAAGAACGGCTGTTTTTGTTTGTCAACTACGGCGCTGCTTTCGGTTCGGTTTTTTTGCCTAGCAGATGGTTTGTGCAACTTCTATATAACGCCGAGGGTGTGTTGTGTTGCAGGTTCTATATAACGCCTAGTGTGTGTTGTGTTGCAGATTCTATATAACGCCCCGTGTGTGTTGTGTTGCAGGTTCTATATAACACCCAGTGTGTGTTGCGTTGCAGGTTCTATATAACGCCCCGTGTGTGTTGTGTTGCAGGTTCTATATAACGCCCCGTGTGTGTTGTATTGCAGGTTCTATATAACGCCCCGTGTGTGTTGTGTTGCAGGTTCTATATAACGCCCCTGTGTGTTGTGTTGCAGCTTCTATATAACGCCGCGTGTGTGTTGTGTTGCAGCTACTATATAACGCCCCGTGTGTGTTGTGTTGCAGCTTCTATATAACGCACAGTGTGTTGTGTTTAGACTGTCGTAAGAACTGTGGAGTTTCCAATCATCGCACTTTGTCCGTGTGAGTAACACACTTAATTTGAGGCATTAACTCCACTCTCATTACCGCTCTCTGTACACTCGCTCACGCGTACACATTAGGAATAGATTTGAGGAGGATACATTGAAGTCTGAAGGAGAATTGTGGATATCTTAAATCCAGTCCCTTTTTTTTAAAGCGGTCAGTACTTATTGCGACTGATACTATCAGTGTTGGACAACGTTGCAGAGAGTACTTAAGATTGGTACTGTCAATGTCAACGTATGATATTGAGTACATTCAGCCTGTACTTTTAACCCTGAGCCTGGTACAGCAAGGATAGCTTACTAGGTTTGTGTTCCAACTTCTGTAACGGGAGGAGACATTTCTGCTGGATTGGATTAAGGTGTTTCGTGACGCCAGTCTAGGTGAGTACTCAAATAATATTTTATTTTCTTCTGGTTTTTTTTTTCAAAAAACAAATCTCTTTAACTACTTACCAATATATGGTGTGTTTTTTTATAGTTAAAAATACTTTACACACTAAATTGATAAAAATCCCATATATCCTCCTTTGACATAAATAAAAGCATTCCGATGTTTGATCAAATTGTATAAAGCACCCGATGTATTACAACATGAGGAGCATCGACCATTTCAACTGAGCAATCAACGAGGATTTAATCTATCACGATTTGAGATTCCTTGGGAAATGGTCAAGTTATACATAATGCAAGTCCGAATTTTGTTGTAGCACGGACAAATAATGCCGTAAATTGATTTCCCATTCGTATGTGTGTGTGTATGTATGTGTGTATGTATGTGTTTATGTATGTGTGTGTGTATGTGTGTATGTATGTGTGTATGTATGTGTATATGTATGTGTGTATGTATGTGTGTATGTATGTATGTATGTATGTGTGTATGTATGTGTGTATGTATGTTTGATCATGTGTGGTAATGTAAAATATGTTTGAAGCAAGTGAAGTTTTTTTCCGGTTGATTTCCAAAACAAGACAATTTGAAGTAAAGTTGTTTAAATCTGCAAGTATGAAGTAATTATGAAGTAAGTATGAATTAAGTATGAAGTAAGTATGAATTAAGTATGAATTAAGTATGAATTAAGTATGAAGTAAGTATGAAGTAAGTATGAAGTAAGTATGAATTAAAATAAACGTTGATTTGCAGAGCAGAATCTGATGAGCGTTGTATTGTGAAACTTCACTTTTTGAAAATGCTTTATTGCTTACATGAGACGGCCAATCAGAGTGTTGACATACTACCGTCATCAAATTGTTGACATACTACCGTCATCAAATTGTTGACATACTACCGTTATCAGAATATTGACATTCTACCGTTATTCTATAACACGAAATACTGAAAAAAATACGATGGTTTATAGGTTATTTCTGTTAGCCTTATGCAGAGATAATTAGAGACATTGATTGCAGAGATAATTAGAGACATTGATTGCTGAGATGATTAGAGACAATGATTGCAGAGATGATTAGAGACATTGATTGCTGAGATGATTAGAGACATTGATTGCTCAGATAATTAGAGACATTGATTGCTGAGATGATTAGAGACATTGATTGCTGAGATGATTAGAGACATTGACTGCTGAGATGATTAGAGACATTGATTGCTGAGATGATTAGAGACATTGATTGCTGAGATGATTAGAGACGTTGATTGTTAAGATAATTAGAGACATTGATTGCTAAGATGATTAGAGACATTGATTGCTGAGATGATTAGAGACATTGATTGCTAAGATAATTAGAGACATTGATTGCTAAGATGATTAGAGACATTGATTGCTGAGATGATTAGAGACATTGATCTTCGCTAATATTCTCATTGGAATTTGCCCCAAAGCTTGTTTCAGAAACGAGGCAAGTCATATATTAACATGGCAGATTGCTTACATAGATATTATTATTTACCACTTCTCTTTTGATATATCAAAAATATAAATATTTAGATATGTATTTTCGTGAACTTTTTTTAAATTAAATTAACGATTGTAAACGTTACATGACCAACGTCATGTTTACTTCAGGCCAACGTTATGTCTACTTCAGACCAATGTCATGTCTACTTCAGACCAATGTCATGTCTACTTCAGACCAATGTCATGTCTACTGCAGACCAATGTCATGTCTACTTCAGACCAATGTCATGTCTACTTCAGACCAATGTTATGTCTACTTCAGACCAATGTCATGTCTACTTCAGACCAACGTCATGTCTACTTCAGACCAATGTCATGTCTACTTCAGACCAATGTCATGTCTACTTCAGACCAATGTCATGTCTACTTCAGACCAATGTTATGTCTACTTCAGACCAATGTCATGTCTACTTCAGACCAATGTCCTGTCTACTTCAGACCAACGTCATGTCTACTTCAGACCAATGTCATGTCTACTTCAGACCAATGTCATGTCTACTTCAGACCAACGTCATGTCTACTTCAGACCAACGTCATGTCTACTTCAGACCAACGTCATGTCTACTTCAGACCAATGTTATGTCTACTTCAGACCAATGTTATGTCAACTTCAGCCTAAAGTTATGTCTTCTTCAGGCACAATGTTATGTCTACTTCTGCTCAAAGATATGTGTACTTCATTCTAAAGTTGTGTCTACTACAGCCTAAAGTTATGACTACTTCAGCTGCATGTTGCCATCCGATTCATGTTTTATATAGCGCCTGAACTTTAAATAATAAACTTGGTTGGTCCTTACCGATAGTGTAACCTCGGGTCTAATAGTTCAAAATTGAATAGATGCCATGCTCACTACTCATTGTCTGGTACAAGTTCATGTTAGCATTCTTCCAACATTCTACATTTCCGGCTTCAGGAATCGATACTACGAGGAAAAAAAATAAGCTTTTGTCGATAATTAACCTAAACCCGCTGAGCTCGAAAACGATCGAGCTTACAATCTTGACGATACAGTTCATCCGGTAATCGACAAAATCGATTTTGATCGATTAGCTCTTGCACACGAGCCGACGTGAAGTCATTCTCAGAGTCGTCACAGCCTGATATCCCCGAGTTAAGATTGGGTTGGCTTTGATGACATTAGAGTCAAGACGGACAAAGACATACTGGTTGATGAATGGACGGCACTCAGGCGTGTGTCACCGTGTATGTCAGTCCGCCATCAGCTGAATGGCTTTGGTCAGTGGATTCATAGTTTTTTTGTTGTTTTTTGCTGTACAAGAAAAAAAACTATCGATAAAAGGTTGGAATCGCTTTCATGCTGCTTCAGACTCCAGCTCACAGAATTCTCGCCCTGTTCGATTTCATCTGAGTGTAAATTAGTGCACCACAAAGTACGTCACAAAAATGTGGGAATGACGTCATAAAGCTGGTGACCCATTTCCAGAACTAATTTTTTTCAAATTCCCGAAGAATCTTGATGTGATGCCTACAGAAGCTTGCACCACTAACACCACACTACATTCGACCCCTTACTACATACACCACTGGTATTCTATATCTAGAGCCCGTTACACACCTCCAAAGCTACACAGTGGCGCGGATAGCGCTAATGACACCCAGGGTGGGTCGAGTTGTTGTTTTTTCGACCCATTTCCAAAAAAATAAAATCCGCCCTGGCTATAAAGAATAAAAGAGTCACCACGGGCTGACCACCACCCCACCTTGCACCTCCTTCCTACATCACTAACTTTATACACACCACTCGAAATACACCATTAAAACATCAGCAGACAGACGTCCCTAAAGCCCTCCACCTTACCTCTCCCTTATTGCTCACGAAACGTGGCCCCACTTCCTAAATCTTATCCACCGCCCCATTCCACAGCACCCCTCCCTTGACACCCACCCTCCCCAAGTTTTTTTTTTTTTTTTTTTTTTTTTTGTGGGGAGAAGATCCGATCGATTCTGTCAAGTTGTGTCGCCGCCCTATGAGGGCTGATTATTTTAAAAGGGGATTTTCAAATGCCTCCTCAACATCTGTCCTGGCGACTAATTACTCCCTCTGTCCCAAACCTCCCCCCTCTCCATCCCTTATTCCACGTTCCCCCTCCATTTTTTTTCATAGTATAGTTTTGTTTGAGATTTGTTGTGTGGAATGTAGAAACGAAGCTAGAAAGGAACGGTAACTGTTCATGCCAAGAGGAGTTATCGACCCATCGACATGGCATTTAAGTTTTGGGGTTGCCGAAGATAAAGATGGCTTATTTCAAGATCCCTAAATCATGGATTATGTCACAAATTTCCCCAATTCATGGATTCTGTCATTAATTTCAATGATCATAAAAATATGTTGACCAACGAAGGATCGCTATTGTGAAACGATATGAAAATAGACATCTCAAACCTTCCTCCCCTATGCACGCTTTGGTTGTCCCAACGCCCCACCCCATTTCAACACCTAAAGCATTCTCATTTCAGCTCGTCCCACCCAATCTACCAACCCATTTATCCCACCCAACAACCCCATGCAACCATCCACTCACACAACCCATCATCCCATCTATACATCCATTCTTCCACCCATCCACCGATCCATCCACCCATCCACTGATCCATCCACCCATCCACTGATCCATCCACCCCATACCCCAACCTGTCCCTGTGTGTAGTTGTGTGTGAGATCTAATTAATAACCCTGCTCCGATTTATTGAATTCCGGAAGTGTCCAGCGCATCTAAATGGAAGACAACTCTGCGCTCAATAATTCTGGGGTAGCACCCATTCAAAATGGCGGCTTGGATATTATGTTGGGCTTCTTTACAAATTGTTAGGTGGGGGGGGGGTAAGGGCCTGGGAGATGGGTCCTCATTTATATCTCTAGCAGAAAAGTTAGTCTCATTTATATCTCTAGCAGAAAAGTTACTCTCATTTATATCTCTAGCAGAAAGGTTAGTCTCATTTATATCTCCAGTGAAAATGTTTTCTCGTGTATATCTCAAGAAGCGTTTCTGTTATTTATATCTTTAGAAGCAACCCCATTTATATTTCTAGGAGAAATATGTATGTTATTTATATCTCCAAGAAGATCGCGGGTCTGTGTCTTGTGATCCCGTGCCTTCGAATGACGTGTTGGGGTTCTGTTTGAGGGGGGTGGTGGGGGGTGAGTCAAAAATAGCAAAGGCTAACAGTAACACAAAAAGGTACACATTCGAATTTATAAAAGAAGAGGGCGGATTCCTTAGGCATAAGTCACCACAAGTCACTGTATGTTACAATGAAATCGGACTTGATGTCAACCGTTGACCAGACGTACAATGCCTATTGTTGACCAGATGTACAATGCCTACTGTTGACCAGATGTACAATGTCTACTGTTGACCAGATGTACATACTGTCGACCAGACGTACAATGTCTACTGTTGACCAGAAGTACAATGCCTACTGTTGACCAGATGTACAATGCCTACTGTTCACTAGATGTACATACTGTTGACCAGACGTACAATGCCTACTGTTCACCAGATGTACAATGCCTACTGTTGACCAGATGTACAGTGCCTACTGTTGACCAGACGTACAATGCCTACTGTTGACCAGACATTCAAGGTCTACTGTTGACCAGCCGTTTAATGCCTAGTTTTGACCAGCCGTTCAATGCCTACTGTTGACAAGACCTACAATGCCTATTGTTGACCAGCCGTTCAATGCCTACTGTTGACCAGACCTACAATCCCTATTGTTGACCAGCCGTTTAATGCCTACTGTTGACCATACCTACAATCCTTATTGTTGACCAGCCGTTTAATGCCTACTGTTGACCAGACCTACAATGCCTATTGTTGACCAGCCGTTTAATTTCTACTGTTGACCAGACATTCAATGCCAACTGTTGACCTGCCGTTCAGTGCCTACTGTTGACCTGCCGTTCAGTGCCTACTGTTGACCAGCCGTTCAGTGCCTACTGTTGACATGCCGTTCAGTGCCTACGGTTGACCTGCCGTTCAGTGCCTACTGTTGACCAGCCGTTCAGTGCCTACTGTTGACCAGCCGTCCAGTGCCTACTGTTGACCTGCCGTTCAATCTCAATGCCTACTGTTGAGTGTTGTTTAGAAGATTTGTTGTGTTCTATTTAAATGCCAATCGTATTTGGTATGGTCCCATTCTCAAGGACACACCTGCATAATGCATGTGTGCGTACGCATGTGTACAAATCTCAAACTGTTATTATGTATGTGTGTGTGTGTGCGTTTGTTTTGTGATTACTGGGTCAATGCTGTTCTGTTGATGACCTTAATTAGTCAGGGAACCTCAAGCTGTGTCTCCGGCGAGGTGATGATAGCAACAGGCTTCAAATAACACAGACATGAGTGGGTTATTTGCTTATCAATTTTCCGTTTTTTTATTATTGCATGCAATGTGTGTAAGTTGTGATGCTATGCTAGTTATTATGTTCATCTTTTCTTTAAACTTTTAATTCCATTATTTATTTGTTGATTTTCTTTTTAAAAAATCGTAATTGTATTTATTATTTAACTCTTTTCATAGAACTATTTCTGTCAGTCCGTCCATATTAATTATTAGTCTTATTCCTCGTGTATTTCTACTTTATATCTCTCCCTATGCCATCGATATCAATGTGTCCGTACATCGATATCAATATGTCCGTACATCGATATCAATATGTCCGTACATCCATATCAATGTGTCCGTACATCCATATCAATGTTCCGTACGTTGTTGGTTTTTCGTCATATTTTTGGGGGTTGTCCATCCGTTCCGTTAAGATGATATTTCTGGTCTCAACTCATCCGTCTTGCTAAGAAACTTGGTTTACAATGTGATTGACATGTTGCAATAAGGCAACCCTTAGGGCGCATTTTTTTTCCACCGCATGTAAACATTGATCAAAATTTATCCGAACCAACATTCCAACTGAGAGGGAACGTCTGATAGTTTACACAAACAAATTCAACACGCCAACTTGTCGGGACTTCTTTTTTTTCCCCCTCCTCTTGCTTTCGTTCACTGCCTAAACATTGGATCATCTGAGCGTGAGACAATTTTGATTTGGAGATGTTAAAAAATCTGGCCAGCAGCAGTGAGGGAAAAAACAAAGTGGGGTGGGGTGTGATTTTATGGTTATGCACGAGATTCGAGGGATGTGACTGAAGAGAGTGGTGAGGGGAGAGGGGTATACACAGGGGAGGGGTGCTACACATTCCGGAGATGGCTATGATAAAAAGGGGGGGGGGGGGGGGAGAGGCCGCTTATTGTAAGATGCAGTGGGGAAAAAAATGGGATCGATTCCTAGTGGTAATAGTTTCCCCTGCCGTGTCCTCTAGTTCTCTCCCCTTGGTTTGTATCTGTGTGAGGAAATAAGGTGATTTGGAGGGGGGGGGGGGCGGGTAAAGGACTGTTTGTGGATGATGTCAAAGGTTGGTAAAATGACATGTAAGTTTGTTCCTGTAATTTATAGCGTTATATTTATTAAAGAAAAAGATGTTGTCAAGACTTAAACATTGGTAAATTAGTAATGTAGGCAACTTAACAAACCCGATGTAGGCAACTTAACAAACCAATGTAGGCAACTTAACAAACCAATGTAGGCAACTTAACAAACCAATGTAGGCAACTTAACAAACCAATGTAGGCAACTTAACAAACCAATGTAGGCAACTTAACAAACCAATGTAGGCAACTTAACAAACCAATGTAAGCAACTTAACAAACCGATGTAGGCAACTTAACAAACCAAGGTAGGCAACTTAACAAACCGATGTAGGCAACTTAACAAACCGATGTAGGCAACTTAACAAACCGATGTAGGCAACTTAACAAACCGATGTAGGCAACTTAACAAACCAATGTAGGCAACTTAACAAACCAATGTAGGCAACTTAACAAACCGATTTAGGCAACTTAACAAACCAATGTAGGCAACTTAACAAACCGATGTAGGCAACTTAACAAACCAATGTAGGCAACTTAACAAACCGATTTAGGCAACTTAACAAACCAATGTAGGCAACTTAACAAACCAATGTAGGCAACTTAACAAACCAATGTAGGAAACTTAACAAACCGATTTAGGAAACTTAACAAACCAATGTAGGCAACTTAACAAACCAATGTATGCAACTTAACAACCCGATGTAAGCAAGTAGCCATGTATAATGTATAGAACCAGTAGCACGAAGGCAATCATGGTTAAGATTGAAGACTTCAAAACACTAACAGCGTTATAATATGATCCTAACCCAGCGGTTCTCAACCTGTTTGGTGCCGTGACGCCTTCAAAACATTTGCAACGTTATAGCGACAAACTAACAGAACCATAAGTTGAACTCAGGAAACACGTTGAGAAGGGGGAGACGGACGGAGCAAAGCTTTTTTGTAGATAAATAGTGGGTGGTTCTGTAATTTTATTTCGGGGGTGGGGTGGGAACAGTGGCGTAGCGAGCTTAACTCGCGCCCGGGGCACAATACCTTTTTAGCGCCCCCCCCCTATTCGAAAACCATACAATATTATATGTAAAATATACCATTTGGCGCCCCTTTGTGCGTAGCGCCCGGGGCATGATGCCCCCCTTGCCCCCTCTCGCTACGCCACTGGGGGGAAGAGGAGATAAGGGCTAAGAAGGGGGGAGGGATTAGTAAAAGGGGGGCTCTTTAAGTCAATCCGTAGAAATATTGTCAAACAGCTGGTTATCGTTTTGATACATTCACACACCTGGTTATCGTTTTGATACATTCACACACCTGGTTATCGTTTTGATACATTCACACACCTGGTTATCGTTTTGATACATTCACACACCTGGTTATCGTTTTGATACATTCACACATTGTTTATATTATGATGACAGCTATCATCACAATGATTGACTCTGAATCGTCCATTTGATCAGCACGGTGTACACACGACATGGTTTTATTTAAATTCTTTTTTTTTTAAATCTAAAACCACTTCTTGCTTATGGATATCTCCACTCTCCAGTCTACCATTCAAAACCTCGAGAGAATTTCACGTCGACGGCTGTTCATCCCTCCCCCAGGCGAGTGCTTCGCAGTACTTTACAGTGCTTCACGAGTTCGTAATTTTTTTCTCCCTTCAATAAATGGCGGTAATTCGCCATGGATACCGGTGTTCCCAGATGGATGTCACATATCCACTCGATGGGGAGAAAGAAACCGATCATGCCGCCCGGCTCATCCTGAGTTATCGACTGTATTGGTCTCAGTCTGTCGACGAAGAACAGGATCGTTTCGCCACTTGACCTTGACGTCTTGTCCACTGGTGACTCACTCCTAGGCGGTCTTGCACAGTCCTGGCTAGTGGTCACGTGACATTACAGTTCGTGTCTATGTGGCATGAGACTGGACTCTGTGCTGTTCTGAATGGCCTGTCTTAATGTTTATTGCTAGTGGGAGTTGTGAGTTGGAACTTGAACGAGTTGGAACTTGAACGAGTTGGAACTTGAACGAGTTGGAACTTGAACGAGATGGAACTTGAACGAGTTGGAACTTGAACGAGTTGGAACTTGAACGAGTTGGAACTTGAACGAGTTGGAACTTCAACGAGTTGGAACTTCAACGAGTTGGAACTTCAACGAGTTGGAACTTCAACGAGTTGGAACTTCAACGAGTTGGAACTTCAACGAGTTGGAACTTCAACGAGTTGGAACTTCAACGAGTTGGAACTTCAACGAGTTGGAACTTCAACGAGTTGGAACTATCCATCTTTATAGCCTTAGCACGAACACAATGTACTCTATTCAAAATGTTTATTCACCCCATGCACCCCCTCCCCAAAACACACCCCCACAAAAAAATCCCTCCCCCCCCCCCCCAACTGTAGCCTGGGCCTGACCACTAACCTGATCAAGGCATATGTTCTAAAGATCATTTGAACGCGTGATCATGAACAATATGTCAAGATGACCTATTTGAGCTAGAAGACATTTAAAGAATATAACTTTTGCAAACACAGAGACAGAGAGAGACGTGGAAAGAAAGAGAGATGTAGAGGGAGTGGGAGTGGGAGAGAGACACGTGACGTGGAAAGTGAGAGAGACAGAGAGAGACAGAGAGAGACAGAGAGAGACAGAGAGAGACAGAGAGATACAGAGAGAGACAGAGAGAGACAGAGAGAGACAGAGAGAGACAGAGAGACAGAGAGAGACAGAGAGAGACAGAGAGAGACAGAGACAGAGACAGAGACAGAGATCAGAGAAAATAACTCGTGTTTGACGCACGATAATAAGAGACCGATGACGTCAAGTGTCCGAAACAGGCGTTAACGGAATTCCACTGTCTTTCTTCAAACTTGCCTCAAATTTGCCCAGAGTTTCTTCAGACTTGCCTCAGATTTGCCCAGACTGTATTCAGACTTGCCTCAAATTTGCTCAGAGTGTCTTCAGACTTGCCTCAGATTTGCCCAGACTGTATTCAGACTTGCCTCAAATTTGCTCAGAGTGTCTTCAGACTTGCCTCAGATTTGTCCAGACTTTATTCAGACTTGCCTCAAATTTTCCCAGAGTTTCAAGATAATTGCCTCAGATTTGCCCAGACTTGCTTCAGACGTGCCTCATATTTGCCCAGACGTTCTTAAGACTTGCCTCAGATTTGCCCAGACTTTCTTCAGACTTGTCTCAGATTTGCACATATTTGCCTCAGATTTGCCCAGCATTGCCTCAGATTTGCCTCAGATTTTCCCAGACTTGCCTCACGTTTGCCCAGAATTGCCTCAAATTTTCCCAGACTTGCCTAATATTTGCCCAGACTTCCCTCCATCTGCTAAGAGGGTACACGCCCATTCACATTTCCTTTGCAGGTGTGTCCGCTCGCCTGCATTGTTATCTAACTCAAACCATTTCTGCACGCTTGACCTTAGCCATTTTGACCCCCCCCCCCCCCCCGGCTTAACATAGCCAATTTATCCCTAATGGCCTCCTGGAATAATTTCTATGGTTTCTTTCCATTTCTCTCTTTCTAACTCTCTCTATCTCTCTCTCTCTCTTTTGTTTCCTAGTCTCTATCAGTCTACGATCTGTATATGCCCCTGCCTATCCACCTACCCTTTGCCCATTGAATGTGTACTCTGTTATTACTTTTACCAAGCAATGATGTTATACTGTTACAAGTCAATGGCTTCTATTCTATTAACCCTCTGAGTTGTCTCCTTCATTCTCTCTCTCTCCCTCGCTCTCTCTCTCTTTTTCTCCCCTCTCTCTATCTCACTCTCCCTCTCTCTTTCTCCCTCTCACTATCTCTCCCCCCCACTCTCTCTCTCTCTCTCTCACACACACACAACCAGACACATACCTTCCCAAATCTTTTGAGAAACTTACGATGATTCCCGCGACGACTGTCCTTTTTATTAAATCGCTCTCCCTCATACATTCTCCTCACTCTCGTCTTGCCTGATATGTCCAGCACTCTGACCGCTGTGATAACGGGCCATAGCCCGCCTGGTCCAGTGTTATCATTAGCTAAGTTGGCTGTCAGACGGCTGCGCCACCCAATCGATCTGAGTTCGGGGGGGGGGGGGAGGGGGGTCACCGTCAGACTGTTGCACGCCGGGAAAATTCTCTTTGTTGGAATCCCGTGCTCACTTCCACATTCTGAACGGTGGCCGCGACCAGGGCCGGTGGTACAATCGTCTTGACTTTACAATGCAAACAGCGCGAGGAGGGGGGAGGTGGGATGGTTGTTTAGACGACAGAAATCTCAAACAGTTGGTTATTTGTTCCGATATTATCGAGAGTTGTCTCCCAATTCAGATGGATTTTCTTAAAGTTGATCTAAACATTGGGACCTATCATGGCCAGTGACGTAGCGAACTTAACTCGCGCCCGGGGCACAATACCTTTTAGGGCCCCCCTATTCGAAAACCATAGAATATTATATGTAATATATATCATTTGGCGCCCCTTTGTGAGTAGCGCCCGGGGCATGATGCCCCCCCTTGCAACCCCTCGCTACGCGACTGATCATGACCTAAATATGGCAGATCTTCTCTGGTGGGGGGGGGGGGCGGAAGTGGTGGCAGCTCTTCTCAGGAACACAAATGCAAATTCATTTTGTTATAAAAAATCCCGGGGAATTATGACTGTGTACACTTGACTGTGTGTACTTGACTGTGTGCACTTAACTGTGTGCACTTGACTGTGGGCGCATGACTGTGTGCACTTGACTGGGCGCAGGACTGTGTGCACTTGACTGTGTGCAAATGATTGTGTGCACATGACTGTGTGCACTTGACTGTGTGCACTTGAATGTGTGCACTTGACTGTGTGCACTTGAATGTGTGCACTTTCTGTATCCACTTGATTTTATGTACTTGACTGTGTGCACGACTGTATGCATTTGATTGTGTGCACTTGACTATTTGCGCTTGATTGTGTGCACTTGACTGTATGCACTTGATCGTGTGTACATGACTGTGTGCACTTGACTGCGTGCACTAGACTGTGGGCGCTTGGCTGTGGGCTCATCTATTTTATAGTGTTTTTTATGAGAGCGTTACATTTGAGCTCTAGGTGTTCCCCCCAGGCAACCCGTCCTCTCCCCACCACCCCCCACCCCATTTTCCTATCAGTTCCCTCCCAATTAAAAAGTGTTCCCAATCAGGTTAGCTGTGAGACTGTCATTCCGCCATACCCAGATGAACCGGTATCAGGAATCTTAATCCAATTCAATAAAACTGAATCTACTTCAACAATCGCATCAACCATTTGCATCAACCTACCGCACCAACCAATCCCATCAACCAATCGCATCAAACAATCCCATCAACCAAGCCCATCAACCAATCCCATCAACCCATCCCATCAACCCATCCCGTCAACCCATCCCATCAACCCATCCCATCAACCCATCCCGTCAACCCATCCCATCAACCCATACCGTCAAACCATCCCGTCAACCCATCCCATCAACCCATCCCGTCAACCCATCCTATCAACCTATCCCGTCAACCCATCCCGTCAACCCATCCCATCAACCCATCCCCTACTTGCTGCGTTGACAGACAGGAAAAATTAAAACTGATTTATTAAGATTGTTTTTTGTTCTTTTAAAGTGTACGTGACATGACATCATTTTGTCTCCATTTCCCCCTGTTTTTCACAATCGCACTATGATGAGAATGATATTTAAACACTTCATGTATTCCTATACAGCGTGCCCCTGTCCTCTCGATTCAACCCATCTATTATTACGAAACCCCTTCCTCTGTGGTGAGCGCTCCCCCAGACGTGGTCGCGTGGCCAAATAAAGTGTCTATATTAAAGTTTAATGTCAACATCGGCCGCCGTTAATGTCAAAGCCCCCCCCCCCCCCCCGACGGCGTTACATCTTATTGCCCAAACTGAACCATCCCACCCCATTCCTTACAAGACAACCATATCCACAGCGCATCCCTCACACACCCCTCCCCACCCCGACACAACACCCCCCCCCCACCCCGACACAACACCCCCCCCCCCCCCAGACATGATCCCTTATTCTTATTGCCCATTGCCCAAAGTTTATCTCTTTTGGGCGTCCACTCGCGGCACGTGAACCCTCCCCTCCCCCCAACACTACCACCACCACCAAACCAGCCCTACACGGTTGCTTCCCCAAAACAGAAGATCATGTTTGATTTATCTCCCCTCCCAGCCTTGATCAATAAGACTTTTCATTACGCGACTGGATCCTTCCTCGCTTGTCTCCCTTTCATTATTGATTTTTTTTTCTCTTCTCTTTTTCCCCCCACCACAAAAGGGATGCTAATCTATAAATATACACCATCAGCATTGCAAATTGGGTTAGCTCCCCTCTCCCACTTCCTGACAAATCCCCTCCCTCAAAACCCCCCCCCCCCAAATCAACCTTCTCCCACCAAACCCCCACCTGCCTTTAAAACACCTACTCCACTGAACCATCTTTGTTAACCCGCATCCTCTTACAGTAACTTACAGCAACCGACCGCAATAAACTTGTCCGTCCTAAACTTGTCCGTCCTAAACTTGTCCGTCCTCAACTTGTCTGTCCTAAACTTGTCCGTCCTAAACTTGTCCGTCCTAAACGTGTCCGTCCTCAACTTGTCTGTCCTAAACTTGTCCGTCCTAAACTTGTCCGTCCTAAACTTGTCCGTCCTAAACGTGTCCGTCCTAAACTTGTCCGTCCTAAACTTGTCCGTCCCAAACTTGTCCGTCCCAAACTTGTCCGTCCTAAACTTGTCCGTCCTAAACTTGTCCGTCCTAAACTTGTCCGTCCTAAACTTGCCCGTCCTAAACTTGTCCAAACCCCAAAATTCCTCACAAACCCAAAACTCCTCAGAACCCCAAACCCCTTACAAGACCATCACAACCGCCAAACCACCATAGCCTCACCCAAAACAAACCCTAACAAACCCCAACCCCACATACCCCCCCAAAGCAAACCACTGCGCCCCTACCCCAATTCACTCCCATTTTCTTTTCAACAAACCCGTCCTTACTCAACCCACCCAACCCATCCTTACTCAACCCACCCAACCCGCCCTTACTCAACCCACCCAACCCGTCCTTACTCAACCCACCCAACCCGCCCTTACTCAACCCACCAACCCGCCCTTACTCAACCCACCCAACCCATCCTTACTCAACCCACCTAACCCGTCCTTACTCAACCTACCCAACCCATCCTTACTCAACCCACCCAACCCGCCCTTACTCAACCCACCTAACCCGTCCTTACTCAACCCACCCAACCCGCCCTTACTCAACCCACCCAACCCGCCCTTATTCAACCCACCTAACCCGTCCTTACTCAACCCACCCAACCCGTCCTTACTCAACCCACCCAACCCGCCCTTACTCAACCCACCTAACCCGTTCTTACTCAACCCACCCAACCCGTCCTTACTCAACCCACCTAACCCTTTCTTACTCAACCCACCCAACCCGTCCTTACTCAACCCACCTAACCCGTTCTTACTCAACCCACCCAACCCGTCCTAACTCAACCCACCTAACCTCCTAATGTATCGATCTGTCTTGCTGTTAAAACCTATCAAAATTATTGGAGATTATTATTTATTTTTTGTATGGTCTGAAATTGCCTGGCCTATTTCTAGCAAACAGCTCTCAAAAGATATAATTGGTAAAATGAGACAAGCGATCAATAGGGGGAAAACTCGTAAGATGTTGGACAAGACAAAAGGGAATGTCTTCAGAGGGAATATCAATCAGGCTTAACGAAGAGGGAAGGACACGTCCTGCCTCCTATAATTCTCTATTGAGTTTCTTCTTTGTTTCCGCCTTTGTTTAGCTGTTTTTAAAATGCATTATATATTTTACTTGCTGAACCTAACAAACATGTTTACATTTATTTTTTTTAAGAGCATTTGTTTTTGTGTCCCCGGTGGTGGGGGTCGGCTGGGAAAAAAAAAAGATGAGGGGTTGGGATTGGTGGTTTCATAGTGAATAGCCATTGGTCTGTGATTTCTGTCACCCATTTCAGTTTAGGAACCACGTGATCAAAAGTTCGGTTTCATTCATAACTGAGTGAACATTGCTGTTTGTTTTAGATTGGATGAACATTTCTGTTTTTACAGTGTGTAACACATCCTCCGCCCCTTTTAGCCATGCGGGTCATACCCTTTTTTTTAATCTCCCTCTCTTTTTTGTCCTCCTCTCTCTCTTCTTTCTCTCTCTCATGATTTCTATTCTTTTTTTTCTCTCTTTCTGTCTTTCTCTTTCTTTCTTTCTTTCTTTCTCTCTCTCTCTCTCTTGCATTCTCTCGCTCTCTTTCTTTCGCTCTCTCATTTTTCTCCCTCTCTATTTCTTTCTTTCCTTTCATCTACCACTGTCTCTCTCTCTCTGCTTTTCTCTCTCTCTCTCTCTCTCTCTCTCTCTCTCTCTAAAAGTATATTTATTCTGCCCATTTAAAATATAAATATTTTTCACACTTAGAGTTTGTCCATCACAGTTAACAAAATTGTAATGTAACATGTAAAAAAAGTAACACAGCTAATGGTTTTCAATATATCAAATAACTTGTGAACTTTATATGCCAGCGACATGGAGTCGAATTGTTAGAATTCTCGCGCCTGTGAGTGTGTGTGTGTGTGGGGGGGGGGGGGGGTTGTTCTAACTGAATAGCGTCCTGGAATGATCGGGTACCTCAAAAGCGTACATATCAAATTATTCCTAGCCTACATATCAAATTATTCCAGCATACCTAGTAAATTATTCCAAGTGTTTATGTCAAATTATTCCAAGCGTTCATGTCAAATTATTTCAAGTGTTCATATCAAATTATTCCAAGCGTTCAAATCAAATTATTCCAAGATTACACATCAAATTATTCCAAGCGTACTTATCAAATTATTCCAAGGGTACGTATCAATTTATTCCAAACTTATGTATCAAAGTATTCCAAGTGTACTTATCAAATTATTCCAAGTGTACGTATCAAATTATTCCAAGCTTACGTATTCAATTATTCCAAGCGTACGTATCACATTATTCCAAGCATGCATATCAAATTATTCCAAGTGTACATATCAAATTATTCCAAGTGTATGTATCAAATTATTCCGAGCGTACATATCAAATTATTCCAAGCGTAGGTATCAAATTATTCCAAGTGTACGTATCAAATTATTCCAAGCGTAGGTATCAAATTATTCCAATCAAAATCATTTCAACGCAAAATGTTTTCTTTTTTTAAGCAACAGTTTTCAAAGCCCTTGAACTCTTTAGGTTCTCAACCTTCCTAATGCCGCGAACCTTTAATACAGTTCATCATGTTTTCGTGACCCCCAACCATACAATTATTCTGTTTGCTTCTTCATTTACACGTGTTTTCCGATGCTCTTCGGCGACCGCGGTGTACGGGTCGATCTACCCCCACAGGGGTCGCCACCCACAGGTTGAGAACCGCTGTCTTAAGGGTTATTTTATTTTTAATGATGGCATCAAATTTCAGCGTTACTAATATCGAGGCGGTCTGGGGTGGGTGATAGTAACCCACCCGTAAGACGACTCAGATTTTGTATTGGTAGATTCTTTGCCTGAATCAATCCGTAAGTATTTAACTTATTTATTTTTTAACAACAGAACCCATCAGTCACTCTCTGTGCTCTTCACAGTACAACCCCCAACCACACATCCACATATCCACACATCCACATATCCACACATCCAAAGTTAAAGAAAATAAATATTTTTTAATGGTTCTTTGATACAATGTAGCCCTGTTACAGCGCGATAAATTTTTTTTTTACTTTGAAATCGGATCACGTTAATAGCGGTGTTTCGAGTTACAGCGTTGTCGCGTTTCAGTGGGGGGGTGGGGGGTCACGTTACAGCGGGGGGGGGGGGGGTGTCACGTTACAGCGGGGGGGGGGGGCACGTTACAGCGGGTTCGTGTTATAGCTGGGTTGCGATGTAGCGGGGTGACTGAGTTGTTATTTTTGTTTATTACGTGCGAATGCATACACACGTTTCGTGAGCCATGCCGTGACCGCGCTATATCCCGAGTCGCGTTATAGCCGGGCTCCTCTGTACCTATGTTTTTTTTTTAAATATGGATTGTAGGCTATCGCACCATAACATATTGATATATACCGATTAATAATTTGAAACCGTTTGTTTTTTTCATTAATGGTTGGTAAACAATGAAATCGCATTCCGTTTGTTTTGTTTGTTGTTTGCTGTTTGCTGTTTGCTGTTTGTTGTTTGCTGTTTGTTGTTTGCTGTTTGCTGTTTGTTGTTTGCTGTTTGTTGTTTGCTGTTTGCTGTTTGTTGTTTGCTGTTTGCTGTTTGTTGTTTGCTGTTTGCTGTTTGTTGTTTGTTGTTTGCTGTTTGTTGTTTGCTGTTTGCTGTTTGTTGTTTGCTGTTTGTTGTTTGCTGTTTGCTGTTTGCTGTTTGTTGTTTGCTGTTTGTTGTTTGCTGTTTGTTGTTTGCTGTTTGCTGTTTGCTGTTTGTTGTTTGCTGTTTGCTGTTTGCTGTTTGCTGTTTGTTGTTTGTTGTTTGTTGTTTGCTGTTTGCTGTTTGTTGTTTGCTGTTTGCTGTTTGCTGTTTGTTGTTTGCTGTTTGCTGTTTGCTGTTTGTTGTTTGCTGTTTGCTGTTTGTTGTTTGCTGTTTGCTGTTTGCTGTTTGCTGTTTGCTTTTTGTTGTTTGCTGTTTGCTGTTTGTTGTTTGCTGTTTGTTGTTTGTTGTTTGCTGTTTGCTGTTTGCTGTTTGTTGTTTGCTGTTTGCTGTTTGTTGTTTGCTGTTTGCTGTTTGTTGTTTGTTGTTTGCTGTTTGTTGTTTGCTGTTTGCTGTTTGTTGTTTGCTGTTTGCTGTTTGTTGTTTGCTGTTTGCTGTTTGTTGTTTGCTGTTTGCTGTTTGTTGTTTGCTGTTTGCTGTTTGCTGTTTGCTGTTTGTTGTTTGCTGTTTGCTGTTAGTTGTTTGCTGTTTGCTGTTTGCTGTTTGCTGTTTGTTGTTTGCTGTTTGCTGTTTGTTGTTTGCTGTTTGCTGTTTGTTGTTTGCTGTTTGTTGTTTGCTGTTTGCTGTTTGCTGTTTGCTGTTTGTTGTTTGTTGTTTGCTGTTTGCTGTTTGCTGTTTGCTGTTTGCTGTTTGCTGTTTTTTGTTTGTTGTTTGCTGTTTGCTGTTTGTTGTTTGCTGTTTGCTGTTTTTTGTTTGTTGTTTGCTGTTTGTTCTTTCATTTCATGTTTGTTGTTTGCTGTTGACATGATCTCGTTGTTGTCAAATGGAGGTCGTTGAGAAAACGCAATGCTGTGCGAATAACGTTTTTTAAAAAACCACATGTGAGCGTTATAATCAGCATAAGTGAAGTTTTCGCCGCATCCCTAAAGGTTTGAGAATCCCTGATATTAAGCATTTATAAGCACTTTGTATGCGTGCCCGTGTTGCTTAATGCTCGCCGTATTAAATTATTCAAGCTGATGTAACGATATACGTTGTGTGCCCACACAGACAACAGACACGTGGAGTCGGAGCTCTTTTGACGGAGTCGCTAACTTTAACATACAATGTGTGCCCACACAGACAGCAGACACGTGGAGTCGGAGATCTCTGGCCGGAGTCGCTAACCTTAACATACAATGTGCGCCCACACAGACAACAGACACGTGGAGTCGGAGCTCTCTGGCCGGAGTCGCTAACCTTAACATGCAATGTGTGCCCACACAGGCAACAGACACGTGGAGTCGGAGCTCTCTGGCCGGAGTCGCTAACCTTAACATACAATGTGCGCCCACACAGACAACAGACACGTGGAGTCGGAGCTCTCTGGCCGGAGTCGCTAACCTTAACATACAATGTGCGCCCACACAGACAACAGACACGTGGAGTCGGAGCTCTCTGGCCGGAGTCGCTAACCTTAACATACAATGTGCGCCCACACAGACAACAGACACGTGGAGTCGGAGCACTCTGGCCGGAGTCGCTAACCTTAACATACAATGAGTGCCCACACAGACAACAGACACGTGGAGTCGGAGCTCTATAGCCGGAGTCGCTAACCTTAACATACAATGTGTGCCCACACAGACAACAGACACGTGGAGTAGGAGCTCTCTGGCCGGAGTCGCTAACCTTACCATTTGATGCCTCCAATCTCTATCCGTTCTTGCGTCATGCTTCAGTGTACGTCCTATCTGCCTTGGACACCAACCCCGGCGATGACACCCCCACCCACCCGCAACCCCCGCCCCTAAACACAAACACCAAAACAAAAACGATAATGATAATTTACAACAACAACGCAAAGAAGCATTTTAACAGTATGAGTTAGAGATTTCAATATTGGTTTTTATACACTGCAACATTGATTTACAAGACTATGGCGCAATTATCAGAAATCAATTGGGGGGGGGGGGGGGTTCTAAGACTTCTTCTCTTTGTAGACAACTTTTAACTTCGGCTTAGGACGCTACGCCGCCTGAATAGTTTTAACCGGTTTAAGAATGTCGGGTGACTCGAGCAAATCATAATGGTCAAGGTCAAGGGCGTTTGGAAATATTAACTCACGGTCGCAAACATCCGACCTTCCTGCTTCAGAAATGAAAAAGAATAAATTTTAAATACCTACGTTTATGGGATGGGACTAAATTGCTGTTGTAAATACCTACGTCTATGGGATGGGACTAAATTACCGTTGTAAATACCTACGTCTATGGGATGGGACTAAATTACCGTTATAAATACCTACGTCTATGGGATGGGACTAAATTACCGTTGTAAATACCTACGTCTATGGGATGGGACTAAATTGCTGTTGTAAATACCTACGTCTATGGGATGGGACTAAATTACCGTTGTAAATACCTACGTCTATGGGATGGGACTAAATTACCGTTGTAAATACCTACGTCTATGGGATGGGACTAAATTACCGTTGTAAATACCTACGTCTATGGGATGGGACTAAATTACCGTTGTAAATACCTACGTCTATGGGATGGGACTAAATTACCGTTGTAAATACCTACGTCTATGGGACGGGACAAAATTACTGTTTTAAATACCTACTGTCTATGGGATGGGACTAAATTACTGAGGACCTGGTAGGACTCTTGTCCTTTTGGAATACATCTGCAAAATAAAACAATGCACATCCTCATGTCGTTGGTTGTAGTTGTTGGTTTGGGGTTTAATGAAGGGGAGGGGGGGGACTTGTGGGTATTATTTTAAGGTGGTGCTGTGAATGAATAAATGACGTAACAAATTGCTATTTTTAACGTCATATTTTTTAAGGAAACGAAAAATTCATTGTAGCAAAAATATAATCTTTTCTATTTTCGAAAAAAAAAAAAAAATCTGATAAAAAAATATTAAAAAACGAATGTGTCGTCACACGCCTGGATTAGTGAGCGTCCGTTTATGAGAGGCGAAACTTTTAATCATAAATTCAATAGATTACACCCATTGCGGGACCCGAGCTGCCGCCATTGTGGTCAGGCACCGTAGACAATCGAGCACCTTCTAGCCGAGTGGTCAACGCTGGCGACTGGCGTGACTGGGGTTCTCCCAGCCAACCATGTCGAGAGTCTAATTTACGGGACTGCCCACCAGATGAGGCAGGCCTGTACCTTACTTGCCGGGGCCATAAAAGAGCAATAGCTCGGCCCTTTCCAATGAATGTAATATTTCAATCATAAATTCAAAGATGTTGGACGTAAAGGATATGGTAATTTCTTGAATTGGGTATTTGGGCTGTGGTGAAATGGGGTATTGGGGCTGTGGTGAAATGGGGTATTGGGGATGTGGTGAAATGGGGTTCTTCTTTGGTTTTAGGGGGGGGGGTGGTGGGTGAGGGGCAGAGATACAGAAAAAAATATTAACTGTAATACTATCATCTGACTGATATAAAAGTATTCAAAAAAAAAAAAAAAGAGAGAGAGAGTGAGAGAAACGAGCCGGTATTTCCCCTCTCAACCCCAACACCTTCTCCTCCTCCTACGCTCCTCACATTCCACCTCGTCATCAAGAACGTCCTCGCCGGTGTTTAATCACTTCCTTTGGGTGGCTTCCAACAGAAAACTCAATGCCACTTGTAGTCTGGTTGCTTCGAGACAACAAAAAAATGGCGGCCCCCCTCGGAAGCCGGAATGGCATTCTGGGAGGATGTTGAAATGTCCACCGCATCCTGGCAACTCCCTCAATCTCTAATGAGACCGGAAGTGGCTGACGGCGCTCTCCGGATAATGGAATGGGCTCATGAAAGGCCGGCCATTGTGTGGGCAACAAGTCTCATTTCGCTTTAAGGGTCTAGCTGAAGACGGCGGAAACAACAGCGCTGTGTATTCAAGGACCGGGCCCTCGATATACTTTTTGGCACTATTTCGTGGGAGTATGTTTAAAAAAAAAATTAGTGCGGATAGGTAGAAGTCAAAGACCGTTTTCTCATAATTATATCAGGTTGTGTAGGAATTCAACCGAGAGGAGATAGTATACTGGTCTTATAATTTAAATTTTTAGATAATAAGGTAGACTGGCTCTCTATTGAGATAGTCTACTGGTCTTATAATTTAAATTTTTAGATAATAAGGTAGACTGGCTCTCTACATTGTTAGCTGCGACGGAAATAACCTTTACATACGCAGCGCAGCGGACGCAACTCCATCTTACGCATAGTGAGTCAAAACGAGGACAACTCGAACGCATCGGATTGACAACAAACGTGCGTTCTTAAAGGTCAAATAGTCACACTTATGAACTACAACAACTAAACATTCCGACATTTCATTTTTAACTAACAGGTCCTCCTCACATCTTAAGTGGCCAGCCTGTCTAGTTATTTGAATTAAACATGTGCTAACAATGCAAGAGAGCAACTTAACTTAAGCTCATGACGTCACGCCAAGACGTAACGTCATCGATTCGCAACGCGTCACGTACAGACAGAACATCGTTGACGGATATGACGTCACGTCTGTACAGGACATTTTATACAGACAAAATCGTCACCCACAGACATCCTCTGTCACCCACAGACAGCCTCTGTCACCCACAGACAGCCTCTATCACCCACAGACAGCCTTTGTCACCCACCGACAGCCTCTGCCTCTGCCACGGCATTGACGTCCCTTGCGTTATTGACTTTTCGTCAATTATAATTTATTTTGAATTATTTTCCGTCTAAAAGACAAGGCGGACATAGCTGGAGGTTGCTTCAATACTCACTGTTATGGTCAATGGACACTTTGAATAAAGCAATTGTGTTTAGAATACACGCATGGGAAAGACGATTTCAAACACAAATGTGTGTCAAAATATGCGTCTCTATTGGCATCTGCGCAACCATTTCCAACTGTCTACATAACTCTACGACTAATGTGTGGCGATGTTTAAACACATGCTGGAAGTGGAACGCTTTTGAAAAACATTGTTATTAACTGAAAAACAATATGTAAGCCGAAACCCCCAAAACAAAACAAAATACCAGACTGTTGTTTTAATTGAAACCCGATCCCTTTAGGTGTTATTCCCCAGAAGTTTCATTAAAAATGAAACTGCCACACCAGGCTTCGTCTTCAGTTTCAATAGGTGCGTCCTCGGGAGAGATGAGGAAATGAACAAAAAAGAAAACGATTTTTTTATCGTTCAAGGTGAATGAAATATTCTGTAGTTGTCTTTAGATATTGCATCACCAATAAGATGTTAACCATGTCACCAGTAAGATCTTGAAAATAAACAGTTTGACCCAAACACCCTCCTTTACACCATCAATCCTTCTTTACCCCATGAACCCTACTTTATCTCATCAACCATCCTTTACCTCATCAACCATCCTTTACCTTATCAACCACCCTTATCCCCAATACCCCTCCTTAACCCCATCACCCCTCTTACCCCATCCACCATCCCGCCACCGAACGTTACCCTCTGATCTCATCGTCCCATCACCCCAGCTGTATTTGAACTGTCAACAATTCCCGTATCCCTTGAAACGCCGTCTCGGGACGTCTCGGGAAAACTGCGCGCCCTCGCTCCCTCCTCGTCGTGCAACCCGACCTGACAATGGCTGAATGGGTTCAGACGAGATCCAAAGAAATGCGGACGACGGCATTCAAGGGAGATAAGTAGCCGGTGAGTAAACACAGTTAGCCAAAAGTCAATCGACCGCCAGTAACCCAAGGGATAGAACTCTAGCCTCTGAAGATAAAAAAAAAACAGGATGAATAAGCAAGGGCCAAGGGTGACAATCTTTTTTGCTAGTCACTGTATAGTTTGTAAGTTTGCAGTCAACAGATGCCCAGCTCTTACTCTGGATATTGAAGTGTCTCCCTGTCTGTTGTCCTGTCAAGTTTTCTTGTGTGATACAAGACCATCACTAAAATATCCTCATACCAAGTAACGCTGCTACAAGTGACGGTCACATAATGACCCAGGAAGATGTTTCGTATGGTCTGATATCTTGTTAGCCCTACCGCGATATTGCTAAATCAAACCTCAGAAGAGAATCATTGCGCTGGATACTACACAGGTTGTAAGGTGGGGGCACTGGATACATAGTCTCTACCAGCGCAGGGTAGTAAGTAGGGCACTGGATACATAGTTTCTACCAGCAGTGTCGTAAGTAGGGCACTGAATGCAGAGGCTGTAAGTAGGGCACTGGATGCAGAGGCTGTAAGTAGGGCACTGGATGCACAGTCACAGGTCGTAAGTAGGGCACTGGATGCAGAGGTTGTAAGTAGGGCAATGGATGCCCAGTCACAGGTCGTAAGTAGGGCACTGGATGCACAGTGATTTCCCTCCCCGGGATCCCGCACAATTCTTTAAGTTAACAAAAGACTTCCCGGGAATTATTCCCATACAGTACAACCCCGGGTCCAAACTTTTAGAATTAAACTTTCTCGATTTAAAAAAAAATTCGAAAGTCAAAGATTTTCACAAATTTTATCCGTTAGCCAATTTGTGTTTACTTCTTCAATCAACATAGTGAGATATATAGCTACAAAGATACATTTCTTATCATTCCTAAATTATTTGTTTTTAGAAACGAACACATTGTTACAAGTTGTTAGAAACATTTGCTTGTAAAATATTTAGTGACGGATTCGAAACGAAAATTAGCGACCTGTGAATAATGCATAAATCATGAAGAAAAAATTGCATTATTAGCTTGTTATCCATTGCTAGGGATAAGCAGTGGAAAATGAAACAACTGGTAGGAAGTGACTAACCTTCACATTCTTTTCCCAGTATAACACCCTCTACCCCCGTCAAGCAGAACATCCTCTACCACCGACCACCATAACATCCCCTACCTCCTCCCACTATAACCCCCTCTACCCCGACAACCATAACACCATTTACCCCGCCCATCATAACGTTCTGCACAACCTCAACACTCCAAACACAAACACCCAACACCCCTCACACTCCAGAACCAGAACCCAGCAACCCCAACGCTCCAGAACCCCAACACTCCAGAACCCCAACACTCCAGAAACTCAGCAACCGCAACATTTCATAACCCCAACACTCCATAACCCCAACACTCCATAACCCCAACACTCCATGATCCCAACACTCCATAACCCCAACACTCCAGAAACCCAGCAACCGCAACACTCCAGAACCCCAACACTCCATAACCCCAACACTCCATAACCCCAACATTCAACAACCCCAACACCCAACAACCCCAACACTCAACAACCCCAACACACAACAACCCCAACACTCAACAGCCCCAACACCCAACAACCCAACACTCCAGATCAAAACACTCAACAACCCCAACACCCAAAAACCCCAACACCCAACAACCACAACACTCCAGACCCCAAGACTCAACAACCCCAACACCCAACAACCCAAACACCAAACAACCCCAACACTCCAGAACCCCAACACTCCATAACCCCAACACTCCATAACCCCAACACTCCATAATTCCAACACTCCATAACCCCAACACTCCAGAACCCCAAAACTCCATAACCCCAACACTCCATACCCAAACACCAACAACCCCAGCACTCCAAGAAGCCATCATTTTATGCAAATACCCGCCCTTATTCTCCGTCTATTTGAAGTCTCATTGAACCGAGGGGAAGCGCTGAAATGAAATCAAGCATTCTATTTACATCCAGGAGTACCTTGTCCATCACCCTGTGAGAGGTGTGGGTGTGTGGGGGGGGGGGGGCTGTCGGGGGTGAAATTGCATAGGTGTATCCAGGTTTCGACTTTAGACGGACCGAGAGACTTCCCTTCAATTTAATTTACATTCAGCTGCCAATAGCTAACCGTTAATTTCATGTAAGTGTCGTAAAATCTGATATAATTATAATGATATTCACATTGTTGGCTCTTAAATATATTTGTATCTACTGTGTCCGCTAATTAATCGCTGATTTCAATTAAAAGTTTTTATTTATAAATATTTTATTTGGGGTGAATAAACCAAGGACGTCTTAGTTTACATGTATTATTTATTTATTGCGCTGTAGTTTCCGATTTTGTACCCGACATTTTTCCGATTTTGTACCCGACATTGTTCCGATTTTGTACCCGGCATTTTTCCGATGCGCATACTATTAAAATATATGATAAAATGTCCCGTTATGTTGTGATCACCCGTCATGCTCTCCCATCACGCTCTCCGCTGGCTTCACCCACCATTTGGCAGGGGCAGACAACCATTATGTCGACAGATTTGTTCATTGGAATTAAACCATTGACGCTCTGGGAGGTAGACAATAGCCACGCCACTTGGGGGGCATCTGACCTTTGACACCTGGCTTCATCTCAATGGTTGTCCAAATGTCACAGAATATTCATCTCAATGTGGTCGTATCACAGCCATCATTTCACAATGACATTAGCACCCTTACTTTTAGCCACCATGATGGCATTAGTACCCTTACTTTTAACCACCATGGTGGCATTAGCACCCTTACTTTTAGCCGCCATGATGGCATTAGCACCCTTACTTTAAGCCGCCATGATGGCATTAGTACCCTTACTTTTAGCCACCATGATGGCATTAGTACCCTTACTTTTAGCCGCCATGATGGCATTAGCACCCTTACTTTAAGCCGCCATGATGGCATTAGTACCCTTACTTTTAGCCACCATGATGGCATTAGTACCCTTACTTTTAACCACCATGGTGGCATTAGCACCTTTGCTTTTAGCCGCCATGGTGGCATTCGTACCTTTATTTTCGGCCACGATGATGACATTAGCACCTTTGCTTTTAGCTAATATTATGACATTAGTAACATTTCTTTTGGCCACCACGAAAATATTAGCATTTGCTCCATGAATTTTTTGAATAAAATTTCTAAACCGATTAGCTCCCCCTTTCAGAGTCACAACCCCTTGCAATTCGATTTCTTTGTTGGACTGTCTGATCTCAGCCATTTTTATCGATCTGCTTTTTTTTCTTCTTTTTTCTTTCTTTTTTAAAAGAAAATCTTTTATAACCCTCCTTCCCCCCCCCCCCCCAACTTTTTGTTTTGTTTCTTATAACCTTCCTCTTATTTTTACACACAGCAGCAGGAAGTTTGTATTTACAATTTTATTTTTAATACACGCAGTTTCATTTCCTTTTTTAAAACGATTTGCATAACTATAAAACTGTACATATTTGTACATGACAACATACACATGTTTGATAATATTTTATTCAGCAATGACACCATAATAGACTTTCAAGTGTACATTGTCAAATCCCCACTATTCAAAAGAATAGAATCTGTCAGTAATGTCCACCCGAATTATGTGTCGCATTTATACGCACTCTTCAAAACGCCGCTTATAAATTTCATATAAATGGCATATAAATGGCATATAGATGTTATATAAATGTCTTATAACTGTCATAACAGCATGAGATAGAATAAATTTTGTGCTTATGACTTTTTAAGTTGAATTTTAGCGAATTCTTCTTGGCTTTGTTGTGATACACTTGATGGCATTCGAGACATTCGTATCAAATGCCTTCCGCACTTCTAGCCAATCCTAGCCACGACACAGTAATACGGGAAAGAGTGTGTTCAAATAGAAATTAATTCAAGAAATAAAAGTTCATCGCTCGTCAATTGTGTGGCGGCTACTCAGGTCACATGACAATGGACAGTCACAAGCAAAAGTCTCCCTCATGTCTGCATTGGATTAACTAGGTCACCAGGGCGATGGCTGGGGAAAAAAAAAAGATTTTTTGAATACAATGAGGTGGTAATATCCTCTTTTCAACCTGGCCAGATCTAATAGCGAGACCAGAAAGGACTGCAAAAAAAAAAGTCTATTTATAAAAATAAATAAATTAACTGTCCCTCAACCCTGAAATTATACTAGCAATTCTTCTCCGTCATTATTACTATCCATTATTGACTTGCACATTTTCTTTCAATCACCACAGGAAGAGAAAAGGGGGGGTGGGGGGCTGGTTTTGATTACATCTGACCGGACACTAAACAAAAGGTTTCTAAAAAAAATAGTATGTCTTCCACCTAGTCGTATCCGGAAAATTGATCGACAGAAATTTAATCGAACGGAAATTTGATCGAATCTTTTTTTTTAGTTTACACGTTAAAATTTTTGCGTCAAATTTCTTTTTGAGCGCATTATTATGTTTTACTGTATAGTATAGTGCGTTCAAAAAGAAATTTAACGAACATTTTAACGTGTGAACTGAAAAAAAGATTCGACCAAATTTCCGTTCGATCAAATTTCCGTCGATCAGTTTTCTGTCGAAGAAATTTCTTTTTTCTTTCGATCAAATTTCTGGTAACCCCCCACCTAGTAGTTTTCAGGATTTAACAAAAAAAAAAAAAAAAAAAAAAAAAAAAAAATTTTTTAGTATAGATGGAGGTTAACTCTAGCGTATGTTTAGTATCTCAAAAAGCCGCCACGTGGGTCCTGCAATTGGCTGCAACCTCTGTGACATCAGGGGACGAGGTAACCTGGACAGTTATGCGGTTTGGGGGGCGGGGGGCACAAAAATTGTGATGTTAGAAAATGAATGCTGGTGGAACAAACCAAAATAATTTACAACGGAGGGGCGCAAGGGAGGTGGGGCCATGCGCCCCTACTAAAGTCACGTGACGCTCTCTGCTTCACCCTCCTACCCGGGATGAAATCTAGGTTAAAGGTAACACGGCGCGTGAGGGTGGCGCTGATAGAACGTAAACAAACAAACCGGGAAGACAATGAGGCACGTGGCCGAGGTAAGCAGCATGTCCCGTGTTTTCTCAGTGGCGACATGGCGTCCCATCCCCTCAATATCTTTTCCTCGTGCGTTTCCAGTGAGTTCAATCGGTAGAGCGGCTCCGTGCCTTCGAGCACCAAGAGGAGGAAAAAAAACCAAAGCAGGGGCCCAGCACTCGTGTCTATCGACCCATGTCTATTTGTGGGTAACAGCCCTTGGACCTGCTGTCTCGTATTTGATCACGGTATTTTTTAAACCTGAGTCGCCTCGCTTGCTACTGTCAGCCGAGGTTTAATTCACTGCATTACCTCCCCTTCGTCAATATTCATTTCTTTGCTACTGAAAATCTATCTCATAGGTGATTTTTTTAATATCAACCATTGGACTAACTAACAAACGTAAATTGATATAGTTTTATATAAATAAGGCTTGACCATGTATCTTTAAATATATATATATATATATATTTAAACAATTCATTTCATTAAATTTACGGATGTGTTTTTAAAATAAAAAAAGTCCTATTTGAGATTTCATTAATTTTCCAGATGCTTTAGCCTAAGGTGATCGTGCCAACCGTGTTTCTAGGTGCAGACCAACTGACGTTCCGTGGGCGTCATTGGCTTATTGAAAAATAATAATAATAATAAAGATAACGAAGGGTGCCAAAAAAGTATCTTAAAAAAAAAAAATTCAGTTTGTTTTTCTTTAGAATGGGACCATACATTGTTCAAGGTTGCGATGACGTCATGTAGAGAGGTTTTTTGGTGTTTTTTTTGTTTTTTTTTGTAATTTATTATATTTATTTTAATTAAACATTTTTAAGGTGACGAAAAGAACAATAAAATCGAATGTGTCACGTGGCACATACAATAGGACTCAACGCAGCTCTCCTCACCATATTCATAAAGTGATTCCCACCCAACTAACACACCCCCCCCCCCCTTTCCGATCACACAAGCCAACAAACTAATTGTGGAAGCCAGTAACATTCTTTTTAAGAAGGCAATTTAAAAAATATACCTAAAGAATTGCGTATCCGGAAATGTGTTTGAAAGAAATTTCGTCGACGGAAAATTGATTTTGTTTTACTATATAGAATAGTGCGTTCAAAAAAGAAATTTGACAAAAATTTTAACGTGTGAACTGAAAAAAAAAAGATTCGACCAAATTTACGTTCGATCAAATTTCCGTCGATCGATTTTTCGTCGACGAAATTTCTTTCAAACAAATTTCCGATAACCAAAAAATTTTCTTCTTCGAGCTTATGAGTTAGCGAAAAAAGTTAAAGTTTTAAGGACCTTGAATGATGTAATTGAAGCATTTAGTTAACTTGACGATGCATCGTCGATCAAAACTAGTTTTAAGGTAAATGAAGTGAAGACAAAAAAATATGGTAATGTCAAGAAACGCGCATGCTGATGACAACATTGAAATAGACAACCACAACTTTGAGAAAGTGGCTACTCTCAAATAAATAGCGGTGACTATGTATGAGCCCAATGAAATGATGTCGGAGATGAAAGGAAGGATAACAGCAGGCAACCGTTCTTATTTCAGCCTACAAAAGCTGCTGGGAAGCAAAAACCTCTCAAGGCGAACAACAAATACAATATACACCACTATCATAAGACAATAGTTGTAATTTACGCTTGTGAGATTTGGCCCCTTACCAAACAAAGCAGAGAACCTGCTCAATACATGGGAGCCGAAAATCATCGGGAAAATATATGGCCCACTGATGGACAATGATGACTGGATAATCCGTACAAACCAGGAGCTATCACAACTGTAAAAAGACTCATCCATAGTCGAAACAATAAAAAATAAAAAAGACACACTGGACAGGACACCTTGTGTGGATGCCGGATTGTAGAGCAGAAAAATGCAGAAGCCTAAGGGCAGACTGTTCACCTGTCAACAAACACTGAGATGGGTCGACGATGCAGAGAAGGATTTACTGGAACCAGCTGAGGATTCGCGCATGGAGGCTGAAAACCATGGATCGATGGTAGGATGTTTTGGAGCAGGCCAGGGCCCTACATGGGCGGTAGCGCCACTTATGATGATGACTCTGAATAAGACTTTTGAAAAGTTGAGAGTTTTTACACTATCCATGGCATGGTTCCTTACAGTGCAGACCATTAAAATAATAATAATAATAATAAGTTGGGGCGTCTTTTGTAGAAATTTTCGCTGATTGTTAATGTTTTGTTCTAAATTATTGGATGACTTACGCTATTTAAGTTATTTAAATTTCTGGAGGAATATAATTTTTAGAGTATTTGAGACATTAAAATATCTGAAACAAAAGTGAACGGCGAACGACGCATACAAAATTCACTTCCATACACTGAAATGTGTTTACACAGCACTAGACAAGCACACAAGGAATCGCAACACACAACACTACACAAGCAATCGCAACACACAACACTAGACAAGCACACAAGCAATCGCAACACACACGGAAAAAAAAACACCCTTAACATCATCTGGAGTAATGCACCAAGTCTAAACTAATCGACAGCTAAATGGTTTTTCTAATCGATAACGAATGTTGCTATGTCAACAACTCGCATGCTTGAACTTCCGGCTTTCCAGTTAAACACTCCCCCCCCCCCTCCGGGCTTTTTTTTCTTCAAACCCGAGCTGGCCTTTCTACCCTGACTGTGTCTAGCGTCATGTCTATCCATTGCACTATGCCTTGGTGTATTACTTTAACTAATCCCTCGACCACACCATGCATTGTTATACTACTGTAACCCCTCAAATGCATCTCAATAATTATGTTTAAAATCAGGCTGTCTTATAGAGAATACACCAGAAGACCGAGTATATTTCGGGAATCTCTCCGGAAAGTGAAGACTCAGGTCCTCACCCCCTCCGCTCCCCCGGGAGAAAAATGAGTGCAACAGGAACGTAAAGCTATAGGGCTATTTTTAAAAATCCCAAATGCACATAGACCCCTATAATAATTTCTTAATTGCTTTTATCTTTTCAATATCCCAACAATAAAACAATGTGCCTCACAGATTTGTTAGGACCAATCTCAAAATTAAACAACTCTAGATAAGTATCAAATATGAATTTGCAGAAAAAAGTTTTCCCTGAAATAGTTTTACGATTTTCAATTTGATTCCCTTTATGATTTTTATACTTATATTTTAAAAAAAGTTATTATTTTAAAAATCTTCCCTTTTTAAAAAAAATAAATAAATACGCCTTAAAGTAGGTGAACGAGTTTTACACAAGAAGCCATAATATGTTCATTGCAGTGGCGTTAGTGTCCCCGGTGCTTGTCAAGCTCTTCGTCCGTACGCGCCCCCCCCCCCAACCCCCACCCCTCACAATTCCACGGATAAAACTTTGCAGTGTGTCGAAAATGCCGCCCTAGATATAAGGAAAAAGAGTGCCAGCCGGGGGTCGAACCGCCTGCTCCGTACCCTCCTCCCTACGCAATTGGTTCATTGAATTGTACATCTTGTAAATATAGTTACGCCTATGGTAAAAAAAAAATGACCAGTTTAAATATAGACGTAAAGTATCTACAGACCCAATCTGTTAAAACAGTATTTATTCCAGTAAAATTTGGTAATATCTAATTTTTCTAATAAAAGGAAAAAGGTATCCTAATTATTTCAGATTTGTTTTATTTTCGTTCAATATGTATTATGATGCCAGTACTATGATGCCAGTACTATGATGCCAGTACTATGATGTCAGTACTATGATGCCAGTACTATGATGCCAGTACTATGATGCCAGTACTATGATGCCAGTACTATGATGCCAGTACTATGATGCCAGTACTATGATGCCAGTACTATGATGCCAGTACTATGATGCCAGTACTATGATGCCAGTACTATGATGCCAGTACTATGATGCCAGTACTATGATGCCAGTACTATGATGCCAGTACTATGATGCCAGTACTATGATGTCAGTACTATGATGTCAGTAGTATGATGTCACTATGATGTCAAAACCATGCTGTCAGTACTTTTTTGCGAAGCTACGCGCCAACACTGTGTACCGACACATTTTTGCACTTGTTTTTGTCCGTCCATACGTTGATTCGTGTTTTTTTCAGGCTCTCTGCTTTTCACAGCCTCCAGATCTACTATCGTTTAAAAATCACCCCTCCCTAAAAATTATATATAATCCACCCCCCCCCAAACATACAAACACATACGCCCCCCACCCACACACACACAAGTGGATCAATATATTGCCCTGGCTGACCTCCTACCTCCATGTCAGGTTTCTATGTGATAATCCGCTAAAAATTGAACCAATCGCTTTTCTATTGGATTGGACCTAACCCTTACAGTCTGACGTTGGCTGTGTTCAATTTGTTCATTGGCTGGGGCGGACATTGTGGATTTCAAAGAGAGACAGAAAGGAAGAGAAAAAAACGCGCTCTTATTGAGTTTAAAAAAAAAAAAATTTTAACGTTAGGAATGTGATGAACATTTAACGTCTGGGGCGCAGTACTAACGTATTATACCGAAGAGCTGTCATTCTACATCAGTGGGATCCTTTGAGATGACGAGTTTTCCTACAAATACATTCAGCTGGATATTTCCCTTATAAGATGTCTATGGGGTAAAGGACCTCACGAGTCAGGCAGTTCATCCAGGAACTAAATATTCTTTTATCAGGGGTCTAGAACTCCTGCTTAATTCGAAACAACAGTCTTAACTTTAATTAGCAAAACCTAATTCAGTCATATCTTAATTCAGTCATATCTTAATTCAGTCATATCTTAATTCAGTCATATCTTAATTCAGTCAAAACCTAATTCAGTCATATCTTAATTCAGTCATATCTTAATTCAGTCAAACCTTAATTCAGTCAAAACCTAATTCAGTCAAACCTTAATTCAGTCAAACCTTAATTCAGTCAAAACCTAATTCAGTCAAACCTTAATTCAGTCAAACCTTAATTCAGTCAAAACCTAATTCAGTCAAGCACTAATTCCGTCAAACCCTAATTCATAGTCAACCCTAATTCAGTCAAAACCTAATTCAGTCAAACCTTAATTCAGTCAAACCTTAATTCAGTCAAAACCTAATTCAGTCAAACCTTAATTCAGTCAAACCTTAATTCAGTCAAAACCTAATTCAGTCAAACCTTAATTCAGTCAAAACCTAATTCAGTCAAACCTTAATTCAGTCAAACCCTAATTCAGTCAAAACCTAATTAATAGTCAACCCTAATTCAGTCAAAACCTTATTCAGTCAAACCTTAATTCAGTCAAAACCTTATTCAGTCAAAACCTAATTCATTCATGACACTAAGCATGATCAGAGACGTCATCAAATTGAGTTGAGAACAAATTAACTAAATGCCCCAACTGTTGTGTCCACCAGCAATAAATGCAATCTCTCAGAGTCTTTGAACACTTCATGAAGGAAGTAAACCCATAAATGCACAGATCAGCGAAGAAATGCTTCTTGCCCTGTCTGTAAGTCTATTTACCAAAAAACAGTTTGCTGTCTTGTCACGTGATTTAATCAAGTCTAATATCGTGAGCACACATTCACGGTCTATTTGCGTTACCTTCTTTTGCCTGGTTACCCTGCGCGGATGAGATGGCGGCGAAAGCATTCGACCAAATCACCTTTTACAGCGGTTTTCTTCTTCGATTATGGAATCTGCGGTTCGTTTGTGGGATGAAGGGTTGGGGGGGGGGGGGGTCTTGAGGTATTGATCGGAGTCTTTTTTCCCTCTTTACAAGTCAACGGAGGAAATCCTTTCAATTTGACGAGGGGGAAGTCAACCGGATAGACGCCACGTGTTGAGAGAAATGTGGATGTATGGGTGGCGCTGATTATGAATACAGCATGCGCTTCTCATCTCTTGATGAAGTTGGTGAAGATGAGTAATTTGATTAAACATTTTAAGTTAATGACGATGATTAAGTTGCTAGTTTAATCTTCTAAACGATTTTTTTTTTATTCACATAGATCTAGTTGGCCTCTGATGTTATAGGCAGTTGCTGAATTATTTTAAATTTTTTTTTTTTTTTTTTTTTTTTTTTTTTTTTTTTTTGTGTGCTGTTTGATGTCGATTCTAAGACTCGATAAATTGACAATTACATTTAACCTTTCTGTCATCGTGTTTGTCACTAGTGATTCTAAGCTGTCATTAATGGTCAGTGTTCAATACCTTACTGAGTTTTCCCAATGTGTGGCAAAGTTGGCTGGCGACAGACGTGATGGGCTTCATCTGCATCAATGTCTTTATTATGTCACCATTTCGCTCTCAACCCCTCTACCCCAGCCCCCCCCCCCCCCAACCGGCCAACCTTACCTCCAGGTGATGATCCGAATTTCGAAATAAACAAATGGAGGCTTCTGAAGTGCCTAGCACTAAGTAAACTAGATTAAATCATTAGATGGCTTTTACTTATAAGACCAAAGGACATGGGTAATAACTCGCTAGAAATTTTGAAGTGTTGGATGAATCTGAAATAGAAAGTATATTGTGTCGGTGCTGTCTAACTAAAGCTGAAACTGTTGCACCCCCCTCCCCGCCCTGCCTCACCCCCCCCCCACTTAAACCCGCCAATTCATCCCTCGCCGCCCACACCATGTGATCTGCTCTGATGCTGCGTCCATTAGACCCATCGATACCCGATTGTTATCGATCTAAAACGATACCGTCACCGATTGTTCCGTCTGATCGAATCTCCACTTTCTCTTTGAACTTTCATTAGCGCCAGTGAGGAATCAACCTGCTGTCACCACCCGCGGTTGTGTCATGCCGATCAGCTGCCCCAGCGGCGAATCCTGTGACTGGGTTCATTTTCACTTTAGTGAAATAAATCTCAACATACAGCTAACATTGAGACACCCGCCCCTCTTTTGGATGTAGTCTCACCCCTGTCGTAAGGTGACATTTACTTCCCACCCCCCACCCCCACACGCACACACACAATTCTAGCCATTATGTCCAATGAACGGTTTGTTAAAATAAACATTTCTCAATAATTTCATAATAGACGGTTACTATCTCAATTCTCTATTTACTATTTCTAGTCTCTACCTACTATCTCTAGTCTCTATCTACTATCTCTAGTCTCCACCTACTATCTCTAGTCTCTACCTACTATCTCTAGTCTCTACCTACTATCTCTAGTCTCTACCTACTATCTCTAGTCTCCACCTACTATCTCTAGTCTCTACCTACTATCTTTATTCTCTACCTACTATCTCTAGTCTCTACCTACTATCTCTAGTCTCTACCTACTATCTCTAGTCTCTATCTACTATCTCTAGTCTCCACCTACTATCTCTAGTCTCTACCTACTATCTCTAGTCACTACCTACTATCTCTAGTCTCCACATACTATCTCTAGTCTCCACCTATTATATCTAGTCTCTACCTACTATCTCTAGTCTCTACCTACTATCTCAATTCTCTATTTACTATCTCTAGTCTCCACCTACTATCTCTAGTCTCCACCTACTATCTCTAATCTCTACCTACTATCTCTAGTCTCCACCTACTATCTCTAGTCTCCACCTACTATCTCTAGTCTCTACCTACCATCTCTAGTCTCTACCTACTATCTCTAGTCTCTACCTATTATCTCTAGTCTCTACCTACGTATCTCTAGTCTACCTACTATCTTTATTCTCTACCTACTATCTCTATACTCTACCTACTATCTCTATTCTCTATCTACTATCTCTATTCTTTACTTATTATCTATAGTCTCTACCTACGTATATGTAGTCTCTACCTACTATCTCTATTCTCTATCTACTATCTCTAGTCTCTACCTACGTATCTCTAGTCTCTACCTACTATCTTTAGTCTCTACCTACTATCTCTAGTCTCTACCTACTATCTCTAGTCTCTACCTACGTATCTCTAGTCTCTATCTACTATCTCTAGTCTCTACCTACTATCTCTAGTCTCTACCTACTATCTCTAGTCTCGATCTACCATCTCTAGTCTCTACCTACTATCTCTAGTCTATACTTACGTATCTCTAGTCTCTTTCTACTCTCTAGTCTCTACCTACTATCTCTAGTCTCTACTTACTATCTCTAGTCTCTACTTACGTATCTCTAGTCTCTATCTACTATCTCTAGTCGTTACCTACTATCTCTAGTCTCTACCTAACTTTATTCTCCACTTAATATATCTAATCTCGACCTTCTATTTCTAGTCTCTACCTACGTATCTCTAGTCTCTATCTAATATCTCTAGTCTCTACCTACTATTTCTATTCTCTGTCTCTTTATTCTCTACCTACTACCTCTTATCTTTACCATCTCTAGTCTGTACCCACCTCTGACAAAATCCCACATCAAATACTACTTTAATTACTGACCCATTCGTCCACCCTCCCCCCACATATAGCCCTCCTCACAATTTCACCCCACCTTTTTTTCAACTTGTTGTGGAAGGCCATGACGCCGGAAATTCTTGGACCATTTTCCCCGGCAGCAATTTTCACCTGTCCGCCGTGTGCATTATTAAATGCGTTGTCGTTGCTTCCAATCGATACCACACCTAGACTCTCCAGCCACCACCACCACCGGCGCCACCACCACCACCACCAGCAACTTAACCAAACCGGAGCCGGGTATTGTCCCCGGCTGAAGCTGGGCCGTTATTGCAGAGTTGTCCCGCCTCCTTGGACGTGACACAAATCCGGGGGAGTTCTCTGATCTCTGTCGATTTCCTGTGTTTAACTGTAATTCTCAGATGGATGTGTTTTTTCGCTCGTGCGACAATATTTGTTTGACATAAGCGGAACTTTCTCTTCTATTCTAACTCCAGTGTTACACTGGTCAATTTTGGCTTTATATGGTAATGCAAACATAACTCTTTTTGTATGTGGTGCCTTATGGTTAAGTTAAGAAACCTTACCATTTGTTTTTTCTAACATTTAAACGGTGCTGCTAAACATTATGATGTGGTTATACGTTTGTATTAAAAAATAGTCTGAAATACAAATATCTTCATTTCCTTAAAATAGTATCACATACGATTAATGTCTTAAAAATGGTATTAAATAAGTTGTTGTTTTTTTCTTTTGTCTTATATGCGTTAGTTTTATAGTTACCTTAACAGCGTTGATTAGCTTTACAATGTTAGCAACATTTTTGTGTCTTGCTCGCCCAGAAACATTTCTTCCACTTCATGATCAGCTGAAATCATTCCTTTCATTTCACCATCAACTGAAAACATTCCTTTTCATTTCATGATAGACTGAAAATCTTTTTCATATTACACTAGCGATATTTTCTGAACATGTAGAATTACAAAGACCAGTGTCAAATAATGCACAACTCGGCTGTGAAGCATTCACTTGATAGCACCTTGACTTGATTTCACTTGATAGCACCTTGACTTCATTTCACTTGATATCACCTTTACTTAATTTCCCTACAGCCCCTTGACGTCATTTCACTTGATAGCACCTTGACTTCATTTACTTGATAGCACCTTGACTTCATTTCACTTATTGATTCACTTCCATTGTCCGGTAATATCCACTTTTATGGATAAGTATTTATGACGCAGAGTGGGATGAAGAGAGTGGGGATAATAGAGTGGGATGACGCAGAGTCGGTGGATGCAGAATGGGATGACGGAGAGGGGGTGATAAGAGTGGGATGACCAGAGTGGGTGGAATTACGAGAATGGGATGATGAGAGTGGGGTGATGAGAGTAATGATGAGAGTGGGGTGATGAGAGTGGGCTGATGAGAGTGGGATGACAAGAGTGTGTCGGATGACGAGAGTGTGTCGGATGTCGGATGACGAGAGTGTGTCGGATGTCGGATGACGAGAGTGTGTCGGATGTCGGATGACGAGAGTGTGTCGGATGACGAGAGTGTCGGATGACGAGAGTGTGTCGGATGACGAGAGTGTGTCGGATGACGAGAGTGTGTCGGATGACGAGAGTGTGTCGGATGACGAGAGTGTGTCGGATGACGAGAGTGTGTCGGATGACGAGAGTGTGTCGGATGACGAGAGTGTGTCAGATGACGAGAGTGTGTCGGATGACGAAAGTGGCGTGATGAGAGTGTTTGGGACTATGAGAGTAGGATGACGAGAGTGTGTCGGATGACGAGAGTGGCGTGATGAGAGTGTTAGGGACTATTTGAGTAGGATGACGAGAGTGGAATATTCTTTTTTATAATTTTTATTTCATGTTTGTGGGGGGCGGGTCTAATGAATGGGGCAGCTCCAACACACACACATACACCATCTCTACACACACACACACCATCTCTACACACATACACCCTCTCTACTCACATTACACCACCACCACCCCCCCCCCACACACACACACACACACGCACTGCCCAAACGTTGCAAATAAACACCAAACAGATCTTCTTATTCAAATGATACTTATTTTTAGAGTTTAAAACTGGTGCCTCCCTCTTTCCCCCCCCCCCCCCCATATAATGTTTCTACATCTGGCACTGGAGCCGTCCCTGGATTTGGCATCCGGGCCAGACGGTGTCCGATACCATGAGGCTGGTTTGTTTGTTTGTTGTGATGGGTCTGGCAGGTCGCTTGTGGACACAATCCTTTAAGCCATTCATAGAATGGGTCTCTGTGATTCTGGGTCATGCCACCGGTGTTATTGTGTTATATCAGGTCCATTAGTGACATCTCTTATTTCATAAAATATTACTTATATCAACTGTTGAAAATAACAGGTCACTTTGACTTTTGTTACTACTATACGACTGGGGTCAAAAGACAACCCCCCCCCCCCCCCACACACACACTCAGACTTTTGGGTGTCTAAAAATAGAAGGTGTTTTGACGCATTCTATTTAGTATTTTCCGGAATAAATATATAACTTTCAAACTTGATGTCACACTGCCTGTCACACTGCATGTCACACTGCCTTTCACTGCCTTTCACTCTGCCTGTCTCTCCGTCTGTCACTATGCCTGTCTTTCTGCATGTCATCAGCTTGTCTCTCTGCATGTTACTCTGTCTATCACTGCCTGACCTTCTGCCTGTCACTATGCCTGTCTCTCTGCCTTTCTCCCTGCCTCTGTCTCTGCCTGTCACTCTGCCGGTCTAACTGCCTGTCTCTCTGCCTCTCATCTGCCTGTCACTCTGTCCGTCTCTCTGCCTGTCACTCTGCCTGTCACTCTGCCTGTCTCTCTGCCTGTCACTCTGCCTGTCACTCTGCCTGTCACTCTGCCTGTCACTCTGCCTGTCACTCTGCCTGTCACTGTCTGTCACACTGCTGGCGTCGTCTTTATTTCATGTTTGGTCACATCAACCTGCTTGACACCTTACCCTTAAATTTCTTTCATTTCTTTATGAAATCACCAGGCAATGGTTCTCAAGGTATCAGAGGCGAGGAACCCCCTAAAGTGAGATATTTAGTGGGAGCCCCGTTCGTGTAGTTAATGCGATATAACTGATTAGGGCCAAACTTTCGCCCCCCCCCCCTTTCCCGCATTCCGTTTGATACTTATATGTTAGGTTAACCCTTGGACAAATCGTGAAGATAATGAAAGAATCCCTCATTAAAGATATGTTCACCACTCAACTTGTTTAAGCACATTCTTGACTCATCAAACGTAATGCGTAGGTCGGCAATATGGAAGAGAACTCTCCGTGAACCTTTGCGCTCACAAACACAGGAACCACATGCCTAAAAGTTTGTTTTTTTTTCTATTAGTTTTACCGTTCCTTCATATACACCTTCTCTTTGACACCCCTTCCCCCCTATATGTCCAACCACAAAGACAAGTGATGATGTATGTGAAGGTAATGTGCCACGACTCGGTGACCTGGCCAGGTAAACAGGGCCGAGACACATACCATTGCTCATGTCGTGTCTGTACAGTGTATCATGCCACGGTTTGGCTGTTTCAAGAACCACGGATGAGCTGTTTCCAATAAGTCTTTTTTTTTTTTAAAGGGGGACAATGTCATTTCAAGATGTACAAATGTGTACACCGAGTGACATTCCCTGTTTCTGAGTGGGCTTAATTAACAAGTGACCGACGATATTTCGTTTTGATGTTTTTTTTATTTTATGATTATTTTTTTTTTTGGTAGTCTGCATGAGATCATGAATTCTATATTTCGAATTGCATTCTGTAGATCGATTATGTGAAATGAGTATTCGATACCGTATCTGTGCGCTTTTCACAGTACAACTGGAAAACGTCCGGATGAGTAATAATGTCACGCACCTTCTATTGCGCATGACATTATGATTATTAATGTCTATCTTCATTACAAAATAATTGTCCACTTCAAGAAATGGCCGGAGTACCATTTGTCACGGCCGCTAATCACGCTTACCCATCCAAACTATGTAATCCCGGCCAACCGTCCAGACTGTGTATCCCGGCCAACCGTCCAAACTCTGTATCTCGGCCAACCGTCCAAACTGTGTGTCCCGGCCAACCGTCCAAACTGGGCATCCCGGCCAACCGTCCAAACTGTGCGTCCCGGCCAACCGTCCAAACTGTGTATCACGGCCAACCGTCCAAACTACTCCTGTTCTCCGCGACTCCGTACAATTCCTTGTTAATGATATGACATAATTGACATCATGGCCAAGATTTTTAATGTTAGTCAGAAATGTGTCATAACACAACGGAGATGTTGCTTCTTACATTTTTAGTCTCACTTTTTTTATTTTCAGACTTTTTTTTACATTTTTACTTTTTATATTCAGACTTTTTTTTACATTTTTACTTTTTATATTCATACTTTTTTTTTACATTTTTACTTTTTATATTCAGACTTTTTTTACATTTTTACTTTTTATATTCAGACTTTTTTTACATTTTTACTTTTTATATTCAGACTTTTTTTACATTTTTACTTTTTATATTCAGACTTTTTTTTTACATTTTATATTCTGACATTTTTAAATTGTTACATTTTATATTCAGACATTTTTACATTCTTACATTTTGAAAATATGTACATTCTTCCATGTTTACATTTTTAGATTCTTACACAGTTAAGATGTTGAGCAAGAATGTGACAACGTGTTGGCTTGCTCTTTCAACGCCCTGGTTTAGCATGCCAGAGTTTAACTGTCGTTAGTTGAACTTTAGCACTTAAAGGTCTACGAACAATGGCCATTTCGCCTAGTCCGGCACCATGATCTGGTCAATGCACTGACTATAAGTTCGTTCGATTATATGACAGCGGCTCTCAACCTGTGGGTCGCGACCCTTTCGGGGGTCGAATGACCCTTCCCATGAGTCGCCTAAGACCTGTGGAAAACACATATAACCTACCAGGGTCATATCATAAGAAGAATAGAGAACCACCGTTCTATGATCTTTTCCAGCACGACATTTCTTTTTTTTTATTTTGACATAAATTATGGGAAGTTCTGGACGTGGCCTCGGGTGGCATTTAAAAAAAATGGCCGACAGAATCGTGTAATCAAAGCTTAAATTATTTGATCGTTGTAGTGGTTTACGTGGGGCGAGGGGATGGAGGGGGTGAGGGGATGGGGGCGGGGCGCTCGGGCGGGTGGGCTGGGGCGGGGGTGGGCTGGGTGCCGCTCCGAAATAAAGAAGCTTATAGCGAGACTTAAAATTAATCATTGCAGTAAAAGGGAGGAAATGTCAGCAGTTAATCTTCTTCTACTGTCACGGCAGCTTACACCGGGAGACTGATGGCGAAGGTAAATGAGGGCAGATGTCAGGAACGTGACCACTCACACACAACAGCGCATCCAGCTGGTCCAAACGAGTTTATTAACATTTGTTGTTGTGTTGTGTTTTTTGGTACCTTAATGATTGGGTTTTTTTTTTTAATGGTTGGACATCACGTACATTCGTTTATCCGCACTGGCGCTTCTTTAAAACGGGGAGTGGTTTGGGGGGGGGGGGCGAATTCAGTAGTTAAGGAGGACAGGACATCTATATAGACAAAACCTAGTAGACAAATGAAAATATGGCAACTCTACTGGGGGGGGGGGGGGGGAATGAATATCAGTTCCCATGGTGGGTTACGGTGTCCGGGGTGTGTCTTGCTTGGGTCTAGGGTGTGTCTGGCTTGGGTCTAGGGTGTGTCTGGCTTGGGTCTAGGGTGTGTCTTGCTTGGGTCTAGGGTGTGTCTGGCTTGGGTCTAGGGTGTGTCTTGCTTGGGTCTAGGGTGTGTCTGGCTTGGGTCTAGTGTGTGTCCGGCTTGGGTCTAGGGTGTGTCTTGCTTGGGTCTAGGGTGTGTCTTGCTTGGGTCTAGGGTGTGTCTTGCTTGGGTCTAGGGTGTGTCTGGCTTGGGTCTAGGGTGTGTCTGGCTTGGGTCTAGGGTGTGTCTGGCTTGGGTCTATTGTGTATCCGGCTTGGGTCTAGGGTGTGTCTGGCTTGGGTCTAGGGTGTGTCTTGCTTGGGTCTAGGGTGTGTCTGGCTTGGGTCTAGTGTGTGTCCGGCTTGGGTCTAGGGTGTGTCTTGCTTGGGTCTAGGGTGTGTCTTGCTTGGGTCTAGGGTGTGTCTTGCTTGGGTCTAGGGTGTGTCTGGCTTGGGTCTAGGGTGTGTCAACAAAGTCATATGGCAGCACACAACGATTGAAATGATAGTACATTTACTATAATCAAGTAAATATTTAGCTATTTGTTTTGGAGAAAAAAAAAAGAAGAAATGTCTTAACTTTTACTGCTATTTAAAACCACCAATGGCGCCCCATATCTCCATGCCACCTCCACTAGATAGCAACCATTATAAGACTTTACTACATTATTGAGTTCAACATGCTTCAACATTTATTTGAAAGGTGGTGGCTACCAGATGGGTCAGTCTTGACATCAGCAATCAGATGGGTCAGTCTTGACATCAGCTATCAGATGGGTCAGTCTTGACATCAGCTATCAGATGGGTCAGTCTTGACATCATCTACCAGATGGGTCAGTCTTGACATCAGCTACCAGATGGGTCAGTCTTGACATCAGCAATCAGATGGGTCAGTCTTGACATCCGCTGTCAGATGGGTCAGTCTTGACATCAGCTATCAGATGGGTCAGTCTTGACATCAGCTAAATCTATCTAATATCTTATGAAAAAACTTAAGAGATACTCCGCCGCTGACACAGCCCCCACCCGCCTTCAACTCGACTGACAATGCGAGTGGGGCGGCATCAACCAAAGAACACCTGGTCGGCTTGTGGTGCTGCTTTCGCTCTCTTGGAGCTGGAATAGAGTTATTTTAACGCCCCTATAACACCCCTTCGCATCCCAGGGTGGCGACAGACGTCCTCTAATTGTATTTTCTACCACTGGTTTGTACTTTGCGAATAAGTCACATCGCAGCTGGGATAGCACGGGTGCCTATAGGAGCAGTCCCCTGACATGCTGCATAATAGAATCATCGGCACGCGCTGCCACAACCCACCCATGCCTCATACCCATTAACGGCAACATGTCATCATGCCCCGACCTGTTTCTGTCGTTATTTTCAGCTGCACTGGGTAGGTGGCACAATGCAGTTCTGCTCTTTCAAGCGCAGATTCCAAGCAAGATCTTTGTCTCTCGCGCGCAGGTCCCCTGCATGGCGATATTTTGCTCCATATAGGGTGAGCTTCATGTCATAGAATGATGTATTGCAAAACTCACATTTAAAATGTAAGTAGTGCAAAAGACAGAGAGGAATGGAGAAGGATAGTTTTCATGTCATCTGTGGTGCCCCAACGGTCCAAGGACTAAGGGACATGATGATGATGATGATGATGACATTTAAAATGTTAAAATAGTTGTAATAAAAGTTCTTCGCTAGATGAGAAAAAAGGTCCTCTCGACCTTCTAGGATGACTGCAGCCATACATCACGTGACATCTGGTGCTGAGATGGAACACGTTGGCTGACAGTCCGATTTTAATTTTACAGAAAGTTTTGCCAGACAGAAAATATTTTCGGTCCACGATTCCCGGGGAAAAAATGTCCCCAAATAAACCCATGCACGAACAAAGAAGAGATTTGGATAAGAAAATGTCGGCAATAATTTGATGTTTCCCTTTCAACGCAAGGAAAAGTGGCTCTTATTATAATGATGTTAAGAGCTTGGGACGACCCAGATGATAAATTGTAGTTAAAATGGAGTTAACTACGGTGACCTACTTTTTAATTTTTTAATTTTAGGAGGAACAAAACGAAAATAGAATGGGGAAGGGTTGCCTCTACCTGGAGGCAAATAGTGATGGCAGGGGCGGTGACTTCGACACACATACCCCCCCCCCCTTTCGACTTACCCCCCCCACCTCTTTTACTCTTAAATAATGTCGGATGCCGGGGGGGGGGGTGGACACGCCCATATTTTGTCTTTAATTTATTTTGGGCGTTAAATGTTTCAATCCGAGTGGGCGTGGTTACATTATCAACAGCCAATAAGAAACAAAATAATTATTCCCCTTAACGTATATTTCTTGAGTCCAGACCTCCGAACTTTTCCATTGGTGTAGAGCAGAACAGACGTCATGGCCGAACATCAGACAATTTCCAGCCACTTATCTCAACAAAACAAAAAACACATTTATTCCTTCCACACGGCACATGTCGCATCTCCGATATCCCGCGTCATTTGAAACCCTCTTCCGTTGCCATGGCGACGCGTTTAATGACGGCGTTCCCTAATGAGGTGGTTGGCGGCCGCCATTTATTTTTGCCGGGGCTCAGAAAACGGGGGCCGTTGCAATGATCTACCGGCGCAAATGTAAGCCATTAAATGGTAAGACATCTCCGCCAGAAACAAGAATCTCCGACAGATTCAACGCAGGCCGACAAATTCAACGCAGGCCGACAGATTCAACGCAGGCTTCAAACGCTTATGTCAGGACTGCAGACTTCCAATGGAGTTGGAAACATTGAAATTTGATCTAATAGACAAACAATTCATCCTTATCTGCTTTATTTTGTTTATCAATGGTATTTTTTATATACAGCCTTTATATACATACTTTATATACAGCCATTATATACAGCCTTTATATACAGACTTTATATACAGCCTTTATATACAGACTTTATATACAGCCATGTTGCCACTTTGTCGTCTGTTCAAATGACACCAAAAAGACCTTAATCCTTTATAACGTCCAAACGGGGATTACTGTCCGATTTAAATCAACTTTATTGAGGAGACTTTTTGTGCATATGTCAACTGGCCTTTGTTGTGGTTGTTGTTTTTCTCCTTATGCTCCAACAATCTTCATCTTCTTGACTTTTGGTTTTCCATGGCAGAGTTGGCATATATTGAATGCGCCTGTTTATGATGCTATCATTCTTCTTAGTCTTATCCTTATTATCCTTATTAATCGTATTTATATTCTTTTTTATTTTTCTTATTCTTCTTATCCTTCTTATTATTATCATCATAAGCATTATTATTATTATTATTATAATCTTCATTATTATTGTAAAATTATTACTATTTCGTTTCTTGTTACATCGTTTGGTTTTGTAAGACCGATTTTTTATAACACTTCATGATATCCACGTTTTCATACAGCCAAACAATTTACTTGAGAAGTCATTATATTTGCATCACGACATTTATTTGAGAAGTCATTATATTTGCATCACGACATTTATTTGAGAAGTCATTATACTTGCATCACGACATTTATTTGAGAAGTCATTATATTTGCATCACGACATTTATTTGAGAAGTCATTATATTTGCATCACGACATTTATTTGAGAAGTCACTATATTTGCATCACGACATTTATTTGAGAAGTCATTATATTTGCATCACGACATTTATTTGAGAAGTCACTATATTTGCATCACGACATTTATTTGAGAAGTCATTATATTTTCATCACGACATTTATTTGAATAGTAACGAGCACATAGTAAGATATCATCTCTGACAACCAGAGCAAAATGATGTGATTATTCACATACTTTCTCTAATCTGTACATAGCATTAAGATGCTGTAAAATACTTAGATTAAATGGATTGACATAGCGAGAGCTGAGATCCAAAATATCCAACCATCTTGTTGACTGTATAATTCTCTATCTCCTCCCATAAATCACTCTACTTCCTGTTTTTATTACTTTAAAAAACAAAATATAATTTTCCGAAACAAAGTTAGTATTTAAATATATGATCTGTTACAATTATTATTATTCGTATTCTTATTCTTCTTATTATAATATTATTATTCTCATCATTATCCTTATTTTTATTAAATTTATTTTTTACTTTTCTGGTAATGACGATCGGACATGCAAGCTGTTCTATGCACTCCATCTAGTCGGAGAGCATTCACTGTCTTAAGCTCATTGAACATATGATTAGCAAACTGTCAATCGTTCCGTTAGTGGTAATCATGTCTTTCAACAATGTTGCTAATTCTCTTTGTGTGTAACAACGATACTTGATGCTATATTTGTTAACTTTTGTTAAAACATATATATACTTTTCTTTTTAAAGAATATTGTCTTGTCAAGGTCCAAAGTGCATATTTAAACTTTATGAGAACCGCTGACACGCACGGGCAGTAAAACTCATCGCGGGCCAATGGTGATAAAAGGACCAATCAAAAACCGATTTTGAAACCAGCACAAACCGCCGACTTCCTCCATCAAACCATTTGATGTTATGTCCGTGGCGATGTTTCAGTTAGCGAATGACCTCCGCCACCCCTCCCCCTCCTGTCGAGCCGCCCCTGCCCTCTGCGATCGATGGTTGTTCCATTACTAAATTATACATTAACTTAATGCCAGATTGTAAAAAAAACGCCATTCGTTGGGGGGGGGGGGATGTCTCTTAAATGACATCTCAAACACATCTTCTTTTCTCTCTCGTCTACAAACTACTTCGTTCTTTGATAAAGGTCACCATGCCGTCGCGGAGGCGTAGCTAAAGGGGGCAGAGGGAGGGGACAGGTGTCCCTAGGCGCCAGACTAAAGAGGGGCGCCAAAATGTTGTTATGTAGGCGACGACGTGCTTCATGTTTTCCGCGTGCATGACCTCTTGCCGTCAACACACTCGAGACCGCTTTTGGGGTGTGGCTAGCGAAATAATAGTCTCCCTTTAACCTTGTTTACAACAAGCCTAGTATAGTCAGTTTAATTCAGAACATTATAGAAGAATCTGGAGAAAACTGGAAAGCAAAACAATCCGTAAGGCGTTTTTGGAATCATCTGAAACCGAGTATAAAAAGGCCTAAGATTGAATGGGAGAGGCAGATCATTTATCACGTGACGTGGAGCGTGTGTTATTATTGTGCTACTAGACCGTGCTTTGTTTACTGTGTGTGTGTGTGTAGATTTCTCTTCACCATTGTACAACTTTTTCTCATTGTATTTTTATTAACATCGTACCGGTACCAGCCAAACTGTAAGTCAATAGTTTTAATCATATTCTCATTAAAAACGTATTAATTGTAATCGGCCCTGGTTTGAGTATCGTATTCTTTGTTATTGTAGTTATCATTTGGTATCGTCTTATGCTATGTACTGTTTTAGAATGAGCCATACGCTTAAATAAGAGATTAAATTCTCCATATAAATAACAGTCCGTAATCATTTGCTTTGATATTATTTTATTTATGAAAATAGCGGGTTTGAGAGTTGAAAAAAGAAAGTGAGGCTCTTTAAAATGAAACGTTTCCCCGGGCGCCAAACATTCTAGCTACGCCTCTGCACCGTCATCGAAACCATGTCGACTCACCTGGCTGTCATCTACTCCATGCCGACTCACCTGGCTGTCATCTACTCCATGCCGACTCACCTGGCTGTCATCTACTCCATGTCGACTCACCTGGCCGTCATCTACTCCATGGCGACTCACCTGTGTGCGTCATCTACTCCATGCCGACTCACCTGGCTGTCATCTACTCCATGCCGACTCACCTGGCTGTCATCTACTCCATGCCGACTCACCTGGCTGTCATCTACTCCATGTCGACTCACCTGGCCGTCATCTACTCCATGTTGACTCATCTGGCCGTCATCTACTCCATGGCGACTCACCTGGCCGTCATCTACTCCATGTTGACTCACCTGACTCTCTTGTACACAATGTTGCCCCCAGTTCAAGACATTACTATGTTATCCGGACAGTTGAATAATGTTGTGTTTATGATCTATTGGCTAATTCCCGTAGCATCCCAGAGTATGTTATCCCATAGTATCTTATCCCAGAGTATGTTCTTCCATTGTATCTTATCCCAGAGTATGTTCTCCCATAGTATCTTATCCCAGAGTATGTTATCACAGAGTATGTTATAACACAGTATATCACAGAGTATGGTATTACATTATTTCTAATCAACAGTTCTAAAAGATCGCTTACAAAGTATCGGATTTGTATTGTTACATGTACGCCCATATGTCCGTCGCAATGTCCAGTGCCTTCCGACCTCCAACTTTGCTGCTGTGCCTTAAGACCTCAAACTTTAATGCTGTGCCTTCAAACCTCCAACTTTGCTGCTGTGCCTTCCGACCTCCAACTTTTTTTCTGTCCTTTCGACCTCCAACTTTGCTGCTGTGCCTTCCGACCTCCAACTTTGCTGCTGTGCCTTCCGACCTCCAACTTTGCTGCTGTGCCTTCCGACCTCCAACTTTGCTGCTGTGCCTTCAGACCTCCAACTTTGCTGCTGTGCCTTCCGACCTTCAACTTTGCTGCTGTGCCTTCCGACCTCCAGCTTTGCTGCTGCCTTCAGACCTCCAACTTTGCTGCTGTACCTTCAAACCTCCCGCTTTACTGCTGTGGTTTCGGGCCTAAACATTTCCCACTTCACCATCATTTGCTTTACAATGTGGTGTGATCGATCTAGGTTTTAGAACCACTGGCTTTTTAGACTGCGTTTGAGTTTTGTGTTTTCTTATGTTAACACTCCGCCACCACCACCCCCACCCCCGTCCCCCCACCCCCACCCCCCACCCCCCCCCGGGCCATTTACCATCGGTTGAGATGAAGATTACCGCATGTGTCCAAGCCTGCATCAAATGGGAGGGTATTGATTTTTGTAATTATTTACTGCATTACATCTTTTGTGTTCTTTATCTTCGGGTATAGTTGACCTTTTAATACCACAATATTAATCAACATCGTGAGGTCGGTAAAAAAGCACAATAACCAGCATACATTGACTTCGGTTTAGGGGGCCCTTAGAAAGGGAGATGGGAGACGGAGAGGGGAGATTTTAATCCCAGAAACGACTTCATCCACAAGGCTTTAATGTATCTAGGTAGCTATAATATAAAGCTGTAGGTAGTGTATCCGTGGTCGGTATAGGTATTTGTTAGTGGGCGTATTAGGTGTAGAGATTAATGTCGTAGCTGTTGCTATGACGTTTGTTTTGTAACGTTTTGGGTCCGAGAGATGATGTGTTTCTTGTACCTTATGATAAAATTGGGAAATTTAATAAAATATATGTTGCTTTGAAAAGACAAATAACAAATTTGGTCACCATTTCAAAATACAAGCACCCTCACACATTTTAACGAAATCCTTAATTAATAGATCAACTGTGTGTTTCACCTTCAGCATTTCTGGAAAACATAGTTAGTTAATATTCTGTTATTAAAGTAGGTAAAACAGATGTTTGATGAGTGGCTTTAAATGGTTGATGAGTGACTTTACGTGTTTGATGAGTGACTTTACATGTTTGATGAGTGACTTTACGTGTTTGATGAGTGACTTTACATGTTTGATGAGTGACTTTACGTGTTTGATGAGTGACTTTACATGTTTGATGAGTGACTTTACGTGTTTGATGAGTGACTTTACATGTTTGATGAGTGGCTTTACATGTTTGATGAGTGGCTTTACATGTTTGATGAGTGGCTTTACATGTTTGATGAGTGGCTTTACATGTTTGATGAGTGGCTTTACATGTTTGATGAGTGGCTTCACGTGTTTGATGAGTGGCTTTACGTGTTTGATGAGTGGCTTTACATGTTTGATGAGTGGCTTTACATGTTTGATGAGTGGCTTTACATGTTTGATGAGTGGCTTTACATGTTTGATGAGTGGCTTTACATGTTTGATGAGTGGCTTTACATGTTTGATGAGTGGCTTTACATGTTTGATGAGTGGCTTTACATGTTTGATGAGTGGCTTTACATGTTTGATGAGTGGCTTTACATGTTTGATGAGTGGCTTTACATGTTTGATGAGTGGCTTTACATGTTTGATGAGTGGCTTTACATGTTTGATGAGTGGCTTTACATGTTTGATGAGTGGCTTTACATGTTTGATGAGTGGCTTTACATGTTTGATGAGTGGCTTTACATGTTTGATGAGTGGCTTTACATGTTTGATGAGTGGCTTTACATGTTTGATGAGTGGCTTTACATGTTTAATGAGTGGCTTTACATGTTTGATGAGTGGCTTTACATGTTTGATGAGTGGCTTTACATGTTTGATGAGTGGCTTTACGTGTTTGATGAGTGGCTTTACGTGTTTGATGAGTGGCTTTACATGTTTGATGAGTGGCTTTACATGTTTGATGAGTGGCTTTACATGTTTGATGAGTGGCTTTACATGTTTGATGAGTGGCTTTACATGTTTGATGAGTGGCTTTACATGTTTGATGAGTGGCTTTACATGTTTGATGAGTGGCTTTACATGTTTGATGAGTGGCTTTACGTGTTTGATGAGTGGCTTTACGTGTTTGATGAGTGGCTTTACGTGTTTGATGAGTGGCTTTACGTGTTTGATGAGTGGCTTTACGTGTTTGATGAGTGGCTTTACGTGTTTGATGAGTGACTTTACGTGTTTGATGAGTGGCTTTACGTGTTTGATGAGTGGCTTTACGTGTTTGATGAGTGGCTTTACGTGTTTGATGAGTGGCTTTACGTGTTTGATGAGTGGCTTTAAATCACACCTTCGCGTGTTGCGAGTGTCCTCATAAGGTTAAAAATATGTGTGCTTTAAAAAAGAAAATGAATTATTTTTTTTGCAAATGGCCGCCAATGCCTTGATAGAATTACCATAAAGAAAACGTCAACAATAATGCTTTCTTTTTAATAAAAATTTTCATAGTGAGAAACAAAAAAAAATTACCCAGCATGCTTTTAAATTCTCATAATTGACACTTGCATAAAAGCAGTACGTTAAAAACCTAAAAAAAATAGACTTAAAGACCGATTAGTGGAGAATTCAGACCGGAAGCATCGATCATGAAAGCCCCCTCCCCCCCCCCCCACCACACACCATCACACCTACACACATACCCACACATATACAACGTGTTTAAGGTTAGAGACAGGACCACAACATGGTCAGATTGGTCCCGAGTGTCATGGAAATGTCAGTTTGGTCCAAAATGTCATGGACATGTCAGTTTGGTCCCAAATGTCATGGAATTATCAGTTCGGTCCCAAATGTCATGGAAATGTTAGTTTGCTCTCAAATGTCATGGAAATGTCAGTTCGGTCCCAAATGTCATGGAAATTAGCCTTTAAAATCACTCAAAGATTAGTTAATTCACCATATACATTCCAGTGAAATGATACTTAATTGTCAACGCGCCCCCTTCTCCCCCATCCCCTATGTTCAAAATCCAAGCTTGTCCTAATGCAGTGGTTCTCAACATGTGAGTCACGACCCCTTTGGGGGTCGAATGACCTTTTCCCAGTGGTTGCCTAAGACGATCGAAAAACATATACACTACAGTTATGAAGTAGCAAAGAAAATAATTTTGTGGTTGCATTAAAGGGTCGCGGCACTAGGAAGGTTGAGAACCAGTGTTTAATGTGTCCATTTAATAAGATTCTAATTCTTCGTCTAGATACGTCAAACATTTTCATAATTCAAAATGCATTTCTCTTGTTGAAACTGAAGAACAAACTCGACATGTGTGTGTGGGCGTGTGTGTGTGGGGGCATAGTGAGGATGTGTGCGTGTGGAGGGGGTTGGGGTGTTTAGGAGGAGACGGGAGTAAAACAATTGCCCTGTATTTATGAAAAGAAGGAGTTGGGGGGGGGGGGGCACTGAAAAAGGAAAATAATGATTTAATTTCCCCAATGAGAAAGTGTCCAGGTGTTCCTATTCCCACGGACACATTCGCCGTTGTTAACCCAGATACAGTTGGCGATCGACCGTCCCGTTCAATAACGGTCTACCACACCGCCATGATACAGCCGCCCTCATTCCTACATGGGGGTGCACACATTCCCTTTTATGTGATTGTCAGGGAATTAGTTCCTCATTGTGTTGGTGTGTTGTTTTCAGGATATGAATTCGTCACAGTGAGCGTGTTCTCGTAACAGCGTGTTCTTGTGACAGTGAGCGTGTTTTCGTAACAGTTAGCGTGTTCTCGTGACAGTGAGCGTGTTCTCGTAACAGTTAGCGTGTTCTCGTAACAGTGAGCGTGTTCTCGTAACAGTGATCGTGTTCTCGTAACAGCGATCGTGTTCTCGTAACAGTGATCGTGTTCTCGATTTCGACGTAGAATTCTGTTAGCTGAAAGGACTGACCAATGACGTCATGAAAAGGTTACCGGCTGCGACACCCACAAAATGTGTTGCTGAGAGCAATCTCTCTCTTCTCCGACACCTATAAAATATGTTACCAAGAGCATTCTCTGAGGTCCCCGACTCTGCATCCCAAACTCCCGATCATAGCATGTGTACACACCGACTGACAATGACAAATGAGTGAAATTCTCTTCATAACTGTTTGTGTTTGTTACTTCGTGTGGGCAGTATCGGACAGCTGCTCACCAATAGTGTGAGCATCCCTCCCAACTCTCGAATGACTTTCCCTCCCCCCTCCCCCAATCACCCTCACAACTCATCCCCTCTCCGACTCAACCTGCTGACTCACCCTCCCAACTGACCCTCCCGAACCCCCTCCCCTCCAATCACTCTCAAAACTCACCCCCTCCCCGACTCACCCTCCCAACTCACCCTCCCAACTCACCCTCCCGAGCCCCCTCCCGACAAAAACTCACTCCTGCTAGTTCTTTATCATATTGATACAGACTTATGCACCTGTGCTATTGATGAAAGTATCCAATAAGGATGGATTACATCCAGATTTCGCATGTGCTCGTTAAGTATGCTTGTAAGGAAGGACATCCAGATATTGGATGCAAATCACGGATGTTTAAATAAAGTCTGTACGTTTTATGTTCTATATATTACATATTACATATTACACAATTTACATCAGAAAGTCAACGTAGGACAGCAGATGACGCGTGTAGAGTTAAATCAAATCTATAATTATAATAATTTTTTTAATAAAATATATCTTGTGTTTTATATATATATGTATTTGCTGTTGAGATTTCATAAAAGTTGAATTAAAACGTATATTTGCCCCCTACCCACCAACCCATTCATTTACCTCCCCTTCCTCCTCCTCCAGCTCCTCCTCCCATCCTCTCCTCCCCTCCTCTGCCCCATCCTCCTCTCCTCCATCACTCCCCTTTGCTGTTTGGTCCATTCTCTGGTGTGTATGATCACTCAGTGAAATTGGTCTCTCCACGCCGTGGAGTCTTGTACACCTTGATATGAAGCAACCGACTTGGGAATGTGTGATGTTTATTTTATTCTTTATAGAACAATTTTGTACTCTCCAGCAGCGCTGACGTCTGCTTGTGTGTGTGAGTATCAACATTTTTCCAAACACGTCTACGCCACTGTTTATAGCAGTACTCAACATATTTGCAAACATGTTTACGCCACTGTCTATGGAAGTGCACAGTAGATATGTTATTTTTCTAGACGTATGTTTTTTTTAAAATTTACTTTTTTTTTTTTCTCCATTCTTTCGCCGGTGCCATTTATGGGTGTTTGCCTAAAGGCTAAGTAGGCATCACTGCATCAGATTTCTGCAATCCTAAATCAGTTATTTTATGTATTTACAGTCATATCATATTCTAATATACAGCCATAGCCTATTGATTTGCTGTCTTATCCTGCATATATTCTAAGGCCTGGTATTAATTTCCATTTTTTACATTATTGTTCTTCAAATCGGATTTCCCCGTGTATCCATCAATAATCTCTTCCCGCCGCTGCTACCATGCTACCGGCCGCCCACCATTGATACGTTGCTGCAATGCTACCAGGTAGCTGAAGTTGGTCCCCCCGGCATTAATTGTCGTTCTCTCATCGGGCGATAACTAACGGGACCACGGTACTGGGTTGAGTCAGGTCCACTGATAGCCGGGACCAAGTATTATGTCGACAGACCCTTCACTTGCATCAAGTTACACCGTCGAAGATAAAAAAAATACTGGTCCCATTACTATAGGACCTAGTCGCTGTGTTGCTTTGTAGTATTCATCTGGCTGGCTTACTTCTTAAAGAGGACTGTGTGTGTTATATGGCGAAGTGAATTTATAATTATATATATTTATGTCTCTCTTTTTCTCTCTATATACATATAGAGAGAGCGTATGTTGGCAGTGCCAATGTGCTATCTTGTCTTGGCGTTAAGAACGGGTATAATGTTCTTGGGTTATTCAATGTGTTAATGAGAACCGATGAAAACCTAAGTGTTAAAATGTGAATAGCGTAAGCTCTAAGGGACTTTCATAAATCTCCTCTGTGGAAATTGTGCGTTCTTTCAATAATTACATTTAATACAAAATGAGTTTGCTTTCTCATTTGGGTACAGTTCAGGTGTGTTATATTATTTCGGAAACAATGTCGTAGTATATCATGTAAACGTGCGTGTATTTGTTGTTAGATTAACACCATGCAGTAATATTTAACAAACACTAAATTGTACAACGCTAAATTTGTCTTTTGCTGTGATTTCTTAAGTGTCTTTGAACAGCCCAAGTGGTACATAGCCCGTGAATGTGATTGAAGTTTTTTTTCCACTGTATATGCCAGATTTTTTTCACCAATAACTTGGTATGCTAAATGGAATGTTCAAACTCAAAATTTGTTCACACACACAAAAAAAAACCAAAAAAAAAACGTTTTTGTCAGGGAGTCAGTGGCGTAGCGAGCTTAACTCGCGCCCGGGGCACAATACCTTTTTAGCGCCCCCCCTTTCGAAAACGATACAATATTATATGTAAAATATACCATTTGGCGCCACTTTGTGAGTAGCGCCCGGGGCATGATGCCCCCCCCTGTCCCCCCTCGCTACGCCACTGCAGGGAGTCCCAACATTATTTTAATTTCATGAAATGAACTATATAAATTTAATTTCAAACAAAGGCCCCCGTGTGGTTGAATGGATTTAGACCTAACTTAGTACACATACACTTGATTATCCATATTGAAATACTGATGGGTACAGAACTCATAATATCCACTCCTGAGCTGGGGGGGGAGGCCCCAAGTTAATTTTTCCTTATATAAGCTATATCAGGCCTGCACAACCTACGGCCCGCCAGCCCCCACTTTGAGACACGCGAAGTAACGAAATATTCTTTATTATTTTCTTAATAGCCCCCCCCCCCCCCCACAACCCCCCAACTTTTCCTGACATGTTTTCTTTCGGCCCGCACAAGTTTTTATAAATTATTACGGACTGCCTTAATTTGGAGTTGTGCAGGCCTGAGCTATATATGAATACCATTAGACTAAGACAACGATGCAGGCTTTTACGTAAATTATAGACGTAAGCCATTCTTTGACTTTGTAGCGAAATCCTCCCTGATTCATATTTGGCGTATCTAAAACATGTCCAATCACATGATATATTTCTGATATAATAACCGGTGTTTTATTTACGTTAAACTCCAGTTAATAAGTTAATATAATTTAATGTAAAATTAATTTCCTGTTTAGTTTTTTTGTGAACATGTCTTTAGTTTGAAAATTTCATTTAGCACACCAAGTTATAGGGTAAAAAATCTGGCACATGGGGCGAAAAGCACAAAACGGAGATCTAATGTACGCCAGAGGTTCTCAATTTCCCTTTCCGCCTATGTACCATTTGGGTTGGGGGGGGGGGGGGTGAGCTTCAAAGACTCTCTATCAAATAAAAGTTAATCCTGTTACAATTTAGCGTAAGTTGCATGTCTGGAGTTGATTTAAAAATGATTACCCATAAATTTATACGCGAAATACAATACGAAATTAATTTAAGAAATAATATACGCCCCTGAACTAGAATTTTACCCTGATTTGATGCATTGTCGACTGCTAGAGCAGATTACGAAAGTGTAACTTTAATGAATCTAACTTTAACCTAATGTAGTGTGGAAGTGTGTTTGCGTGGGTGAAAAAAAAAGAAAGAAAAGGGTTTAGGGGACTCGGGCAACATCTTCATGGCACTCCTCTTGCTGCCCTCTCGGGGACTCAATTTCAGCGAAGTGTTTATTTTATTTATTTTTTTTATTTATTTTTATTTGGTGGTCTGTTCGCTGGAGGAAGGCTTCTTGCCGACTCGTTCGTTGTTTTAGTGCGTCCTTTTTCTTTGTTAGGTTTTCCCCATACCTCGTTTCACGCATTTCTTTCTACCTAAATTTTATTGCAGTCTCTCTTGTCCCCCCCCCCCTCTCATTATCAATTAAAATATCATAGCGTTCAATTATATATATATCAAGTATGTGCCGTGTGATAATTCTAGTTTCGATTTACTTCACACCCGGTTAAGTTCAATTTCCGATTTTCTTTTCCTTCTGACATTCTGAAAATGTAACGAAATCTTACGGAACAACAATTTTATGCTAAATTTGTTTAAAACGTATTTTCCCATTAATTTACGGACGTTTGGCAACCCTGCATGCTCCGGGCACATGGGGCGAAAAGCATCGGGGAAACTGTTGCCTCTTTTGTATATCAAATAACAGTCATTGAATGGGGGCACCTCGTCCCTCTCTTCCGGGCATTCTTTTCTGTCAACGTCATTTTCCGGGGGCGTGGGAGGGGGGCGGGCGGTAGAGGGAAGCATTTAGATCAGCGGTTATCAACCTGTGGGTCGCGACATTTCCCAGGGATCGCCTAAGACCATCGGAAAACACATAAACTCCACATTTATGAAGGAGCAACGTCAATAATTGTGTGGCTGGGGGTCGCCACATCACGAGGAACTGTATTAAAGGGTCGCGGCATTAAAAAGGTTTGGAACCACTGTTTTAGATCAAGACAAACACAATCTTTATCGCCTGGTCATTTCCGGTGTGTTGTTAGCGTGACTTCAATCGCTGAGCTCATGCATATTATAATCTCGTCTCAGTAGGTTAGTAATAATGAAATCCTGGTTAGGGAGAGCGTCAAAACATTGGTTTGGGGATGAATTTAGGGTTCAGATTAGGTTTAGGGATATATTTAGGGTTCAGGTTAGGTTTAGATTAAGGGTTCAGGTTAGGTTTAGGGGATAAATTTAGGGTTCAGGTTAGGTTTAGGGATACATTTAGGGTTCAGGTTAGGTTTAGGGATACATTTAGGTAATTTTTTCATTTTTAAAAAACGCTTTATTCTTAATTTTAGCAAACGTGAGTTTTTCACGGCCGCCATCTTGGTTGCCCCGACCCGTGAACACGTTAAAGTTCGAGGTTCGGCGCAACCAAGATGGTGGCCATGGAAAAAAAAAACACGCGGTCATATCTCTCAACATTTACCAAGTAATTTTTTTTAATAGGACCGAGTTAGATCTATATTTAGAATACCTACCATTTGGGTTTAATGACAACGTTCACCGGACCGACGCTTCCTGCAGTTTGCCTGCTGGTGAGCTTCGTTGCTCAGTGGTTGCATTGAGGCGTTAATGAGCTGAACGTTGTATGTTAAACACCTAGCCCTCGGCCACGACACGATACGCTTGGCTGAACGTTCTGCCCCGCGTATTTATCGACTTTGATTTTTTTACCTTCCTGTTACACGTAGTTTCACAAAACAAAGTATCGATTTTTGTTAACTGTATGTCATGTCATTGATACAGAGCAGGGCGCCACTTTGTCTCATTGATAGAGTCCAGGGCGCCACTTTGTCTCATTGATAGAGTCCAGGGCATACCAGTTCGGGTGTAGCGAACACCATGGCGTGTCCCAAAAATCAGGGTGTCGCGATCAGAGTTGTACGTGATCGGGGTGTCGGGAAAATTAGAGTGTCGCAAAAATCCGGGTGTTGGGAACATCGGAGTGTCATGAATACTTTGTTTAAAACAGTGGTTCTCAATCTTCCTATAGCAGCGATTCTTTAATACACTTCACCGTGTTGTGGCGACCCCCAGCCACAAAATTATTTTCGGTTATACTTCATAACTATAGAGCATGTGTTTTCAGATGGACTTAAGCGACACCCAAAGGGGTCGCGACCCACAGGTTGAGAACCGCTGGATTAAAGTGTCCGAGATTAAGTTGTATCTTCAAATTGAGCAATTTATCAGAAACATTGGCTACACATTTCATCACTGAATCTCATAATACAGTGAGTCAGAAGAGCCAAAAATCAGCAGCAGGGCGATTAAAATTTTTTTGAGAGCCACATTTCTATTCCAGGACCTGTCAAGAACCCTGCTGTTTCGGAATCAAACCCGATTTGTGGCGAACTGGCCGAGCCGCACTCAGGTCGTTAAAGAGCCGTATGCGGGTCGCGAGCCGCGATTAGCCGACCACTGGCCTAAATAGATCAATCGACGTTTTCTACACTTTTCACCACTAAATTCTAAATCACCTAATTAATTAATTGACTTTTAACAGGTAGTCAGCTGAAGCGTATGGCTAATTTTACGAACTTATTTAGAACTGTATTTTATTTTTAAAAAATTGTTAATAATAACAAAAATAGTAAGTAATAATACTTCCTTGAAATCTAGAAGAGTAATTCAATTTTCTTTTTTTTTTTTTAAATTTACTTCATTATTTATGTACTCTTACAAAAGGAATAATTGGGAAAGTTTTTGTTTTGGTAGAGCTTTTGTTTGTGCTTTTGTTAGAGTTTTGGTTAGAAGTTTTGTTGGAGTCTTTGATGCTCTAAATAATTTACACGAAAATCAAAAAAGAAATCTTCGGAAATATTTATTACCACATACTAGATCGTATCACGTCATCTCAGCGGTTCGACCCGCACAAAGATCCCGATGTGAGAACCGTCTTTAAAGGACGGGAACGTAATTTTCCCCCCACTTTGAAATATTTCCCCCCTTTGAAATGATCTTTTATGGCCAGCCGTCAAGTTGTTTGAATTTCCTTTTAGTCGTTTTTTTTCATCGTCTGCTAGTTGGGTGTAGGTCCCCCACTTCCACCGTATCCTTGCGACTCCACCCCCACTCTTCCTAGCTGTGACACAATCAACCCCACGATATGTGACCCTATGAACTTCAGGATGGGGGGAGGGGGGTATGCTGGCCGTGTCGAGTGTTGCTATGTGTAGCATGAGGCTGGCGGGAAACACATATCTCAGACGATAAGGATATATTTTGTTATCGTGCTGCCGATTCCTGGACAACTCAACGTCTTTTCAAAGGTAAACGCTAAAAATTATAATTACGTTGTCTGTCCCATGTTTTTGTCTAATCTTCGTGAGGGCGGGAGTGATCCACGTTTAGGCGAACGACTGGTTGTTTGTGGATCAGTTTTAGATTTTTTATTCGCTTAACGTGTCGCCCGACCACCTGTGCTGTTGTGGCATTGAGTTGTGTTGATGTTTTAATCAGTTCATCAGCAGTCATAACAACATGCGCTACTTACCAGATGTGAGTGTGTGTATGTGTGTGTGTATGGGGGGGGGGGCAGGAGGTTGTTAGTTGGCGGAACGAGTCTCAGACGAGGGGTATTTTAGAAAGTAGAGGGTTTATTTGGGTTCTTCCTGAAAATGGTTTTAGCTACCTACTGACACTACTGTAAAACTTCTTTTACTGTCCCGTCGGTTGGAGTAATTATCCAGTCCGCTGGTACTGATGAAGTTTCTAGAATATACTTGGCTGGTACTGATGAAGTTTCTAGAATATAGTTTGCTGGTACTGATGAAGCTTCCAGAATATAGTTTGCTGGTACTGATGAAGTTTCTAGAATATATAGTTTGCTTGTACTGATAAAGTTTCTAGAATATAGTTTGCTGGTACTGATGAAGTTTCTAGAATATAGTTTGCTTGTATTGATAAAGTTTCTAGAATATAGTTTGCTGGTACTGATGACATTTCTAGAATATAGTTTGCTGGTACTGATGAAATTTCTATAATATAATTTGCTGGTACTGATGAAGTTTCTAGAATATAGTTTGCTGGTACTGATAAAGTTTCTAGAATATAGTTTGCTGGTACTGATGAAGTTTCTAGAATATATAGTTTGCTGGTACTGATGAAGTTTCTAGAATATATAGTTTGCTGGTACTGATAAAGTTTCTAGAATATAGTTTGCTGGTACTGATGAAATTTCTATAATATAATTTGCTGGTACTGATGAAGTTTCTAGAATATAGTTTGCTGGTACTGATGACATTTCTAGAATATAGTTTGCTGGTACTGATGAAATTTCTATAATATAATTTGCTGGTACTGATGATGTTTCTATAATATAATTTGTTGGTACTGATGATGTTTCTATAATATAGTTTGCTGGTACTGATAAAGTTTCTAGAATGTTTAAGAACTCACGTTTAAACGACTCAATTAGAATGTAATTAAAGAGTAGTTCTTTTTTTTTTTTCCGTTCACACATATCGTGCATCAATCCAAGCCCAGGAGGCGCTTAGACAGAAAATTTGGTAATTATTGTCCTATTATTGCCATACATGATGTGCCGTTTTAAAGGACCAGTTATAAGAATTGCAAAAATACCAATTTCGTCTTTCTATCTTTTATAGCAGGGGTCTCCAAACTTTTTTCACGGCGGGCCGGATAACAAACAAACAACAAAAAAAAAAAAATGACGAGCGTGGGCCGGATAATGATTACGACCGTACAATAATTTCAAGCCAGAACGAAATTTCAAGTACCGTCGGCGGGCCGGTTGAACCGTAGTTTGGAGACCCCTGTTTTATAGAAATGAATTTATGAATTTTTTGGTGAATCATTTGAAACCTCCTTCTTTATCCTTGTATTTAACTGGAAAAAAAACGGGTGACCGACTTTCCAAATTTCTGCCTTATTTTGCCAACAACTTTAAAATTAAAAGCATGATTATTTAGATTCCAGTATGGTGCAATCGGTAACAAATGAGCATTTAAGCATTTTCGGCTTACCGAATGGTCTAATTGACAGAGAAAAAAATGGAGGTTCCCCTCGTGGAGAAAGTTGTAAGCGCTTCACCGTAATACAAATATTTTACGTTATTGATTATAAAATTAATTTATGATTAGAAAACTGTGAAGTCAAACGCATCAATCCGAGGACACCATAGAAGCGATTGTGTAATGGCCACTAAAGTTTTTGCTTCATTTTTCGAAATGTGCCGAACACGTGAGTGTGAGACTTTCGAGGCATGTTTAAATTATTATTATTTTTTTAATTGGGAGAATTTTACAAAATGAGACAATAATTCTTATGTCAAACGGTGCAACGTTTCTGCCAAGTGTTTAAAAAAAAACATTTGAAGTCTTTCTTGTGTGTGTGTGTGTGTGTTCCTGGGGCTGCCTCGCCCCCCAAAGAACCATTTGGCTCCCCCCCCCCCACACACAACCATTTGGCTTCCTCACCATAAGCAACCATATATATATAAATATATATGATACATATACAGCTCACCGACAGTCATAAAGACTACCATCACCATCTTTTGAAAAGACCCCCCCCCCATCGTCATATATACATACATTATAAAGACCCACACCAACAAATATAAAGCCCCCTCCCTCCCCGGGGCCGCATTTTTTTTGGCCCTGAAATTACTTTGTTGTTCCTAAATTTTACGGATCGATTTTTAATTATCTAATGTTTTCAAAACGCAGCAAGGACCCCCCGAGGGGTTTAAACATGGCTGTCGAACAAATCAATTTTTAAAACAATTGGTGCGAGCTTTTTTTGTTTTGTTTATTTGTGCAAAATTATGGCCCCTATTAGATTGATTAAAAAAGAACTATTATTTGTACAAAACTATTTTATTATTAGGAAAGCATTGTCCGAAATGGTTACCGGAAATTTGATCGAAAGAAATTTCGTCGACGGAAAATTGATCGAATCTTTTTTTCAGTTCACACGTTAAAATTTTCGTCAAATTTCTTTTTAAACGCACTGTAATAAATAGTAAATTAAAGTAATGCATCCAAAAATAAATTTGAAGCAAAATAGCACAGACTCTCTCAATACTGATGGGATAGTACCGAAGTACTTAGGACTGCTGACATAATACGTACTTACCCAGTACTGCTGACATAGTACAGACTCACTCGGTACTACTGGGATAATACTTTTACTGAGTACTGCTGGCATAATACAGACTTACCCAGTACTGCTTGCATATTACAGACTTTGTCAGCACTGCAGACCTGTTTACTCGTACGATTTTGGCGTACAATGTACGATTTTGAGGTGTATACATTATATATACTGTGTGTGTGTTTTTACTATTAAGATAATGTATTGAACGATTTAGTGATGCTGTTGTACGATTTAAGAGTTTGAGGGTAAACAGGTCTGGTACTGCTGACATAATACAGACTTACTCAGTACTGCATGCATAGTACAGACTTACTCAGTACTGATTGCGTAGTACATACGTACTCAGTACTGCTCATCACCGCCCCAATCATCGACTTTCAACGTTTCATTTCAAACTAACATCAGTCTGGACTCGGGGACCCTCCCCCATCCCCGTGACACGACGGGTTGAGAACCTCTGTTTTGTTTTGTTTTTTGTTATCTTTACATTACCTTTACATTTGCTTTATCTATTTGGGAAAACCCTCGCATAACTGGCACATCCGCATAAATGGTCCAAAAGCAGTCCTGTCCCGAAGTGTACCAATTAACCGGGATCCTCCACAGACTGTGCGACCTTGTCAGGGTTCAGTGATGTCGAAACAAAAAAAATCATGTTCAGCTGAAAAGCTGTTGAAAAGAGAGAGAGAACAAAAATCCCCATGGTTAAACTATAAGACCATGAGTAGGGGGGGGGGGGCATACAATGTGATATGAGTTGTTATCTGGAGCAGTCGCCGTGTGTGTGACTCTTGATGCACAGCCGGGTCAGCGCAACTTGCGGCCATTAACCCAGTAACACGCATTTTCAACACAGCACAGGTTATCAAATATCCGGTCTCTTAATAACTGATATTGCTCCGCGGCTCATTCCATGGGCGTCGACAGTGGGTGAGAATCCGGGACGGGGAAAGTGCGGGGGGTGGGGGGGCGGGGGCTAGACTAAGCTATGTAGCTGTGCGACAGGTGGTGCTGTTTCGGCTCTCTGTACACATGTTTAAAAGCTGTCTATTTAAGTGTACAATGCTGTCAGACGTGGACTTTACCATAAAGTTCATCTTTTTAATTGACTCTTTATGTTTGTAACATGTATCTTACATTCACGTTTTTTGTGTGCTGAAAATGTTATTATAGAAACCATTTTGCAGTGTAATAAGATAATATATGATAAGATAAGATTCTTTATTGATCTAAATAAATGGAAATGTTTCTTTGATCACATTGTACATGTTCATTTTCAGCACATGAAATAAATATATATTTTTAACCAAGACCACATTTTACGATTAAAACAATTTAAACACAAGGCATCTAAAAGTATTTCTCTAGCGTAGAAATCAGCCGTCAATGAACTCCTTTAGTGGCAATAATGACTTAATTAGTGATCATTCAGATTTGGAAGTGTTTTGTTCAGAATCGTATTGTTATAAGTGTATCCTAAATGACCCAAGTTGTCCAATGACCCAAGTTGTCCAATGACCCAAGTGTACCAATGACCCAAGTTGTCCAATGACCCAATTGTACCATTGACCCAAGTGTACCAATGACCCAAGTGTACCAATGAACCGTTCCAGACATCATCTTTGAGGTTACGTTTAATTTACGAAGTGGCTATTCGTACCCGGGTACCAGAAGTGATAGGTTCAGATTTAAAAAAAAACAACTATTTAACATATTATTGTTGGGTTTGTAAGACAAAATGATGTATCAAATGAAAGATAATTGAATGGACTGTACGTTTGTTATCTTAATTCTTCAGTTTAACTAAAATAAACTACCACAAGTGACATCCGAATAGCATTCAGTCAAAATGGACCCGGACACTCAGCGCCGCCATTCGGACCCGAGTCCCATTAGACTCAATGCTATTCGGATATAATATTTTAAATAGTTTTTTTTAATCCTAACCTCTCTCTTCCGGTACCCGGGTACGAATAGTCGCAGCCTTCAATTTAACTGAAACAATTACTTGCCCTTGGATGACGCCCACTTTTGTTCAGGTCATGGCGTGAACGCGGAACCAAGTACTGGCTATAACCCCCATTCCCCCCCCCCCCCCCCCCGCAACAAGACCCCAGGTGTACTAATGCCTTTCCCCCGAGGCTACACCTACGATAACTTCGATGTATTTTGTTTCCGCATCGCGTGGTATCGGAATTTTGCTGGGATCAATGGCGTTAGATTAAAAGGGGGAGAACCCCCCGGGTGTTGTGACAGTTATTAAGTGACAGTTGTCACTGTACGTGACACAAGCATTGATCCGCGGTCGTATAATTACATGCTTGGGGGGGATGGGGCTAGTGGGACATTGGGGAGAGGGGGTTGTTACTCGAGGAGGTGGCTGGATGCGCTTCTTGTTTGTGTGCGAGGGTCTGTGTGTGTGCCGCCCGATAATTGCAGGTGTGTGTCACGTGGCTTAGTTAGTTAAAGGTCACGGCTGGTCGATAAGGTCAGCAAACTGATGGAGATAATTCAAATGTGTGCATCCAGGTTAAAAACAGGTAGTTTTTGTTTTTGTTTTTTGTAAGACGCAAGTAGGTCTTCAAGTTTGTCAACATTGTCTGGAGATTTAAACAGTGCGCAGAATAAAGACTCTGTCGTGGTTTGTCTAACACACAAAAGGACCACCCTTCGCCCCCCCCCCCCCCAATAGTCATCATACATTTGGGTAGAGAGAATTATAACTGATTTTTTTTTTTTTTTTTTTTTTTTTAAAAACAAATGAGATCCTTTTTTGAGACTGAGTAAGACTTCGGTGGAAATTGCAAAGACCGCCCCCCCCCCCAAAGCCCAACCCTATTCCCGAATGGCAACGTGTGATAAAGTAAAGTGTTTCTCATTTGGATACTTGGTATTGTAATGGGGTACCGCGCTATATAAGACAACATATAATATAATAATAATAATGTCGAGATATTGCCGGATATATCCAGGGAATGTACATTCGGCACGGGATGCCACTGACGTTAATCGAGACGTGTGTCGTTCGCGTGTTGTATACGAAACCGACCACCATACAATATTGATTGATTGATTGATTGAATACTTATATAGCGCTTGTATCCATGCTATTTTAGCGTGCTGACAGCGCTCTAGTGTTCTTAATAAATCTACATAAAGTTAAAGAAAAAAAAGTCTTTAAATGTTTCTTAAATGCTTTTTTAAAATACACCTATACCTCGCTATACGGCCGCTCTTTATACGGCTTTTCGCTTTACGGCCAACTTTAAATTATGGCACATTTTCGGTTTACGGCCCACGATGTTTCATTATAAGGCCAATAGATATCCTCTCTTTAGTTTCAGCTTCTCCCCGTAGGCGGCTCTGCTTTAGTAGTCTGCCTTATTTCCTGTGCTATCCCACCTTATTTCCTGTGCTATCCCACCTTATTCATATCCTGTGCTATCCCACCTTATTCATATCCTGTGACTCAGTAAGTTGACGTGTTTGTTTGGATTAATTGGTGAATTTTATTTTATGTATAAATATGATTTCTTTTTTTTAATTTATATGTTTATTTTTTAAATTTCTGTTTACTATTACAATGTTTTGTATTTTTATAGGAAATGAAAAGAATAAAATGATTTATGAACTAACGACTATATTATTTTACAAAAAAATTGGAACATATCAAATTAAATTTGTATGGGTTTATATCAAAATTATTGATTCATTATAAGGCTTTTCGCTTTACGGCCAACTTTTCCGTAACGTATCTAGGCCGTAAAGCGAGGTATGGGTTTAATTTTCGAGTTCCCTCAAAGATTGGGGCATACTTTTAGCGCTATATAGCTGTACGCAAGGGACACAAATTTGTGGTCGGTGCGCCTACTCACAGGAAGCCAATGGAAATCTCTAAGCACTGGGGTGATGCTGTCAGATTTCTTTACCTGCGATACAACGCAGGGAGGTCAGTTACAATTAAGTTAGTAACTGGATTATTGGTTTGATTATCTTTTTTGTAAAAAAAAACAAAAAAAAAACAAGAAACAACAATGGTTCTAAAACTCTGCGTAGACGAATGATATAAAAAAATGGAATACACGGGCTAAACACTGCCGTAATTATGATTTTAAAAAAACTTGCCGTGTCCTTGTTCAATGGAGGTGAGGATGACGCCTATGGTCCGTATGCGCCCCTACATAAACCCATCTAGGTGGCCCACCCGCCCGATGTCTACCCTTTGATAAGCGGCGAGTTAATTAAAAAATGGGATATCGATCCGGGTGCAGGGTCGCCGTCATTGATCGGGATGGCAAATAATCTCGTCCAACTTTAATAAAATTGTCTCTGTCCTATAAACTTAACTGATGTAATAGATGCACGTATAATGAGGATATTTTGTGTGCGTGTGTTTGTGGGGCAGGGGGTCTACATATTTAAGTCAATAAGATTAACACCGCTAGATTCGTAATGCTAGATGTGATGGTCAAATGGTTATTGCTCCATGTTGTCATAATGAACTCGCTAGACAGGGCACCAGTAATATTAGCGTAGTCGCATTAGTGACTATTTAAGTCAATCCTGGGTACCAGCCATTGAGTGGTATGTACTAGCTGTCAGCCACAGAATGGTGTGCACTAGCTCTAAGCCATTGGGTGGTATGTACTAGCTCTAAGCCATTGGGTGGTATGCACTAGCTCTAAGCCATTGGGTGGTATGTACTAGCTCTAAGCCATTGGGTGGTATGTACTAGCTCTAAGCCATTGGGTGGTATGTACTAGCTCTAAGCCATTGAGTGGTATGTACTAGCTCTAAGCCATTGGGTGGTATACACTAGATCTAAGCCATTGGGTGGTATGTACTAGCTCTAAGCCATTGGGTGGTATACACTAGATCTAAGCCATTGGGTGGTATACACTAGATCTAAGCCATTGGGTGGTATGTTATAGCTCTAAGCCATTGGGTGGTATGTACTAGCTCTAAGCCATTGGGTGGTATACACTAGATCTAAGCCATTGGGTAGTATGCACTAGCTCTAAGCCATTGGGTGGTATACACTAGATCTAAGCCATTGGGTGGTATGCACTAGCTCTAAGCCATTGGGTGGTATGTACTAGCTCTTAGCCATTGGGTGGTATGCACTAGCTCTAAGCCATTGAGTGGTATGTACTAGCTCTAAGCCATTGCGTGGTATGTACTAGCTCTAAGCCATTGGGTGGTATACACTAGATCTAAGCCATTGGGTGGTATGTACTAGCTCTAAGCCATTGGGTGGTATGTACTAGCTCTAAGCCATTGGGTGGTATACACTAGATCTAAGCCATTGGGTGGTATGTACTAGCTCTAAGCCATTGGGTGGTATACACTATATCTAAGCCATTGGGTGGTATGCACTAGCTCTAAGCCATTGGGTGGTATACACTAGATCTAAGCCATTGGGTGGTATACACTAGATCTAAGCCATTGGGTGGTATGCACTAGCTCTAAGCCACTGAATGGTATGTACTAGCCGTCAGCCATTGAATGGTATGTACTAGCTGTCAGCCATTGAATGGTATGTACTAGCCGTCAGCCATTGAATTGTATGTACTAGCTGTCAGCCATTGAATGGTATGTACTAGCCGTCAGCCATTGAATGGTATGTACTAGCTGTCAGCCATTGAATGGTATGTACTAGCCGTCAGCCACTGAATGGTATGTACTAGCTGTCAGCCATTGAATGGTATGTACTAGCTGTCAGCCATTGAATGGTATGTACTAGCTGTCAGCCATTGAATGGTATGTACAAGCTTTCAGCCGATGTATAATGTGTGAGTTCAAACATATTCCCGCAAACACACTAAACATCGGATTTGCTTACAAAGCTGGCAAGACAGAACAGACACAAGTTTCAACATTCTCTCCCTTTGGCATTCCACATCGGAAGTTGGCACGGGGCGTGTCTCGTATTAATTATAGAGTTGTCCTCCTTGAAAGGAAAGGTTCAACAGTGGGAAGGTACTCATTAAAGCACAGCCCACCTTGTCACGTCTAGTTTGATATAAATAGAAATCAAGTTTATTGAACTGCCTTAAAAAACAAAATTATAAATTATAAAAACTTCATTCAGGTATGTGCGAATAAACGAGATTCGTTTCCCCGGGGGATGGGAAGTGTGTGGGGGGGAGGGGAGGGGGGAGCCAAAGCAAGATCATACATTCTGTATGCGCGGAAACTTGTCCAAATTTAAATAATATGGAAACGTTGTAATCGATTTTATCGATTTTCTCTAAGTAGAGGTGGATATGTTTGCCCAGCGTGTCCCCCCCCCCCGCGTGTCCCCCAGCGTGTCCTCCAGCGTGTCCCCCAGCGTGTCCCCCAGCGTGTCCCCCCGCGTGTCCCCCAGCGTGTCCCCCCGCGTGTCCCCCAGCGTATCCCCCCGCGTGTCCCTATTTAATGACCACACGAAATTCTTGAAAACAAACAACACAACTAATTTGGTATCGTTTAATAATGGATACATAATACAAGGGAGATAAGGTGTTTTTTTTTCTTTAAAAATATGCATATAGAGTTATCTGGCACTGTCGTCTCGCTCATTCCTTATCACTCAAATGACATATCACCCTAATGAATTATCACCCTGATGACGTAACACCGCAATGACGTATCACCCTAATGACGTATCACCCTAATGATGTATCACCCTAATGACGTGTCACCCAAATGAATATCAACCTAATGACGTATCACCTTAACGAACGGCGCATCAACGACCCGCAAATACTTAACGATTTCTTGCCATTTTCTTCTTGACATTTTCTACTGACATTAACTGACAACTTATTCGAGCCGGCTGGAATAGTTAAACTTTTTTAGTCCTGTCAACGGTACACTGATTGAGGGAGTCTGGAGACCCATTGATTGAGGGAGTCTGGAGGCCCAATGATTGAGGGAGTCTGGGGCCCATTGATTGGGGGAGTCTGGAGGCCTATTGATGGAGACAGTCTGGTGGCCCATTGATTGAGGGAGTCTGGAGGCCCATTGATTGAGGGAGTCTGGAGGCCTATTGATGGAGACAGTCTGGAGGCCCAATGATTGAGGGAGTCTGGGCCGATTGATTGGGGGAGTCTGGAGGCCTATTGATGGAGACAGTCTGGTGGCCCATTGATTGAGGGAGTCTGGGGCCCAATGACTGAGGGAGTCTGGAGGCCCATTGATTGAGGGAGTCTGGAGGCCTATTGATGGAGACAGTCTGGAGGCCCAATGATTGAGGGAGTCTGGGGCCCATTGATTGGGGGAGTCTGGAGGCCTATTGATGGAGACAGTCTGGAGCCCATTGATTGGGGGAGTCTGGAGGCCCAATGATTTAGTGAGTCTGGGGCCCATTGATTGAGGGAGTCTGGAGGCCCAATGATTTAGGGAGTCTGGGGCCCATTGATTGAGAGAGTCTGGAGGCCTATTTATGGAGACAGGCTGGAGGCCCAATGATTGAGGGATTCTGGGGCCCATTGATTGAGGGAGTCTGGAGGCCCAATGATTTAGGGAGTTTGGGGTCCATTGATTGAGGGAGTCTGGAGGCCCAATGATTTAGAGAGTCTGGGGCCCATTGATTGTGAGAGTCTGGAGACCTATTGATGGAGACAGGCTGGAGGCCCAATGATTGAGGGATTCTGGGGCCCATTGATTGAGGGAGTCTGGAGGACCAATGATTTAGGGAGTTTGGGGTCCATTGATTGAGGGAGTCTGGAGGCCCAATGATTGAGGGAGTCTGGGGCCCAATGACTGAGGGAGTCTGGAGGCCCATTGATTGAGGGAGTCTGGAGGCCCAATGACTGAGGGAGTCTGGAGGCCCATTGATTGAGGGAGTCTGGAGGCCCAATGATTTAGGGAGTCTGGGGCCCATTGATCGAGGGAGTCTGGGGCCCAATGATTGAGGGAGTCTGGAGGCCCATTGATTGAGGGTGCCTGGGGGCCCAATGATTGAGGGAGTCTGGGGCCCATTGATTGTGGGAGTCTGGAGGCCCATTGTTTGAGTGGAGTAATGATGTTAATGGAGGGACTCAATGTAAAATATCATACTATTCATCTCCACATTATCCATCTTTGCATATCGCTGAAGCCGATATGTACGTTTGGCATTGTGTGAACAATGATTAGTTGGTTTTTACATAAGGTAACAAATGTCCCGGGGGAAAAAGATGATGCGGGAATTTACTAGTAACGTTCAAAAATGAGTATATAGCTATGAGTTGTAATCGCTGCATTAAGACAGGTAATTGAATCCAATTAGTGGTTAAACATATAAAAAAAAAATTTCCATTATCCGTGTCTATCCATAAAATATATCAGCCGCATGTTTGTAATGCTTGCGTTAGACGCAACTATCGGCAATATCACCCGTTCAACTGTATTTCATTAGATATCGTCTTTCTCTGTACAAGACGGTTCACGTCCGGTTTATTGTTTTACTATGGCCGCCACCAGTTTCCCAGGTCAATAGTTTTGTTTTGAATTGATTGGCGCCCTCCCCCCCAACCTCCCCCACCACGCCAACATTTGTTCAACGCCAACATTACCAAGCAACTGTATAACTTTTTGTCAGCGGCCTGCGCCGCCGCTTGTGGGGAAAACAATGCCGGATCGATACCATTCGACTGCCCCGGCGATTGTTGAAAGAATTGAGTAGGTCAGTGGATACAATGGCGGATCGATACCATTCGACTGCCCCATGATTGTTGAAGGTATCGAATAGGTCAACAGTTTATGGCATCGATTCCATGAGCAAGCCTTCTGCGGGGACACAGCGGTGACAAAGTTCATGAAGGGGGTTTTTTTTTGGTTGTTTTTTTTTACCTGATCCGTTTTACCTGGAGACAAAATCGATACACTCACCTTGTTAGCTTAGGGATGGATGGGCTTGGACGTTAAATAGATTTTTTTTATCTTTTTCTTAAAATCTTTTTTAAATTTTTTTTTTACTTTTAATATTGAAAGAAATAGAAATATCTCTTTGAGGTTTATATTAACGTGACATCATAACAGACTTTTATGATTTCCTTTTACCTCCCTCCCTTATATGCCATGATAGGTAATTCTCCCCCCTCCGCTGTTCCTTTTCAGCGCTCATAAATATATCCTCCTGTCTCTCCCAGAATCCTCCCGCCCCAAAGCTACCTACCCCCCACCTTTCACCAAAGCACCTACCCCCCACCTTTCACCAAAGCTACCTACCCCCCTTGTTTTTCCACCAAAGCTACCCCCCCACACACCTTTCACCAAAGCTACCCGCCTCGACCACCAAACACGTGTCTGTTTACAGACAACACAATTTGCAGGAGTTATGATAAGGAAGTAGATGTGTTGGTGTCAGGAGAAGCTGTGTGTAGATGACATCAAGTCTTCCATCTTTAATTCTCTCCCTTTCTGTCCGTCATTGTCGTACCCTCTCTGTCCAAATCTCGTTCTTTCCGTCTTTGTACATCTTTCTGGTTCTCCGTCTCTGTACATTGTACATCTCTATGTCTCTCTGTTTCTTTCCATCTCCGTCTCACCCCCTCTGCCCATCTCTCTGTCTCTCTCTCCGCCCATTTCTGTGTCTCTCCCTCTCTGTCCACCTCTCTGTCTCTTCCTCTCTGCCCATCTCATTGTCTCTCCCTCTCTGGCCATCTCTGTGTTTCTCCCTTTTTTAAAACTCTATTTGTATCCATAATTATATATTTGCATACCTTGCTTCCCCCCCATCCCCTCCACCGAACAGAATGTTTATATTTCTGTCTCCGTTTTCTTCACTCTCGTTGCTCCCTCAGCTCTGTTCCCCCCCCCCACCAGCAGTCTGTTCCCCGCTCCCTGTCCACCTCCCTCTTTATCTGTTATTCCTCCTCCACTCATTCTGTTTCTCCATGTCCACAGGATGGCCCGCACCTTCTTCCTCTCCTCCTATCAGCACATATACTTTTTAAAAAAAATATCTCTCCCCACCTAATTTCTCCCCTCTCCCCAAGTACCTTGTTCTAGGCTGGGAAAATTTAAAAGCTTTTACACAACATATAAATAATCGACGAAATATGTCTTCCTCTCGGCAACAAATGAATACAATTACAAACAACCGACAATTTCACAGAGAAGCACCGTCCTTATGCGCAGCACCGTGCTGCCTCCAAGTGGTGGGGGAAGCCGTGCCCGTCGATACATTTCGCATTCACGAGCAATCCCCATCCCACAATGTTTGCCCGTTTTAATTATTTGATGAGCTCCGAGCACTATCCCCGTGAAATATCACACATAAGCCGTGCTGTAATGGCAACTCATGCCACACGCAAGCAGTGATATATGGCATCTCATGAAAATATCCACCCATAAACAGTGGCATAATGGCCTTGTAGATCTCAGCGTCTGGGTCGGCGTTCGAAAGTGTGTAGCCGGGAGGTGATTACGACCACAGAATAATAGATAATCCAAAATCTGATCCGGAAAAAAGCTACTCCGGAAAAAGCTAATCCGGAAAAAAGCTAATCCGGAGTGGAAAACATGACCTGCTTAACGGCTGACATTTTTGTCCTACCCTTAAAAAAAAGAAATTGCATGATAACTTTTAGGCCTAATGAAAAATGTCAACATATGTTAACCCAGCCCCCCCCCCCTTTTTTTCCCCTGTTTTTTCCCATGTTTACAAATTACGTATATAAAAGTTGTATCAAGCAAACACGCGTTTTGCGTCATCGAGGTAAAACTACGTTCTGATTTCGAGGTCAAAATGTGTTCTGAGATCGAGGTCAAACAATGTTCTGAGATCGAGGTCAGACGATGGTCACAGAACGAGATCAAACCATTTTCTGAGATCGAGGTCAAACTGCGTTTTGAGATGGAGGTCAAACTATGTTTTAAGATCGAAGTCGAACTATGTTCTTTGATCGATATCTGTGTTGATGTTGTTGTTCGTCCTTCGCGAAGATGACCAAGGCTTACTTGACAGTTACTTGACTTGTACTTTGTTTACAGTGAGGGAGAGTTGCTCAATTCGCCAGCCTCAGTCTCTCGTCTCTGCCTATTCGATCCAATGGCGAGACTTGGGTCAAGACGACTGGAAATAGACCAGGATGCAGTAGATTACCAGCATTGTTTTCTTCTGTGTCTCACTGTGCTCTTAGTGCGCTCCTCGCCCATATCAAACAATGGGTATAAAAAACATTGCGTCTTCTCTGGACAAATCAAGGGGGTAAAAATTGCCCGAAAATTATTGATGTTTTCGATTGCATACGTATGATGAAACAATGCGTCATGTCATAGGATGGTATTGTATGGTGAAACAGCGGGTCGTGTCATAGGATGGAATGTATGGTGAAACAGCGGGTCGTGTCATAGGATGGTATTGTATGGTGAAACAGCGGGTCGTGTCATAGGATGGTATTGTATGGTGAAACAGCGGGTCGTGTCATAGATGGGTCGCCAGCTCATCATTATTCCCGTTTAGACGACGTTGACGACAAGGAAAGTCATTGTTTGCTCCGTATGTTTTATGTGCTATTTCGACATGCCCGGAATAACGATTCTGGCCTTCAAACCCTCACTCCCTCACACCCAACCATCCTTCCTCACCCTAATAACCCCTGACCCACTCCCCCCCCCCCAAAAAAAAAACCACCTTGTCTTGCCTCACCGGTCCCCGTCAGTCGTTGCCAGTGAAATATCCTATCGTATAGTATATCCTTTTATAAACGCCACAACGCCCCATTTTTTTTTTTGCATTTTCAACGCCACCCCAGCTTCCTGCGATAACTTCTCCACCTCGACACCCTCGTTGCCCGTCTCGGGTTTTGCCCAGTATCGGAATTGTCAACGTGTCATAATGTGACACGGAGCAAGTCAGCCAAGTGGTATCGATCCCGATAATCGGTGCTGATGTTGTCGGCAACGACGCCGATGTTGTCTTGGCAGGTTAGGTTGTCCGGAAAAAAACTTGTGAATTCGGTGTTGTCGGTGTGGTTTATTGCCGTTTTAAACACAGGTTGAACCCGATGTTCAGACCGTGGTGTCGTGGTGTGTGGTGTCACGGCGTGTGTGTGGTGTCATGGTGCAAGTGGTGTTTGGTGTTTCGTTCTCGTCTAGGTTCATTGGTGATTAGCTGCGTTACAGTGCCCTTGGGTATTCGTGGCGTCTCTTTCAAGGTTACGGAACTTGCTTTAATCAACTCTGTGAAATCCTAGTCAGTTAGTCTTGACAGACTTGTGACTTGACTTAACTGTACAGATTTATGACTTGACTTAACTTGACAGCTTTGTGACTTTACTTAAGTGTACAATATGCTTTGATCATCATTCAGATTCAGTAATTGCCATGTGCCCTTCGGCCTGAAGATTCCTCAAAAAGAAAAGAAAAAACAACCGGTTATTGTCAGTGTCCGGATAACCTGGATGATGATGATTGAGATTCGACGCCACAACTTTAGGCCCAAAAACGGCAGGCAACCAATCACAATGTGACGAATATTGACACATGTAGCTTAAATAACCAATCGCCATTTAATTTGTTGAAATGTTTCCAACTCCCGGCTAGTTAATGGTACCATTAGTTTTAGTATCAGCTGGAAGAAATCTAAGACGCTTAAAAAAGACTGACCATTTTAAAACTGTGTGGATTCTGTGGATGAACAAAGGCGCCCTCGTCTTGAATAGATTTGACATCCCTGGCCCTCGTCTTGAATAAGTTGGACATCCCTGGCCCTCGTTTTGGGTAGGTTGGACATCTCTAGCCCTCGTTTTGGGTAGGTTGGACATCCCAGCCCTCGTCTTGAGTAAGTTGGACATCCCTGGCCCTCGTCTTGAGTACTCTGGACATCCCTGGCCCCACGATGATGATACTTCTCTCCATAACTTCCGATCGTGCTCATTAATTCCACCGTACTTTCTTACATCCAAACAGGCCAGTCATTAAGGCGGGATTTCCTATTGATCTCTTCCTATCCCCAAGTCGAAAATAGTTCCTGCCGATGCTTATAACATGATAGGGCGAAGTGTGAGTGTACCAGGGTAGGAGGGGCCTGTCTTGGAGTCGGGGCGGGGCCGGAGTTCATGCTCATTACGAATTTTCGTTTGCCGTCTTTAGGTCATCATAAGGAATTTTAAAAAAAAATAAAATATAAGTAGATATTTCATTTTAAGCTAACGAGGACGTAACATTCGTTCGATCTTCCAACGGATCGATTTCAGCCGAGACTCCGATTACACAGGTGATGTCTCTAACAGGAGCACGCACGTTGAGAAGCAGCAGACATTCTCAGACAAAGCAGACAGTCTCATGTACAGTAAGCACACAGCAGACTTTTTTTTTTTTTTGTATACAAGAATAGAAAGTCACGTGGAACGTTCGAATTTCCCCAACCTGTCATTTTGACCCCCCACACCCCCAATCCTACCCAGGACAGCCTTCCTTACCCATCCCCGCCTCGTCATCTTATTAAAACTCACCGGTGGCATTTTATCGGCCGACTCGTCATTCAATTGTTTCCCCACAAAAAGTGAATTCCCAACAATCTGTCCTTTTATTTCCTGCTTGTCTCTTACGTCAAGCCTGCGATTATAACTTTGCATTGACTGCTGCTCACTGGTTCTCACGCTGCTGAATTTAGTAGTGGTGTCGTCATCTCCACCCGGTCAATGAAATAAAACGACCAACTTCAAAAGAAAGAAACTTGGTTAGTTTGATAGTATGAACAAGCAAGTCTACGTCAGGAATCGGGAGTTCTGCAAGCCTTAACGACTCCGTGACCCCAAACACAATCGTAAGACTTCGATGTCGCCACGGGCGACGCCCCGGACGCCCCCCCCCCCCCGGACACGCACATTCTTTCATTCCCCAATTAAGGACACGCCGAGACTGCCGGGTGTGATAACTATCACCAATAAAGGTTGTTGACGATGGAATGCCGCTCTTGAGATAATGTCTTCCCACGGCATAATTATTGAATTTTTTGTATTTTGTTTATAGGGACGAGCGAAGGAAAGGAATGAGTGAGGTGGATTGAGGAGGCTGGAGTGAGCGGAAGGGTGGACTGTGTCAATGATTATTGTCTTGGTTTACACGGGAGTGGGGAAGGGAGGGAGGGGGGGAGGCCGATGCATGCATCCAGTGTCTCGCTCGTATTTCTTTGTTTTGAGTGTTCACGACCCTCGCGTTTCTTTCAAAAGAGATGTTTCCTTCCCTTAGAGTTGATCATTTTTCTCGGGGCATTGAGTGGAGATGTTTAGAAGGATTTCCTGCCCGTGCCTAGATCCTAGCACCGTCAGGACTCGCGCGTGGGTCGCGGTTGGGGGCCGGGAAGGGGGCGCTCGATCGATGATACGAGGATCGCACGAGGGATAACATCTATCAGACGTGGGAATAAGACAAGATATTTCCACACGGCGCCAATTTTGGTTTATTGTCAGTGAAGCCATGAAGGGACGGCTTGGTGGATATAATTGTGGATATTTTTTTCCAGCCAATGTGACGTTTTTTTTCCCTTCTTCTCCTGGGTCACGTTAACGGTGGAATATTAAATTGATTGAGGAAATCTGTGAGAGTTGTGATAACTGAATTTTGTGAATGCGTTTTTTATTTCATTTGGTATCTTAACTTTTATAAAGCTTTTAAAAGAATGAACAATGTCTACTGTTAGTACACCTAAAATCGAATGTGAATCGTTCATTGTGAACATAATTTGAACATAATGTGATCCTTTTCGTTTGAATGAAATATAATTTTTCCCCTGTCTCACATCTCTCCGTCTCTCTCCCTCGTGCAAACCCATTCTCCACCTTTTTTTTCCCGCGTTCTTCCTATCTCTCCATATCTCTTCAGTTCTACTTTAAATATCGTTTCCTCTACCTCTCTCGGAACATCTCTGCACCTAGCCATATCTCTCTTCCCTCTCTCTCCATCGCTCCCTCCACCTCTCCCTTGATCTTTCCCTCCATCTCTACCTCCATAGCTCCCTCTGTCTCTCCCATCATCCCCAACTTTATCTCTCTCTCCATCTCACCTTCCGTCTCTCCCATCATCCCCAACTCCATCTCTCCCTCCATCTCTCTCTCCATCGCTCCCTCCATCTCTCCCTTGATCTCTCCCTCCATCTCTACCTCCATAGCTCCCTCTGTCTCTCCCATCATCCCCAACTTTATCTCTCTCTCCATCTCACCTTCCGTCTCTCCCATCATCCCCAACTCCATCTCTCCCTCTGTCTCTCCCATCATCCCTAACGCTATCTCTCCCCCCACCCCTATATTCTGTTACACTTAACTCACCTCCAGAAATCTGTCGTGCTCACCAGAGAAATATGCCTGCCGCCCGCTCCATTGGATTCACGAGATCTCTTTCCCCGCGCTTTTCATCCGTTAATCTTGTTCAAATATTTGAACGTTTTCTTTAAGAGTTATTTCTCCCGGAAGTTGTGCCAGCGAGAGAATAGCATCCATGCCGAGACATTGCCGGGTCTGATTAGTCGTGGTGTGAATCGACATTTTGAGGCCCCTGCCATTTGTAAACTATGCTATGGCCAGCTGAGCCCCACGATTTCTGCTGGGCGATCTTTTATCATAAACAAGTGACGCGTCAAACTGCGGATTTTCCCGAACTGTTTTCGCACCTTGGCGTGATTTAAGGAACGTGTTGACAGCGGTGAAATTGCCAGGAGACGACGAGGTGGATAAATGTGAGAATGAGCAGCCCGAGCTCCAGTCATGAGGGCGATAACACTGACGACAGTCTCAACAAAATATGGAACATATTTTACGAGGTGAAGGCCATTTTAAACCCGGTAAGAGACAATACATAGAAATATATTTGTTCATATCACATTATACTAGGGTGATACACGTGTGTGTATGAATATATATATATATATATATCCTTTTTTATATCGTACAACCTATTGTATACCCATATTATACACATATATACCTTTGCTCATCTTACACAACCTTTTTTTAAGCCAACGTGATAACTAGATGTAGCTCTGTTCGTAGCACGCAACCGTTTGTTATAACTAAGTGTTATATTTATATGAGTATACATGTGTTCCTTTTGAGAATATGTACATTTCATAACCTTTCTGACCTCCAGCCGTCTTAGATAAGATTCTTATGTCATTAAAATTTGTTGAATAACAGTCACCGAGATGCCGGACAGATGCCAACTAGGCCAGCATTCATTGTGATCGAGACTAATTGGTCCTAGACAGACCAATACAAACTAGAACAAAAGTCATCGAAAATTTTGACAGTTCTATTCAGAGTGGGAAATACATAAGACATTATACACATTGCTTAGGCGAAGGATAGAATGCCTGCCTGGACTTAGGCAAAGTATAGAATGCCTGCATGGGCTTAGACAAAGTATAGAATGCCTGCCTGGACTTAGGCAAAGTATAGAATGCCTGCCTGGACTTAGACAAAGTATAGAATGCCTGCCTGGACTTAGGCAAAGTATAGAATCTCTGCATGGGCTTAGACAAAGTATAGAATGTCTGCCTGGACTTAGACAAAGTATAGAATGCCTGCCTGGACTTAGGCAAAGTATAGAATGCCTGCCTGGACTTAGGTAAATTATATTATACACACATAGATAATACTTAAACAATTTCGTTATGTTTTCTACTGCCCGTTATGTCCTCTACTGCCCGTTATGTCCTCTACTGCTCGTTATGTCTTCTACTGCCCGTTATGTCCTCTACTGCCCGTTATGTCTTCTACTGCCCGTATGTCCTCTACTGCCCGTTATGTCCTCTACTGCCCGTTATTTCCTCTACTGCTCGTTATGTCTTCTACTGCCCGTTATGTCTTCTACTGCCCGTTATGTCTTCTACTGCCCGTTATGTCCTCTACTGCCCGTTATGTCCTCTACTGCCCGTTATGTCTTCTACTGCCCGTTATGTCCTCTACTGCCCGTTATGTCCTCTACTGCCCGTTATGTCCTCTACTGCCCGTTATGTCTTCTACTGCCCGTTATGTCTTCTACTGCCCATTATGTCCTCTACTGCCCGTTATGTCTTCTACTGCCCGTTATGTCTTCTACTGCCCGTTATGTCTTCTACTGCCCGTTATGTCTTCTACTGCCCGCTTTGTCTTCTATTGCCCGTTATGTCTTCTACTGTCCGTTATGTCTTCTACTGCCCGTTATGTCTTCTACTGCCCGTTATGTCTTCTACTGCCCGGGTGTCATTCCGTATGTAGTTGATGATGAACCTTGAGTCATGGCACTTGCAATTAGTTATGAGTTTACCATATGCTGTGTTGGCCTGTATTCTAGTTTAGTTTCTTGTAGTAGTCCTACGTGTTCTTGTTTCACGTGCTGGGGGCGGGATATCTCAACTTTATTTTTATTTGAACCTACGCAGAGGATGATCCACAGAACATTTAAATGCGTGTTTGTGATTGTCCCAGGGGCGGATTTTTCGAAGCCACGGGTGCTGCCAAGCAACGCCAGCCCTTATGATAGACGAGACGACGCCCGAGCTCCGCGGATGTATCTCCTTTTCTGTCTTCATCACCATTGAGGTTACATGTTTTTGTCTTTGGCTTTCCTTACCACCCAGATCCAGAAGCTGTACGCCCAATGTCTTCACATGGCGAGTCAGTGTAGGGCCACCCCTCGGTCATGTCGCCTATGCAGGATTCACAATTTGTCCGGATAGATTCCCCGCCACATGATGTCATTTGGCACTCCGTTTTCCATTGTTGGTCGAGGCCATTTTAGAACTCGACGGAAGATTTTCCCGTCCTGTGGCAGTTGTGTCTTTTTCAGGACTTTCATGATCCTGGGGAGGGACAGATAGTCAATCAGACTTTAACGCCACTGTATCGTGGTATGTTCCACATCACTACTGGTCAGTATACATCAGTGAGGATCATTAGTTTGGTACAACCACAAGGGGGGATCATTGTGGGTGGTTCAGACTAGGAGAAGACACCTAGTCCAGGGAGAGTAGGGTCTCGGTTTGTGTAACATGACATGGTTTACACATCGCTCTTAGAGGTGGGCCCCCTCTCCCAAAGGTCCAGTTACACCGCTGGACGTTGGGCCGCACCTGATGGGTCTCTGTTACAAAACATAGAGGGCCAGTACAACATGAGCAGAAGTATACTTTCATGAAGGCGCCCATTCAGACACACTCAGGTAGAGGCCGTATTTCAGAGGGGTCCAGATATGCTACAGATGAGTCAACAGCTGGTACATCTGGGCAGTCACTACCTCAGAACAGGAAAGACGTTGTCTTGCGCATCACTGTTTTTTGTATCCATCCCTCCCCGTGCCTTCTAGATAGTGCCTAGACTTCCCACTTTGCCTGTAACATATGTAGATCTAGGCCTTTATATATTTTTAATCGACTTACAGCAACACTGTGTAGGATCTTGGGGGAGGTAGGGGAGGGGAGTAGAGAGAGAACTTTATAATTGCCAACAGAGAGTGATGTGGGGTCAGCCCCTTAGAGAAACAACATTATCAACCCCCGGGCCATGGCCAAACATCCGGGTATTTATTTAACCGTGTCACTCCTGGGGAATATTGTCCCTCCATATTGTCCCCCCCCCCCCTTTTCATCCGACCCCTTTCACTCAACGTGCATGCTCTGTGATGCGATGCTAGCTCAAATCTCCTCCACGGTCAGAGTTTCAAATGTTTGTGTTTACCCGTCCAATATTTGATACAATTTCTAGCAATCATTTTTATTTGTTAAATTCCACTACAAGAGTTGTGTACGTTTGACAATTCTTAGAATATTTAAAAAGTAACAAAGGGAGGTGTGGAGGACACGTTTATTCGACTAAAACACCCCCAGCCTAAGACTAAACGTTTTACCCAAGAGTATGTTCAGAATCGGGGTATACATTTCTTATGTAGGACAACAGGTTCCCGTCTAACCCTAATAATGGCTGAATTTTGGGGGGAAATGGATCCGACCCTACATTGAAATATGTCTAATGTGTTCATCTTCGTCTCCCGTATCCGGAAATTTGATCGAAAGAAATTTCGTCGACGGAAAATTGATCGACGGAAATTTGATCGAACGGAAATTTGGTCGAATCGTTTTTTTTAGTTTATACGTTAAAATTTTGCGTCAAATTTCTTTCTGAACGCACTATTTTGTTTTACTATATAGTATAGTGCGTTCAAAAAGAAATTTGACGAAAAGTTTAACGTCTGAACTGAAAAAAAGATTCGACCAAATTTCCGTTCGATCAAATTACCGTCGATAAATTTTCCGTCGACGAAATTTCTTTCGATCAAATTTTCCGGTTACCTTCGTCTCCTGTTGCTCTGCTACTTTTCGGGCCCAAACTTAGGGCCCCAACTTAGGGCCCCTTTTTTTGGCGATCTACTTTTAGTTTAGGACTCGGCTAAAGTTGTTTTCAAATGACCACCTGTTAACGATATTGTGTTTTCATTTGAAATGTTGAAATTGCTTTATTTGAAATAAAAAAAAATTTTTTTTTAAACATTGCAAAGATTTTGCTTCGGCGTGGACACCTTATGCGCGTGGCGTGCACACATTGTTACGGCATCGTACACGTCGCTTCTGCGTGTGACAGGTCCGGTCCGTTCTCGGAGACGCGCTGAAATTTCTGGAATCGATTTCTTGAATTTGAGTGCCGGCGGGAATCGATTCTGGCGAATGTGACGTCATTAATGTGACATGTCGTGATGACAGAGAAGCCCATTGTGACGCGTTTGATTTCAAACACACAAATTTGAAATGTGTGTGTGTGGGGGGGGGGGGGTCGGGTCGGGGGTTATACTGTGTGTTTGTGTGGCGGGGTTGAACTGTGTGTGGAGGGCTGCTTGAACTGTCTGGGGGTTGTTGAACTGTGTGGGGGTGGTTTAAATGTGTGTGTGTGTGGGTGGGTGGGGGGTCCGGGTCGGGGGTTGTACTGTGTGTTTGTGTGGCGGGGTTGAACTGTGTGTGGAGGGCTGCTTGAACTGTCTGGGGGTTGTTTAAATGTGTGTGTGGAGGGGGGGTAAAATGTGTTGTGCGTCATTGAAGTGGGCGAGGGAGGGGGAGAAGAAAGGGCTGTTATTACAGTGTTGAAGAAAGCCATTTGACAGAAAAACAGAAGACCATTACAAAGGAAAGCGTTATGCACCTAACAATATCGGAGACATTCCTTAAACTGGATAGGAGAATATCTATAAACTAGATAACAGACAGGAGAAATGTAAAAGAAATAATTACAACACTATAATGGAAAGAATGTTAACACCTAAGAAAGACTTTCAACACTATAATAGAAAGAATGTTAACGGCTAAGAAAGACTTTCAACACTACAATAGAAAGAATGTTAACACCTAAGAAAGACTTTCAACACTATAATGGAAAGAATGTTAACACCTAAGAAAGACTTTCAACACTATAATAGAAAGAATGTTAACACCTAAGAAAGACTTTCAACACTATAATAGAAAGAATGTTAACGGCTAAGAAAGACTTTCAACACTACAATAGAAAGAATGTTAACGGCTAAGAAAGACTTTCAACACTATAATAGAAAGAATGTTAACGGCTAAGAAAGACTTTCTTTATTTGCTGTTACCATTGTTTCTATTATAGTGTTGACTTTCAACACTATAATGGAAAGAATGTTTGCCGAAAAGGAAGATTCTTAACAATATAAAAGAATATGAAACTGTTAATTACAAAATCTCAGTTATGAGCACAATGCACTTCATCTAACTTCAAAATGACTCCACCCCCACGTCCCCAGTCTCTATGATTCATGCTGATGCCATCTTGTGTCCGGGGCATTGAAACAGAAAATGGGATAGACTTTTGTGTCACGTGATATTAGCGGGCTTGAGAGCTAATAGTCTTAGATTAGTGTCACATACGAAAAAGAATATGGATTATCTCAATTCTTGTCATGAGGCGCTGAGGGAAGGGGAATGGAAGGTCCGAAAGAGAGAAATGAATTTAAGGTTAATTGGGAAGGACAGGCGGCTTAAGGAGTAAGGTTGGAACACTGCGTGTTGTTGTCAAATGTGCGGTGGTGAGGTTTTCTCGAATTCCTGCCCTTCATATCTAACCGAAATTCTCTCTGTCTATTCACCCCTTCGACAGCTTCGCTCCTCCGCAGACGATCGTATTCTTTCTGTCCATAAGACTCGCACAAAAACATACGGTGAAAGATCTTTCTCTTACTGTGCCCCCAAACAATGGAATTCTCTTCCACTACACATCAGAAATATATCAACCATCACAGCCTTCAAAACTGCACTCAAAACACACCTCTTTAAACTTTACTATCCTGACTGATTCCCCCTCTGAAAGTTAAACGATGCTGCTGAGTGCCGTCCATGGCTTCACATGTAAATTGTTATGGAATGGTTGGTTTTTAATTTATATTTTTTAAGTTCATTTTAATTTGCATGTAAAGCGTGGTGAGCCCAGCCCTAGGCTGGGGTACCACGCTATAGAAAACTCCCCATAATAATAATAATAATAATAATAATAATAATATGGCGTCAGTTCGTCACACGGCGTGAAGTTTTCACAAGACGTAAGATTGTCGCACGGCGTAAGACTGTCGCAGGACGTTAGGATGTCGTAAGGCTATATGGCGTAAGGTTGCGAAAGGGCGTAAGGTTTAGAGTTAGGTTTAACATACAGCGTATATGGGATGGCGTTGTAAGGTTGTCATATGGCGCAAAGCGTCTTTTTGTCGTATGGTGGTTAGGTTGTTACAAGGTGTAAGCTTATCAAATAGTGAAAGGCTGTCACAGCGATTTAAGTTGTCAAATGGCGTGAAATGGTAGGATTGTCACACGGCGTATCGTTGTTTACAGACGGCGTAAGGTTGTTTATTAACAGAAGACTATGCTGTCGTTATGCTTAAAAATCAGTATTGTCAGCGACTGATTCAAGTGCCGTGGCACCTGACGGCTTGATGTTTGCGCTTAAGACGTGTTCTAGATGTCTTGTGTTACAATGGTTCTAGCTCAAATAGCCTTGTGCTATGTAAGAATATTTATGTGCGTGCCGAGGGAATGTGGACAATGCAATTCGATTGTATTTGATTAAAACAGACCTTAATGTAACACGATTCTCAAATATTGCTGCTGATGACACACAATTTTAAGCCCGTGACAGATAGCACCGTTAAATAAATAAATAAATATTATTATTATATTGTATTATAATAAAATATATATAATTTCGCCTGCTTGATCTAGGGCGCCATCAGTTTGAGAAACATCGTCCCAAAAAGAACGGCACTGTGTACTAGGAAATGAGAACAATCATCTTGTCACAGTCGCTCTTCCGCTTACGAAGGCTGTAATGGCCTTGAACTTGTGACGTCATGTCGGATATCGTTTCAGCCTTCTGATCAAACTGAACCAAGCACCCCTCCTCTAAAACTGCCGCCAGCGGCGAAGGTCATGAGGTGGGACCTGGCCTGGGTTGCATCGTGTAGACATAGAACAGATCAAAGGGGGGAAAAAATTATATCCATTAAATACTATGTAACAATGGCTTTTAATGATATGGTTTTTGGTTTGCCCTCCTAAGATAAAAGACAATTGGGTTGTTGTTGGGGTGTAAAGTAGGGGGGTCCGCCGATGTTTATAAAATACCATTATAAATATTGAAGAAATCGATAGATAACAATAATGACTCTAGTCACGAGTGTAAGTGTTTTTTTTTTTAAAGGTGTGAATCACAACCCAAGAAAGATAATCGGTGTGTAAGTTGCGCAATGTAGATTGTTTGAGTTCCTTCCCCTGTCTAAGCCAGAGTATTCCATTGATAATTCTTCAGATTGGTTCCCTCTGAAGGGAGAGAACTCACTTGACTTGTGTTGTTTTTAAAAGACGGACGAACGCCTGACAACAATGCAAACAGTGAGACCTGGGTACTAAGTGCCGTCACACAATGGTGAGACTAGTCCACTCAGAGATGTCAGACAACGGTGAGACTAGCTCCCTTATTGCTGTCAGACAACAGTGAGACTGGAGTACTCAGTGCTGTCAGACAACGGTGAGGCTAGTGCACTAATTGCTGTCAGACAACGGTGAGACTGGTGCACTCAGTGCTGACAGACAACGGTGAGACTGGTGCACTCAGTGCTGTCAGACAACCGTGAGACTAGTGCACTCATTGCTGTAAACAACGTGTGCTATTTACTTTTTTCAAGCACAATAATTGTCTGTCTGGTAGTTTTCTGTCTGGTAGTTGTCTCCTCGGCTCAAAGCTTGTTGAAATAATTACGATAAACAAAACAATTATGTGTGCCATCAGGTGCAATGAAAATTGTACCGCGTTGAATAGTTTATAGAGATATACAGTGTAGCTTTTAATTATTATAGATAACCATGGTGTTTTATATTTTATAGTGATGTGAATTTTGTTTTTATTATACAGTGATATGTATGGTGTTTCTTTTATTTTATAGAGAAAGTATAACAATACCTACCACAAAATCTCAGAAATAGTAACACAAGAAGTAGCGGGAAATAGAATGTAAAAAAAATTAAATAGAAATATCGCACTCACTTTTTGTATAAATTTAACACCGTACTGCACCAATGAGGTGCGCAAATAGAGGCATTAGGAAATGGGTGGACTGTGGCGGAAGTAATAATCTCGGCAACTTCCTCGATGCTGTGTGGCCGCCATGTTGTCTTCGCTTCCGAGTCCAAATTGTAACTTCATTCATTGCGTAACAGGTAAATGTAAGATAAAACGAACACTTTATGATAACATGTATTATAAGATTAAGCTCAGATGCAAGTTACAGTTCCGTTGCGTTCTTTGACTAGCCTATGCACAAAAATAGTTTTGTTTAAATCTATTTTTTTCTAAAAAGACTCTTAGCGTCAGTTCACACGATCAAATTTCGCGTCAAATTGTTGTATGAACGCACTATTTTGTGCGTGTTTTCTTTTAGGGGGAATTTGATCAAATAGTAATTTGAAAGTTGTGACAAGGCTTCGTACACGAATGGACTACGATGAGTCACTTCCTTGTTTTGTCACGTGATACGTACGAGCCATTGGTAGGCTGTCTGCTACACATAACAACACATAACAACAGATAACAGCTGATCAGCCATTATCATTAATTTTAAAGCAAAATGTTTGTCTCCATCAGCGCTTCCCCAAATGTTAATTAAAAATTTTACTTTTCAAAATATTCTTGAGTACACGTTTTTTAAAATGACATTCATAAATGTGACAATAATTATAATTCAGTTATGATTAAAGGAAGAAAGTTGTTCGAAGAAAAATTTGTGAGCGACTAGTATTTTGCAGACAGCCTCCCGGAAGTCTTACTCGTACTTACGCTTATCACGTGACAAAGCAATCAACTCATCGTAGTCCATTGCATCAAAACTTGATCGTGTCAACCGACCCTAAAATGATCTCTTATATATATTACGCTTCTGGTGTGAATGCTTCCATATCCGGATAGCGCCCAAAATGTAATTCCCGATAACTACGCTATATCATTGTTTAAAAAAATGACGCAACTGCGTTTGGTGCGAAATACTTTCTTTTCGGAAAATGAAATCGTTTCAATTTAAATATGGTGCAATAATTGTACGGTTTAAAAGTGGTTGGGACATCAGAATATTTAATGTAATTCACGGGCGTGAAATAAAAAGTGTGGAGTGACGTATCATGGTTAGGGGGGATTGGGGGGGGGGGGGGGGAGGAGGTATAGCAAAACTTGGCATTCTTAAATGTGCGTTGCTTGAGTTCATGTTTTGTCAACTTGAGTAGATGGGAAGTTTACCCATTGCTGTCGCCAATGTTGTGGCCTGCTATAACTAGTCTTATGATATAATGTCCGAATGGATGGATTCTGTCCGCCCCCGACTGTACACGGTGTTGCGCTCTCATTCCCTGCTCCCCCTCCCCCCCTGCCCCCACCCTCGTTGTATGCACCAAATGCATACAAAAGAAGTCAATGCAACTAAGCATTTGTGGATATATGGAGCGCCAACTCGAATTATGACTATAGATTATATACCACTTTCCCCATTTTCCACATACCTACCCAATTTTACATTTACCCAATATTACACTTACTCTATTTTACACTTACTCTTTTTACACTTACTCAATTTTACACTTACCATTTTTTACACTTACCTTATTTTCACTTACCCAATTTCACAGTTAACCTATTTTACACGCTAAGCGTGGTTGAGTTACCGCAGATAGTAATAAGGTAAAGTCTGAGGCGTGGTTGAGTTACCGCAGATAGTAATAAGGTAAAGTCTGAGCAGTTCCCTGTCCAACCAAACGCATCTTCATTTTGAAAAAAAATTATCAAAGTGATGTAGTGTTTTCTGTCTCTTCTTCACATCACATAGATGTCCGTATCCTAACCCCCTTCCCCCATCAAACATCACATAGATGTCCTTATCCTAAAACCCCTAAAACATCAGATAGATGTCCTTATCCTAAAACACCTAAAACATCAGATAGATGTCCTTATCATAAACCCCCAAAACGTCAGACAGATGTCCTTATCCTAAACCCCCAAAACGTCAGATAGATGTCCTTATCCTAAACTCCTAAAACATCAGATAGATGTCCTTATCTTAAACTCCCAAAACATCAGATAGATGCCCTTATCCTAAACCCCCAAAACGTCAGATAGATGTCCTTATCCTAAACCCCCCAAAACGTGATATTTATGTCCTTATCCTAACACCCCCCCCCCCCAATACATCAGATAGATGTCCTTATCCTAAACCCCCCAAAACGTAATATTTATGTCCTTATCCTACCCCAGACCCCCCACCCCAACCCCCCACCCCAAAAAAACCCAAAACAACCAACAACATCAGATAGATGTCCCATTCTTAAACCTCCATAATCATCAGTCATATGCCCCTATCCTAAACCTTCATAAATATCAGATATATGCCCTTCATAAACATCAGATAGACGCCCTTCATAAGCATCAGATAGCCGCCCTTCATAACAGCAGATAGACGCCCTTCATAAATATCAGATAGATGCCCTTCATAAATATCAGATAGATGCCCTTCATAAACACCAGATAGATGCCCTTCATAAACACCAGATAGATGCTTCTTCATCTTAGCATTCCTAGACATCAGGCTTATTGCCTCTCAGTGCCAGTGTTTTCTGCTGTGTTTACTTGAGACCTAAGTCTGTATGTGTTTAAACACCAGCCATTTAACCGTTTTTCAAGGGGAGATAATTAGAATGACAAACACCAGAGCGCCCTCGGAATGTACATCACCTGCCAACTCTGCCAATTTATTTTCTCCCCTCTTTTTCCGATTCACCCTCCCCACCCCCCGCTTTCTCCTCTCCATGGCCCCCCTGTTCCATTCCGCGTTAATCCCCCCCCCCCCCCAAACCGCCATTTCCCATTTTTTAAAAACTCTTCTTCCTCAGGATTATCCTTGAAACCCGCACTGTTAAACTGAAGAAATTGGACAGCATGCTCACCTATATCTGGCCATCGTACTTCTGCCGCCTGTATATCATCTGTATATCACCTTCTCACCTTCGTGTCGATTTTCTATAAACTTGTAATAAACCTACTTTTTACATTTCTTTATATCAAAAGATTTCATTGTCCAGTCGTGATGTGCGCGACTCTTGCATGGCATTTCCTATCCTGTCCTCCATTAAGCTAGTGTGTTTCACGCAATTCTCATCTCAGCTCCGGAGTGGGCCTGCCTAGTGTGTTTCACTCAATTCTCATCTCAGCTCCGGAGTGGGCCTGCCTAGTGTGTTTCACTCAATTCTCACCTCAGCTCCGGAGTGGGCCTGCCTAGTGTGTTTCACTCAATTCTCATCTCAGCTCCGGAGTTGTACCTATTACATTACCTTTACCTACGTTCGAACTGCTCCGGTTTAAAAACAACAAAAAAATATTCTCACTTCAACCAGTTTCGGCGTACGGTACCTGGATTATTTTTTTTTTATAAAGGAGAGTTTGGGGTGGGGGATGGGGGAGGCGGGACATTTTATAAACATAACCTTGAAATTGTTATTCATACATGAAGTGAGAATACAAGGGTGGGAGAACGTGCTTTGAGTTTTTTTTAAAAAGGAAAATATTTATTTTTAACCTGGTCCAAACAAAACAAACGAAGGTGTCAGGGCACACTCAAGACAGCGGAAACTAAAAAAAAAACAAAAAAACAACGCGTATTCCAAACAACGCGTATTCCAAACAACGCGTGTTCCAAACAACGCGTGTTCCAAACAACGCGTGTTCCAAACAGCGCGTGTTCCAAACAGCGCGTGTTCCAAACAACGCGTGTTCCAAACAGCGCGTGTTCCAAACAACGCGTGTTCCAAACAACGCGTGTTCCAAACAACGCGTGTTCCAAACAACGCGTGTTCCAAACAACGCGTGTTCCAAACAGCGCACATTTATAACTAGGAAGATGAAAAATCGTTCTAAATGATCTTGGCTCGTAGAGTTAGTTGGAAGATGTGCACAGTGCAAGCAGAAGCCGAGGGCTGGTCATACACTCGAAAGTGCAGGGCAAGGAAATGGAAGGAAACAAGAGTGGACCCGTTGATTGAGTGGCAAGTTGTGACCCGTTGATTGAGGGGCAAGTTGTGACCCTTTGATTGAGTGGCAAGTTGTGACCCGTTGATTGAGTGGCAAGTTGTGACCCGTTGATTGAGTGGCAAGTTGTGACCCGTTGATTGAGTGGCAAGTTGTGACCTGTTGATTGAGTGGCAAGTTGTTGCCCGTTGATTGAGTGGCAAGTTGTTGAGCGATTCCGACCAGAGACGTAACAGTGACAACAACGTTCTGATGATTGGAGGCTAGATACCGTTGTCGTGTGACCTTAGGTCAGTTGTCGTGTGACCTTAGGTCAGTTGTCGTGTGACCTTAGGTCAGTTGTCCTGTGACCTTAGGTCAGTTGTCGTGTGACCTTAGGTCAGTTGTCGTGTGACCCAAGGTCAGTTGTGTCACCTAAGGTCAGTTGTCGTGTGACCTAAGGTCAGTTGTCGTGTGACCTAAGGTCAGTTGTCGTGTGACCTTAGGTCAGTTGTCGTGTGACCTTAGGTCAGTTGTCGTGTGACCTAAGGTCAGTTGTCGTGTGACATAAGTTCAGTTGTCGTGTGACCTAAGGTCATTTGTCGTGTGACCTTAGGTCAGTGGTCGTGTGATCTTAGGTCAGTTGTCGTGTGACCTTAGGTCAGTGGTCGTGTGATCTTAGGTCAGTTGTCCATCATTCATGCAACCGTAAATAATAGTCCACCGAATTACAGTAGACTTAGTTCTGATTGAATTGGATTATCAATTGACATGGATTATCACATGATACGGATTATCATTCGACGTGGATTATCACATGATATGGATCATCAATTGACATGGATGATCACATGATATGGATTATCAATTCATCTCCAAATGCAACGTAGTGCTTCTGTGATTATGTCGTGTAGCATCTTGGACAATTTTGTTGGGCCAAGTGAGCCCTGTGGGCCAAGTGAGTCATGTGGGCCAATTTAGCCATGTGGGCCAAGGCATGTGGGCCAAGTAAGTCATGTGGGCCAATTTAGCCATATGGGCCAAGTGAGCCATGTGGGCCAAGTGAGCCATGTGGGCCAAGTGAGCCATGTGGGCCGAGGAAGACAAAACGAGAGAAACTCCCCCTTGCCCGCTGAGCCGCCGCCCCCACCCAACTTGGGCCGCGCCCCCCCCCCCCCCCCCAACGTTCGAATACAACCCTCATCAATATCGTCGTCATTGCTCTCCGTGCTCAAGTGATGAGGGTTGAAAAAGGGGGGGGGGGGCTGATTTGTTCTTTTTTTTCTTCTCCCCCCTCTTCGTCTGCCGCTGTGCCACGCGCGAGCTTTTCGCTCTCGTGCTCCCCTCGATCCTGGCTGGTTCCCGTGCCACGGCGGACACACGAGGGGATTACGTTAATGTACAATACGATTTGGCCAAATTTAATCATGATGTCGAACATTTCCTGGCGAGGCGGTGATTAAGACAAGAACTTCTCGTGACGTCGGATATTTGCACAAGTGAAAATGCATTTGTTTTTTTTAAAAATAGACTATATTTTTGAATTTAAACAATTAATGTTTCACATTGCCAGTGATTAAAAAAATTTCCAGAGCATTAAGAGTTTATTGTCTTAGTAGGAAGTTATTATGGAGTTGCTACTCATCCGCTGTTCGCACTGTTTTGGTGTAGTGCTTGTGGGTCGTTCTGTGATTACTTGTTTTTAAAATACGTAAATATTTATTTTGAAAAATTAGACTTTCACTTTCCTCAGTACATAATAGTTGACAACGTGCTTGAGGTCACATTGACACGGCTGGATGTCACGTTGAGACGGTGTCGATTGTTGTATACAGTTTGAAAACGTGTTCCTTTGAGGTGTGTTTGGGTCAAGCTTTAGTAACAGGCAGTTCATTGGTGTGACTGTTTGCTTAAGCTGGTCAAGGGTTTGTTTAAAGGCCAGGGCGAGTTCTGTAGTTAACGAGGGTAGGGCGAGTTCTTTAGTTAACGAGGCCAGGGCGAGTTCTTTAGTTAACGAGGCCAGGACGAGTTCTTTAGTTAACTAGGCCAGGGCGAGTTCTTCATTTAACGAGGCCAGGGCGAGTTCTTTAGTTAACGAGGCCAGGGCGAGTTCTTTAGTTAACGAGGCCAGGGCGAGTTCTTTAGTTAACTAGGCCAGGACGAGCTCTTTAGTTAACGAGGCCAGTGCGAGTTCTTTAGTTAACGAGGCCAGGGCGAGTTCTTTAGTTAACGAGGCCAGTGCGAGTTCTTTAGTTAACGAGGCCAGGGCGAGTTCTTTAGTTTTTCTGTGTTTTTCTCTGTGTGTTTTATCACACGTGATTCACTCAAGGGTTGGAATCAACGTTAGATTATGCCCACCTCCATCTTTCCTTTCTCTCTCTCTCTGTCGTTCTCTTTCTCCCCCTCCCTCCCGCGCTATTTCTTTGCTTCTGCACATTTTCATATTTCCATGCCAACACCCTCCTGGCGCCAGAACACGCTCGACGCCCAACACCTGTACTTTAACACACATGTACTTCAACACACCTGTACTTCAACACACCTGTACTTCAACACACATGTACTTCAACACACCTGTACTTCAACACATCTGTACTTCAATACACCTGTACTTCAACACACCTGTACTTCAACACACCTGTACTTCAACACACCTGTACTTCAACACACCTGTACTTCAACACACCTGTACTTCAACACACCTGTACTTCAACACACCTGTACTTCAACACACCTGTACTTCAACACACCTGTACTTCAACACACCTGTACTTCAACACACCTGTACTTCAACACACCTGTACTTCAACACACCTGTACTTCAACACACCTGCAATTCAACACACCTGCACTTCAACACACCTGCACTTCAACACAGCTGCACTTCAACACAGCTGCACTTCAACACACCTGCACTTCAACACACCTGCACTTCAACACACCTGCACTTCAACACACCTGCACTTCAACACACCTGCACTTCAACACACCTGCACTTCAACTCACCTGTACTTCAACTCACCTGTACTTCAACTCACCTGTACTTCAACACACATGTTCTTCAACACACTTGTACGTTCCATTAAGTTGGAGTAATGAATGTTAGACATTGAAGAAGTTCTTCATTAAGTCTAATAACTAAAACATGCAGACAATTTGTCTGCCCAGACATTGATCTATTTAACAGTGACAATTTGTCTGCGCAGACATTAGTCTATTTAACAGTGACAATTTGTCTGCCCAGACATTAGTCTATTTATAACTGTGATCAGTATGTGTGAACACAATTAAACTTTATTTGAACACGGTTCACTGACCTTTCAACTCAACACGTGCATATGACCTACGTGTCGTCCTGCGGTTTGACCATCTATCACTCCGGTAAAAAAACAAAAACCTCCCCCCCCCCACCACCCCACCCCGACGCCTTTTTACAGAACATGATTACGTGGCCCGACCCTGAAAACTTTGCCCAGACTCCATGTTGTTCTGCACACGTTTCACAGCATCATCCTGACTTTCCATTCTTCTTTACTTTTTTTCTGTCTGCTTTGTTCGCCCACTTCTATATTTTCTCTCCTTTTTAGGTAGGATTTATGTATATACATATATTTATGTAAATTTGATCTATACTTTTTTATATGTATAATAATTATATAATTTTAGACTATGGTTCGTTCTAGAAACAATCCATAATAAAGAACGATACCAAAGTTTAAAAAGATATGATAACAAATAAAACGACAATCAAGGCCAGAGCTAATTACAATTAATAACTTTTTAATTTGTGAACTTCAATTAAATAATAACAGCAAGAGAAATATGATTAAAATTATAAACTTACAGATTTGCTGGTACCGGTACTGTGTGTAAAAATACAACGAGCACAAAATGGTACAACGAGGAAATAGAAAAATCTACGCACAACAAAGTATTAAATGACACAGCACATCTCGTGATCAAAAGAAAAATCTCTCTCGCTCTCTATCGGTCAGCCCTTTTATAGGCATTTCCTACTAATGTCTAGAACCGTCTAATGCATTGTTTTGCTTTCCCGTTTTATCCAGATCCTTCTATAAGGTTCTGAATAACTAAGCTTTTTGTAAACAAGGGAAAGTTTTTGTTAGCCACACTTCAAAGGCGGTCACGAGGGGTCATGCTCGTGGGACGCGAGGTAAGCGTGCTTTAACGCGTCATCCCTCATAACAATATATATCACTATATATCCCAACGCCCACCTGAACACACATCTGCCCTGTTGTACTAGATCAGTGCTTCTCAAACTTTTTAGTATGGCAGACCGGCAGGAATTTTTCCATTGCACCAGGGACCGGTACACTATTTTTCTTGTGCTGACGTGGTAGCGGAATGAGCCCCCACGACATCTGGCATTAATTCGGCCTGTTTTTTGCTACAAGTCATCAAACAATTTTGAAAAGAATAATCTTAAGCCCCTGATCGCTTATTGGTTATTTACGATCGCCTTCATTTCGTATTAAACTATATTGATGATGGCAGCCATCGTTTTTATTTCAACTGATTTTAAGTTAATACTGTTATTTTAATAAATTTGTTTTCTGGCCTAAGTGTTAATAAACGTAAGCTGGGTGCTGGGTGGCCGAGTGGTCTAAACTGAGCAAATCTCAAGTTGATGGTCTGGAGTTCAATCCCCACCAAAGCCCAGTCAAGCAAACACACCACCAGCAGTGGATGGGACTCGTTAGCCTTGGACGGCAACTCATCTAAGAGAAGGCAACTCTGAAATTCAAACCCGGAGATGGGGAGATGGAGTTCACGTGCGCCTAACAGGCAGCAGTGAGACCTCTCGAACATCTAACACCGGAGCGCCGTGAGCATGCTATCATAGCATGGAATGAGCGCTATATAAGAACTCCAATCAAAATGTAATTTAAAAAATCATGGAAATGTATTACACAAATTATATAGTAACTCTAGTTAGTACATGTGTAAGTTTATGCTCAACGTTTAACTTTAACTAATGGGTCAAATGAGCCTGATTATGTTTTGCAAGTTTATCAAGTCGGGGCTCGATTGAGTACAATGCTACGCGCAATGGAGAACAAACATCCATGCTGTTCCCGTACTTTGTCTTTATAATGCTGATTGTTGAAAAGCCAGTCTCTCATAGGTAAGATGAAGGAAATGGAAGAAGAGCCTTGAGAGCAATTTCGTCAAGTTCAGGATATTCTGCACTAGCGTGAATCCAAAAAGATGCAAGAGAGGTCATAGATCCGAAATTCATTTTCAATCCATCAGCAGCTAACTCCAGCAATTTATCTTCCAAAGTTACAGACAAATCAACCTCTGATGCAATAAATGGATTGCGCATCCATCACCTTTCCTTGGGTCATCTTCTGTGGCAAAGTAGAACTCGAAACGGTCGATTAATTTTGTCACTTGCTCAATGATGACTTTTTGTAGTGTTGGAACAGGTTTCCGGAAGCGGATATAAGAAATCTTTAAGTTCTATTTTTAACGAATGACCGAGTTCAAAACTCGCATCCATTTTGCAATTGATATATTTTATCAATAGCACTGCCGACTGAATGGATCTAACTCTATTTCAAATTTAAAAAAAAAATGAAAAACATTAATTAATAGTTATTAAAATTAATCTAATTTATTTTAATTGATTTGTTTCATTTCATGTGCTTACTGCCGAAAAATTGACACATTTTATATAGGGTTAGGGTTAGGGTTAGGGTTGGCATTAATGGTTGCAAATGCAGGATTGTAATTGCATTGTTTGTTACTTTCTTGAAAACTTCTGCAGACCGGCGGATGATGGCCCACGGACCAGCATCGGTCCGCGGACCACCACCTTGAGTAACACTGTACTAGACAACACCCCGAAAGTTGCGTTGACAATAGACAGGATCAACGTTACAGACGTTACAAACATATGACCTGACCCAGCCCACGACACCCCCCCCCCCCCACCCAATGCGAACTGTCACAAAGATCCCATGCCGCAACCTCCACTAGCTGATACAAACACCCCCTTCCCCCCCTAAAAAAGGGTGTGTGTGTCGGGGGGGGGGGGGTTAATACCTCAGCCAGATTCTGCCCGTCGTCATGGCAACCATTAAATTTTAATCGCGCCCTGGGAGTAAAGCTTGCTTAAGACAAAAGGAAAGGGGAGATAAAAACATGACCGCCCGCCATTTGTGTCAGTTTGGCCAATCAATATGTAGCGGAGGACAACAGCACAAAGGGGGGGGGGGTTGGGGTGGAGGCTCACAAGCTGTTGTCGTAATCATAACTTGACCGGGTTACAGCTGGGTTTTGTTTAGTTGATGTCTATATGCCGTGCCTGCTATGTCACGTCCATGTGCCATGTCACTTGTGTCATGGCAGTATGACGGTAATGCCATGTCAAGACAGTAGGCCATGCCCCTTGTGTCATGGCAGTATGACGGTAATGCCATGTCAAGTCAGTAGGCCATGCCCCTTGTGTCATGGCAGTATGACGGTAATGACATGTCAAGTCAGTAGGCCGTGCCCTTTTTGTCATGGCAGTATGACCCGTAATGCCATGTCAAGTCAGTAGGCCGTGCCCCTTGTGTCACGGCACTATGACCGTAAAGCCATGTCAAGCCAGTAGGCCGTGTCCCTTGTGTCATGGCAGTATGACCCGTAATGCCATGGCACGTGTCGCTCGTTTGTCGTCTGATTGAACGGACAGAATTATGGACGCGACCAGTCGTGCGGTGTGGGTCGCTTGTGTCATGGCAGTAGGACCCGTAATGCAATGACACGTGTCGCTCGTTTGTCGTCTGATTGAACGGACAGAATTATGGACGCGACCAGTCGTGCGGTGTGGGTCGCTTGTGTCAGAGTATGCGATTCGTTAATAATTGTTTTAACCCCGTACAAGTCACTCAAAGCAACATTCCTGTAGCTGGCAGGTTGTGACGTTCAGCCAGGTTGGCAGACACTGTACAGTAACATTTTTGTAGCTGGCAGGTTGTGACGTTCAGCCAGGTTGGCAGTCACTGCAAAATAACATTGTTGTAGCTGGCAGGTTGTGACGTTCGGCCAGGTTGGCAGACACTGCAAAGTAACATTGTTGTAGCTGGCAGATTGTGACGTTCAGCCAGGTTGGCAGTCACTGCAAAGTAATATTGTTGTAGCTGGCAGGTTGTGACGTTCGGCCAGGTTTGCAGACAGTCGGCTTAATGTTAAATCAATCTTGTTGGTAATTTAAAAGAAAGCAGTTCCTTATCACGGCAGAGTTATATCCCACTACTGCCTGGCCTGGTGAGTTATATCCCACTACTGCCTGGCCTGGTGAGTTATATCCCACTACTGCCTGGCCTGGTGAGTTATATCCCACTACTGCCTGACCTGGTGAGTTATATCCCACTACTGCCTGGCCTGGTGAGTTATATCCCACTACTGCCTGGCCTGGTGAGTTATATCCCACTACTGCCTGGCCTGGTGAGTTATATCCCACAACTGCCTGGCCTGGTGAGTTATATCCCACAACTGCCTGGCATGGTGAGTTATATCCCACTACTGCCTGGCCTGGTGAGTTATATCCCACTACTGCCTGGCCTGGTGAGTTATATCCCACTACTGCCTGGCCTGGTGAGTTATATCCCACTACTGCCTGGCCTGGTGAGTTATATCCCACTACTGCCTGGCCTGGTGAGTTATATCCCACAACTGCCTGGCCTGGTGAGTTATATCCCACTACTGCCTGGCCTGGTGAGTTATATCCCACAACTGCCTGGCATGGTGAGTTAAATCCCACTACTGCCTGGCCTGGTGAGTTATATCCCACTACTGCCTGGCCTGGTGAGTTATATCCCACTACTGCCTGGCCTGGTGAGTTATATCCCACTACTGCATGGCCTGGTGAGTTATATCCCACTACTGCCTGGCCTGGTGAGTGATTGGAAAAGCACAATGCAATCTTAACAAACATTATTCAATTTTCTAGCGCAGTGGTCGGCATATCGCGGCTCACACGAGACTCCTTAGCGTTCTGAGTGCGGCTCGACCAGCCGGCCACAAATCGGTTTTGACTCCCAAAAAAACCCAGCTCTTGACAGGATTCTTCAAAAGAAATTTGGCTCTCAATATTTTTTTTTAAATCGCTCTGCTGCTGATTTTTTGGCTCCGTATAAATATGGCACCATTCCGTCTTCGCGAGACGATGGAGTGGCTACCGACACTTCTTCGAATGTCTTATACGGGGCCGATCCTGGAATGGCGATCTCGGCTGCACCTCTCGCTGGAAGACCTTGACTCCTGGTCAGATGGGGCCTACCCGTAATGTGATGCCATAGCACAGCGGTTCTCAACCTGTGGGTCGCGACCCCTTTGGGGGTCGCGCGACCCTTTCCCAGGGGTCGCCTAAGATCATCTGATAACACATATACTCTAAAGTAATGACGTAAAAACAAAAATCATTTGTGTGGCTGGGGGTCGCCACAACATGAGGAACTGCATTAAAGGGTCGCGGCATTAGGAAGGTTGAGAACCACTGCCATAGCATAAGCTGTGTATTGAAGAATTAATTGCGTGGACTATATAAAGTACCTCAATTAGAAATAACTAATGTGATACATCTGATGATAAATGGAGCTTGCTTTATAAATCATACAATTTATATCACATTTCTTGTAGCCAGCTACATTACATCTGATCTAATTCACTTTCATTGAATGCATCATTTCTGGTTCTGTCTAACGGGAGATCACATTGAATTACAAGATAATTTTAGCTGACAATATTTTTTTTAAAATCTCTGATTCCATTGTCCAATGAGATTCATCTTGTGTGTTTTTTTTTTTTTTTTTTTTTTTTTTTTGGGGGGGGGGGGGGGGGGGGTCGTCAATTTGGCCATTGTGGGGGGAGTTTTCTTTAAATAATTAATGATTGCGAATGTGCCCCCTGAAACCCGTGATGTTGAATTAGATTCTTTTAGAAACTCTTTGTGGCTAGATAATATCTCTTCCTTCTGGGCTTATACAGTAAAGAGAATTACAAAAAAAAAAAAAACAATTGGTTGTTGTTGTCTTCTGGAACAATTCTTGATTGCTGTCATATAGAACATTTGTTTGTTGATGTCTTCTAGAACATTTCTTGGTTGATGTTTTCTAGAGCTACTGTTGGTTGTTGCTATCTTCCAGAACAATTGTTGGTTCCTGTTGTTTCCTGGCTTCGTCTTTTTTTGATTGAATATTCAAGAAACCAATTTTTTGATGACGTCACCAATACTTGTGGTAGTTTCGTTTTTTCAAAAGAATTTGTTCGATAAGGCAAGACTTGCCATAAAGTTATGGGAAAACTTGACCACGATGATAATGCAAGACTTGACCACTAGGATAAGGCAAGACTTGCCGTAAAATGATGGGAAAACATGACCACTAGGATAACGCAAGACTTGACCACTAGGATAACGCAAGACTTGACCACTAGGATAACGCAAGACCTGACCACGAGGATAACGCAAGACTAGCCATAAAATTAAGGGAAAACTTGACCACTAAGATAAGGCAAGACTTACCATAAAGTTATGGGAAAATTTGATCACGAGGATAATGCAAAACTTGACCACTAGGATAAGGCTAGACTTGCCGTAAAGTTATGGGAAAACATGACCACTATGATAACGCAGCACTTGACCACTAGGATAACGCAAGACTTGACCACTAGGATAACGCAAGACTTACCATAAAATTATGGGAAAACTTTACCACTAGGTTGAGGCAAGACTTACCATAAAGTTATGGCAAAACTTGACCACTAGGAAAATACTTCGGGGTTTGTTACTAGAAAAGCAGTCACTTAAGGTGCCACATTATTGTACACATATTTTTTCTTTCTTTCAAGTTATTTTTTAAAAAAACACACTAAATTATGCAATTTAAAAGTGTTTAGTGTCAAATTGAGTTGATAAAAGTGCTATAGTGTCAAACGATCTCGATTTTTTAGTTACCTGCAAGGGAAAAGCATATCACATGTAGAAAATACAGTATTTTAAATGTTGCCTCAACCACACAAAATGATTTTTATGACCATGTCAACTCATGGCATATGACATGGAAGATAGTGACCTTGAGAGATGTCAAAGCTGAAGGTCGTTGGGACGCTTAAAATCCTTGTGCGGAAATAATGTTCAAAGGGAGATAAGACTCTGATAACTTGTTCTAATTTCACTATGGAGGATTACCGCCTCATCAGTTCCAGGTTGATACGCGTGCAGGTGAGTACACGGCAGGGATGTCATGGGTGGTGAGGTCATGGGTGGTGATGTCATGGGTGGTGATGTCATGGGTGGTGATGTCATGGGTGGTGATGTCATGGGTGGTGATGTCATGGGTGGTGATGTCATGGGTGGTGATTTCATGGGTAATGATGTCATGGGTGGTGATGTCATGGGTGGTGATGTCATGGGTGGTGATGTCATGGGTGGTAATGTCATGGGTGGTAATGTCATGGGTGGTAATTTTATGGGTGGTAATGTCATGGGCTGTGACGTGATGTATGGTTATGTATGTCATGTGTGGTGAGGTCAAGGGTGATGATGTCATGGGTGGTTATGGCATGGGTTGTGATGTGATATATGGTTATGTATGTCATGTGTGGTGAGGTCATGTGTGGTGACGTGATGTATGGTTATGTCATGTATAGTTACGTCATTTCTGGTGATGTCATGTGTGGTGATGTGATATATGGTTATGTATGTCATGTGTGGTGAGGTCATGTGTGGTGAGGTCATGTGTGGTGATGACATGTGTGGTGATGTGATATATGGTTATGTATGTCATGTGTGGTGAGGTCATGTGTAGTGATGTATGGTTATTAAATGTGTGGTGATGCCATGTGTGGTGACGTGTTGGCACGTGACGTGTCGTGTGGTGCTACGTTTGGTTACGTGCTGAAGTGTGATGTGTTGCGTTGTCTGTTGTGATGCTCCTGAGAATCTTGTATTATACTACACTTAAATACTAGCATTAAATTATTTTTGGAAACTCGACTCTATATTTAATCAAAACTCTGACCCCCAAGTCTCTGACTCCCAAGTCTCTGACTCCTGTCTCTATTCATTACCGCCACGTGTTCTTTCTTTTTTAAATCAGACGTGCGTGACGGCGGAGCAGACGTGTGTTTGTGCATTTGTCTCCAGGTTATGACGTCATAACGCCGGGCGTGTATGCGCCGTGTGTGTTTGTGATAGTTTGTGTTATCAAACAGTTCGTTGTCTCTTTCTGTTTGTTTTCTGACCATAAAGATAACAGAACTATTGTTTATAACATCTCAATAACTGCTGTCCGTGAAAAAAAAAGTGTGTGTGGTGGTGGTGGTTTGGGGGGGGGGGGTGGGTGTTACGGTCAGATCTCTTTGCCCTATTGTTAAAATACAACCCGTTGACGGGTTTAATATAGCTAGAGTACAGTATCCATCTTATAGCTAGAGTACAGTATCCATCTTATAGCTAGAGTACAGTATCCATCTTATAGCTAGAGTACAGTATCCATCTTATAGCTAGAGTACAGTATCCATCGTATAGCTAGAGTACAGTATCCATATAATGGCTAGAGTACAGTATCCATATAATAGCTAGAGTACAGTATCCATATAATAGCTAGAGTACATTATCCATCTTATAGCTAGAGTACAGTATCCATCTTATAGCTAAAGTACAGTATACATCTTATAACTAGAGTACAGTATCCATCTTATAGCTAGAGTACAGTATCCATCTTATAGCTAGAGTACAGTATCCATCTTACAACTAGAGTACAGTATCCATCTTATAGCTAGAGTACAGTATCCATATAATAGCTAGAGTACAGTATCCATATAATAGCTAGAGTACAGTATCCATCTTATAGCTAGAGTACAGTATCCATCTTATAGCTAGAGTACAGTATCCAACTTATAGCTAGAGTACAGTATCCATCTTATAGCTAGAGTACAGTATCCATATAATAGCTAGAGTACAGTATCCATCTTATAGCTAGAGTACAGTATCCATCTTATAGCTAGAGTACAGTATCCATCTTATAACTAGAGTACAGTATCCATCTTTCCACCAAGACTGACGAATTTGGTGGAATGGAATGTGGAGGTGGGGGGTAGGGTGGAGAACGCACCTTGACGCTTTGCGTACGACACCCATTCGGGACCTTTCATGTCACAGAAGTGAAAAAAAGAAAAATCGCTTAAGGAAAATTACGCTTAAGAAATGTCATCAGCGGCCCGGGGAGCCCTATTCGCAAAAATAGAAATGGGTTCCAGCTCCTCTACACCTCAACATGACAGCGGCACGTATATGTTCTCACCATTGACGACACAAGGCTTTTTTTCTCTCTAAAACATTTGCGGAAAAATAAATTTGGTTAACTACTTTCTTCTATGACCCGCAACAGGGGCGTCGTCAGAGCGAGGTCTATGTAAAGGTTACAGCTAGCTCGTCGTTAAGCTAGTTTGAGATGAATTGTTGAAATTCCTGTTAAATTACCTATTAGGGCTCACCTGTGTGGCGTGCAGGGAAATGGTCGTTTGGCGATGTCTGTCCCACGATGCATGGGCGCATGTCTGTCCAACGATGCTATACGCCCGAGACGAGACTCAAATTTGACATTCCAGACGATAATTGTAACATTTTCAATACGCCTGCGGCCAGTCGGCTAATTGTGGTCAGTTGGCTAATTGAGGTCAGTCGGTTAATTGTGGTCAAATGGCTAATTGTGGTCAGTCGGCTAATTGTGGTCTGTTGGCTAATTGTGGTCAGTTGGCTAATTGTGGTCTGTTGGCTAATTGTGGTCAGTCGGCTAATTGTGGTCAGTCGGCTAATTGTGGTCAAATGGCTAATTGTGGTCTGTTGGCTAATTGTGGTCAGTCGGCTTATTGTGGTCTGTTGGCTAATTGTGGTCTGTTGGCTAATTGTGGTCAGTCGGTTAATTGTGGTCAGTTGGCTAATTGTGGTCAGTCGGCTAATTGTGGTCAGTCGGCTAATTGTGGTCAAATGGCTAATTGTGGTCTGTTGGCTAATTGTGGTCAGTCGGTTAATTGTGGTCAGTCGGTTAATTGTGGTCTGTTGGCTAATTGTGGTCAGTCGGCTAATTGTGGTCTGTTGGCTAATTGTGGTCAGTCGACCAATTGTGGTCTGTCGGCTAAGTAAACGATTTCAAATTATCTACTGATCTAGGTCACGAATTCTGCACCCCAATGACGTCACCGAGATTCGCATTCGATTGTTCCGTTTGAATTTTACAAATGTGTCCGTCATAAATTGGTTCTGGAATCATTTGAATTTAACAATGTGTATTTCATAACTTGGTTCTGGAATCATTTGAATTTAACAATGTGTATTTCATAACTTGGTACTGCAATCATTTGAATTTAACAATGTGTATTTCATAACTTGGTACTGCAATCATTGTTCACGTGGGTAATCATTAGCACTCGCCACAAACCACTTAACAAAAGTTTTTTTTCCGAGGCTAGCTACAAAGATGACTATGCGCCATACTGCAACAACTCACACGGTTTGGGAACCGCTGCTAGGATCGCAGATTAGAAATGTATAAAATAAAAGACAAGAAATTTCCACGTGTCCCGAACGATCACATTGCTTCGCTCATCCTGTAAATGTGGGTCAATATCTATTTATAGCTTCGGTTACATCGACCAATGGCGTGTAATTGGTGGAATTGTGTTGCCCCGCTCAGCAAACTATGAAGCACTCCATGGGAGGGGGGTTCTAGGGGTTCAATCATTGTTTAAACTATGCAGCACTCCGTGGAAAGGAAGTGGGGGGGTGGTCTGTCGGGGTGGGGCAATCATTGTTCTGACAAAATATTGTTTAGTCAGCTTGAGACTTCCGTTTCAAGGATTAAAAATGACTTAGGTCTTATACAGTTCAACTGAAAGCCCTAGTTTAGCCCACGACGTAAATTGTTAAATTTTTATTAAATGTTCACCGCAACCCCTGGTAGTATGACCGACCTTTACCGCCATGCAACAAAGTTAACGACCCACGACAACCCTGTATAGTATGACCGACCTTTACCGCCATGCAACAAAGTTAACGACCCACGAGAACCCTGTATAGTATGACCGACCTTTACCGCCATGCAACAAAGTTAACGACCACGAGAACCCTGTATAGTATGACCGACCTTTACCGCCATGCAACAAAGTTAACGACCCACGAGAACCCTGTATAGTATGACCGACCTTTACCGCCATGCAACAAAGTTAACGAAATAACTATTTTGACCCACTCAGGGGTGGTTTAACACCCCCCCCCCCGCACACACACACGCACTTAGGCATGCACAAAGAGGGTACGGGCTACCTCCCCCCTGCTCTGACCTCGGCTCTCCTCTTTTATCGAATAATTATAGACCTCCCCACCATCACCACCCCTTCTTTTATAGAAACCATTGTACAGTATTTAAACGGCGCACGGTATATGTACTACAAAACACGAACACGCCAAGAACAAATCAAAATAAAACATGTAGTCTTTAATTAGATTGTCTAAAGCAGCGGTTCTCAACCTTCCTAACGCCGCGACCCTTTAATACAGTTCCTCATGTTGTGGCGACCCCCCAGCCACAAAATTCTTTCCGTTGCTACTTCCTAACTGTAGAGCAAATGTGTTTTCAGATGGTCTTAGGCGACCCCTGGGAAAGGGTCGTGCGACCCCCAAAGGGGTCGCGACCCACAGGTTGAGAACCGCTGGTCTAGAGAAAAGTAGGCGACCTTTTCAAATAGGGCTACTTCCGTAAGAATTTTTTTTTTTAAATATAAAAAGGACCCGTACACGCAGCGCCGCCATTCGCACCCGGGTCCCATTAGACTTAATGCTATTCTGATGTCATTTGTGGTAATTTATTTTAGTTAAACTGAAGAATTAAGATTACAAACGTATATTACATTTAATTATCTTTCATTTGATGCCTCATTTTTTCTTTAAAACCCAACATTAATATTTTAAATAGTTTTTTTTTTAAAATCCCAACCTCTCACTTCTGGTACCCGGGTACGAATAGCCACTTCGATATAAACATTAAAAAACAATTTGGTGCAAATATCAAAATGTATTTCTGAACTGGTGGTGCGCTCGTGGTTAAAAGGGCTTCCGTTGCAAGAACTTCCAACTAGGCATGTCTGGAATTAGTATCCGCCATAATAAAATTTATTATTTTTTTTAAACCATGCGTAGTGTATAAAGCCTTATATTCTCTGTGTCTCTGCTCCCAAGATGTGTCCATTGATTCTTAACTGGATGTCAAACAATGGATATCGATTCCGAAAAAAAAAAAAATTGCACACAAAAAAAATCATGATAATATCTCGTGCGGCCAGTCGTCTGTTTCACCAGCGGCGTGTATTAAGGTTTTTGAACTTTGAGTGACATGACAATGCAGTAGCCGGATACGGGAGACTGGAGTCGAAAACTAAAGCTGCATGGGACCGTCCATGGTAGCAACATCCTAAAGCTGCATGGGACCGTCCATGTTAGCAACATCCTAAAGCTGCATGGGACCGTCCATGATAGCAACATCCTAAAGCTGCATGGGACCGTCCATGATAGCAACATCATAAAGCTGCATGGGACCGTCCATGGTAGCAACATCCTAAAGCTGCATGGGACCGTCCATGATAGCAACATCCTAAAGCTGCATGGGACCGTCCATGATAGCAACATCCTAAAGCTGCATGGGACCGTCCATGATAGCAACATCCTAAAGCTGCATGGGACCGTCTATGATAGCAACATCCTAAAGCTGCATGGGACCGTCCATGATAGCAACATCCTAAAGCTGCATGGGACCGTCCATGATAGCAACATCCTCGACATGTCGCTCCCGTTTAAACTGTGAAGTGTAGCTCCACCTTCATCTGAATTCATTGATAAACACAGCGGTGTAGGGCGGGCGTTGGGGGGGGGGGGGGGGGTTGGCGGTGGTGGGTGTTTGTGACGAGGCGGGTGGGGTGTATCGTATCGACCTGACCTTTCCCCCCCCCCCCCTCCGTGGCACGCGCGCCACAAACGAATATCGCCCGCCTCAATTATTTCCCTTCATAATTGGATCATTATTTTATAATCTGGAAACAATTATTAACGCCGGTGGCATTCATCACGGGGATAATGGCCGACTTCCGGTTGTTCCAAGGAAAGCGAGGCCACGGCGAGCGAGCGGCGAGATGCTCTCCTGACGGGGAGGTCGCTTTCATCTCTTCGTGATTCAATTACGTAACCTGGGGGCTGGTAACACAAGTCAGCTAGCAGCTGCTGTTGTTGATGGTTATGATGGGGCTTCGTTTAATATAGTTTTCATCATCAGACGATCGTTCGCATTCCCCGACTGCTTTTGTGTCATGTCTCGCGGGATTCTTGGTCTTTGTCATGGTTGTTGTTTTTCGTTGTTTTGTTTTTAATGGGCGTGTCTAAGATACTGGTCACAACGGCAACGCCCATGTATTGTCGATGAGGTACAGGTCACAATGGCAGCGCCCATGTATTCTCGATGAGGTACAGGTCACGATGGCAGCGCCCATGTATTGTCGATGAGGTAATGGAAGGCGAAATTCTTGTGTTCAGGGTCGCTGCAGTGGAGGCGTGTACAGTGTACAAGTTTTATCCATTCACGATCAAATTATTAATTAAAATATAAATTTTTAAAAAAAAGATACTCCATCGCTGTGGTGCTACAGCCCATGTGGGGCTTTGGCCTGCCTCACTACGTACTTCCACTCAGACCATCCATCAATCGCTGTGGTGCTACAGCCCATGTGGGGCTTTGGCCTGCCTCACTAGTACTTCCACTCGGACCATCCATCCATCCCTGTGGCGCTACAGCCCATGTAAAGCTTTGGCCTGCCTCACTACGTACTTCCACTCAGACCATCCAGCCATCCCTGTGGCGCTACAGCCCATGTAGGGCTTTGGCCTGCCTCACTACGTACTTCCACTCAGACCATCCAGCCATCCCTGTGGCGCTACAGCCCATGTAGGGCTTTGGCCTGCCTCACTACGTACTTCCACTCAGACCATCCATCCATCGCTGTGGTGCTACAGCCCATGTGGGGCTTTGGCCTGCCTCACTAGTACTTCCACTCGGACCATCCATCCATCCCTGTGGCGCTACAGCCCATGTAGGGCTTTGGCCTGCCTCACTACGTACTTCCACTCAGACCATCCAGCCATCCCTGTGGTGCTACAGCCCATGTAGGGCTTTGGCCTGCCTCACTACGTACTTCCACTCAGACCATCCAGCCATCCCTGTGGTGCTACAGCCCATGTAGGGCTTTGGCCTGCCTCGATACTTCCTTCCACTAAGACCTAGCTTTTCTTGTCCATGCTTGGATTCCCAGCTGCTGTTGATCTTTTTCCAAATCATCCATCCATCTAAGACTACGCCTGCATTTGAGCCGTTTGCCTCTGGGGTTTTTGGTGATGTAACCTCTTCACTCCTCTATCATGTGGCATTCTTTCTAAGTGGCCTAACCATCGTAGCCCGTATCCGGAAATTTGTTTGAAAGAAGATTCGTCGACGGAAAATTGATTGACGGGAATTTGATCGAACGGAAATTTGGTCGAATCTTTTTTTCTCAGTTCACACGTTAAAATTTTTGCGACCACCCCCACAACCCCCTTTTTGTGTGTGTTTGTTTTCCTTTAATCGGGGAAAAAAATGGGTTTATTTTTTAAAAATGTGTACAAAAGCAAGGAGTACAATGACGTGTCTGTTGTCCTTTGAATGACGCGTCTGTCGTCCTTTGAATGACGTGTCTGTTGTCCTTTGAATGACGTACCTGTCGTCCTTTGAATGACGCGCCTGTCGTCCTTTGAATGACGCGTCTGTCGTCCTTTGAATGACGCGTCTGTCGTCCTTTGAATGACGTGTCTGTTGTCCTTTGAATGACGTACCTGTCGTCCTTTGAATGACGCGCCTGTCGTCCTTTGAATGACGCGTCTGTCGTCCTTTGAATGACGCGTCTGTCGTCCTTTGAATGACGTATCTGTCGTCCTTTGAATGACGCGCCTGTCGTCCTTTGAATGACGCGTCTTTCGTCCTTTGAATGACGCGTCTGTCGTCCTTTGAATGACGCGTCTGTCGTCCTTTGAATGACGCGTCTGTCGTCCTTTGAATGACGTATCTGTCGTCCTTTGAATGACGCGTCTGTCGTCCTTTGAATGACGCGTCTTTCGTCCTTTTAATGACGCGTCTGTCGTCCTTTGAATGACGTATCTGTCGTCCTTTGAATGACGTATCTGTCGTCCTTTGAATGACGCGTCTGTCGTCCTTTGAATGGCGTGTCTGTCGTCCTTTGAATGACGTGTCTGTCGTCCTTTGAATGACGTGTCTGTCGTCCTTTGAATGACGCGTCTGTCGTCCTTTGAATGACGTGTCTGTCGTCCTTTGAATGACGCGTCTTTCGTCCTTTGAATGACGCGTCTGTCGTCCTTTGAATGACGCGTCTGTCGTCCTTTGAATGACGCGTCTGTCGTCCTTTGAATGACGTGTCTGTCGTCCTTTGAATGGCGTGTCTGTCGTCCTTTGAATGACGCGTGAAATGTGAGACCCGCTTAAAATAATCTGTTCAAACACATGAAACAATTTGAATTTTATAAATTGATTTGATGGAGAATTGAAAAAAAACAACAACCTTTAAATGTTTAGCAGGCGAATATTAAGAGTTGTTTCCCTTAACTGGATCGAATGCGTATGAAATAAATATTAAATTTAAAGTCTTAAACTTAACTTGGACCATTCGATGACCACGGAGACACTTTCTTCGTGGTGCCGACATGTCACCGGCTCGCGCGTAACAAGACACGCTTGAGTGATTCATTTATACTGACACTTGTATATCGACTGACCGATGCCTGGCGTACGTCTTAAGAGCTGGACATGATTAGAAAATACCAGCTCATGGTTATAATAAGATGACAAAAATTGTTGTGTTTTTTTGTGGGGTGGGGGTGGTTGGGGGTCAGGGCCGGCCTTAGGCCATTGCAACCTATGCGGCCGCAATGGGCACCGCACTTTCATAGGCCCTGCCCCGAATTTATTTACTAATACAAAATCTTAATTTTCACTTATTATCCTTATTCCTACCCAGAAAGGGCCCCGCGCAGTCCGTTTCGCATAGGGCCCCGCAGTTGTTAGGGTCGGCCCTGGTGGGGGTAGTCGTAAAAAAAATGGGGGGGGGGATTTAGTAGTTTGGGGGGGGAGAGAATTTAGTCTTGCAAATCCATAAAAAAAATTAATTTTACATAGAAAACAGACAATATACAACATTCAACATAAAAAATACAACATTACAAGATACAAATTACAAGATATAAAATACAAGTTACAACATACAACACACGCCAATCATTAGCACCGTAGGGTTAGGTTTTAAAAAATAAAAATAAAAAAATACTCCACACCCAAACGAAACTGAACCATCTACTGTCTTACGCTTATGTTAAGGATGTCTCGCTTTGGCCCGTCGCAATTGTCTTGTCGAAGCAGGCCCGCCCCAGGTGACGGAGGTGACGTGGTAGGGTACACCAGGGTCGTTAGCGTTATAATGACGACCTGGGTGTCGTACACGGGGGGGGGGGGGCCTCGGTTTGAGATTTATGAGGCAATAAGCTGTGGAGGAGTGGGGTGGGGGTGGGGGGGTTACAGGTTACACGCTAGGCTTATGTTTAATCGTAAGGACTCTTGACCAGGGTGGATGACCATTGAGAGATGGGCGCGGGAGGGTGGAAGAGGGAAGAGGCCCCCCCCCTCTTCTAAGCTATGCCTAGCCTACTGACTCCGAGACTGACTCTAAGATTGACTCCAGCTACGTGACTTCGAATGAGTTAGATGGGCACGCCACTTTTTCCCCTCCGGACAATTTAAACGCTTTTATTTACAACATCAGAGAGGATTAGAATATGCTTAAGACTCTCGTACTTGCACAAACAAATCCAATTCTATATTTAAATTCATATAACTGTCGAAACCGTTGGGTTACGTGGAGAACTCGCCCCCCCCCCTGTAATATACAACCGTCCAAGTCGAGGATTTACATGCGACCCCCCCCCCCAGACATATACAAACTTATGACCCCCCCACCCCAGAGGCCATCTAAAGATGGCCGCCTTCTCCACCAACGACGTCATTTCATTTTAAACAAGAGGCACACACACACACACACAAAAGAGGCACACACACAAAAGAGGCACACACACAAAACCACTCAGTAAAATGCTAGGATTATGAAATATTGTCAAATGTTTAGTGTTTGAGGATGAAACCTCCGCGAGACAAGATGCCTGCTGAGACCTACTGCAAACACAATTATGGTTGATAACAGTAAATATTGGCTAACTAACTCCAACATTGTGTGTGTGTGGGGGGGGGGGGGTGCCGCCTAAACACGAGCTGTCTGTGACTGTCAGCGGAGTCGCTTCTGTTCTAAACTTCGGGTCCTAAAATCCAAGGTTTCGCTCGGTTTTATTTGAACAATTTCTTTTTATTATTATTCTTTTGTTTTTTTTTTTGTTATCCATTATTAATTCCATATAGTTAGACATTTCAACATTTGTTGCTCACTCGCGTGGGGGAGGGGGGGGGCGTAGTAACCAGAAAATCTTTGACGGGGACCAGACTTGAGGGCTGCCACGTTTTAAAAAAAGAGAACACCATAAATCCACAGGATAACTCAAATGTGAAGGATCGTAGAGTTACCGCCCTTGACGGCGCAGGTAGTCGGTTATTTTGCTAGCGGCGTTCACTCTACTTTCGTGTTGCATTTGTTGAGGGGTTGGCGAGTTGTTCTCTCCCCTGGAAAAATATATATCTCCTGGTGAGCACGAACAATCATGCGTGTTGGCGGGTTGTGTTAGGAGACGTACGTGTAGGCGGATTGTGTTAGGACGTCGTACACGGACTGTGTTAGGAAGAGAGGAGGGAGAGGTTCAGGGGTCCTGTCTAACGGAAAGGAAGTGTTGGGAGGTGAGTGGCATACTCCTGGGGGAGTTTGTAATAAGTAATACGTGTATCTACTGCGTGTAAGCTGATATTAGGATGAGTTTGTGCGAGTTTTTCATTTACCGTGTTTGTATGGGTTTGTTATATGTTGCGTTTGTATGGGTTTATAATATGTCGTGTTTGTATGGGTTTATAATGTGTCGTGTTTGTATGGGTTTATAATGTGTCGTGTTTGTATGGGTTTATGATGTGTCATGATTGTACGGGTTTATAATGTGTCGTGTTTGTATGGGTTTATCATGTGTCATGATTGTACGGGTTTATAATGTGTCGTGTTTGTATGGGTTTATCATGTGTCATGATTGTACGGGTTTATAATGTGTCGTGTTTGTATGGGTTTATCATGTGTCATGATTGTACGGGTTTATAATGTGTCGTGTTTGTATGGGTTTATCATGTGTCGTGTTTGTATGGGTTTATAATGTGTCGTGTTTGTATGGGTTTATCATGTGTCGTGTTTGTATGGGTTTATCATGTGTCGTGTTTGTATGGGTTTATAATGTGTCGTGTTTGTATGGGTTTATCATGTGTCATGATTGTACGGGTTTATAATGTGTCGTGTTTGTATGGGTTTATAATGTGTCGTGTTTGTATGGGTTTATAATGTGTCGTGTTTGTATGGGTTTATCATGTGTCGTGTTTGTATGGGTTTATAATGTGTCGTGTTTGGGTGGGCTTGTCACGCACGTATGCTTATCAAAACACATTGGTCGGAATGATTTGGTCGAATTGGTTACACCACAAACCCCCTGGCGACGGTGCGTCCAGCTCTAAAGACTGCAGGCGCCTCTGAAAGGACTTCTTGACATCGCATCACGGGAAGCTGCCGCGATGGACACAGGTTGTTCAGTGATAAAAGTTGGCTTATATTTAATGGGCAGTGTAAACATTTGATTGGGGACACTCTGGGGTTAACGCGCGGAACACGTCAGGACGGGTACATATACAACACCCATTACAGTAACGATGACAATAACGATTTTTGGGTTGGGTTCCTTTGGTGTTTTCTGCGATTGGGGCCGAGGGGGGGGGGGGTGGGGGGGGGGGGCTAGTTAGCAATTTCTAAATTATACGCTTGGGTGCATTTTGTGTTTCTATTTTTTTCTCCCACCGTTGGCCACGAGTGGGAGCGTGAGTGTGAGTGAGTGAGTAAATGATTTGAAACTCAATAAACGGCCAGAGCGCAGTCCCTGAGATTTCAGCCGTAATGTTATTGGCTCGCCGGCAAGAAAGTGTTTGTTCTGATTGGTTGGTTTTTGAGTACTGGGAAGGTCTGCTTCATAATATCTCTTATTCGATGAATCTAAATGTGGATTTTATATATTTTTTTTAAAAAATATATTTTTTTTGTTTTTTGTTTTTGCATTTAAATATTAGAATTCTTTTAAAAATCAGATTTCAAACAACCCGGCCAAAGAACAGTCTGGAATTATTGTGTGTCAATAACAAGTCGATTATTTCTGCAAGGATCAGCACAGTAGCAAGTTAAGCTGTTACTGTTATGATGGCTACCACGTTATCACAGGGTCGTGGAGCGGATGTGTCCGGCGTATATGTGTCTCCGTAACTAAACTTGACCAAGCGTGTGTGACCGTTTGGTATGTGAGTGTGTGTTGGGGTGGGGGGGGGGCGCTGGAAAAAAATTAGTTTCATGACTGACCATGAGCTCTAGTACCAGACAAAGGTCAGCTCCTGATCCGTGGTCACCACAACCTTTACCTTGTGCTAGGAAACGTTAAGTAAATAGCAAAGATAAACAGCAATTAACCCTCCCTTCCCCTCACACACACACCACCACCACCACCAAATAACACACAGAAAAAAAAAGAACCCCGAAGTCAGACAAGAAAAATATAACCCGCGCTATACAATGCTATGTGGGCGTGCCGGAAGCCATTATCTAGACTTATCTGGAGTAAACACACAAACGCGGGTTCCTCTTTCATAACAGTTTGCAATTAAATGTGACCCACATCGTAACAAATACAGCCGGCGTTCTGATACGTCATCCGTGGATGTGGTCTGGGTCAGCCATTCTCATAGTTCTGATACGTCATCCGTGGATGTCGTCTGGGGTAGCCATTCTCATGGATCTGATACGTCATCCGTGGATGTGGTCTGGGGTAGCCATTCTCATAGATCCGATACGTCTTCCGTGGATGTGGTCTAGGGTAGCCATTCTCATGGATCTGATACGTCTTCCGTGGATGTGGTCTAGGGTAGCCATTCTCATAGTATTGACACGCCAAGTTTTGATGTGGTCTGTGGCAGTCATTCTCATGTTTATTTGCGTGTCACTGTAGGTCTTCAAGCAACAGTGAACCCGTTATAGTTGTTCCCATAAGCGTCACGCGTTGCAACACTTGAAAAAAAAAATCACAAAAAAATCCACATGGAATTAAGAAAAACTAAATAAAGATTGTCGATCCAGCATGATGTCTCGTTCAATCTTTAACGACTTTATTACCTGCAATCATCGGCCGGAAATACCCGGTGTTCAGCTCAAGAACACTCTTCTGCACGAACTTCTTGGGGGGGGGGGGGGGGGGGGGAAACCTTATCAAAATGTGTGATGGTATGTATGGCTGATGATTATTGTTGTGTGTATTGAGTGAACTTGCCCCGTGTTGTCGTCATGTTGTATGACTGGACATGGTGAGTTGCTTTCATGAATGTTTGAACTTAAAGGTGGTGAATGGTGGTTGGAGAACTGGAGTGAGTGATCACGTGATGTGAGGTATAAAAAGAATGTAGAATGAGGAATAAAGATCAGTTCAGTTGTTACACAGAACACAGACGACTTGGCGCCATATTTTCCTAGTACAAAATGTACCAGCACAGTGGCACAATGCACGGACTGGCTGACATGACTGGCGCATAAGTGCATATGTGTATGAGTGCATATGTGTATGACTTCGTATGTGTATGAGTGGGTATGTGTATGAGTGGAACGTGTATCAGTGGATAGGTGTATGAGTGGGTAAGTGTATGAGTGGGTAGGTGTATGAGTGGGTAGGTGTATGAGTGGATATGTGTATGAGTTGATAAATGTATGAGTGGATAAGTGTATGAGTTGTTATGTGTATGAGTGCATATATGTTTGAGTGGATGAGTGGGTAAGTGTATGAGTGCACAAATGTGTGAGTGAAAATGGTTATTTACTTTTTTTTTTAAAATTACAAATGTTATCCTCATTCTCAGCACATGGATGACTATTTGGATGACTATTCTTACAGAGACAAATATTTTAGTACTAGAACAATTCAAACACAACACAACTTTTAAGCATTTCTCAAGCGCAAAAGTCAACCCTCGCGTGACATGGAACCTCACTCAGTCAGTCAATCAGTCAGTCAATCAGTCAGTCAACCAGTCACACAGTCAGTCAATCAGTCATTTAGTCAGTCACACAGTCAGTCAATCACTCAGTCACTCAGTCAATCCGTCAGTCAGTCAGTCAATCAATCACTCAGTCAATCAATCACTCAGTCAATCACTCAGTCAGTCAATCAGTCACAGTCAGTCAATCACTCAGTCAATCAGTCAATCACTCAGTCAGTCACTCGGTCAATCAGTCACTCAGTCAATCAGTCAGTCACTCATTCAATCATTCACTCAGTCAGTGGCAATATTGACTTTAAGGCTGATTATGTAGATTATGTAACAGCAAGGGGAGCACGCTGGTAAATTCTGATAGATTGGGGAACAAATGAATATTTAGATCTTTCGGTCCTTACTTTAAAGCAGTGGTTCTCAACCTTCCGAATCCTGCAACCCTTTAATACAGTTCCTCATTTTGTGGTGACCCCAAACCATACAATTATTTTTGTTTCCACTTCATAACTGTAGAGTTTTGTGTTTTCCGATGGTCATAGGTGACCCCTGTGAAATGGTCGTTCGACCCCCCCCCCCCGGCTGAGAACCGCTGCTTTAAGGGAAAGAATTTGCCTTGATTGATGTGATCTTATAGGTATCTGTCATGAAGAGGGTGGGATGTATCGTAGGTATCTGTCATGAAGAGGGTGGGATGTATCGTAGGTATCTGTCATGAAGAGGGTGGGATGTATCTTAGGTATCTGTCATGAAGAGGGTGGGATGTATCGTAGGTATCTGTCATGAAGAGGGTGGGATGTATCGTAGGTATCTGTCATGAAGAGGGTGGGATGTATCTTAGGTATCTGTCATGAAGAGGGTGGGATGTATCTTAGGCATCTGTCATGAAGAGGGTGGGATGTATCTTAGGTATCTGTCATGAAGAGGGTGGGATGTATCTTAGGTATCTGTCATGAAGAGGGTGGGATGTATCCGCCAATATTGTTTTCGTTCTACAAATGCATTATGCTTCAAACTGTTCGTCAAACAGTTCTTCAAACAGTTCTTCAAACAGTTCTTCAAACAGTTCTTCAAACAGTTCTTCAAACAGTTCTTCAAACAGTTCTTCAAACAGTTCTTCAAACTGTTCGTCAAACAGTTCTTCAAACAGTTCTTCAAACAGTTCTTCAAACAGTTCTTCAAACAGTTCTTCAAACAGTTCTTCAAACAGTTCTTCAAACAGTTCTTCAAGCGAATGTAGTTTTGTTGGAGCGATATTACTTGTATTCTCGATAAGTCTATTTAATCGGTGTATGATGTCAGACGATGGATTCCCAAACCGTCAGGTAGCACTGAAATTCAGTAGACTTCCAACTGTTGCACCGTCGAATTAGCTAGCAGGTTGTTTGTCTAAGGTTTTTTTAAAGAAAGAAAAGTCTTTGGTAAACTTTTTTTTTTTTTATACAGAATTTGGCCGTGATCAAGACACGTTGGCGTATAATTAATTGTGTTATTATGTGTCTCTGCTAGCTGTATATGGTGACACGTAGGTTGTTATAGGTCTGTACTAGCTCTAAAATGTAGTTTTTTTATTGTTTGATCTGGAAATCGAACGACCGTTTCTTTGGCATTTTGAGACATTCAACTGAAGAAATGTCTCATCGCACCGACTGATAAAAAACTCGTAACTAAGTTTCGGTATAAGCTTTACCCTTAGATGTTAAGCCAACGATGTTGGTGTGTTTCATCAGCGAATTTTGTGATTGGATGGGTGCTGCTCGGGCTCAGGGTGTCATTGGTGTATATTGTATACGGTTACCGGAAATTTGTTTGAAATAAATTTCGTCGACGGAAATTTGATCGAACGGAAGATTGGTCTAATCTTTTTTTCAATTTACATGTTAAAGTTTTCGTCAAACTTATTTTTTTAACGCACTAAACTATATAGTGAAACAATAATGCGTACAAAAAGAAATGTGACGCACAATTGTAACGTGTGAAAAAAAACAAAGATTCTATCAAATTTCCGTTCGATCAATTTTCCGTCGATCAAATTTCCGTTCGGCCAAATTTCTTTCAAACAAATTTCCGGATACGCTTGTATATAGGACGGGGTGGAAAAAAACAATCTTGTTGCGTCCTAGTACTTATTTCTCTAGTTAATGACATATGACCGCTCAGCTTTTCAATATTGTAAGCTTAACATATTTTGAGCTTTATAACTTATCGTTAGCTTAACATATTTTGAGCTTTATAACTTATCGTTAGCTTTACATATTTTGAGCTTTATAACTTATCGTTAGCTTAACATATTTTGAGCTTTATAACTTATCGTTAGCTTAACATATTTTGAGCTTTATAACTTATCGTTAGCTTAACATATTTTGAGCTTTATAACTTATCGTTAGCTTAACATATTTTGAGCTTTATAACTTATCGTTAGCTTAACATATTTTGAGCTTTATAACTTATCGTTAGCTTAACATATTTTGAGCGTATCGGTTAAAAGATCGGAAAACTTCGCTTGAGTATTTGAATTGAAATTGAACGAAGAAAGCTTTTTATAAGCATAAGATGTTGGTTGGATATTTGTGAAATGCTGATAAAAAAAGTCTGGGAAAAGAACACTGGCATATTTGTTGGGACTGTCTAAACCAGTAGCTCTCAACCTTCTTGATGCCGCGACCCTTTAATACAACAATAAAATTATTTTCGTTGCCACTTCATAAATATCGGTTTTCCGATGGTCTCAGGCGACCCGCTGCGTATGGGTCGTTCGATCCTCCAAGGGGTCGCAAACCACAAAGTTGAGAAACGCTGTTCTATATGCATGGTAAAGTCTTTGCAATATACTGAGATGAGCCGGGTACTTCTGGCAGATTTATGAGCGTATTGTTTGGAGGTCCAGTTTTTGCCGTACTTCATTAAACATTTCACTCAAGACAAAGTTAATAAGACATTTCGTTACGTACAATCGTAAGTGACTGTATTCCTCGTTTTAATTGGTACGATTTCTAAAGTTTTTGTATGCGTGTCATAAGACTGATTAACATGTAACACAAAGTGTAGGAGAGCAGTTCTGATCAGAGTTGAACAACCCCGTCCACTTAATGTGTCTGTCACCGAGGCCGAGGCTACATTCACTTGCTTAAATAACGACATCACGTCCTGTTGCAGTGGACAATAATGGATCATCCTGCATACTACTGCTACCGTTCAGTGAATTCATCCTGCACATTACCAAAATCAACATTGTCAAAACAGAAATAAAAGTCATTTAGGCAATTCTTCACATTCTCAACACACTCGCATTCACACTTAGGTATTCGTGTTATTAGTGTTATAACAGTCCAACAGGCCTTTGAGTTGTTTATAAGAAATACGTTTTAAATTTTGTGTTTGTATCCAGATCATGGATAATATCAAGAAGTATGTCAGTAGCCTGCTCCATGTTAGCATTAGGTGGAATGTAAATGAGGATAATGCAGATCTGGGTTAATTTCTTCGGTAGATAATGTGATCTGAAGGTGATATAAAGTAATACAATGTCAGGTGTACATACCATTTTGCACATGTTCCACTGTACTGTTGTTTATTTTAGAGTCATTTTGATTCGCCGCTGTCGGTTGTCCTGTTGGCGCGAAAAAAGGTTACGTTCAATAATTCCAATGATGAATGGCCCTTGGCATGAGGTACTCAGCACCGATTCCATTTGGGGGTGTCTAGAATCCGCCCACATTGTGAGATTCACCGAGATTGAGCGCCGACGATGGAAAAATTGATGTACGTTTGTCGGTGTTTTACACGGTGTTCTTGATCAAGCGAGCAGCGTAATTAGGTCATTAGATGCGCCGAGTCGTCCATTTACCGCGAGACACGAATACCAACACGAATAATGACACCATCGGCGAGCGCTCATCCTTGGGATACTTCCAGCTCCTCTCGCGGCACATCAAAAGGCCGAGCTTTTCTTTTGTCTCATCCAATTACACACTTGACTTGCTACTCGTTTGTGGAGGATGCGGTAAATGTGGCGAGGACCTGCCAAGTTCTGGCATACGGGGTGGGGAGAGAGGGGGGGGGGGCTTTAGGTGTGGGTGGAAGGGAGGAAGAAAAGGAGAAAGACACGGGGGTGGAGGGGGGTTCTCCCTAAAATTATCATGGCGCTCACATATGACATATGGGACACTCATCTTGAAACCATGTGTCGATTTCTAGAACATTTTCTCGTAGCATTTATACTTACTTGTAAAATTCACCTTCGACACTCTTCCACCCCACCCCATCCCCCAACCCCTTTTTTTTTCTTCCGCGCGTCACTTTTTTTTTTCTTCTTCAAAGAATGTTGTCACACTTACGCCACTAAATTCCATATTACTGCATCAAACAGTGCGCAATCAAACAGTGCGCATTCAAACCGTGCGCAATCAAACAGTGCGCAATCAAACAGTGCGCAATCAAACAGTGCGCAACTTTGTGTTCAAGATGAAATTTGTCAATCTAAATCTGATTCTTATAAAAAAAAACACTGTTTGCAATTCTTGTTATTTGTAAGGAAATCGTATCAGTTACCACAGATATAAATTATACATACATTTAATTATTATTATTATTATTATATGTTGTCTTAAATAGCGTGGTACCCCCGCCTAGGGCTAGGCTCGCCGCGCTGTACATAAAAATATTAGCAAACGAGACATAATCGTGACAATAAAATAAAATACATTTATGTAATAAAGAACAGAGGTATGGAGACAAAACAAAAACAAATGCATATTCACCCCACCCACCCCAGAACTTTTACATGTGAAGCCATTGACGTCGGCCAGCAGCATCGTTTATCGGTCAGATTTGGGGAATCTTTAATATAGTTATTAAATAAATATTGTAAATATTGCATCTGAATATGAGAGTTTAGATAATGTATTTGTATACGAGGTGACTGACATTCTTTTAACAATCACTGATCATCTATTATTAAATTAATTTTTTAAAGATTCGGAAATCCCCAATTATTATTTTTTTTTTTCTTTTAATTTTTTTTTTTTTCCATTTTTAAAAAATAAAAATCACCTGGTAAAAATGTATAACTGAATTATTTTTTTTTTTAATTGGCTCAAATGACTCTAAACAATATACAATTCAGATTTTCCCCGTGAACTCAAGGAACCGATTTTATCTTTCGAACGTTATACTTAACTTTAAAATTAACGTTTACTTATGTGTAATGTAAAATTATTATTAAAGCTGAATATATATATTGTTATGTTGACACAGATTGTTCGTGTCTATTTAATCTAAAAATAATGACCGTTTTCTTCAGATATTTGGAAGTAATGGTTTCGACTATTGTTTTATAAAGAAAATGGTTCACATTGCGTGATAAAAGGTGGTCGGAATTATAATTTTAATATACTTCCGGGGTGTGCAAAAATTGGGCGGTGGCATACACAGGGGTTGGCCACACCACGGGGGTGCTTCTCTTAATGGTTCTTATAAGCTTAATGAAGTAGTTGTGTGTGGGGGCGGAAGGGGGGGATGCTTCGATTTTCATATTTTGCCCCGGGGGCATCACAAGACAAGCCGCAGCATGACGGGTGGTCGTGTTTTATAGCAACGCCCCAAAGCCCAAGCATGCTACACACGAGAAATCGGCGCCTAGACGGTGTGAACAGCAATGAAAGGATTTGTTTAGCCTTCTTCAGAAAACACATTTCTGGGAGAGGAAAGCCGGTGAGCACACGTGTATGTGGACAGCTGCATGTGGACAGCTGCATGTGGACAGCTGCATGTGGACAGCTGCATGTGGACAGCTGCATGTGGACAGCTGCATGTGGACAGCTGCGTGTGGACAGTTGCATGTGGACAGCTGCGTGTGGGCAGTTGCACCTGTCAATCCGACGATGTTACAGTTGTGAAAAAGAAGTTTTAAGGCATTTTTTGGGGTTTAAAAAAACAAACTAAAACCAAATAAATATGTGTTATGGCCATGTGGAAATTAAAGTTGAAGCGCGTTTGACCCATGGTGGGAAAACTTTTACATAAGTACAACCATATTGAACAACTCGGTGAAGTCGGGAAAAAAGAGGGGGGGGGGAATAGCGGATGCGATTGGCTTTGAAACGAAGGAGATCAATTAGTTTCTCATGTTTCTCAAGACACACTCCAGGAGTGTCGCTAATGGGTGGACACATATTTATGTGGATAACAATGTTTTTTTTAAATAATGTATTGTTAACATGTTCGTGAACGTGCATTACAAAGTGCAAAAGATTGAGAGAGTGGGGTTTGGGGGGGGACATTTTAATGTTGATAACAATATCCCAAAATCCAATCACTTTACATACGTGAGCCATCAATTTTAAAAAAAAAAATATTTATCGAAAATACAGTTCAGGGGCGTAAACAACGATGGGTAACGAGTTTATTTACCAATAAGAAAATATTAAATTTCTTTTTCCCCCCTTTTGCGGATACAGTCATTGAAATAAGACGAGTCAATTTTTATGAGATTAATATATATATATTTTTAAACAAGGCTGTTAAAAGCGTGAACATTATTTAATTTTGTTTTCTCTAGATGTACACACTGTGCCAGTAACGGTTTTGAAACAATATAGTTCAGGAGCATGGCAAAAGTTTTAATGAAGATGACAGTGTTTCAAACGCCGTTAATGGTAAACATATTTTAAATGATGCATAGATTTTGTTAATATTTTAGTAGATGTTTTCACAATTTTTATAAAAGTTTTCTTTATAGTACAGTGGTTCTCAACCTTCCTATTGCTGCGACCCTTTAATACAGTTCCTCATGTTGGGGCGACCCCCCAAACACAAAATTATTTTCGTTGCTACTTCATAACTGTAGAGTATATGCGTTTTCCGATGGTCTTAAGCGACCCCTGTGAAAGGGTTGTTCGACCCCCCAAAGGGGTCGCGACCCACAGGTTGAGAACCGCTGTTATAGTAGATCTTAATCGATGAGATCGGGTCTGGCGGACCATGATTATTTTTAACATTGAAACTTCTCAAAACCAATTGTTAGAAATGAAAACATCGATACATAATAAAGATACAACTTAAACAAATAAGTAAATCTTGACTTACAATTTCCAAAATATAGATTTAAAGTATGTGGAAAATTGCCGTAATTTTCTTTTGAGGATACAATACGGCTAAATCCGATTCAGTTACACACGCAAAAATGGGATATGCATATGTGAAAACTTCGCAGCAACAAGTAGAAAAAGTAGCGCTATGTTTTTCCCAAGTATTACCCCGGTAATGTAGGATCACATCTTCTACTTATACAGAACTGTCTCACCGCTGCTGTTAGAGACCTCGTTAACGTTTGCTTTGAGTAATGATGATAAACACAATATGGGGAAACCTTTCATGTGTTCACTAATAATGAGATACATTAGTCGAATTCTTAAACAAAGATTCTAAAACTTTCGTATGTCTGGCGCCTAATTTGCATTAACAAAATTTTCTTTTAAATCAGCCACTAGAAAACATGCAACTAATGACGTCACCATCGAATCAAAGAACTCGGAATTACGATTTTGTTGTCTGCGTGTCTATGTTGAACGTGTCTATGTTGCACGTGTCTATGTTGCACGTGTCAATGTTGCATGTGTCTATGTTGCATGTGTCAATGTTGCACTTGTCTATGTTGCATGTGTCAATGTTGCACGTGTCAATGTTGCACGTGTCTATGTTGCACGTGTCTATGTTTCACGTGTCAATGTTGTATGTGTCTATGTTGCATGTGTCTATGTTACACTTGCTGCGAATGAACATTGAAAAAGGTACTTCTATTCAATCGGCCCAGTCCATAATTTCCCATTTCATTGAGGGTGCTCCTTTGCTTCTACCTTTAATTCTTGCCTTCTACCATCTCGTGATAACAATTTCAGATTCAGCATATTCTACCATCTCGTGATAACAATTTCAGATTCAGCATATTCTACCATCTCGTGATAACAATTTCAGATTCAGCATATTCTACCATCTCGTGATAACAATTTCAGATTCAGCATATTCTACCATCTCGTGATAACAGTTTCAGATTTCAGCATATTCTACCATCACTCGCTAACCATCACTAGCACCCCCATAGATCCAGCATATTCTACCATCTCGTATTCACCGGCAAAGAATCCACCAACATAGTCCATCATTTCACGTTCAACATCTCTTACAAAACATATCCACCACAGATCCACCTTCGCTCACCAACTCATGTTTACAATAACACATCTCCCACTCCCCCCTCTACCATAATGTATTTACGTTGACAGACCCAGCCTCTCCCCCGCATCGGTTTGTAACTCCCCTGCCCCCCCTCGCCCCACCTCGCGTTGGGAGCGAGGTCCCCAGCTGTCCTATAAGAACGACAGTGTGCAATTTTACACAAAACTAATTGCCCGGCGGCCCGGTGCTAATTATACGGCGTGTCTAGTATTTGCCAGAGGCATCGATTAGGTATTGAAGGTACGTGGGTGCGGTTATTCCCAGGGGGGCTCGTATTGATTTGTTGACGACCCTCCACCCCGTGGGGTTGGGGGTCAGTTGTAAGTAAACTAATGAAATGTACATATTGATTTGAAAAAAAAAGGGGGGGGGGGAAGGGTGGTCAGATTTAAAGACACCATTTTCTCAACAAGGATCACAGTTTGGGAAATGTGAGGGGCATGAAAGGGGTGGGGGTTGTCTGAAGTAGAGGTCCCAGAGTTTGAAATACGAGAACCGTGGAATGTTACTCACCGTTCACATGTTTTCTTATCCTCGACACAATGAAACGTTTGGTGGAAACGTGTAGCTGAGATTTGAATTTGTTTACGAAAAGAAAGTTGAGTTACAGCAGTTAGGTGTTTGGTCAGTGTTTGGTCAGTGTTCGGTTGTATTTTGGGTTGTGCTCGCAGTAGTACACGATAGACGGGGGCAGTGGTCGTGTACTGGCAGTACAAGATAGACGCGGGGCCATGGTCGTTCATCTTCTTGACATTCCGATAAAACGACGATAAAGCTAGACTACTATCGAGACATATGACCATGAGGCCTGAGCCCGAAGTTATATCGTGTATATACTCTATATAGGTTTATCAATAAGTGTTGAACGTCCCCTGACTATGATCCTACAAGTTTCAAGCAAGTCTGAATCACCAACTTTGATGTTATATCCCATTTTTTCCCCTTTAGCTTAAGAAAAGATGTTTTTGTTTTTTGACAATGCTACTTTTTGTTTTTACGGATTTGGTTACGATATCCTGAAGTTCTTACGGATTTTGTTACGGATATCCTGAAGTTCTTACGGATTTTGTTACGAATATCCTGAAGTTCTTACGGATTTTGTTACGAATATCCTGAAGTTCTTACGGATTTTGTTACGGACTAGATGAGCATTTTGACGACTGTCTGTAAATTTACGGGCGTTTAGCGACACTGCCATGAGCTGATCTCAGATTACTAAGTAACGCGTTGTGACTCTAGTGACAGATATCAACAGAAATAGTATGTGTATCAAAGAGAGACGATGAGTTCAATTATCAGGAATAGCTCGTCGTAACTAGTTCCTATTAAGCGGTGCATCATGGGAACCTGTTTAGCCAATCTTTGAAGAGAGATAAAAAAAACAAAAAACGAATGAGTAAAAAGTAAGGGAGAAGAATCTTCATTCTGACACGGGATTTTGACGTGGAATGGGAGATAATTTCCTGTTATTATCCAACCGCGACTCAAGCATTCTCGGGGAGTAGTGGTGGGGGGAGGGGAGGGAGGTACCGGATGGGGGAGTAACTAAAGATATCAATCTGTGAGCACACGTACATTCACTCTCCGCGCATAGTTTCTGGGAGTTCTCTTCCTTGACGGGTTGCTACTGAAAACAAGAAACCGGTGACCCAGTCACGGAAGATTCCTGCTGTTGATCGACGCGAGTGCTGTTCTTGTTGTTTTACGATTCACAACAAACGAGCTTTGACCGTGTCGTCCAAGAGTTTCAAATTTTTTTTTTCCGAACGGTTTAATATGTGGACAATCGCTTAATGTGGATTGTGGTGTGAAGTTTAAAGCAGCAGTGATTGGTATAAGTATAGTTATAAAGAGTTTGTGTCGCGTGACATCATGTGGGCAGCTCGGAGATATTTGTTAGTGGTGAGTACAAAATGGGTTTATTTGAAACTATTTAATTATTTATTTATTTTTTTAAAATATCCATAGCCATGGATCCATATCCATGCAGATTGCGGGGAAGGGGAGTCTTTTGAAAGATAGGTATTTAAGTATGTTGACCTTGGTGTGAGATTCAATTAAGGTCGTGATGAAATAACGAGTGAGAAATTTGACCACTGACAGGTGCTTCATGGTCTTGCTGGCCTTGACCTTTGCAGTCAATGGACTGAAGACGGATGCAAAAAGTTGTAGGCCAGTGATGCACTGACGATTGTGACAGGGCTCACTTGAGATGGTTTGGGGGGGGGGGGGTGCGCCAGTGGTTGGTTGCGCTTGGGGCACCTCTTGAGGCGGGGTGATTGCTTAGACTCTTAGAGAATGTATCAAGATGTTGTCGGTTGAGAGGGCGTCTGTTGATGTGGGGTGTGAGATGAGAGGGCGTTGATTAACATGGGGCGTACAGTGAGTGTGCGTGACTCAGGCTCGGGTTGCGTTCATCAACTGGTACGTGACGGCACGGCTAACCACCAGAGGGTCTCACGTTGCTTACCATCGCGTTGGCCCTGGAACCCTGGGGCTGCATGGTGCCTCGGATAACCCAGTGACTAAAATTTGATGTGGGGGGGGGGGGGCAATAAGAGTCAATCACCTTTGAATGCAGGGGACTCATGCCATGAAAGTGGCTAAGGTGTTGGTGGGCCCTAAAGGTCGCGCGACGGTTCATTTGCTTTTTTGCAGCTATTACTCTGAGATCTCCACCTGGATTATTTATAATGGATAGTCGCATGTTTGTGCGATATGATATCTCAGCGAGTGCAATGTTTTTTGTGTAAAAAAAAAAAGAGGGGGAGGATGGGAGCTGCGAACATCAATTTTCTAGATGTCGTGCTTGGGGTGCGAATATTAATAAATAATTCCCCCCTCCCCCCCCCCCCGGGTGCAGCAGTGGGCAGAGAAAAGGTTTGGGAAGCCTTGTCAGGGAAACGTTGACAAACGAGTTGACTTAAAAATACATCGCTAAGTTGTTTTTATTCTTTCCTTCCATTCCAGATCATGGCTTCCGACAATGACAAGGACAAGGGGGTCTGCCCAAAGTCCACTGAGGACTCGTGCCCTTCAGGTAAGTTGCACTGAGTCGCACTGTTTTGGGTGATTGTCCATAACGTTCTGTTATTGTAGAAAGCAAAACACCCCCTCTGGATGTAACTGGATATCCCAAAGAAACATCATGAGTGGATGATACAGCTGGGCACCAATAGCATCGCTCGATCTGCCGGGAATTTCATTGTGTCAATGTGATACCGCCTGCGGGACTCCTTCCCCGGGTTTCAGTTCAGCGTTTTCTCATCTCTATGATGAGTTGCCTTCCAAGGTAACGAGTCCAATCCTCCAGCGGTGCTGGTGATGCCTAGGCTTTTGCCCAGGATTGAACTCCATTTCATAAGCTTGGAATCGACTCAATTTAGAACGTTGTGTGTCATTATTGACCATCTGAATGTTCTGTCATTTGTGTGTCGTTATTGACCTTCTGAATGTTCTGTCATTGTGTGTCGTTATTGACCTTCTGAATGTTCTGTCATTGCGTGTCGTTATTGACCTTCTGAATGTTCTGTCATTTGTGTGTTTGTTAGTGACCTTCTGAATGTTCTGTCATTTATGTGTTTGTTAGTGACCTTCTGAATGTTCTGTCATTTGTGTGTTTGTTAGTGACCTTCTGAATGTTCTGTCATTGCGTGTCGTTATTGACCTTCTGAATGTTCTGTCATTGTGTGTCGTTATTGACCTTCTGAATGTTCTGTCATTTGTGTGTCGTTATTGACCTTCTGAATGTTCTGTCATTGTGTGTCGTTATTGACCTTCTGAATGTTCTGTCATTGCGTGTCGTTATTGACCTTCTGAATGTTCTGTCATTTGTGTGTTTGTTAGTGACCTTCTGAATGTTCTGTCATTTGTGTGTTTGTTAGTGACCTTCTGAATGTTCTGTCATTGCGTGTCGTTATTGACCTTCTGAATGTTCTGTCATTGTGTGTCGTTATTGACCTTCTGAATGTTCTGTCATTGTGTGTCGTTATTGACCTGAATGTTCTGTCATTGTGTGTTTGTTATTGACCTTCTGAATGTTCTGTCATTGTGTGTCGTTATTGACCTTCTGAATGTTCTGTCATTGTGTGTCGTTATTGACCTTCTGAATGTTCTGTCATTGTGTGTCGTTATTGACCTTCTGAATGTTCTGTCATTTGTGTGTCGTTATTGACCTTCTGAATGTTCTGTCATTTGTGTGTCGTTATTGACCTTCTGAATGTTCTGTCATTTGTGTGTCGTTATTGACCTTCTGAATGTTCTGTCATTGAGTGTGTTAAAGGCATTCGTGACAAGTGGGCAAGATATCAAAAGAAACCTATGACATTAAACGGGCGCCATTCCTTTACATTTCATCTTTAAAATTCTATCAACAGAGTGAATAACATTTAAATCCAAGGCAATATAACGATGTCAAGACTGCAAGCAAAGTTCTTTATCAAGCCAAATTCTCTGAAACGTTGAAAAGAGTTGTTTTTTCGTTATTCACTTTCATGTTCAAAGCTGTAAAGGCAACTAAGTGAAAGTGCATGTATTGATTACCCCCACCTGTTTTAAACCGAGATTTTCGCACGAAAACCAGATTCTATTGGATTTGTCCACTATAGTTGTTCTTGCATCCCCACCTCGTCGTCATCGTCCCACCTCGTCGTGCTCGTCCCACCTCGTCGTGCTCGTCCCACCTCGTCGTCATCGTCCCACCTCGTCATCGTCCCACCTCATCGTGCTCGTCCCACCTCGTCGTCATCGTCCCACCTCGTCGTCATCGTCCCACCTCGTCGTGCTCGTCCCACTTCGTCGTCATCGTCCCACCTCGTCGTCATCGTCCCAACTCATCGTGCTCGTCCCACCTCATCGTGCTCGTCCCACCTCGTCGTCATCTTCCCACCTCGTCGTGCTCGTCCCACTTCGTCGTCCATGTACCACATTCCCTCGTTTCACCTTCTTGGCCCCACCTTCCCCGTCCCACCTTCCCATCTCCCCTCGCCCCATGTCCCCCGACCCATTTCTACCTCCAAGTAAAATCGATACGAGACTGTATAATCTAAGTCTTGGCCTGGCCTGATTGCGTCCTTTGTACCTTAATCTGATTACCGGTCGCCCGAGAGGGGGCAGGGGCGTCGACTTGAAGAAAATCTTGTCCGGAAAGGCCAAAGGGCTTGTGTGAATGAAAACTTGAGATCGTTAACGAAGAATTGGCTGGAAGATGGTAGGATGGTCGATATGTGTATGTTATTAGACCAGATAGAAGATGGACGAATGTCAATATGTGTATTTTGTTAGACCAGATAGAAGATGGTAGGATGGTCGATATGTGTATGTTGTTAAACCAGATAGAAGAGGGTAGGAAGGTCGATATGTGTATGTTGTTAGACCAGATGGAAGATGGTAGGATGGTCGATATGTGTATGTTGATAGACCAGACGGAAGATGGGAGGATGGTCGATATGTGTATGCTGATAGGCCAGATGGAAGATGGCCGATATGTGTATGTTGATAGACCAGATATAAGATGTGTGTTCGTTGATAGGCAGTGTGGCAGATATGTGTGTATGTTTGTAGACAGGATGTATGAGGTGTGTATGTTGATAGTATGGAAGATGTGTGTATGTTGATAGACAGGATGGTCGATAAACATTTGTTGATAGAACATATGAGCATATTGATAAACAAGATGATTGAAACATGTATGTTGATATGGTGATGAACACAGGTCCCGTGGGCACAAACTAGACCCATTGCTTTGTACACAATCTAGACCCATTGCTTTGTTTACAAACTAGACTTATTGCTTTGTTTACAAACTAGACCCATTGCTTTGTACACAATCTAGACCAATTGCGTTGTACAAAAACCAGCTACACCCATTGCTTTGGACACAAACTAGAACCATTGCTTTTTACAATATCTAGACCCATTGCTTTGTACACATCTGCACCATATGACTAGACCTATTCTCTTGCAACAATCTGATCCCAAACTAGATCCATTAACCTGCAAGCAAACGGACCAATGGCTCTTGAAACAAAAACAACTAGACACATTGCTCTGTAAATAATCAAGACCCATTGCTCTGTACATAAACTGGACCCATTCCAATGTACAAAACTCCCCCCTCCCCACCCCCAGTAACTGGACACATCTCTAGACACAATCGATAATGTCCTTTAGAAATTCAAACCATGTATTTTATATCATTACAAGTACGCTACACTTTATGCCCACTTACGCTACAATGGTCTACTTACACTACAAGTGTCTACTTGTACATAGTTTTTGTTTCTGCCCTCTCGGATACTACTTCTCACCTAAGTGCTATTTAAAAAAATTCTTCTTTTTTTTCTGTGTCTTCGCGGACGAAGGCTTCCTGCCGACATGTTCGTTGTTTTGTGCGTTGCTTTTTTTCAGGCTTAACCATACTTTGTTTTACTCATCTTTGTTTTACTCATCTCCTACATAGTTTTAAGCGAGAATACGTGAACCATAAATATTACAGTTAACATTTTATTTCTCTAAATTTCAACACTTGTCAGTCCGATCTCCTCCATTTCTCTCCTATATCCTTGTCTTTCTCTCCTCTCCTTCGCCCCCCTTCTTCTCCCCCCCCCCTCCTCTCCTCATACCATGTCAGATCCACTTACCAAAGATTGTTCACTTGCCAATGCTGTTGTTTTTTAACCACAGGTAAGCAGACCAAAAAAAAAAAAAATTCTTTATCAACAACTTAGTTTCAATCTCTTCGGGCAAGTTATTTTCCCTGTTCATAGCACTGTTGTTTGCGAGGGGAAGCTACTATGTTATTATGTCGGCAAAACAAGAGTTACGCTCAATGCTTTGTGAACTTTAAAAAAATATTTAAAAAATTGACATTTAGAAACTGCCAGCTACAGCGAGGTATCGATTTCGTCTCTCTATTCGGTATCGTTATGTCAGTATCGATTTATTGTTCAGCTTCTTGTTTGGTTTCTGCACTCCCCAAATTAATTTTTTTTATTAAAACACCACCAACAAACAACAAAACAGCATGTATTAATGAAAAACGGCAACGGTGGAAAACAGGTGCGACCCTCGTTCTGTCGTTACTTACAACAACCTGACCAACACGACAAGTTGGCTTAACCACCAGCATCGGTCTTGTGCAGAACTAACAGTGTAGAAAGTGGACGGTAATACTTTAAGAGCGTGATTGACTTGATGGAAACAAATGACCCGACCTTCTTATCATATTCCGGGATAAACTCTCTCTCTCTCTCTCTCGACAGCAGCAGACCTGCCAACCCTTCCGATTTTGTTGGAATTATACGGATTTTTTTACCCTTCATTCCGACCCTCCGACAAACCTCTTAAAATTCCGATTTTCCTAACATTATAATTTTCACCCGTCATAAAAATCCGAAAGCGACAAAAAAATAAATACAAAAAATACAAAATCGGATACGACGTGAAGTGGTGCATTCCTTTATTTTTACGTAGTGACTACATGTCCGGCGACCGGACGAATACGTTCTCGAGATATTCGCCCGGCTATTACTATTATTACTATTATATATATTTGATAAAGTCACATGACCGCCATAGTAAAGTTGCGCGAGATATTTGTCCGTCAGCCTTGTCACGTGACCGCTAATAGTCGATCAGTCCGGTCGCCGGACGTGTAGACAGTGACACTGCCTTGTTTTTACCGAAGCGAGCCGCGATCTCCAAATCATTCTTCAATTATCATTTGATCCGATCGCGATTCATCCTTTACCAGGCTAAAAATAATGCAGTTTTGTTTGTTTGTTAAAGTTTTTCTTAATTAAATTTAAAGGGGTAAATCTATTGAAAGTGGTGGGTACAATGATATTAATAAACATATTTTAACAAACAAACAAAAAACAACATAAAGTTATACAACTGCAGCTAAAAGTAAAAGTGAATCTACGACATCCTTGTCTAATTTCTTTGCTAAGTGTTATTGACCACCTATCTTTTTGAAGGAAATATTTCTCCAGCCAACTCCGATCGTTTTAATGCCAGACTCAAAGAAATGTTTCCACACTCGCAGATTGCTAGAAGAGTGTGAAGAAAATTTACAATGAAACAAGGGCGAGCATGAAAGTTTATCTTATAACTTGCTTGTATCTAAAATCAGTCGCAATGGTAATTTCCAGTTGTCCAAAGAGCTGTTGGACAAATGCAAAAAGGCCATTAGGGATAGGTAGGAAAACTGAACTCTTAATCTTAGCAGCCTGTGTAATGATGTAAATAAAATGGATCTTCTGTCCTGCACTGTATACATCTGTATATTTTCTCATGTTCTTTGGACTCTTCAAAGGCAATGGAGGTAACTTTATATTTCTTTATTTATTTAAAAGGCTAGTGCATTAGTTTACAGATCTTAAACCAACGCCCCCCCCCCCGGTCGGCGCATCCTGGGGGGCAGTGGCCCCGCATGCGCCACCCCTACAGATTTTTTTCTTGGCAGGTTTGCAGGTCCGCAGCAGTTACTGCTCTGTCCGGGAGGAAAAAATGATTGATAAATGTGATTGTGCAAAATGGTTGGCGATTGAGTTTGTGTCGGATGATGAGTTCTAATAGGTGATGGGATTTTTGTCAAGTGGACGGTTATTGATTGTGATTGGTGTTTGAGATTGTCTCAAATGGCTGACTATTGGGGGGGGGGGGCGGCTGCGATTGGTGGTTGGGAACGTTCAAAGTGGTTGGTGATTGGTTGTGATTGAATTGGTCATGAGGTTTGGGGGAGGGGTAAAGCATTTAATGGGGTGCCTCTTCTTAGGAACTATGCCGTTGTTGTAAATAAGTAGGACCTGTAGACATTAGGAAGTTCAGTGTGTCTCATGGAACGATGTATGGTACCACCATCGCCTTTGATGATAGGGGCTTGTATTATGTATACCAATGTGTCACTTCTGAACAGCGTTCCCACTGGTACCACCATCGCCTGTGATGATGGGGCTGGTAGAAGCAAATAGCTACTTGTAGCTGCAACTAGCTGCTTGCAGATGCCAACAACTGCTTATAGCTGCACTACCGGGTCACTAGCTGCTTGCAGATGCCAACAACTGCTTATAGCTGCACTACCGGGTCACTAGCTGCTTGCAGATGCCAACAACTGCTTATAGCTGCACTACCGGGTCACTAGCTGCTTGCAAATGCCAACTACTGGTTATAGCTGCACTACCGGTCACTAGCTGCTTGTAGCTGCCAGTTCCTGCTTGTAGCTGCCTGTAGCTGTTGATGTGAAACGTGTGAGATACAAATAGACAAACAAAAGTATCCGGTGACATCTTTTGTTCACGTCTGCCGGTTGAATGTTGTGACCTTACTGATCCTCCTTGTCACGTGACTTAATCCATGTTTTGCACCCAACACAGGAATGACGTCAGCTTGCCGGCTTTGACACTAGTGGTTACTCAACTTTTTCACGATTCTCGGCCACCTTGCTGCAGTACCCAGTTGTTCCCAGGGCAGAATTGTTATACAAATATAACGAATAGGGATATGGCGAACAGAGACATCCATGGGGAATAGAGACTTAGCAAATAGAGACATTGCGAATAGAAGCATGGCGAATAGAGAACATAGCAAATAGATACGGGGCGAATAGAGAGATAGCAAATAGAGACATTGCAAATAGAGGCATTGCAAATTGAGGCATGGCGAATAGAGGCATGATAAAAAGAGAACATAGCAAATAGAGACATCATCATGACGATAGAGACATAGCAAATCGAGACATTGTGAATAGTGATGTGTCGGACTAGCATTTATATTACCGCACATTTTCTAAAATATTAGTATTAGAATCAAGCTTAACTCAACCAACCTCAGTTCCATCGCCACACTCACTCACTATTACATGACTATTTCTATCACAGAATCTCCTAATATGATTTATAATCTGGAAACCATTCTCCTTCATTTGCTGGATCCGCCCATGGCCCTATACGCCTTTCTTTCTCCACGTCGTCCGTAACGTGCACACCATCTTCTCTGGTGATCCTCACCGCGTGAGACCTGTCTTCCATTCATACAGTTAATGTCGCCCCACCCCCACGTAATACCCTCCCACTCATCACCCCGTGTGTCCACACCTATGAAATCTGCCGTCACATTGCCTGGACCCCTTCCACTTCCCGTTCCCCCTCATCCCCCACCTTTGTCCCCTCTCCACATGCTCATCTTTTCACTCCTCACAACCTGTCCCAATATTGACGCGACGTTTACCAGCACGTGTTCATGATCTGACTTCTGCTGTCTCTGGAAATGGCGCCAATTGTTGCTGTTACCGTTCGCCCCTCCCCCTCCTCCCCCCTACCCCGGAAATCTCCACCTGCATGATAGTTACATCCCTCTGCACATGCTTCTTTGGGCACGACAGTGTTAAGTGTTTTATTTCCGTCCAAGTAGCCAGTGTTTCTTTCAGAGAATTTGATCCGAAAGGACAATTCAGGTGTTGGGGTATGGGGGTTTGGTTGGTGAAAAGGGGAGGGGGCGTGGTCAGTGCATTTACAAACAACAAAAGTTGGCATAATGGCAACAAGAGCCAGCTCTGAATTCCTGCACCCATGCTCTACATCAAATGAATTCACCCAGTTTTGATGTTTGGGTCACTTTTATTTCCACGTTGTAATGTATACTGGGCCTTTGTCACAGAACGGTTGTTGCGGAGGAGGGCTCCGGTCCCGACTTATCACAAACTGTGTTGATTGAGTAGTGGTCAGTACAGGACCGCTCCTCTCTGTGATTTGTATTGTGGGTATCTAGGCGTTGGGACAGACAAAAGCACAACGTAGACAGATGTAAACTGATCAACTCCAACTCCAGGTGTCCAGATGGTGAAAATAATATGTTTATTACTATTTTAAAAGGTTCTTCTGTAATCTTCACTGATTGTCAGCTATCTATATGAATGTCCAACGCTATGACTGTTTCTAGACTGTTCACTGTTTCGTCTCAACTATTCCTATGTTCCACAAGTCAATTATCGTCTCCTGGTCTCTCTTGCAACTATTCCCTAACAACTGCTATCTTTGCTCTTTTCTCTCTACTTCCAACACAACGAACTACTACCAACTTCAACTCTCACTAAACTCAAATCTATGTCAGGAAGTGTTCTGTCTTATTTGCCCATTCTCTACCTCCATAGGTGGCCCATCCCTGCCCCCTAATTTCCGGTCAATTAGAATTTCCCATCGTTAACCCCAAAATTATCATGCGAAGTCATGGAAAGAAACATCCCCAAATCTAAAAGATGCACGACTCTATTAACCTTACCCTCGACCCTTTAACGATACTCTCCCCAAACTAACAGCAGTTTCCGCCCATCCTATAAATTACCTGAACAATGGAGCCTTGTCCGGTACCCCTCCCAGTCATTTGTGACAGCCTTACCCCAGAAAGAAATCCACTGTTGCATTATAAAGAATCTTGAGAAATTCTTGAAAAGATGGAGATATCACTTCATTTCTTGATACCAGGTGGTAGGGTGTCCCATGAGAATCAACCAGCCACCCATAGCCCATAGATCATTTCTTCATAACATAATTTCGATAGAACTATTACTGATAAACTCCATTCAAATTTAAATAAATAAAAATAATACTTAAAAAATAAATTTACTATTAATACAATGATACTATTACCTGTTTCAATCTGCTACTGTAAAAGACCCTTATTAGAATTCATTCCGTGACCTGCTCCGAAAGGTCAAACGCCGACTTGTGTTATGGTAACCCGGCAGGTAGGAGTCATCAGCCATGTTATCCGGCTCCAGGTAAACAGACGGGGGCACGATCGTCACGTGATGTCATAGGCTCGCCTTTTGTTATGGGGAAAAACAAAATCATGTTAGGCAAGTCCTCATCTTCCTTCCATTCATCTGTTCACCACCTGCTGGGGTTGAGCCGGGTGCACCGTGCAATGCGCACTTAGTGCGCCGCTGGTTACCGGGCTGTTAGTTTAGAGATTATCGTTGATTGGCCTGACGTCGGATTATCGTGACACCGGTGGCTGTAATAATATTATAACCTGCTGCTCATTGGCTCCCCCACTGCCGAAACATCGGCCGCACCAACGGCCGCTCATTGGCTCCACCAACGGCCGCTCATTGGCTCCACCAACGGCCGCTCATTGGCTCCACCAACGGCCGCTCATTGGCTCCACCAACGGCCGCTCATTGACTCCACCAACGGCTGCTCCTATTGTACGCAATGCAGAGTTCCGGATTCGAAGAACTTGTGTTTAGTCAGCTGTCAACTGGTTAAATGTTTTCTTCTTCCTATTCTGAGTCTTAAATCCCGCCCGGGAAAAGACACGAAATACATCTTCAGAAATAAATTAATTTTTGTGTTAGGACATTTTGTTTACTTCCAATAGAAATCAACATTAAGTAATCAACATTAAGTAATTTTATCGTTACATGCTTTTCAGGTCAAATACTGCACGTTGGGATAGTATACTATTAGTTGGGTTGTATGCCTAAAGTTTAAATGTTGTACATAACCTTCTCTTTTACAAAAACTTCTCTGCGCATCATGAAACATAATATATATATTCCTTGGCTTTGACTTGTGTATGTAAAATGTTCAATTGGCTTATAATACATGTTCTAAAATCACTTATTTCAGGTCACATGCTGGTGCAGTGTGACGCTAACAACCGTTACCAATGTAAACAATGCAGCGAGAACACCTTTCAGCCTAACGAGAACTGGATTGGAGATAAATGCAGACTCAGGTAAGCTCCCCTTTGTTTCAGCTCCTTTTTACGCGATCTCCAAGCCTGGTTTGCATTGAGTGCTGGTTGGTTTAGCTGCAGTAGAAAATCCTTTGAATCGACTCATTTATTTAGTCTCATAGCTACTCACGTAAATCGAAGAAGTGTTTAGATTAGTTTAGAGTTTAGAACATTTGAAGTCGCGTCACACACCCCACCCCCCCCCCCCCCTTAAATGTACCCCTCGTTCCTAATCTCAGTGTTGAAACACAAAGATCCCATTTTGTTCCTTACATTGAAATGTCCGCCGTGAGTGGGTGTAAAGTCGCCGGTGTCAGAGCTTGAACAAGTTCTTGGCTTTGATTTAAGTGTCAGACCTGGAGCTCAAACTCCTCTGCGTGAAATGACATCTTAATTCGCTGTGCACTTGGGGATATTCTCTCTTGTCATCTGCTACCAGGGAAAATGAACTATCTGAAACGCGTTTGTGTGTGTGTGCGTGTGAGATAGAGAGAGAGAGAGAGACAGAAAGAGGGGGTTGGGGTGAACTTTAAATAAACGAACAACTGTAAGACGAACGCCAAGGCCCGTAACTACTGGCTCAGAGCAAGGCCTATAAATGCTGGCTCAGAGCAATGTCCCAATACATGCTTGCTCAGAGCAAGGTCCTATAAATGCTGGCTCAGAGCAAAGTCCCAATTCATGCTGGCTCAGAGCAAGGTCCTATAAATGCTGGCTCAGAGCAAAGTCGCAATACATGCTGGCTCAGAGCAAGGTCCTATAAATGCTGGCTCAGAGCAAAGTCCCAATACATGCTGGTACAGAGCAAAGTCCTATAAATGCTGGTACAGAGCAAGGTCCTATAAATGCTGGTACAGAGCAAGGTCCTATAAATGCTGGCTCAGAGCAAAGTCCCAATACATGCTGGTACAGAGCAAGGTCCTATAAATGCTGGTACAGAGCAAGGTCCTGTACATGCTGGTACAGTGCAAAGTCCCAATTCATGCTGGCTCAGAGCAAGGTCCTACAAATGTTTCCTCAGAGCAAGGTCCTGTACATGCTGGCTGAGCGCAAAGTCCCGTACATGCTGGTACAGAGCAACACTATTTTAGAGCATAGTGAATTTTTCAAAATTATAATTCTTGAAAAAAAATGACTAATAATACAATGTTCGGTTTTCAAGATACAAATTCTACAAACATTCCAAAACCCAGCGCACACCTCCAGCGTCATTGGAAACAGGCGCGCCCTTCACTTTATATACTGTATGCGCTTGACTAACCCGACCATGACTAACCCGACCATGACTAACACGACCATGGCTAACCCGACCATGACTCACCCAACCATGACTAACCCGACCATGACTAACCCGATCATGACTCACCCAACCATGACTAACCCGACCATGACTCACCCTGCCATGACTGACTCAATCATGACTAACCCGACCATGACTCAACTAACCATGACTCACCCAACCATGACTCACCCAACCATGACTAACGCAATCATGACTAACCCGACCATGACTCACCCAACCATAACCCACCCAACCATGACTAACCCGACCATGACTCACCCAACCATGGCTAACCCGACCATGACTCACCCAACCATGACTAACCCGACTATGACTCACCCAGCCATGACTGACCCAATCATGACTAACCCGACCATGACTAACCCAGCCATGACTAACCCAGCCATGGCCAACCCTAGCATTCCCACGCATGTCTCGGTCAACCATGAGTCACCCGCCCACTACCATTTCTCAGCCAACCCCAGCATTCCCATGCAAGTCTCAGTCAACCAGATAATTACAACCACACTTCAATCAACCCTAATCGATGGACGTTCAGACTGGTAACGGTTCTTGCTTTGGTAAACTGAAACAAGGGGAGAAAATGTTAGTGGAAGGGATGAGGGGACAGGTTTGGAAGGAAAAAGGGGGAGGGGGGTTCCCTGCTTTATTGAGCTAAAAGAAGGGGAGTGGGATGTTTTCGTGCAAACAAAAAAAAAGGGGGGGGGGTGATGGAGGGGATCAGTCTTAAGCCAGTTAAACTGAAAGGAGCAAAGGTTTGTGGGGTGGGGGGGGGGGGCTTTTAGACACGTAGTACCAGCCGGTGTGTATCAAGTCTTGGAAATTTGATTTCCGATTTCAAAGAAATTGAACGGCATATAGTATTTTGATGTCGGGAATAGAGGAACTTGATTTTTTGGTCAAATATATTTTGGTCGAGGCCAACCTGGCATTTAAACGTTTTACAATTCTATCATTTTTTTTCCACCATGTCCTGGCTACAAACAAGTTTTAAATAATGCACAAAATAGTAAATTTTGTTCATCCTTGAACATTTTACTTTGGTTCATATCTCTGACTATCCTTGTCACGAAAATTTGAGAATCTCAAGCTGACTTGGGTATTGAAAGAAATATCGTCACGTGACACGCGTCGTTTAGAAACAAGAATGGGCGGGGCGGAGACGCTCGAGTGAGTCGACCTCAGTTAAACACCTGCCCTCAGTTAAACACCCGCCCTCAGTTAAACACCCGTCCTCACTTAAACACCTGCCCTCAGTTAACACCCGACCTCAGTTAAACACCCGACCTCAGTTAAACACCTTTTGTTATGTTCAACCATTGTCCACTGTTGTTGTGTTCAGCCAATGCGCCCTTTTATTGTATTCAGCTATTGTGCCCTGTTGTTGTTTTCAGCCATTGCCCCCCACCCCCACTTGTAAGCGCCCGTGGACACTTTATTATTAAACTATCAATTCCGTCCAGCCACCGTGACTTGGGTTATAGACTGACTTCCTGGTAACACGAGGCTGGCACAACGTCCCCTACAACCAGATCCAATACAAGTCTATTGACTCTGCTCACAGCGTTTGAAAGGATTAGCCCTCGCTCTGGCCCCCCGCTTTTTCTTTTTTCTTCTCCATCGACCCTATGAAATGTTGTAGTATGTGAACAGAACCCGAGTTTTACGGCAAATAATCGACTATTTACACGGTCGACTGATTTGTTTCGTCATGAAAAGGTCTCTGGTCCCAGTTTTTGGGGTTGTTTCAATACGAATAGGAGGAAACTAAATCTGCCGTGATTTTCTCCGCCTCGTGACGTCACACAGGATGTTTTTTTGAGGTTTCAGAAATATTAAAAAAATTAACGAATTCACCGAATCAATTTTAATGTTCATCGCGCTTTTCCCTTAATTTGATGGGCAACTACATATTTGAAATTGGACACCGGCCAGCATAGAGCTGTACCGTCATCACCGGCCAGCATAGAGCTGTACCGTCATCACCGGCCAGCATAGAGTTGTACGTCATCACCGGCCAGCATAGAGTTGTACGTCATCACCGGCCAGCATAGAGTTGTACGTCATCACCGGCCAGCATAGAGCTGTACCGTCATCACCGGCCAGCATAGAGCTGTACCGTCATCACCGGCCAGCATAGAGTTTACCGTCATCACCGGCCAGCATAGAGTTGTACCGTCATCACCGGTCAGCATAGAGTTGTACCGACATCACCGGCCAGCATAGAGCTGTACCGTCATCACCGGCCAGCATAGTGCGAACCACGGATATATGGCAGCGGCACACATCAAACCATTACTGCTGGCATGTGGTGCCAAGTAGTCACTCACTTTTCCCGCCAATAAAAAGACTCAGGGGACAGCCAGGCTATCTAGATCCGCATCCGGAAATTTGTTTTACTGTATGGTATAGTTTGTTCAAAAAGAAATTTGACGAACGTTTTAATGTGTGAACTGAAAAAAGGATTCGATCAAATTTCCGTTCGATCAAATTTCCGTCAATCAATTTTCCGTCGACGAAATTTCTTTCAAACAAATTTCCGGTAGCCATCTATATCAGTGGGGTCCCCAAACTACAGCCTGCAGGGCTGATCTATATCAGGGGTCTTCAAACTATGGCCAGTGGGCCTGATCTATATCAGGGGTCTTCAAACTATGGCCAGTGGGCCTGATCTATATCAGGGGTCTTCAAACTATGGCCAGTGGGCCTGATCTATATCAGGGGTCTTCAAACTATGGCTAGTGGGCCTGATCTATATATTTCAGCTACGGCATTATTAAATATGGCCAATGATTAAAACTGTTCAGACTTAAAGTTACAACTCAATTATTTTTTTAAAATAATCCATTGAATGAAATGTTCATTTGTACATTGTGAACCTAAGGAATAAGCTCAGGGCTAAGAAAAAGTAATTGTCTGAGCGAGGGGGGGGGAAGGGTGATGACGGTTGGGTGGCTGTAGGAGGATCATTCCCGAGATTTGGGTGACCCCGGGGGGGGGGGGGTATATCTTCGGATGAGCTGTCTGGAAGAGGAAAAAAAAGGGGGGGGAGGGAGTTGAAGATACCGTTAACTGTACTTGAGACGTGGTCTGAAGTAGAAAAAAAAAATTGGTTTCTCTCCCTTCCCTTTGTTCATCTTTCAGTTTCTCCTCCCCCCGCCCTCCCCGAGTTACCTCCCACTTTCAATGAGATTTTCAGCCGAGATGTGCCTGCTTTAGCCGTAGTTATAAATCTATCGGGCGGCTAGAATCTGGTAGAGGCTGGTCGACGCTGGCAGAGGCTGGTCCATCTTATAACATGTGAGTGTGGACGATTGTTTGTAGCAGATAAAACACACGTCACCTACACACCTGTTGCATGTCGAGGCTGCCGCTTGGTTGGACTCTGATGACAGTTCCCAGCCTTTAATTAAACGTGTCGTCTCCCGGCCTTCCTTGCGCGCTGCCGATGAACGGATACAGTGGTGACGTCACTTGACCGAACCGTAGCGTGTAGTGTTACTGACACGAGGAGCTGTTGTTGGTCGCAGTGCAGACGTTTTTTGGCCATTACCGGGAGACACGAATCACCAAAATAGCGTGCCGTGGTCGGACTGAATGTACCCTCGTGGTCGCCCCGGTTCTACCCCGTATTCGCCCAGAATGTACCCCGTAGTTGCACTGGATATACCCCGTAGTCGCACCGGATATACCACGTAGTCGCACCGGATATACCCCATAGTTGCACCGGATTTACCCCGTAGTTGCACCGGATATACCCCCCGAAGCCGAATCGGACATACATCGTAGTCTTACTGGAGTCTGAGCACATGTTATCCCCCAATGAGATTGAAGATACATGTACATGGGAATCATGCTGCGTAGATATATGCATGTGATCATATAGCATCCTATGTTGCTAATTATTCGCCATGTCGGGTCAAATCATTATATGATTGATCATTGAGTACACGTTGAAACTTACAGCTATTATCCGATCTATACCTGAGAACACGTGGAACTGACCTAGTTTTGGAGTAGGCTAATAATAGATATGATAATTATTTTTAAACCCTCATTCTCTCATTCGCCGACCTCGCTACGGGGGAGGGAGTGGTTCGATCTTTACGATAGTTGTGATATGTGAGGATGTTAAAGAAGTATGACCTAGATAATCTACCCAGTAATTAAAAGGGCCGCCCCCCCCCCACCTTCCCTTCCCAACGCTTCTTTGACCCCTTCCACGAGTAATTTCTTGAGCTCATTTTGACATGGACTGAAGACAGTTTGGTCTGATTTGGTATCCGATCGTTACCAACTGCCATTTTGTTTAAATAGGGCTTGTCATTTCTCAGATCGGAAAACGTCATAGCGCACTACGTCACTACGTAATGTTACTATTTTTAGAACTGCGGACAAATAAATCTGAAAACACGGTATACAACGAAGATTTTGTTCTACAACTGGTACCCAACACTAAACAAAAATTGAAATTGGAATGATAATCAAAATGTTAGTTCACAAACTTTTTTGGCTTTCTTTTAGCTTTCTACTTCTTTTAGCTTTCTACTAGATTCCCATCTAAAAAGAAATCATTAAAATAAAAATGAATGCAAATGGGCGGGGCAGATTGTGTATTATTCTGAAAATAAAAAGATAAGAAACTGTCGGCAATTTAATAACTATAGGCTAAGATTTTTTTTTAACTATGTAATTTAGGAAACTGTGTTACACAATTAGCAAATTTGAAGAAAACACAAATAACACAATAATAATCGATGAAAAGTGCCTTATTTGTAAGAACACGTTAAATTCTTAATTTTTGTTTTTAAAATATCAATTTTTTTAAGTGTTCGTGCTATATGTTAAAAGATACCCAAGATTTCATACACCCTTTCACCCAGGAATCTACACAAATACTATTGATGGACTTTGGGTGCAGGTCAAGCGTAAATTGGCCTGTTTCCAAACTACAAACCCACCCACACCCCAACACAGAGAGAGAGAGAGAGAGAGTAAGAAAGAGAGAGAGACACACACACAACTTGAACGTGTTTCCGAAAGTTGTTAAGTGACTTTTATCACATTTGACCATTTACTAATGGTAAAACATTATTAAACTGACATTCGATTTAGGCCTACTACTACTACTACTAGTGTTATGAATTAGGCCTACTAACTACTAGTGTTATGCATTAGGCCTACTAACTACTAGTGTTATGAATTAAGCCTACTTACTACTAGTGTTATGAATTAGGCCTACTAACTACTAGTGTTATGAATTAGGCCTACTAACTACTAGTGTTATGAATTAGGCCTACTAACTACTAGTGTTATGAATTAGGCCTACTAACTACTAGTGTTATGAATTAGGCCTACTAACTACTAGTGTTATGAATTAGGCCTACTAACTACTAGTGTTATGAATTAGGCCTACTAACTACTAGTGTTATGAATTAGGCCTACTAACTACTAGTGTTATGAATTAGGCCTACTAACTACTAGTGTTATGAATTAGGCCTACTACTACTAGTGTTTTAAATTAGGCATACTTTCCAGTAACTAACTACTACTACTAGTGTTATGAATTTTGGACCTGCGTTCGGATGATCCCAATCCCTTAACACAGCTAATTAGTGTGTTTCTCTCGATCTCTCTCAAAAAGTATTATGTCATTTTATTATTGAGATTGTGGATTTTTTAAAGTGGTGTAAATATTTCATTAAATATAGTTGAAAACAATGTTTTGATTTAGGTTAAGAGTCGCTTCGCTAACATAGCAGTACTGAACAGTGTTGGCATTTTGTCCGCATAATTACCCGGATGATTACAGCAGTTCTATTTATAGATTTCCGCCATTAAATGACAAGCCCTATAGACTTTTAATGACTGTGGTTTGTGAAAATTGTGGGGGTTAGTGGGTCGAGATAAGAATCGTGTGCGCGTGGTCGGTCATATTGAGTCTAATGACGTGCTCCAAGGAGCTCACTGACATGACACACCGCCCACGCCCTATCACTGACATGACACACCGCCCTCGCACTTCAAGACATGACACATCACCAACGACCTATTACTGACATGACACCCGCCCACGCCTAATCGCTGACACACGGCCCACGTCTTATCACTTACACACCGCCCAGGCCCTATCACTGACAAGACACATATCCCACGCTCTATAACTGACATGACACACCGCCCACATCTCATCACTGGCATTTAAGTAGTCTGTCCAACTCTATTAGCCCTTTGAGTTCTCCTACAACACAGCGGTCTTAGTTCTGTTCTAGAGGACATTGTTTCATCCGGTTAGCGTTGTTAACGAGGCAAAGTGGAGTTTTTGATGAATCCTTTATGGTTGTAAAATAATGGGATGTATTTTCTTGACAGTCTGAGGGGGAAAAAAAAAACTAATTTTAGATTGTAAAATCCCCACGATAAAGCGACTCCTCTATTAGAGCGGTGCCTAATGATCGCGTCACCGCGAGGCTTCGGTGTTGTAGAGTGTAGAGGACAGTGTCTACGCACTTCGTATCCTGCTAATAAGACTCGGATTGCCTCTGAGACTCGGCTTACCTCTGAGACTCGGCTTAACTCTGAGACTCGGCTTACCTCTGAGACTCGGCTTACCTCTGAGACTCGGCTTAACTCTAAGATTCGGCTTACCTTTCAAGGCTAAACTTACCTCTGAGACTCGGCTTAACTCTAAGATTCGGCTTACCTTTCAAGGCTAAACTTACCTCTGAGACTCGGCTTAACTCTAAGATTCGGCTTACCTTTCAAGGCTAAACTTACCTCTGAGACTCGGCTTACAAAAAAAAAAAAAAACTTGACTTACCTTTAAGACTAGTCTTGCCTCTAAGACTCGGCTTACCTTTTATGACTCGGCTTACCTTTAATCTATGTCATTCCAACTCTTTTCTACGCTTGTTCATTAAAAGATAAAAAAAAAATTTGAAGGACTGCATTCAAGCTGTGTGAATGAAAGCGTAGAAAAAGGTATGTTGAAGCTTGAATCAAAAGACAAGGCAATAAGATGTGAACGTCTCGGCGTGGAGCCTTCTTATGCGAACAGGACAAAATGAAAACACGGCAAGAAACAGAGCACAGTAAAATACTTTAGAGATCTCATTTTTTGTTGCTCGAATTATGAATACAGGAAGTGAAAGAATATAAATGATGTTACTTTGAAAAATAATGCCCCGAATATTAGCGGACCAAAATTTTTAGGGATTCATAAAATGCAGCGAATAAGAAAAAATAAGATATCCAGGGAAATTGAGAAACATTTGTATGAAAGTATGTCCATGTGATTAATACCATACAGGGATATAGTGCCAAAAAGCTGATTAAATGTGTTTTCCATTTTATCTCTCTCTGGTGTGTTGGTACAGGAAATCAGTGCCGTGATGGATATATCTAATGCACCTCTATGTTCCTCTCTGTTGAAATGCGAAGAGACTGGGGAAAGTTTACCTTGTTCAATATCCCGAAGATGTTCAGTGAACCAATCTGCCAATCTTTTCCCGGTTTCGCCTAAATAAATAGAATTTAATCCTGCCTTCAATATTTAATCCTGTCTTCCATATTTAATCCTTTCTCCCCTAGTTTCCATTTTTCTGGCTACGTGATCTTCTCAAGCGTTTCTTTCAATTAACGGATCTCCTCCAATCACTGGTTGTTGTCACCCATCCAATCTCACCCCGGCACCCAAACTTCCCGCAGGCCTTTTCCGTCCCTAAAAGAGCCCCCCCCCCCCCCGCTATATATAAATATACATGCACACGGTAAGCAGGGCGGGCCGTTCGTTTCGCACTTGGAAATGAAATAAAGTTAAAAATCTGATTCGCTCGGGAGGTTTCGATAAAATATTGGGGGATCCAAACCTGGCTACAAAATAGCCAATCGATTTGGGGCTTAAGGGGGTTGGAGGCGGGTGCTGGAGAGGAGGCATTAGAGAGGCTTGGACTAGAGTGGAGGCGCTAGAGGGGGAGTCTGAGGTGTTGGTGTTAGGGTGTCGCGTTGGGGGAGGGGGTTTATTTGAACTTTCGACAAGATAAACGTTGTAAGTTGACAGTTTTAATTTGTTAACAGAGTTTTGTTTAACATTTTTGTGGTCACACACGCGCAGGGGCGGTGCCAGAAAAAAAAAAGAATGAACGGGTTATCGTGGTAGGTTTTATCAGCGTTCAACAACATAGCCATAGCTTGGTTTCACTCTTTAAAAGACGTTCTAAAACTTGCCACTTGTTTAAAGCTTAGATAGAAATACTAGTGGATCCAAACAAGAATTGAACGTGAATAATAGTGTTTGTACACAACTCGTGTACACACATCATGTACACAACTCAATTACATACCTCAAGTAATCACCTTGCGGTACACCTGATTTTCACACATGTACGCAGCTCGTGTAAAAACGGCTTACATTCACGATTGGCATTTTCCCCAAATCGTCCCGTGTTGTGGCCCGGTCAATGGTAACTTCGCTCGCTGATCATTTCAGTTAATTTATCATGCGCCGTAAAATCTTCTCCACCAAGACCAGCTCGTAACTCTGGACCCAGGTGTCATCTTAGTCATCCCCCCACCCCAAACCCACTGTCATTCCGTCTCATAGGTCCTACACCTGCCGCCTTGTCAGAAAGTCACCATTCCCTCCAATCGACCTACCCCCCGGAATCCTCCCAGCCAAAGCCATACAGCTAGATGAGATTGCCGAGCAGCTAGATGAGACTGCCGAGGCGGTGTCATAAAGCTGCTCATAACTCTCCCATATCTTCTCCTCGCGCCGACAACTCACTCGGTGCCACGCGTAAACCCAGACCACTCGGAGACATGGACGGTCGTGTCTATTGAGGGGCTTGACATTTCTGACAATGGTCGCTGGAGAGGCGGATGGTTGCTTGCCGAGGGGCGCCGCATAATGAACACGATGAAAATACGAAGCCTCCCACCCTAGAAAAACGTTTTGACAGCTCTTCAATGCCCCGGGTCCTGACTTGTGTCTACAGACGAGCGAACCTTCATTCCCCAGCATTACTTGATGAGATGAAATTTTGATGTCTCGGTCCAAATTTTTAGATCTGATAATCTCAACGTGTTCGTTGTTTTTTTATAGATTTTTCTAAATTTCTATGTCTCTGTGTTTGAGGGTGGATGGGATGAGACGGAAAATGGGGGGGGGGGGGGGAGGGGGCGTTTTGTTTGATATAAACTCAAATGTACCTGTGAATAAGAGTCCATGTGTGTAGAGTACCTGTGATTAGAGTACATTTGAGGATTTGGAGAACTCTGCTGAGAAGTTCTAAACCCCTGATGAGTGCATGATGTCTGATGAGTGCATGGTGTCTGATGAGTGCATGATGTCTGATGAGTGCATGATGTCTGATGAGTGCATGATGTCTGATGAGTGCATGATGTCTGATGAACGATTCTTCGTACGCATCTCAACTCTTTATTTAGTGGCAACAAATAAATTTGTGTCTAACTAGTTAACACCATCTTTGCTAACCAGTTGAACCATCTTTGCTAACCAGTTAAACCATCTTTGCTAACCAGCTAACCATCTTTGATAACCAGTTAACCGTCTTTGCTAACCAGTTGAACCATCTTTGCATACAAGTAAAATTTTGATATGCCTAATTCAATTTTAATTATCTGAACGTGCCACACATTATGGTTACTATGGGTGGCAGGTTGCACATGCTTTTAAGTACGGGCTATTCAGTGCGGTAACATGTCTACTGCCCAATGGGTCGGTACTAAACATTCCAGCACCTCTTCTTAGGTTTTATTGCTAGCCATTGAATCATGCGAGCAATCTCCACTGCGAGAATTCTTCTACAGCATTCATCTCCCTGGTGGAAGCCGTGTCGTTTTTCATGCTATTTGCACGGCTAGTCCTGCCATTTCCCGGCTACTGACACGGCAAGAAAGGCATTATTGCCTCCCGTGGCCGGCAATGACATCCCCCCGGAAGTGATCAGCGCCTCCTACATCCTGTCAAAAAATGGCCCCGGTTATCGATCGGGCTCGTCTTGGCCAGATTGTGATGCCCCTGTCATCGATGTTTACGGTCGATCGGCCCCGGGCTCCCGTGTCTGACCAGGGGCTGCTGGTGTTGTCGTAAATTTAGTGGTCATATTGGATCTCTGTGTGTAAGGAGTATTCGGCTCTTTCCTCTCGTTACATGATGCCTTGGTACTTTTACTGCCTCGTGTTACAGCAGCGCGACGAATGCCTTGGTACTTTAAGTGCCTCGTGTAACAGTAGCACGACGAATGCCTTGGTACTTTTAGTGCCTTGTGTAATAACAGCGCGACGAATGCCTTGGTACTTTAAGTGCCTCGTGTAACAGAAGCGCGACGAATGCCTTGGTACTTTTAGTGCAACTTGTAACAGAAGCGCGAGGAATGTCATACATAGGTACATTAGTGCCCAGGTACAGCAGGGATGTATTCGAGCAACTGACATAGGATCCCATTCTTATGACCGCCTTCACGTGACCACGTCATCTGAAACATTTGTGTTTAGAAATATGCGCCAAAACCAAAGAAAGTGCGTCTCTGTTAACGTCCTCTCCCTTCCACGACCTCTAAAACTGTGCAGTGAAGCGGGGGGGGGGGGGGGGGCGCGGAAAAAATGTCCGGCAGAATTTACTTTGGAATTTTTAAAAAAAAAATTGTCCTTGTAAATGTCGTCTTCGTTGTAAATGGCGTCTTCGTTGTAAATGGCGTCGTTATGACTTATTTCAGTCGGTATCCACCACTGTTTATCAGTGCTCCGCTCCAACTCCACATCCTCCCCAACCTTTTGTTTCATGTTTGGTTATTTCCAGCAATCTCACACCCCCCCCCCCCCAAACCCATAGATTCTGTCTACTCTGGTTGTTGGCTACCTGTTTGTCGCAGAGTTAAATATGGCTTCAGCCGTTTTTTTGTGTTTTTTTTTTTGGGGGGGTGGGGATATATGAGAATAGTAAGAAATCAAAAATCAAAACAAGAAAGAATACCAATGAAACTAAAGTAACCTTCGGAGATGTACGGTTATTTGTGTCTCTGAGAAACTGTTGAGGTATACTCATGTCTTAAAATAGCTTTAGATGAGATGCCCGGGCACCTACCCATCAAATGAGATGCCTGGGCACCTACCTAAACATGAGATGCCCGGGCACCTACCCATCAAATGAGATGCCTGGGCACCTACCTAAACATGAGATGCCCGGGCAGCTACCCATCAAATGAGATGCCTGGGCACCTACCTAAACATGAGATGCCCGGGCACCTACCCATCAAATGAGATGCCTGGGCACCTACCTAAACATGAGATGCCCGGGCAGCTACCCATCAAATGAGATGCCTGGGCACCTACCTAAACATGAGATGCCCGGGCAGCTACCCATCAAATGAGATGCCTGGGCACCTACCTAAACATGAGATGCCCGGGCACCTACCCATCAAATGAGATGCCTGGGCACCTACCTAAACATGAGATGCCCGGGCAGCTACCCATCAAATGAGATGCCTGGGCACCTACCTAAACATGAGATGCCCGGGCACCTACCCATCAAATGAGATGCCTGGGCACCTACCTAAACATGAGATGCCCGGGCACCTACCCATCAAATGAGATGCCTGGGCATCTACCTAAACATGAGATGCCCGGGCACCTACCCATCAAATGAGATGCCTGGGCACCTACCTAAACATGAGATGCCCGGGCACCTACCCATCAAATGAGATGCCTGGGCACCTACCTAAACATGAGATGCCCGGGCACCTACCCATCAAATGAGATGCCTGGGCACCTACCTAAACATGAGATGCCCGGGCACCTACCCACCAAGTAGATGAGATGCTCGGGTACCCACCAAACAGATGAGATGCGCGTGTACCCACCCAACAGAGGAGAGGCCCAGGTACCGAACAGCTGTTCCTTGGCACTTGTATTCAGCACCTCCTCTGGTTAGCCCCCCCCCCTCCCCCTTTTCCTTTTAATTAACCGTCTCTGGCACTTGTGTTGAGAATGTATCTTTCAGTTGTAAGATAAACTATGAGGTTTGTGGTCAGAAATAAATAAGTGGAAGGAACCCCAGCGACGTAAAATATTACTTCTTTCTATAGCGATGAGCTCACGCGTGCTTTAAAAACACACCAAAAAAAAAAAGAATTGAGGAGAAAATGGCTCTCACCATTGGTGTGTGGTAGATGAAATGTGCTCTATCGTCCATTTATGTCATCGCTACAATGTTTAAAAAATACTTTTATAACCGACTCCTCTCCTAGTTTTTACATCCAAACTTTGATACGCTGCTAATATTCCTGTGGCCTCGAAATGATCGCAGCTGAAGTGGAAGAACATCGGAGACCCCCCGAATTGGTGGAGGTTATGGTGAAGTCGACGCAATCCTTCCCAATAATGAGCTACTCGTAACTAACTAACTAACTACCCCCCCCCCCCTTCCCAATACAAAAGTGCACATTTTAATTCTGACCAATGGGGATCGCGGTTATATAAACCTTCCAGCGTAGTAGCAAATAATCGCTCACGAAAGTAAAAGGTTACCAGTGTGAATTTTTTCAAAATTTCTATTTAGTTGCCTCGTTCGTGGACATGAATCTTTTGAACATAACTGTTGAATTAAATGATTAGCCGGGATTAAGGACAGGCTGGGTTCATCGCCTCAGATTCATCTCTGATTCGGGGTTAGTACCACCACGACACTTAGAAAATTGGATGTGATAAGTAGTTCAGATTTTAAACTATAGCCTTCTCCGGATCCGAACCATTTTTGACCAACCGGCAAGGCACCCACTTGTTCTGACCGGATCAACAAAATCGACCCAAAGTAAAGAATGACGTTGTTCTAATGAGCACGCATGGAATCATTTCCGTGGAGTGGTTTGCTATTCGCCTACCCCCCCCCCCCCCCCCCCCGTAAAGAAGCAGCTGCAACGGATACAATGATAGACAGCTGATCAACGGGTCGGACAATGTCGGGTACGGACGTGGTCTGGGACCTACTGTTAAGAAAGATCACTCTTGTTTCTACAAACATTTCCACAGAATCCTTCCACATTCCCACAGCATCACTTCACATCCCCACAACATCCTTTCAGATTCCCGTAACATCCCTCCACATTCCCGCAACATCCCTCCACATTCCCGTAACATCCCTCCACATTCCCACAACATCCTTTCAGATTCCCACAACATCCCTTCACATTCACTATGACGCTGTTCACATATTTCAGTAGTTTTCTTTCTAGTCATTTGCTCCCTTGTATTTCCTTATTATTTCATCACACATTTTCTGCTTCCGCACAGTTTTCCACCCGACTTCTGGTGCGTTTCTTGCGGTACAATGACCATGTCCCCCCCGTCCCCCCCCCCCCCCCGATACAAAATAAAAACCTAAAAAAAATCTCCTCCTGCCTCACAGTTTAGATAACATGGATTAGATTTCAGAATTAAATGCTGCCCCTTCGCTTTCACCCTTTTCAAGATCTATTTGATTCAACTTTCTGGGGGAAAAATTGGCTTCCTAGATCACTTTTAGATTACAGCATCCCGTTGTGCTGAGTGGCTTATTGATACCCCTGAGATCCGTTGGTTGAGGGGAGGATTGCCTGGTGGTGTGGGGTGATGTGTGGGAGTGGTGTGTAGATGTGTATTGATGTGTGAGTATGGTGTGCTGATATGTTGAATGTCTTTTTTTGTTTGTTTTTTGTTTTTTAAAGGGATTTGCCCTTTGATATGTCGATGTGACGTGTATGGGCTGTTGATGCTACGGTAAGATTGGTCGCGGTAGTGATATCCTGTTTTTTTGGCACCGTGGCTGTTAATGCACTGGCAGGGGTTCTTAAACAGAAGTGGCAGGGGCCGCTGAAAAAGACCGGTTCTATGTGGTATACAGCCACTGAGAGTCGTGAATATTTTGACCGAAATACCCTGTCCGTACACGCTTGCAAGCACATTCGTAAACTCACAGAGCAGGTCTGTGCTATGGCTCACACTTCTGCCTGGATCGCGTGCTAAGCATTTGTGTGTTTATTTTCTCCAGGCATATGTCCGTAGATAATATGGCGTCCGTGGCCAATATGGCGTCCGTTTGGGTCGTTAATACGCTTTTTGTTTACAGGTTCGCTTATCAGATCTATCCTGATTGTAATGGTGTGTTGTGAGAGGGGGGGGGGGCGCTGTGGATAGGATATGGTGGCGCTTTTGGATGGGAGTTGGGGGCCGTCGTGGGGGGGGGGATGTGGGTGCCAAATGTCAGCTCTGTATTTAATTGACCTTCAATGTCGGTTGTAATCTCGCCGCTAGCAGACGCGGCTTAGATTGTGTGTCGTCGTTATATTAATGATGGCTGTGGATTCATATCCAGGAGTTTTCTGCGGAGAGTTGGAAAAAAAAATGTGGGGGGGGGGGGGGGGGGGAACACCTATTGGAAATTTAATCCGAGGTTCGGAATCTATAACAAAAGCAAGGCAACAGATTGCATGACGGAAACGATATAGCACGACTGAAAGGATTTAGCATGACTTACACATGTAGCTGCATGAGTAGGCATCACTTTTTTTTTATCAGACACTTTTTCCAAGATATGTCATACATTGATTTTTAAATTTTAAAAACAAATTAATAAATATTATTTTTTAATCCTGATTTTTTTTTTTTTTTTTTTTTTTTTTTTTTAAAGAAATTCTTAGAGAATGGACCAGCTTCATCTTTCCGTCTGCCATACTGTTCCGAGAATTGATGTTGTGCGCCCCCCCTTTATCCCAAAATCCGCCCGTCTCAGTATTTATAACCCCTAATGGTCAGCTCTGTCCAGTGTGAATAGATTTGAAGGGCTCCTCCGCCACTGAACTCTCCAAGGCGAGACAACTCCATCTGAGCAACCCACGGGTTTTATGGACCTCTGTATTGATTACCGGGCCGTGGCCACCATTTTAACTGTGAACTCTGGGATTGATTTGACCACTTGCCAGTGAGGTGGACGTGCAGGTCGCTCCACTCTATACTGACCATTGGGTTCGACTTTCAGGTCACATTACAGGCCAGGGGGGTTGGACGGGAGGGTCACTTTACTGACTTGGAGGTTAGACGTGCAAGGCTAACCTGGGACCTGGCTTTAGAAAGGTCGACCTTATTTATGACCGACCTCCCGAAGATATCGTTGATATTTCGATATTTAAACTAAATATCGATATCTTTCTTGTACTCTGACTCCAGAGTCCGATCATCTTAACAGTTACGGTAATCGATACTTAAGCATTAAAAAAATTGACCCCCTTCCCCCCCCCCCGCCAAACCCACCTTTTCCATGGCGGATTAAAAGGGTGGAGATCGAAGAGCTTTTTTTTTCAAGTTCCTGTAGAGTACATATGTCAACTACTTTACTTAATTTGATTTATCAAGTATTTAACGACATTTTATTTTATTTTTTTAATAATGGTTTCCCCAAAGTACATAGTATTTGTATTATCACCCCTCCCCTTTAAAAAACAAATAAAAATAAACCATTCCAGGAATGATTGTGGGATCCTTCACTGTATCAACTGACCACTTCCGGGATACTTCACCGTATCAACTGACCACTTCCGGAATACTTCACTGTATCAACTGACCACTTCCGGACTGTCCCAACCTGCCGACCCCCCCCCCCCCCCCGTGCATACAGCCAGTCCACCACCACCCCCCAACCCCACCCCTTCACAATGGTCTTCAAGTATTTTAGTTCAAGTAATAGCGCCCCTCCTCCGCCCCCACACCCCCAATGATCAAATCGAAGGCTTCTCATGTGGATTTATTCCTGGGGTGCTTTTGATACGCTCCCCATTGAACGGTGTCTACACAAATTGCTTCCCCGAGAGGAATTCGATAGCGTTTCGGCGGTGTCTCTCGCCTACTCTTTTTTTAAGCACGTGTATTTTTGGTGGTAATTTTTTTTCCACCCCTCTGTAGATAAAGAAAGTGAGAGGGTGTGTGTGTGTGGGGGGGGGCGCCGGAAAGTTGTATAAGATTAATCCGAAGTCCCCCCGTGTTTCTCGAGTGTTCATTACTCGTTCTCGGAGCTCGGTTAGCCTTAGAACTAACCCAGACAGCGAGAGGGTGAGGAGAAATTAATTTCACCCTAGGATATTATTGACGGGGGACGATGTGTGCGCGCCACCGGGGGTCCCTCACAAGCTTGTTTAGTCGCGGCGCGAGAGTTTTTTCAAAGCGAAATTGTATTACCGCGAGGCTGGCGAGGGTGAAGAGATTTGGTGAGCGCCCGGGCGAAGATAAAAAGAGGGGAGTGGGGTGGGGGGAATATTGATTATTTTCTTGTGATAATAATCATCGAAGATTATTTTGAGGTGTATTTTAGCAATCCCCGTGGTGTTAACTGGTATAATCATTCAGGTTTACAACTATTGCTTATCATGTTTTATACATTGAAATGTTTATGCTGGCTATTGGGAAAGTTGCCGCCACTTGATTTGGTGTGGCTGATGTCATTTGCGTGTGTGTGTGTGTGTGTGCCACTACCTCCAGCACCACCACAGCTGGCACCAACATCAATTTCAGTTTGTGCTTCTTTAAAATGACAACGGTTCGTTGTTTGTTCCCTCCCTTGATTAATACATTTGCTGTACTCGCGTGAGATTATATGACCACCTAAATCGCTTCCCCCCAGAAAACTGTAGATTTCTCCCCCACCGCCCAACTTCGCGCCCCCACTTCATTAAATCCCAAAGGCTCGCCTTCAAGCTAGAATGTGTGCATTGCCTCAATTTGTAGAGTTAGATAGTGGGCAACCAGTGGTTTGCCAGATGCCTTGTGTTTAGATAGTGGGCAACCAGTGGTTTGCCAGATGCCTTGTGTTTAGATAGTGGGCAACCAGTGGTTTGCCAGATGCCTTGTGTTTAGATAGTGGGCAACCATTGGTTTGCCAGATGCCTTGTGTTTAGATAGTGGACATTTGGTAGTTCGCCAGAAGGCTTGTGCTCTAGCAGCTTTAGATGGAGCTTTGAGGGGGAGAGGCTTGTCGGAAGGGTATTGAGGAGTGTCACGACCTGGGAGAAATTAAATGGACATATTCCAATCAATTATTGCTGATCGATCCGATAGACCACCCTTTCTCACCCGCCACATTTAATAGCCATTGTCTGCCTGTATTTCCTGTTGTTGTTTTTTTTATCCATGTTCCTCTCTATCTTCTGTTTTTAGCATTTTATCCTTAAAAAGAGAAGAAGAAAAAAAATTGCATCTTCTTACCGTGACTATCCGTTTGATGGTGTGTCCCCAACTTTATTTTCTAATACGCCCTTGAGTCTGTTCACCCCAGCAATTAATAAGGAGGTTCAGCTGTAACTTGTATTTAAAGGCCGGCTAATTATTGGTCCCAAACAGAATCTCTCCATTTCCTAACTTAATGTTAGTTCGTGTGCATTTCAACTTTAAGAGACAAGATTAAAGCTATGACATTTGTTAAATTAATAGAACTATTTTGATAACACTAAATAGTAGTTAATTTTTTTTTTTTTTTTTAAATTTTGATTTCTTTTTTTAAAATTCATAATGTACTCCAGCTCGGAATCTTCCGCAAGATTTGAGTTCCGCATCTAGACTGACTGTTCCGACTCTAGACTAGACTCTTCCGCCACTAGGCTAGACTGTTTCACCTCTAGACTAGACTCTTCCGCCACTAGGCTAGACTGTTTCACCTCTAGACTAGACTCTTCCGCCACTAGGCTAGACTGTTTCACCTCTAGACTAGACTCTTCCGCCACTAGGCTAGACTGTTTCACCTCTAGACTAGACTCTTCCGCCACTAGGCTAGACTGTTTCACCTCTAGACTAGACTCTTCCGCCACTAGGCTAGACTGTTTCACCTCTAGACTAGACTCTTCCGCCACTAGGCTAGACTGTTTCACCTCTAGACTAGACTCTTCCGCCACTAGGCTAGACTGTTTCACCTCTAGACTAGACTGTGTCTTTAATGGCACTCCCTTGATTCTGTTCGCAGGCAGCAATGTACAAAACCTCACATGAAGTACCAGGACCACGGCTCCACGGTCAGGGACGCTAAGTGTGCCTGCGAGGACGGCTACCATTTCTCCAATGAAGATCAGAGGATCTGCTTACGCAACCCCGAGTGCCCCAAAGGCTCCGCCCCTGGAACATATGGTGAGAGAACCTGCAATAAGTCCAATAATTAATTATTTTTATTTTTAATGGATATACGGCGAGGAACGGTTACCAAATGTTCAATAACGCATTTAAGGGTTTTGCATTCTCTTAGATGAGTTGCCATTCAAGGGGGGAGGAAGGGTGGGGGTGTTGAACTCCAATCCACAAGTTTGAGGTTGACTCAGTTTAGACCGGTCAGAACTCAGTTTAGACCGGTCTGAACTCAGTTTAGACCGATCAGAACTCAGTTTAGACTGGTCAGAACTCAGTTTAGACTGGTCAGAACTCAGTTTAGACTGGTCAGAACTCACTTTAGACCAGTCAGAACTCACTTTAGACCGGTCAGAACACAGTTTAGATAGGTCAGAACTCAGTTTAGACTGGTCAGAACTCAGTTTAGACCGATCAGAACTCAGTTTAGACTGGTCAGAACTCACTTTAGACCGGTCAGAACACAGTTTAGATAGGTCAGAACTCAGTTTAGACCGGTCAGAACTCAGTTTAGACCGATCAGAACTCAGTTTAGACTGGTCAGAACTCACATTAGACTGGTCAGAACTCACTTAAGACCAGTCAGACACCCAGCACATTGTTAGTATTCCATTCTTACACACTCAAACCCACACACACACACATAAAAATAATAATTTTAAAATCTGCCTTGTTTTGGGTGGAACAAAAATTCCTTGTAAAAATGCTTCTCTTTTGTCTGTGTTTAGGTACCTGTGACCCGTGCATCAAAATGAACATGTACTCGGATGTGGTTGGCAGGAGCAAGAAATGTAAACCGTTAACAAAGTAAGTCTCAGTCTCTGGTTGAATGTTAACAAAGTAAGTCTCTGTCATTGGTTGAATGTTAACAAAGTAAGTCTCTGCCATTGGTTGAATGTTAACAAAGTAAGTCTCTGCCATTGGTTGAATGTTTCCAAAGCAAGTCTCTGTCATTGGTTGAATTTTAACAAAGTAAGTCTCTGTCTCCGTGATTGGTTGAATGTTAACAAAGTATCTTTCTGTCATTGGTTGAATGTTAACAAATCAAGTCCATTGGTTGAATGTTAACAAAGCAAGTCTCTGCCATTGGTTGAATGTTAACAAAGCAAGTCTCTGCCATTGGTTGAATGTTAACAAAGTAAGTCTCTGCCATTGGTTGAATGTTAACAAAGTAAGTCTCTGCCATTGGTTGAATGTTAACAAAGTATGTCTCTGCCATTGGTTGAATGTTAACAAAGTAAGTCTCTGCCATTGGTTGAATGTTAACAAAGTAAGTCTCTGCCATTGGTTGAATGTTAACAAAGCAAGTCTCTGCCATTGGTTGAATGTTAACAAAGTAAGTCTCTGTCTCCGTGATTGGTAGAATGTTAACAAAGTATCTTTCTGTCATTGTTTGAATGTTAACAAAGTATCTTTCTGTCATTGGTTGAATGTTAACAAATCAAGTCCATTGGTTGAATGTTAACAAAGCAAGTCTATGTCTCCGTGATTGGTAGAATGTTAACAAAGTATCTTTCTGTCATTGTTTGAATGTTAACAAAGTATCTTTCTGCCATTGGTTGAATGTTAACAAATCAAGCTAATGATGAACTCAAGTCTCTGCCATTGGTAGAATGTTAACAAAGTATCTTTCTGTCATTGGTTGAATGTTAACAAATCAAGTCTCTGCCATTGGTTGAATGTTAACAAATCAACTCTCTGCCATTGGTTCTGCCAGAGCTTCTTAACGAGCGTTTTCCACTCCTTTTTTTTTTTTTTTTTTTTCAAATTCCCACATTTTTAAATGTTGGCAAATGATTTTTCAGCTGTGAAAAGCAGCACAGGTGTACACTTGTTCCAAGTAAAGGGGACGCGGACAATCAGTGTGGTCCAGTTGTCAAAGGTGAGTCATGCTATGTGACCTGCCGCCAGTTCAGAACTGTTCCTAGTGCGGTCCAGTATTTACTTCACTAGTGTTAACCTGCATCTTGGGTTGGTTTTAAAAATCATAGAAAATGTGACGTTTAAAGTAGATTTTTCTCTGATTTCATTTCCATATCCGTAATCAGTTTTGACCCATTACTATCCATATAATCTTTTATGTAGAAAATCCCCCCCCCCCCCCAATTTCAGGTGCGTCTTACACTCAGAATTAATGTAAATGGTAAAAAATGTTATTTTTAAAAAAAATTGCTTAAAAATTAAGGTGCGTCTTATAGTTTAGCATCTTATAGTCTGTAAAATACGGTACCATCAATATAATCCATCTGATGTTTCATTTTGTATAATCCTTTTTATCTGCTGCTATCCATCTAAAACCGTTGAATTCACTCATGCTGCAGATTTAAATACATGTGAGGAACTCAACCCACCCTATTCAGGCTCACCTGAACTGCTCCACTACGCCATCATTGGAGGCATTGTCGGCATCCTCCTGCTGGTGGTCATCCTACTCATCTACTTCTGCTTCCGTCGGCGGCAGCTGAGACGCCAGTACAACCAGAGGGCCCTGACAGAGGCTGAGGTGGAGCAGCTGCGCCTCAAGGTGGTCAAGGATTGTGACAAGGATGCGGCCTTGCACAAAAAAGGTGTGAGAATCACTGCTTCCCTGACATTGACTTAGGCAGGGGATTTTGCGTTATGGGGAGTGGGGGCGAGAGGTGTCCTCAGAAAACTAGTCATAGGGACAGTATTTGGCCAACATACATTTTTTTTAAAGAGCTGTAGAGCAATCAAATTCAATTCACAAAACTTTTTATTGAGTTGAAAAGCAGATGATATTATTACGACAATATTTGACCAAGCCAAGAAAGGGGGAAAATAATAATAATTCACAAGTGCAAAATGTCAAGAGCTGTTGAAATTGTTTAAGACTTGTTCTATCTGGAAACATAATGAAATTTTTAAACATTACTTTTCATATGCACTCTGTCTTTAGGGACATCTTTGTGTTGCTCTTTCAAATACCATTTAAATTATATTTGCATTCAGTTGAATTAATGATTTAAAATATTCCATGCATTCAGTTGAATTAATGATTTAAAATATTCCATGCATTCAGTTGAATTAATGATTTAAAATATTTCATTCATTCAGTTGAAATAATGATTTAAAATATTGCAAGCATTCAGTTGAATTAATGATTTAAAATAATGCAAGCATTCAGTTGAATTAATGATTTAAAATAATGCAAGCATTCAGTTGAACTAATGCTGATAGTTAAGCCACTAAAAACGCAACTGCAAATTGAAAAGTCCTTTTTGTGTGTAACACTTTGAATAAGTAATTCTGTTTAAAACCTGAAATCTCTTCTGTCCTAACAACAACTTATCTGAAATTTAAAATGAAGCATCAGACATAATTTAGACTTGATCCTTGTTTTCCCCTCCTTTCCCCTGCCAGTGCTGTCCACATCTTTTAGTTTCATAGAGGAGAGGATAGATCGTCAAATCTGGACGCTGGCTCAGGAGTTGTTCAGGTTCCACCCCAAGCAAGGTCACTATGAGGTCATAGTGGAGAAATATAAAGGTAAAGCTTTTCTGTGGCAGACACCTTGCAGACACGTGATAGAGAACCTTATCTTTAACATGTAAACAGGCAGACACCTTGCAGACACGTGATAGAGAACCTTATCTTTAACATGTACACAGGCAGACACCTTGCAAACACGTGATAGAGAACATCATCTTTAACATGTACACAAAAAACCGAACTCAAGCGTGGCCTGCTGTAGGTTTTTTTTTAAATTTAAAAAGTGCGCTTAATGAACTTAACAAAGGGCAGCCATTCCAATTTTAAATGTATGCTTAATGAACTTAACAAAGGGCAGCCACTCCAATTTTAAATGTATGCTTAATGAGCTAAACAAAGGGTAGTCACTCCAATTTTAAATGTATGCTAAATGAGCTAAACAAAGGGAAGTCACTCCAATTTTAAATGAATGCTCAAACAAAGGGAAGTCACTCCAATTTTAAATGAATGCTCAATGAGCTATACAAAGGGCAGCCACTCCGATTTTCCCAGTAATAAGGTTTTTTTAAAAACAAATGTACCTGGCCATTTTAAATTTAAGGAAAACTATACAATTATTGGGCAAGGAAATGAAGAGCCATGGCAGGAACTCAATTTTATCTTGTGATATGAAACAAAATGTGTTTTACAGATCTCATTGCCGGGGTAAATTAAAAAAAAATTTACAATAAAAGCTGATAGGGAATGCGTTGTGGTCAGTTTGGTTATGCCTTATGGTCACTTTGGTTATGCCAATAAACTTTTAATAATAAGCCTCATGACAGCATTTTTTACATGGGTTAGAAACTGCACCAAAATTTCAAGCAAATTGAAATGCTTGTTACTACCCACCAAATAGTGTTGAACTATGAAAAGAAAGTGCATGGCTCTGATGATGAATAAACTAAAGCATTAAGCCACTGAGGTCCAAACCAGTTTAAAAAAAAAATATTGTAGCTATACATTTAAAGGTTAGAGTTAGGGTTAAATATAAACTTGAATAACAATTGTAATAATGTAATAGGATTGCCTTTGAGTTAGAACACCCTTATATGATAGTTAAGGAAACCCCACAATGCAGAAAATATTCCAGCCATTTTTTTTTTTAACATGGATTTTTGTGGTTGATATTTTCAGACAGCCAGGCCAAATACACAGTGAATGGTTATCTGCAAGAGTGGAAGATCTGGAAAGAGGATAACAAAGACTCAGTTGGTGAACTCTTCCGCTGTCTGCGACAAGTCAAGCGGGACGACATAGTCAATGAGATTTGCATGTGTCTGCGTAAAGATGTTGGTACGGGGTCTTTTTTTTCTCTCTTAACTTTTCATTTAAAAGTCAGATGGATATCTGCATTTATGGGTCAGAGATGTTATCCTTGAAACATCACATAGTGAAATGCCACTCCCCCTTCCCCACACTCACATCCCCACATGGGCCGACGCCGGGGTCTCACCAGTGCCAGACCGTACAGAAGCACGCCAAGAACCTCTCCCCTAGCCTGGGGGACACCTGTTTAAAGCATTCGCAGCCGACTTTTCCCTGAGGACTTGGGCAGGTTTGCTACCACCCCCCCAACGCCCAGGGAGTCTTTCCGTCAGGACGGAAAGCTGGGATGAAACAAAAAGGAATATTTGTCAATGAAATAGTTGCCATGAAATATCCTTAGCTAAGCCGCATACTATGACATATTTGTCGTTAATCTTATGAACTTAATTTCCATTCCCAAAATGTCTCATTCAGTTTTGCATTCTTTGTTGACACACAAAAAAAAAGTATAATACTTCATAATTGAGTATAAAAGACATTTTATTTTATTCTTGTGAGGGTTTGTCATATTTCAACTCTATTTTACAGTTTTTAATGAAAAAAAATGGAATAAATTTTATAAAACGTCTTTAATTTTACGTTCTTTGTAGATTATCACACAGATGTAGAGTTTCAAAATGGCTACCACAAACAGTCACTGAAGGATGAATGCACTTACATCTTTTTCCCATGCTTTTATCACAAGAAGGAGAAATTACCATCCATCCCATCTGGCACTGTGGTGGTGGTTGAAAACGATGGAGGCGAGGCTGGGACAAAGCTCCTGGCGATCGCCAGTGATGATGCAGAGGATGGTGCAGATGATGGCCCGGGAGGTGTCCGGCCACCCCCAGGCACTTTCTATCACAACCACCCGTCACCGAGCGCTCCGGTTTTGGAAGATACAAACAGTATTTTTCCTTCCTTGGAAAATGTGAAATTTAATCGGCAGTGGTCACAGCCTGTTCAGGCAACATCTTGAAAGAATTTCTGCGCCCTTAGCATTAACGCTTTTTGTCTTGTGTATGCTGCCAGAAAACTGAAAGACTGGACTTATCCTTTGATTTAAGAATCTTTCTTTTCAAATGGCATGGTGACCTGCTGCTGAACCTGTAGTTCAATAAATGGGTTACAGATTTTCACAGCCTACATCTCATTCTTACGTCTGCTATTCAAGGATTTCATAAGTCAGTTTTCAGAAAGATAACTGTTCATGTCTTCTGACTCTTACTGCGGAGAATTTGTAAAAGATAATCTTCATAAGATAAGGAGAGTGTTGTATTTTATTTGTGTCTACTCTGTTTTAGCTGAGGTATGAGGGAAATTACTCTGCATCTACTCTATTATCTGAGATACAAGGGAAATCACTCCGGGGCTATTCTTATCATCTGAGATACAAGGGAAATCACTCTGTTATTGTACATTGTATGTTTTAACGGGAATGACTCAATTTGTAAAATTTATTTAGAGATCATGAAATGGGATTGAAAGAAATAGGTAGAGAATTTAAGATTAGGCAGAAAAACATGATCTTTCTCTTCTTTAGAGACAAGACGGAACATAAGTTTAAGGCCTATAGTGGGGAGGAAATAGAATTCTGGTTAAGTTCGTGTTCTGTTCCAATGTTTGTTGAAATGTCCTGAAGATCCAAGGGCAAGAAATTCTTATCTCTGATTTAATCAATGGATTGAAGCGAACAGGGCAACAAAACAAAAAATTCATACTCAACTGGCTTACTTTGTCTGATGGACCCCTGGTGTCTGTCAGACATCTTTCAAATAATCATACTCTCCTGGGCCAAATGGGTTCCAGAAGGGTTTTTCTCATAGACATTGTTTAATAGCCTTGATGTAATGGAGATAACTAGCTGTGAACATCTTTCATTTTCTTATTGAAATCCCCGGCAAAAAAGAGTTTGTGTCTTTTGTTATGTGATGTGATTTCCAAGTGAAATTGCCAATCTTTTATTTCAAATGTTGGGAATTTTATAAAAGTTTCTTTTAAATTTCTTCTTGTAAAACTTATAAAACACTAAAGATTATTTTTTTTAAAAATCAAGTTTACTGAAATGATACAGTAAGATATTTTAATTTAATTTTTTATATCACAGTGATAATTTAATGATTTGCAAATTGTGAATAGAATTAAATAAATTGATGAAAAAAGATTGGTGTGACTTGAAAAAAACAACCAAAAAAAAAAACAACTGGAATAACCCAAGCTGAAATGTGTTTACCTGTCCATTCATAACACCGTGTAGTTTTGTAGTTTAGACTTTTCTTGTAAGCTTCAATATTTCTGTGAGACAACCAGCATGAATTCACTGCAACAAAAAAATTTTTTTTTGTACATTCCAGATTTTAAAATGCTTGTGTTCACTCTCACAGAATGGAAGATTTTTTTTTTAAAAACTTATTTTGTTTTGTTTTGATAATGATTAAAAATAGCAAGTTCATCATTAGCTTTATTACATTTCAGTTACATTTTTGTTATTACTGTCCACATTGCTTTGCATTTAAATTTCAAACTGGCAAGCTGTCAGCTTACAATAATATTAGTTTCTGTTTCAGTGTTATGATGTTAAAATGATATATTGTTTTAAAGGAGGTGATAAATTTTTTTTTAACTTACAACAACAAAAATGTCATGGGGGGGGGGGGGGGGGGGATGTCAACTTTATTATAACTTTATGTTGGCCTAGAAGGTGATTGGCTGTTATAATATGGGGGGAAATTGTGATGCATTTTTTCATTATATTTTATATTTAATTTTTTTTTTTAATGGCGGTCAGACAATACAAATTTATTTCCTCAAAATAAAATACAATCATCATTTGATGTGTCATGTATACATTTAGATGAGAAGACATGCGGAATGTTTGTTTATGAATATGTCTGGGATGTCTTGTTTATTTAATTTTTTTTTGACATGATACTTACAAATAATCTAATAAATGTCGGAATGACAGCTTGAATTAATTACTTGAAAAATATATTTTCTGTGTGTGTGTGCAAATCGGTTTATCTGAACTGTATGTAATTGGGTTTATTCACAATTTCATTATCACCTGTGTACAGATTTTGCAAGCCCCAGTTAATGTGTCATGTCATTTCAAACACACTGCAAAGCATCTGATTAAGTACAGCTTTCAGTTGATGTCATTGTTTCCGTGTCATCACACTTTGGTTAACTTCATGTGAAACGCTGCAATTTTGTTTTCTTCTAGTTTTATCGATAGTTATATATACTTTGTGCTTTGGTTACATGCATTATTTAAAACTTATGATTAACAAAACTGAATATCCAAAAAACTTATGACGTTTTGAATACCATTTATATTATAGTTTAGGAAATCCTAAAGTGCAGAAAATATATTTCAGCCATTTTTTGTTTGAATAGGGATTTTTGTGATAGACAGCCAGGAATTGTCTCCATAGCTTTACATAGAACTTTGAATAGTATTTTTCAACATTAATTTTGGGCGTTGTGTTATTTAAAATTATTGTGTATTAATTATAAATTTCCTTTTAGGTGATTTAAAGACAAAAATATATATTTTTCTTTCTGTAAATTTTTTTTTTTTAAATTTCAGGGATTTTGATCAAATTAAAATTGACCAGTTTCCTAGATGTCTTGGAATACATTTCAATGTTATCTTACCTGGGAATGAGGGCTAGAGCTCCAACACAGGTGCGGTTTTAGCAATCTGTCCTTTGTGGATCATTCAGCATCCACCTTACCTCATAAAATTGACTGGCCACTGGCCACTTTTCAGCAAAAATTGATATATTCTGAAAACAAATACCCCCCCCCCCCCCCTTTTTACATTGTAGTGGGTAGTAATTGAAACCATATTTGGGCGTGTTAAGATTATATTTAAATAAGGATTGAAATATTATTCTTTTAAACCTTCATAGAGCAATGGAAGATTTTTGGTACCATTGTGATAGTGCAGGATTTTTCCAACCAATCAGAAGTAGGTATAAATCTGTTTCTGAAAGTTACAGCCTCTTATCGCCCCTTGCAGCATTTTCTAACAACTATTTACCGTGCTACCATGCCACGGGATGACTTCCGATTTATTATTATTATAGGTGTTAGAATTTTGTGTGATCAAATTTAGATTGTGTATGAAAATTGAAAGAGATGAATTTAATTTTTTTTTAAATTAATTTGTTTAAAACAAGTAATTGCATTATATTTAGTCAGTAAACCATCCCCCCCAACCCTTCTTTAAATCTCAAACCAACTTACACATTATTTATTGAATCGACTTCCCACTGGTAGTCCAAATTTACAACGTGGTTGATGTGCCAAGTGTAACAGCTAACAAAAAGAAAAACGCACCATTTACAGCTTGCAGTTTCTCAAAGCCGCCACTGTGGAGATGCGGCAGCCATCTTGGTTTGTCTCGTGTTTACACGGGATGTATTTCATTTTTAAAAAAATGTTATATAACAAAATGTTGTATTATAAATTCATACAATTGCGATTTTTGTAATTATTTCTGAGGTATGTAGCAAGGTGTTCTTCTATGAGTAAACATTTACTTGTTCAAATTTTAGTAATACAGCAGGACTGCTTCTGACTTGACTAGTCCTGACTTGACTCAGATTGACTGGTTCTAACACGACTGGTTCTGACTTGACATTCTATTTTCTGGACTGAATGATTTTGAGTGATTTGGCTGACAACATCTGCTTGACTTTTAGCAGATCCTGATTCGAACTGATGGAAAAGGCTTGACCGACTTTGACTGACAATGACTGGGAGTGGGACACGTCACATCTTGTCACTTAAGTGTGGCACATTTGACAACATGACATGGCTGCATCCAACAAAGTGACAGCACGTATCACGTTCACACCATGACAGTTAATTTTATTTTTTTTAAATTTAAGCAGACCTGATCGTTTCAGCTCAGTGCTTTGGGCATTGTGATTTTTTTTTATTCTGACACCAGACACAGTGTCTACTTTATTATTATTTTTTTACAAGGCGACACATTTTGAGGACTTGACATGTTTTAACATATGCTTTGTTTACAGCAGAGCATTTTCAGTGCATGTTGTGACATGGTACGATGGATAAGTGACATATTTAGGTCCAAATCCCTTTTGACAATGTCACAGTGCATCTTGTTTACAAAGCCTTTGTACTTGTTGGATGTGTGGTATAGTGACACTTTGACAGCATGGCAGTCCTTTTGGCGGCACTGTGACAGCATGGCAGTCCCTTTGGTGGCACTGTGACATAATAACAATACAACAAGAAATGGGAGGGGGAGAGGGGGCTTATGGAGAGATGATGGTTGGAGAGGGGAGACGTGTTGTGTGGGACGATGGACGGTCTGGGTGTGGAGGCAGTCGAAGGCAGACGGGTAAGGGGTTGTTGAATGGAAGCCATGAATACGACAAGTTGATGTATGGCCCCAAGACGAAAATGATTTCCCCCTGAATAGACACTATTTGACAGCTTAAATCTTACAACAAACAGATAAATCCTTCTATAATTTTATTTCAAAGATCTTATTTTTTCTTCCTCAATCATGTTCAAACTGTCTGGCTCCTAGATGAAACAGATGATTTGATGGCTCATTGGATTTGATGTAAATATTTGAAACATTTATCTCTCTGTCATTTTGATCATTTCATTGGAAACATTTCAAGACTACCAATACGTTTGAGACATGATTGCTTCATTTTTTAAAATGTCATGATATGCGAAAATTAAATAAAAAACAATATATTTTATATTGCCTCTTGGTCTTATTTTTTTTGCATGAAAAAGTCTGTGTATATTTTCAATAATATCCTATTAATAAAAAAAAAATCCAGGCACTGAGACTACAATAGATTAAATAGCCACCCACCATGGCAGCCTCACAAAAGGTTTCATTTTTGACACCTTCATAAAATCGTTACCAAAAGTTTTAGAGACTAATTTCTTTTTTTTTCCGTTTAATAATTAATAATTATTGATCATGTCCGGAAGAACTTGAAATAATTCGTTTGTTTCCGTTTTTATTTTTGGCACAGGGTTTGGAGCTTTTCAAAATACTTTCTATTAACTTCGCGTTAGCTCGTGGGTTTCTTTCTTTGTGGCGAAATCCTTCGGAAGGCCAACTGGCCCACTTCCTGTCCTCCTGTCAAGCTTCAACTTGGCACGTCTGTTGTGTGTCATTTGTTCATTGAGTGTGTGTTGTGTGTCATTTGTTCAATGAGTGTGTGTTGTGTGTCATTTGTTCAATGAGTGTGTATTGTGTGTCATTTGTTCAATGAGTGTGGGTTGTGTGTCATTTGTTCAACGAGTGTGTGTTGTGTGTCATTTGTTCAATGAGTGCGTGATGTGTGTCATTTGTTCAACGAGTGTGTGTTGTGTGTCATTTGTTCAATGAGTGTGTGAACTGTGTGTTGTGTGGATATTGTGTAGCTGTTGGCGTGTGCTTTGAATTCGAGACGTCTTTGGGTCTAAATATATCTTTAGGTATTAAGTTAAAATATTAGGTTTTACATGCACCAACTGTGATAAAAACAATTCCCATACCAACAAATCATTCGCTACAATCGCATAAAATGAAATATCGCGTACATTTACATAAATTCAAAAAATAAATTTATGAAACGGAATTTCACGAAACAAAACTTTTTCTTTTTTTTCTTTTTTATGGCCTGTGTAATTTAAAATTGTTGTCTCCTGTGATGGTTTGAACTGGGGTACAAGAAGGTAAAACATCGACGTTATAAATATTCTTCGATGTACAGAACCACTGGACAACTTGATGGACATTAACATTTGCATTTAGTGCAGCACCTCCAGCACACGCTGAGCCATCCGTGGAGGACACCAGCGGATTGGCTATTTTTGGCACAAAACATCACGTGTTTAGGAGGCTCGGCCAACCCCAAATGGCGTCACGTGACATTTGTATCGCAAGTCAAATCGTAGCGGGCCGCATTTCATGAAATAATTACCACGTGTGGGGGACCCCCCACCCCCAAACCATTATTCTCGTTGCTACTTCATAAATATTTGCTTTCCGATTGTCTTAAATGGCGACCCCTGTGTAATGTTGGTTCGACCCCACACCCACAGGTTAAGAACCGCTGAAATAAGGTGTCCACTTTGCATCATTCTACAATAATTAACGGGAGAGGAACAGGTGAAAAAATGTCTTTCTTTTAATATTTAATTGTTAACAAATGTCAAATTCAAGTATCTATCTTCTAATATTTAATTGTTAACAAATGTCAAATTCAAGTATCTATCTTCTAATATTTAATTGTTAACAAATGTCAAATTCAAGTATCTATCTTCTAATATTTAATTGTTAACAAATGTCAAATTCAAGTATCTGTCTTCTAATATTTAATGTCAAATTCAGGTGTCTATCTTTTAATATTTAAATTTAAAAATGTCAAATTCAGGTGTCTCATCTTCATATATATAATCATTTTAAAGTTAAAAATTCATTTGTATTTCTTATTTCATTTTTTTATTATGTCAAATCCAAATTTCTATCTTTAAATATTTAAAAATTTTTAAAAGTAAAACTCAGGTGTCTATCTTTTAAAATTAATTTTTGTTTAAATGTCAAATTCAGACGCCTAACTTCTTATATTTAACTTTTTAAAAAATCATGTTGTTTTATTTGTGGGTTGGGGGGGGGGAAGAGGGGGACAGTACCAGCACATGCCCTTATATCATCATTGAGTTCCGATAACACAGGTTTGGGGAGAAATATGAATAACACATGAGTCTCGTGAGTTCTGACCACCTTCCCCTCCCCCCCACCTCCCCATATACTGACCGACCCCCTATAACGTGCAAAGATAATGACCCCCCCCCCCCCTCAATACAAGTATGAGCATACAGATCATCGTTTTCGAAAGGACAATTTTGTATGGGGAATACACAAAGCCTAGCCACCCTGGATTGACCAAGCCATGGACTCCATCAAATATCTCATTCGAAAATGGCGTCAGCGGGCCGTCGAGCTTGTGCTCCTAATGCCCTCCCCGGCGTCCACCCACACCCGCCAGCCGCCGGGTGTCCCTCCATTATCTCATTAGGAAATGGCGTCAGCGGGCCGTCAAGCTTGTGCTCCTAATGCCCTCCCTGGCGTCCACCCACACCCGCCAGCCGCCGGGTGTACCCGGCGCCGGGCCGTGCGGGAAGACGTCAGAGACCTCCCCGGGCGTTGGACGCCCCCACCAGCAACTGCTCGATCGAGTTCGCTGATGGAGGCCCCCCCCCCGCCCGGAGACGTCTGGTCGACCGAAGACGCTGTGTTTCAAGCGTCCGTAGTCCACTTTCCTAGGGGCCGGGACGGTAAATTAACGTCCTAATATCTCCCCCCACCCGTCCCGGGGAAGCATCGGACGCCCTCTAAGAGGGATTCTACAGTGGGTTTCCACCTCGCAACTAATTCGCGAAGTAGCTGGGACGAAACGGTTGCCTAGGAGCAGCTTTCTCAGGGCTGCATATTTAGAATCACCGGCCATAGGCTTCCACCACAGCCTATCGCCTCATATCCCTTAACGGCAACTTGTAATCATGATCCCTACCCTGTGTTTGCCTTTTCTTCCCCCTGTGAAGCATCACAGGTGGCAGCCCTGTAGGAGCTGTTTATTCCAGCAACTACCATGCATGGCCGTGTCTGCCACGCGGGACACGCAATGGTGGTAATGTGCCCCGGGTTAACGCCGAGGGGGTCGGTGGCCAGCGCTTCCAAATCGGCAAGCCACTACAGCAGTGGTTCTTAACCGGTGCTCCTCGGAGCACTGGTGCTCCGCGAGGTAGTTGCAAGTGCTCCGCGAAATTATGAAACTCAGAATTTAATGTTCACTCACTTATTCTATCTGATTGAGCTGAACAAATGCCTATAATAGGTAGTCCAAACGGGGAAAAATCGGCCTTTTTGCCTATTTTTACTGTTTTTTATAACAATTGAAAGCTTGGCTTTTAACCTAATTTTTGTTGTAAAATCAAATCGGTGTGTAAATTTCACTCGGAGCGCCGCCGTTGAGAACAACACTACCCACAATTGAATTTGACTAACACTAACATGGCAGCGTAAAGCTTGCTCGCCCGTCGAAAGTAGGTCAGTGAAGCTTTAATCGGAGCTGTCAAATGTTCAAGTAAGTAGTAAAATAAACATCTTCTTTTAAATATATGAAGATATTTGATGAATAATTAAAAGTTGAAATTCTAAAAATAAACCCCAAAAAATCAAAAAAATATTTATATAAGTAAAAGAAAAAGTTAAAAATTTTAATTATTTACGGGTGAAGACCTAGGCCTACATACCTATTGGGATGGATTTCGGTCGTTAAGTTCGGATCATAATAATGTTAAAAAAGTACTATTAATTCCCAATTCATTTTTGGTTTTTACAGTAATACCCCATAATGGACAAATTTCTTATCAAACGAAAAGCGAATGATTCGGAAGAACAAAATACTAAAAATGGACCGAGTACAAGTGGAAGCGGTAGTAATGCTCTTGCTGCACATATTGTGTCTGATACAAACGGTAGAATTAAAAGAAGAAAAATTAATCGACAGTATGCTGAAGAATATTTAAGTTTTGGATTTACATACATTTGTGAGGAAGAATATCACATTCCACAATGTATTGTATGTGGAGAAAAATTATCCAACAGCGCGGTGGTTCCTACCAAGTTGAAACGTCACTTTTCTACAAATGACGCCAACCTTGCTACACAAACTAAAGATTATTTCAAACGATTGTTAGATGCAAGCTAAACAAGTAAAATATTTAGAAAAAACTGAACATTTCCGATAAGGCACAATTGGCGTCATATAAGGTTGCTGAAATGATTGCTGTTCAGTTAAAACCACATACTATAGCAGAGTCTTTAATTATACCTGCATGTTGTGAAATGGTTAAAATTATGTTTGGCGATGAAGCAACAAAGAAAATAATGAAAATTCCTCGTTCAAATGATGCAATAAAAAATAGAATTAAAAATATGTCGGATGATATCGAGAAAACAGTTGCCGATAAGCTTTTCAAACGGCATTTTGCTCTGCAAATTGACGAGTCCACTGACATAAGTGGAAAAGCTCATATACTAGGGTTCGTTCGTTTCATTCATGAAAACGAAATAGTGAATCAATTTCTATGCTGTCTTGAGCTTACCGAACGTTCGACAGGACAAGATGTCTTTGATTCTATTTCTTCCTATTTCGAACAATTCAAAATATCATGGGAGTTGTGTGTGGGAATTTGTACGTACGGTGCTCCATCAATGGTAGGCTCATTAAAAGGGTTTGTGACTCTCGCCAAGAAAAGAAACGCCAATATTATATCTACTCACTGTTTTTTGCACAGAGAATCTCTGGTGTCCAAAACATTACCAGTAGCATTAAAACCTGTGCTAGACAAAGTTGTAAATATGGTAAACTTCATAAAATCGAGACCTTTGAAAATACGCGTCTTTAAAAATCTTTGCATCTCTATGGAAGCCAAGTACGAATCTTTGCTTTTGCATTCTGAAGTGAGATGGTTATCCAGAGGAAAAGTGTTACGTCGTTTCTTAGAACTGAATGATGACCTTTTTCCAAAATGAAAATATGGATGATTTTGTGGAATATCTTCAAAATGACATTTGGTGTGCTAAATTGGCATATTTAGCTGATACTTTTGATTATTTAAATTGTGTTAATACCAGCCTTCAAGGAAGAAAAGAAAATTTTTTAACATCGACCGACAAATTGACAGCCTTTCGGAAAAAAGTTATTTTTTGGAAAAATCGTTTACTAATTTGGATGCAGAATTGAGGGTAGCTATTTCTAAAATTAGGCCTAATATCACTGAAATTTGTAAAAACTGTCAAGCTCAGGTTTCACATTAAATCTTTTTATTTTTCTGAATTAAATTTTGCTCAATGTTATTTTTTTACTTATTAAATTTATGTTTATTAAAAATTTGTTTATCATGTTATAATTTTAAACTCTTATGTTATAATGTTTTATTTTCAATAAAAGTCGTACGTATGTGTATTTGTTTTTTTTTTTACTCCTTGATTTTGGTGCTCCCCAAATTTTTGTCATGATCAAAAGTGCTCCCCGACTTCAAAAGGTTAAGAACCACTGCACTACAGACTTGTCAACCGGAATCCCGGGGGGGCATGGACTCCATTATAAGATACGATTCTTTTATTGACCCAATGGAAATGTTTTGATTGCATTGTACCTTTTCAGCTCATAAATAAAACAGTTTGAACACGCGACATCTACATTACATTATTTCAGGATATATCTTAGGGATAGTGGGAGTTGCTGAAACCAGTAAAAAGATATGAACATGAGGGTGCCACATAGCAAACATTTACATAGGACATAGGGCAAAAAGATATGAACATGAGGGTGCCATATAGCAAACAATTACATAGGACATAAGGCAAAAAGATATGAACATGAGGGTGCCATATAGCAAACAATTACATAGGGCATAGGGCAAAAACATATGAACATGAGGGTGCCATATAGCAAACAATTACATAGGACATAAGGCAAAAAGATATGAACATGAGGGTGCCATATAGCAAACAATTACATAGGGCATAGGGCAAAAACATATGAACATGAGGGTGCCATATAGCAAACAATTACATAGGACATAAGGCAAAAAGATATGAACATGAGGGTGCCATATAGCAAACAATTACATAGGGCATATGGCAAAAACATATGAACATGAGGGTGCCAAATAGCAAACAATTACATAGGACATAGGGCAAAAACACCTAAGCATGCAATAAAAATAGACAATTTCCCTCTTCGTATTAATGCCATTCTTCGATGTGCCTTCTGATTAGGAATGTGTAGAAAAATATCTTTCCCCTTACATATAAATGGACTCGCCCATGTCCACCAACGAAAGACCTAAATTACTTTGTGTCTGTGCCCCGAGAATGTCACGTGAACCTAATACGGCTGGTAGCACATCTGATGATTAATTGTTTCGTCTATGTCGCATGACACATTTTTTATAAAAACAGGAGACTTCTAAAACGACCCCCCCCCCCCCCCCCCCAAACCTCCCGCTTTCTCTGCGAACTCTCCAGAAGTCCTTATTATTTGTGTCCAGCCCTCTCTCACACAAGTCATGTTTCTTGAAAAATGTATCCTTCCGCCGGCCAAGCCGACCCTTGACCCCCGAAATCCCTCTTGAATAGTCTCGTAAACTTTTATAAGAGTACAGAACTCTCGTAAGGTTGACATACTCTCGAGATTTTCTGCGTGACAAGGTAAGAGCGGGCTTTCGTCGTTGCGTTGAGACAAAGAGGAATAATGTGTCAACATTTATATACCATTTTTTTTGTATACCTTTTGGTATTATCAAGGCCTGATTTACAATTTTAGGGGCCAACAAAAATTTGGGGCCCCATTTTGAAAAATAAAAAAAATATTGCTAAGTTTTTTTTATTCAAAAATGTATATTTTTTTATATACTGCTCCCAATTTTGGGGCCCCTTATTTCGCGGGGCCCCTAGGCCACGGCCTAGACGGCCTGCCTGTAAATCCGGCCCTGGGTATAATTACACACTTTAAACAACAAAATTCATTCATATGAAAGCTAACCATCTATAAATGAACATTGTCCGTCGTGGGTTAATGGTTGGTGTTGGACTAAGCTTTTTGACTGTTTCTGACCGTTTCTGACTGTTTTTGACTGTTTTTGACTGTTTCTGACTGTTTTTGACTGTTTTTGACTGTTTCTGGCTGATTTTGACTGTTTCTGACTGTTTCTGACTGTTTTTGACTGTTTCTGACTGTTTCTAACTGTTTCTGACTGTTTTTGACTGTTTCTGACTGTTTTTGACTGTTTCTGACTCAAAAAATGATCTATGATTATCACCTTCATAAGATTTAGGAGATGGAAATGTAATGTCCATTAATAAACATAATAGTTTGGGGACGGATTTGGCTAACTAGAGGCCCTAGCCTAAAGACCGGTATATTTTGAGACCCCTTGCCGTCCTCTCTCTGTCTTGAATTGTCTGAAACTGTCTTGAACTTTCTTGAACTGACAGTGGGTGCAGCTCTAAGCATAATATTTCATTTAACAGTCGCCACGACGCCTGTCCGATAAAAGCGTACAGAACTAAAAAAAAAATTTTTAATGAAATAGTTTGTTGCAGAAGATGTTTTAAATAAATAAATGGAAGAAAAGAAAAAATTCAAGTTTATTAAATTGTTCTAGGATTTTGTTTTAAACACAAGCAAAAACAACCCCCTAGTGAACTTTGAAACGTTTCTCTGCTCAATAATAATCCTTATTTTTCAATAGTCTTGCCGATATTATTAAAACAATGTAATAAGCGTGGACAAAATGTATCACGACCACAAATAACAAGGGCTACTATTTTCTGCAACAGATCATTGGCTTGGCGTCTGGTGTCCCCTTTCAAGTAACATCTAAGTATAAATGACTAAAGTCATCATCAGTGGTAGCACTGTAGCTTTCAAAAAGTAGCCTCTGTGGCATTTGCATACGTATCCTCCCCCCACCCCCCCCCCCACCCCCGAGTAAGTGACAAATATTTACGCGATGACAATATAAAAAAACAACTAATTTTATCATATCCATCTCTTTGTCGAGGATCAAGAGAACGTTGTACGTTTATTTGATATCATTTCAAATAGTTCACACTGCATCAAGACACCAATCAACAACAGGACGGCCGATTTAATTTAATGAGAGATCAGTGCATGAAATAAATCTTGCCAAATCCCCCCCCCCCCTTTTTTCAATTTATTATTACTTTTTGTTATTGTTGTTTTTTTGCCTAACTTCGTGCCTACCAGCCATGTTGACAGCATTGTCGTGTGATTGGCCACGGCATTATTTTAAGTCAGTCATAAGCTCAATAGCAAAATGATTCAATACTAAATGTTACGTCATGTGTGCAGGCGCCTAATTCAGCGCTGTGGCCGCCACCACTTTGTTAGGTTTTTTTTATTGACGTCACCGATTCAATGTGCTGTGCCACTACTTTTTACCCACCCCACCCTTGATTGAGAAAAGGTTGCTTTACGTTCGAATGCGTTCTATTTGTTCTAAAGAATGCTATCAATTGACGCCATTTTTAGTATGTATTTTCTAGGGGGGTCTGATTAATTCCTTATATTTAGGGCGACAGCTTTCCTAACCCAGGGGGATTGTTTTTGATGTAATGCCTAGATGTATACATCCCGCTAATATTTGCAAGATTGTGCTATTTACGTGTGTGTGTGTAATTTAATATTTGCATATTTCGAGGATTTTACCTATTCACTGTAAGTGTTAATTTATCTTTTTTTTATATTTCTGTATATTTGAATTTATATTTATTTACACAATTAATGCTACAATCATAGTGAATACTGTTAGTATCGCTGGCTTTGGTATCGCCTTTTCTCTTTGTACCGGTGTGCTGTTTTTCTCCAGTTTCTTTGTTACTTATTGTTCATTTAACGAGCCCAAAACTGAAAATATATTAAATTTACAAAACCTTACAACGGTACGTAACACCAAAATCAGCCATTGCTGTGTTCAGACACGCTTCCGCCGGTGCTATCTTTTAGTAAGCATTTCCTCTTATATCTAGTTCTCGCGTGACGTTAAGAGGCGCCCCCGCGCTTCCCCCCCCCCCCACCCACCCAACCGGTTTTACCACTTTTCGGATTATTTTTTTTTGGAACTATTCAATACACTTTTGTGTAGCAATTAAGATTGTTTTTCTTTTAACAGCCCCAACTGTGGGCCACTTAAATATCTGAGGCCGCCCTATTGCCACTGGGGTGGCAGGGCCTCGAGACGACTCTGTTACAATCATCTGTGATATGTTTACATAACTGATTCCAATTTAATCAATATATGATTTTAATTTTTTTTAAAATTCTTAAAAATTAATCTATTAAATGTAGCTTCTTAATTAAATTATGAGGCACGTAAAATGTTTTAGCCCCCCCCCCCCCCTCAGACGTTTGCGGCCCTAGGCCTAAACCTACTTAGCATTTAGGGAAATCCGGCACAGACATTGTCATTCAGTTTCACGCTATACTGATAATGTTAAAAACCCTTCGCTTCGTGCGCCATTTTAAAACGACAGATTTAGCACACGGGCCAAGCTGTGTGGCTGTACTTCATGTCACACGGGCCAAGCTGTGTGGCTGTAGTTCATGTCACACGGGCCAAGCTGTGTGGCTGTACTTCATGTCACACGGGCCAAGCTGTTGGCTGTACTTCATGTCACACGGGCCAAGCTGTGTGGATGTACTTCATTTTTTCATGTGGAGCTTTCCCAGAAGACACCTGAGTCTAGGATCAAATACAAGGAAATATTGACCACCACCTACCCCAACTTGATGGTCCAGAATAAAAAAAAAACATTTACATGGTACAAAGATGGTACAAAGATGGTTCAATGATGGTACAAAGATGGTTCAAAGATGGTACAAAGATGGTTCAAAGATGGTACAAAGATGCACGATCGAAATAAGGAATTAAATAACACGCACAGTGTGACACATTAATTTTTTTAACGGTTTCTCCAAGTGGTTACTATTTTAAATATTTTGAGAACCCCTGATATAGTTATATATATATATATATATATATATATATATATATATAATTTCGACACGAGAATTGTTTTAACGACGCCTCTATTCTAAATATGAATCAGATTTGTCCCAATTCTAAATGAGACGTCTCCATGGTGGGCTATGGGGACCAATAAATCTACCTGTACATTTTCACATTTATGGTGATGTTGGGGAGGGTGAGATATTGTTTAACTTCCTTGAAGTGACACAACGAAAAACTGTATGGATTAAATATAACTTTATTTATTTATTATTTTGTAAATGTCTGCACTGTCAAAAATCCTGGGATTTAGTTCATTTTCCCGAATTTCGACTTCCAACTTTTGTTGAAAAGATCTGACTCCAAAGGAAAACATGTTTAGACTCCTCAACGTCCGCTTTGGTTTAGAGGATTTATTTAGCTCAGGGAAATAAACAAATGTTTCTCTAAATATATATATATTGGTTTGTATTTATGGTAGTCACAAGAAGGCAAAAATAATGTCTGACACCGGATTAGAAAAAGAAAACTACTTCTTGTACAACGCCAAAGGTCAATGGTTCTCAGCTTGCATAATGCCACGACCCTTTAATATAGTTCCTCGTGTTGTGGTGGCGCCCCAAAAATAAAATTATTTTCTTTACTACTTCATAAATATGCGTTTTCCGATGTTCTTAGGCGACCCCTTTGTAAAAGTCGTTCGATCCCAACAAGGGGTCACGACCACGGCCAGCATGTTGAGAGCCGCTGTCATATGGGAATTAGTTAGGATCAAGTCAAATGTACTAAAAGCCCCCTTCCTTCTGACCCCCCCCCCCCAACACACCTCTCCAACATGTCCTCCTGTCCACGATTAATGTTCCTGTCACCTGATATCTGCCATTGCCTACACCCCCTCCCTCCTGGACATGTTTGAAAAGATTGCATCATCGCAGACACAAGTCGTGTCAGTAAAGCACGCACTTCCTGTGAACTTAACATCACCCTTCTTTCTGTACTTAGCATGCAATGTATCGTTTAAAAAAAAATCATTTAAGCTGAAACATGTGGTCCTTAATATTATCACTTGATGGAAAGGCTCTAAACATTTCTAGAATTTTCATAAAAGCTTCTAGAGAAGAAAGAGGCGGAGAAAGGAAGTAAAGAAAACAGAGCGAGCAAGAAAGAAAAAAGATGGGGGAGAATGCAAGAATTTAGGGGAATAGAAAGGAGCGAGTAAGCACCTTGGGACAATAAGAGAAAAATTAAAAGTTTTCAAATACCTGAGAGAAGCAGTGTATCGGTAGCCACAAAAAGAGAGAGAGTGTGTTTTTTTTAAATTTATAGTTTGTTTTTTTTTTCCCTACAAAACGGTACAAGTTCCGGAGTAAAAGAAATATTCCATTTATGTCGTCAAGTAACAAAGTTGTATCATTCTGTAAATGTATACGACAGATGGAGAACCGTCGGGTGCCACAGATGATGGACACACAGCCAGGAAGGACACCACAGTGGATGACCTTGGATGTGGATTCAGCAGATACCAACGGTTCTTTACCCACAAAGGTAGTAGGTGAGTGGTGACATGGGTCCCTGATCACAGAGGTGGCATGTGAGTGGTGACACAGTTCCATGCCCACAGAGGTAGCATGTGAGTGGTGACACAGTTCCCTGCCAGCGGAGGTAGTAGGTGAGTGGTGACATAGTTCCCTTCCCACAGAGGTAGCATGTCAGTGGTGACACAGTTCCCTGCCCACAGAGGTGGCATGTGAGTGGTGACACATTTCAATGCCCACAGAGGTAGCATGTGAGTGGTGACACAGTTCCATGCCCACAGAGGTAGCATGTGAGTGGTGACACAGTTCCCTGTCCACAGAGGTAGCATGTAAGTGGTGACACAGTTCCCTGCCCACAGAGGTAGCATGTGAGTGGTGACACATTTCCCTGCCCACAGAGGTAGCATGTGAGTGGTGACACAGTTCCATGATCACAGAGGTAGCATGTGAGTGGTGACACAGTTCCCTGCCCACAGAGGTAGCATGTGAGTGGTGACACAGTTCCCTGCCCACAGAGGTAGCATGTGATTTGTGACGTATAAGGGTTGAGAAAAAGTAACCAACATGCCATGGGCGGCGAGTGTGAGTGGGGTGCTACCCTGGGCGCCACAAAGAGAGTGGGGTGCTACCTGGGCACTACAAAGAGAGTGGGATGCTAATCTGGGCGCCACAAAGAGAGTGGGGTGCTACCCTGGGCGCCACAAAGAGAGTGGGGTCTTACCCTGGGCGCCACAAAGTGAGTGGTGTGCTACCTTGGGCGCCACAAAGAGAGTTGGGTGCTACCCGTAGCGTCACAAAGAGAGTGGGGTGCTACCCTGGGCGCCACAAAGAGAGTTGGGTGCTACCCTGAGCGTCACAAAGAGAGTGTTTTGCTACCCTGGGCGCCACAAAGAGAGTGGGTTGCTACCCTGGGCGCCAAAAACAGAGTGGGGTGCTACCCTGGGCGCCAAAAAGAGAGTGGGGTGCTACCCTGGGTGCCACAAAGTGAGTGGGGTGCTATCCTGGGCACCACAAAGAGAGTGGGGTGCTACCCTTGGCACCTCAGTGAGAGTGGGATGCCATTCTCATAATTCAATGTGTAAAATCTCCAGCTTTTGTCATAAGTCATTTCAGAGTTGTTCCATTCTCAAACCGGTTTAATGACAATAAAATTAGCCTGTAATTCCTTTCATTAATAATTCACGCCTGCTCATAACAACCACCATGTTTATTTAATATCAACAGGACAAGGGTTCTTAAACTAAACTCAAATGAAACCTGTTTCTATCATTACAGGAAACATACCCCCCTGGCTCAACGGATGTCTCTATCGTAACGGTGCGGGAGTCTACGACGTCAAGAACACCCACATACGTCATTTCTTCGACGGATTCTCCGTCATCCATAAGTTCACCATCCAAAAAGGTCAGGTGACCTACCGGTCATCTCTGCTGGACACGCACACCCTCGAGGACGCGCTGGGCATCAAGAGGATCATCCCGACCAAGTCTGGTGTTCAAACTGTGCTGGACCCGTGCAAAAACATCTTTAAAGGGTGGGTAACTACATCATGCTATTCTTTTCAACTATCATGAGCAGGGGTTGATTCATTAAGCACATGGTTTGATTCAGTAGGCATATGAGTTATTCAGTAGGCACATGGGTTGATTCAAGGGGTGCCTGGGTTATTCAATGGGCGCCTGGGCACAAGGGTGGATCCAGGAATGTGCTATTATCGTCTTTTTTTCCCCCCAATTTTCACCATCTGTTTAACCGAGCCCATTTTGTCCTCGCCTTCATCCCAGGTCCCAGAGCTACTTTGCTGAACTTCCCCCTGAGCGTACCGACAATACGTCGGTGAACATCGTAGAGATAGGAGACTCGCTGTACGCCCTGACGGAGACAGCAACTGTCAACAAGATTGACCCGGAGACCCTGAAGAGAAAGGAAATGGTAAAGCACTGATGCGATTTTTCTATATAAGATAATAGTAACTAATGACATATTTTAATGCCATGATACAAAATGTAACTCAAACTTTAGATTAAGTCAAAAATTTTAAAAATATTGAAACTATTAAAAGAGTCACAATTTCTCTTAGTCTATTGGGTCAGCCGGCGATACTACAGAAATCTCTTGGAAACCACATTTGAGATCACTTCCCATGGGGTTGGGAACCTCAAATACTCTAGTAACTGTACTCTAGTAACCGTGCTCCAGTAGCTGTACTCTAGTAACTGTGCTCTAGTAACTGTGTTCTAGTAATTGTGCTCTAGTAACTGTGCTTCAGTAACTGTGCTCTAGTAACTGTACTTAGTAACTGTACTATAGTAACTGTACTCTAATAACTGTACTCTAGTAACTGTGCTCTAGGAACTGTACTCTGATAAAAACGTGCTTTTAAAGAGTTTAACTATATATATACTTATAGAGAGTTAAATGTTTAACATTCTTACTTGTTGTTTGTTGGACGCTAACCCAATTTCTTACAAGATATTATAAATCAGTTGCTAGAAAATGTTTCGTTACAAATTTGTAACTAGCATGTGCGACCTGTCAAGAATCTCAAACTAACATAATGTGCTCTACTTTTTTTCTACAAGCGGTTATAAACTCATAACCAACTTTGTCCTAACAAGCATATCTTATCCATTTATCTACTTATTACATCTATTGCTAGGGTGGAAAATGAAGCTTCGACTACCAAGTGACCAACTTCTCAACTAACCTAAACATCCTCTTGTATCTATTAATTGAAAAATACAACAATGTAGTAATTATAAAAACCATCTCTGTATAGCGTAATTACGCTTTTAAACATATTTGAATCGATTTAGTTTTATCCCCGGGTTGTTCAATCTCATTCCGGGATATCGGGATCCCGGGATGAAAGTGACTTTTGTTACGTTTTCCAGAGTTGAGCGCAAACCCGCGAAATGAGAAACTCTAGATCTAAGGCACCGAAACCCTGGATCTAAGGCAAAGGTCTCAAAAGGCCACCCCCTCCCCACCAAGTGACTCCATTTATCAACTATCATTTCAGATCGATCTGACAAAGGTCATCTCTGTGCACACCGGCACGGCCCATCCTCACTTCGCCAAGAACGGGGACATGTTTAGCTACGGGACGAATTTCGATCACAGAAAGGCCTATAACATTGTGAGAATCCCTGCGATGTCAGGTATAATATAATGTGGGGAAAAATCGTGCAGACAGCAGTACATTAATTTTAAACGCCATTTTTGTGTTCGTCGAATAGATGTGGTTAAAAAAAAAGCTCTCTGCACCCTACAGCAGTCAAGTGATGGCCAGCCCATACAGCTTCGTGTGCTACTTTGATAGCGAGTTAACTCTTCGCAGGCCATATATCAATAAACATTATTTAAAAATTTAAAAAAACGAATACAAAATTATCTATTTATTCCCAATCTAAACAATTCTCAGATAATAAAACATCTCCTAGTGCCGCCGCAATCGTAATATATATATTTATATTGAAATCGAACTATAATTCTTTAATAATGTATATGCATGGTACAGTACTTAACTGCCCGTCATTGCCACTTTGATCAAAGAACGAGAGTTCATTGAGTGGAAATTGAGGACCCCCAACAAAGTCTCAAGAACGAAAGTGAGGGGGGTGGGGAGACGGCTGAGCCCCCCCCCCCCACCCCGTGTACATGTTTGAAAAAGTCAAAATGCGGGAATGTCTTTGGCACATAATTAAATGCAGTTTTTGCATCTCTCTACGCTGAGCCAGAAGAAATCCTAGCGGAACTTGAGATTCCCATCACCTAGATGTGTTTCTGTAGATCCTTTTATTTAATTAGTTATAGAATTGTATGTTGTTATTTTATAATTGTCATTCAAGATTTGAGATCCCTATAATTTTTATCGTGCTATTTAAAATACCCAGCCCCATAAGAAGGACATGTACACCGAAAGGGAGCAATACCGTCACCAAGAAAGGTTCTATATTTATTTCAAAAGTGCTTTTATATCAAGAATGAAAATAATCGCCAATGGAATGAAGAAATAAGTTCATCTGGGGATACATCCGGCGGGCCATACTGTTTAACATGGTGGGCCACATGCGGACCGATGTTTGGCCACTCCTACTCTACAGGCACATACGCCCCCAACCCCACTCATTTTAGAACGCCCTTTAAACTCCGTCTAGAGCAGCGGTTTTCAACCTGTGGGTGGCGACCCCTTTGGGGGTCGAGCGACCATTTCACAGGGGTCGCCTAAGACCACCGGTAAACACATATAGTATAAAGTTATGAAGTGGTTGGGGGTCACCACAACATGAGGAACTGTATTAAAGGTTCGCGGCATTAGAGATGTTGAGAACCACTGGTCTAGAGAAAGCGTCATAATTGGAGTGAAGAGACATTGAAAATCTTTCAACTTTTCAGAGGGGGAACCGATGTCCCAGGCCGAGGTCGTGGCGAGTGCGGCCAGCAGGTGGCAGTCGAACATCGCCTACAACCACAGTTTCGGAATGAGCGACCGCTACTTCGTCATCCTTGACCAGCCCGTGGCGTTCAACACCAAAAAGTTTCAGATCTCCAACGTGGACATGCAGGGTGTCGCCGGGACGTTGGTGCTACGGCGAGGAGAATCGGTCGGTGGAAACATACTTTAAAAAACAAAAAAATAAGTAATCATAAAAGTGGATCGTTCACTGATGGAGATATCGATATTTTTAAGAACCAAGCCCGAATATTGCGATCTACCTTATTAAAGTATTCATCGGGTGAACATTTACGAAATTCGGGTTGGCCCAATCATTTGACATTGATTAGTGAGTCCATCGGTCGGGTTATAAGAAGACAAGCATTTCCAGGTATCAGGGGCGTAACAATGTGTGGGTGTCACTAGAAACGAAAGCTCGTGGTTCCAACTTCCAATCCTAGTAATTTAAAATGTTATAAGAGTCACTTAAGAATCCCTGTCCTCCCTGAACGTCACGTGAACGAACGCAGACTTTTGTTTTAAACTTTGCAAATTATACAAATGTCGCGACACTTATGGATTTTAAGGCTCTTTCCTGGTTGCTTTTTAAAAAAAAAATCATTTTATCTTTCAACTTTAATTGGTGGGCGGTTAAAAAAAAACCATGAAATCAAGAAAATGGAATTATTAAAAGTTATATTGTGGGGGAAAACTATAAGAAACTATCACCTCCTAAGATTCGCCTCTGCTAGCCGAATGAGAACGCGTAATAGCAGCATACAGAGGTTCCCAAACATTTTTTGGGGTCTAGGCGCCCTTGCTGAATCCAGGTTTTCCCAAAGGCGCACTATCTCATATTCCAATCCAGTACACCGCGAAATAGCGCATATTGCGTACAGTGCGGAACCTCTGGCGTGCATTGCTGTTCACTTGAACAAATTAGTTAGTGTTAAAGTTAACGCGTAATATCAACGTAATGTTTCACGTATGTCTTGACGTGTGCACACTGTGAAGCAAACAAATGTCTCGTTTGGTATCCACAGCTCCAGTTTCTGGTGATCGATCGCAAGACAAACAAGAAGCTGCCAGTCACTTACGAGACCAACTGCGCCTTCGTCTTCCACTTCATCAACTGTTTCGAAGAGGACGATTACTTGGTAATCGACGTGGTCATCTATAACAGGATCGATGCTGTCCTGGACTTGTACATAGAGAGCATGAAGAAGACAGACTTTCAGATACCCGACGCCGGCTCGTTCGCAAGATTCGTGCTCCCGCTCAAAGTGGAAAACGTTAGTGCAAAACAGACGTGAAATTATGTAGTTTTAACATATTGAATGTAAAATGCTTAATATTCATACTATTATTTAGGAAATCTTTGCGGTCAATAAATGAGCAACTCGTTTAGCCATCGCAAGAGTTTGATACCAACAAACAAAGATTTGACGGAAATGATTTAAGATAAGAATCTTTACTAATCCAAATAAATGGAAACATGTTCCGATTATTCCATTTCAGCATATGGATACAAATAATAAATTAAGTAAACAGTTTTGAATCTATAACAGAGAAAACAAAAGACGTGTAAACTGATTTCTCAAGCGAAAAAAGAATATTTAAAAATATATTAAATAAACTAAAATGAATACATGATCTTTGTTTAAAATGAGTTTTAAAAAGTCTTCACAGTAATTCAATATCACTCACATAATAATGATATTGATTTTAAATGTAATTATCGGATTTCATATCAGCCGGGAGAGCGCGCTGAAAAAAAATTCCAACAGATGAATTTTCATTTCATCCGGTCCTTTATGAATTCGGGAAAGAATTCGCACTAATCGAGTTCCTCACCGATACAACATATATAAATAGATGTATATTAAATGAATGGTTGAACTCTAAATATAGATATATATTAAATGGCAGATTGTGACAGAAATCTAATAAAACTCTAATAATTATTTCTAGATGCCTAAAAGAAAATTTAAAAGTTTGAAATCCACTGGTAGCCTAATCAATATTCAAACGAACAGCACATTGAACCAATGTTTAATAAGCACCAATAATGGACCAATGTTTAATAAGCACCAATAATGGACCAATGTTTAATAAGCACCAATAATGGACCAATGTTTAATAAGCACCAATAATGGACCAATGTTTAATAAGCACCAATAATGGACCAATGTTTAATAAGCACCAATAATGGACCAATGCTCAAATGAACACCATAATTTCTCAGTGTTCATATCAGCACCACAATGACACCACAATGACTTGTAACTGAAGCTCAAACTCGTCGAATAACTCTTAGCTGACCAAACATTTTTTAAAAAACAAAATCTTTCAGGCACCTTACGACATGAACCTGGTGGGACTCCCGAATTCCAAGGCTACCGCTATAATCGACTACGATAACAAGAATGTCATTATCCTTACACCCGATTATCTGATGCCAGGTCAGTGTAATCGAACATTTGAAGAAAAAAAATCCTGTAACTCGTGCACAGTTTTGGTTTACTAAAATATATATATATATATATATTTCTATTCACAGGCGTATCTATAGGTTGGGAGATGGTGTAATATAAGGCGACAGGAAGATTAATGCTTTAAAAATGTGTTGTTTTTTTTCCCTCAGAAAAGATCACCATGGAATTACCTCGAATCAACTACGCACTGTGCGGAGGGAGGAAGTATCGATACGCCTACGGGAATTCGATATTCAGTGATTGTTACAGAGTAAGAATCGAGAGTCAAAATATTTTTGGTTATCGAAAATGTTACATTGGCCCAACCTAAACCTGTTGTTTATAAATTAATTTATAACAAAAAAATTGAAATTAAATATATAAAAAATTGATCAGCGAGATGTTCTAAAAATACCTTAGGCGTTTAGAAACATGAGCTTCAAACATTTTTTTTCCGAATATTGTATACTTAAACATGTTATCGTTCGTCCTTCGCATGTTAAGATGGTCAAGGCTTGAGTAGTAGCCTTGACGGGCGTATACTTTCTGTCCCCAAGACTCGCACTAAAACATACGGTGAACGATCTTTCTCTTACTGTGCCCCCAAACAATGGAATTCTCTTCCACTACACATCCGCAATATATCAACCATCACAGTCTTCAAACTGCGCCGCTCAAAACACATCTCTTTAAACTCTACTATCCCGACTGATTCCCCCCCCCCCCCTTCTGACCGTTAAACGATGCTGGTGAGTGCCGTCCATGGCGTCACATGTAAATAGTTATGGAATTGTTGAAGCGAATACACATTTCTTTTGATTTATTTAATTAGTGCAAATTAATTTTTAAGTTCATGATTGTTTTTTAAATTGTATGGTTAGCGTGGTGAGCCCAGCCCTAAGCTGGGGTACCACGCTATAGAAAACTACCAACAATAATAATAATAATCATCATTTTTAAAATTAATTTACCCGACACATGCACTGCTGTGTATCGTTAAGTACCAATGTCACAATATTATTATTGTATTGATCTGGCAGCTGGTTAAAGTAGATACGCTTCATCGAACTTACAAGGAATGGAAGCTGACCCAGTTCTACTACCCAGGGGAGCCGATCTTTGTGCCGACACCCGGGGGGACTGAGGAGGATGATGGTAAATATGTAAAAAAAAAGGGGGGTGACAGGGGGCTTTCAGTAGTGTATGTGAGAAAAGTGATAACCATTGTTGCGATTATATTACCGTAATCGATTATGAATATTTCAAGGTTGATAATTATTCAATGATGAAAAACAACAACCGTTGATTGGTTAGACCAAGGGAAGGAAGTGATGAGGACTCCCGTAATCGAATCCGTTTATTTACTGTAGTATTTTCAACACGAGTTAACCATTAAACCGACTATTTTCATATTAGACGAGGGCTCAAACATCAATTGAATTTGTGAGTCTATGCCAATGTTAGCATACGAGGCGTCGTTATCCCCAAAAAGACCCCACGCCACCCTCCCACACACAATTTTCCAAAATCCCTACTTCGAAATCGGCGAAAACGTCAAAACATTTCTATAAGGGAAATAGCCGTCTTTTCTCTGGTTGTCTTTTTCTCCAGGTGTGATTCTCTCCCCTGTGTTGTGCGAGACGTTGGAGGAGCCCTCCTTCCTGCTCATCCTCGACGCGCGCTCTTTCAAAGAACTCGCTCGTGCCTACATACCGCGCAACGTGAAAATGTCAATGACCTTTCACGGCTCCTACTGCCCCAACAGGTCCGGCAAAAGTCATGCTGAGTCCGTTGACATTCACCTGTAGAGCACCTGAACACGGACTTGTAAAGTGTATGTGTGTGTGTGTGTGGGGGGGCATAATTTATTCCCGCCAGCCGGGGATGCCAACCTGGTCATGTTAAATATGTAACCATGACGACAGTTTAAGGATTGCCAACGCAAATTGTTATATGTACACGCCTTGAATCTCAAGCTGTTGACGATGTAAAGCTAATAATGAATTAATCACATGTCTGAAGCTGACAGAATGGAGATCATGACACAGTGCCTATTTTCTTCTGTTTATGTATTTTCAAATTAAAAGTATATTTTTAAAAAAAATATTTTCTGAACCGTTTTACCTTTTTTTGTTTTAAAAAATGTGTACATAATACTCACGGTGAGTACATTGCATTCCTTGTTAGGCTGTACATTTTTCTGTACCTGCACTTGTACCTACACCTGTACCTGTGCAGGGAATAAATTGCAGTTGAAACATTGGTAGACGGCCTACAAAACTGAGGTTTCGAGGCTACGAAATTGAGGTTTCTACACTACAGAATTGATGTTTCTACGTTACAGAATAGGGGTTTCTAAGCTATGGAAAAGAGGTTTCTTAGCTAAAGAATGGATTTTTCGAGGCTACAGAATTGAGGCTTTGAGGCTACAGAATTGAGGCTTCGAGGCTACAGAATTGAGGTTTCAAGGTTACATAATAGAGGTTTAGAGACTACAGAATATAGGTTTCGAGGCTACGGGATTGAGGTTTCTATGCTAAAGATTTGTGGACAGTGCTTGATGGGTGGAAACAAAATATCCAATGTCTTCTCCTTGTTTACATTCACGGTCTACTTGTTTTCAGGGTGAGTTAAATTATGTCTGCACCGCTAATCAAGAGCGAGTTCCAAACATAGAAGGCACATTTTGGGACTTCCCAAAGCTAATATGTCAGATTTCGCTCATGAAATATGCAATAATGATGCGAGCGTCTGGGCAAGACATTGTTAAGGGTACACTGACATACGCACACTTTTTTATGCTGCATCCTCGATTTTTCTACACCGTGATATTTCGGTTACAAATTTGTCCTTTTTCCCATATTCTGACTGCATCATAAAACTATGAGCATAATTTATGGTCAGCCGTCAAGTACACATGTGTATGTGCGACGGGGCGGAACCAGTAGAAATAACCAGATTGTGTTGTAAGGGTGATTTGTGAACAATGAAAATATAGACTCGTCCTTATGAAACATCTCGAGTGGCCCTACATAACATCACTTAATATACCCGAGACAATTACATTTATTTTTTAGCCACAATATGGGCCATCAGTCCACTGAAATAATATTCTCAAATAATCGAATTATATAATGATTGAAATAATGAGACATTTTGGCAATGTTTACGGTATTTTTTTTTTAATGGACTACGATTAGTCGATTGTTTTGTCACGTGATACGTGTAAAAACAAGTAATACTTCCGGGAGGCTGTCTGCAACACACTAGTCGCTCACAAATTTTTCTTCAAACAACTTTCTTCCTTTAATCATAACTGAATTATAATTATTGTCCCATTTAATGAATGTCATTTAAAGAAACGCGTGTACTCAAGAATATTTTGAAAAGTAAAATTTTTAATTAACACCGGGGAAGCGCTGATGAAGACAAACATTTTGCTTCAGAATTAATGATAATGGCAATGGCTGATCAGCTGTTTATCTGTTGTTATGTGTTGTTATGTGTAGCAGAAAGCCTACTAATGGCTGGTACGTGTCACGTGACAAAACAAGGAAGTGACTCATCGTAGTCCATTGGCGCAAATTGTGGTTTAAAATTGTCAAGCAATTAGTAACTGCAACCTAAAATTCGCATACGTAAATTACGATGCGTTCTCTTGAAGTGCATAACTGAAGTAAAGGTAAACTCGATATACTGCGCATTTTATCGTTACAAACATCGAGAATTGTTTTTGCAATCCCAGAAGTTTGGAAGATAAGGCAGATGTTGTTTGGAAGATAAGGCAGATGTTGTTTGGAAGATAAGGCAGATGTTGTTTGGAAGATAAGGCAGATGTTGTTTGGAAGATAAGGCAGATGTTGTTTGGAAGATAAGGCAGATGTTGTTTGGAAGATAAGGCAGATGTTGTTTGGAAGATAAGGCAGATGTTGTTTGGAAGATAAGGCAGATGTTGTTTGGAAGATAAGGCAGATGTTGTTTGGAAGATAAGGCAGATGTTGTTTGGAAGATAAGGCAGATGTTGTTTGGAAGATAAGGCAGATGTTGTTTGGAAGATAAGGCAGATGTTGTTTGGAAGATAAGGCAGATGTTGTTTGGAAGATAAGGCAGATGTTGATTTTGGAAAGAGTGCTGTCGCTTGGTGCGGTAAAAAAAACATTTTTTCTCCTTCGTTGAGAAGTGAAACAAACCAATATTTTCTCACATCCTCAGGAGCGCCACCTGTTGCAGCCGAAACCTTTTGTTTTTAAATCTAGATAAACTGTTTTCAGTGAGAGCCACACATAGTGAGATATGTCTCATGATGGCCACACATAGTGAGATATGTCTCATGATGGCCACACATAGTGAGATATGTCTCATGATGGCCACACATAGTTAGATATGTCTCATGATGGCCACACATAGTGAGATATGTCTCATGATGGCCACACATAGTGAGATATGTCTCATGATGGCCACACATAGTGAGATATGTCTCATGATGGCCACACATAGTGAGATATGTCTCATGATGGCCACACATAGTTAGATATGTCTCATGATGGCCACACATAGTGAGATATGTCTCATGATGGCCACACATAGTGAGATATGTCTCATGATGGCCACACATAGTGAGATATGTCTCATGATGGCCACACATAGTGAGATATGTCTCATGATATCTCTCATAATACCTCATGATGGCCACACATAGTGAGATATGTCTCATGATATCTCTCATAATACCTCATGATGGCCACACATAGTGAGATATGTCTCATGATATCTCTCATAATACCTCATGATAGCCACACATAGTGAGATATGTCTCATGATGGCCACACATAGTGAGATATGTCTCATGATATCTCTCATAATACCTCATGATGGCCACACATAGTGAGATATGTCTCATGATATCTCTCATAATACCTCATGATGGCCACACATAGTGAGATATGTCTCATGATATCTCTCATAATACCTCATGATGGCTACACAAAATGAGATATTTCTCATGATACCTCAGATTGTATGACGTCCACGCATATTGAGATGTCCCTCATAATAAAGCGTGATATCTTCCAGGACATCTACACAAGGTCTGTAAACGCTATTTAATAATCGAATATCTAACCCAGTGTTTCTCAAACTTTTTTGACCACCGGCCCCATTCAACACCATCAGGACCAATGTTCCCTCTAAGGTTTGCTGGTTCGTGTGCAAAATCATACAGTTGTGTGCAAAGTTTTACAGCCCACTACCACACACGGAAATTACATAAATAAACTTAAGTGCAAGAACTTTAATAAAAATAAATTAATTAACTATAATTAAATAATTATAATAAGAAATTTCACAATAGTTCAATCAAACTATATTTATTTCCATTATTTATCCAATGGTTTGGTCAAGCAACTCAGTTATTACACAGCCAATACCAATGGCCGCTAGTCATTTGATTGACTCATTTCTGGAGGTACTCTGGCGTCTGTCATTTAACGATATCCGTCTTTTATACACATCGTCAAGGTTAATCCGATGTCCACCAATCTGATACGATTTCATCCCCATAAGCATGTCTAAATGTAACTCCCCCAGTCTATTTCTAGAATTTATTTTCACATTATGCTGAATCCAAGTTCACAGTGGGCGCTTGATGCAAGAAATTTAGCACAACTATCCAACAGAATGGCAATGTCGCCGAATTGCTCATCGTTTATTACAAATAGAACCATCTCATCAAAAGTCTGCATCAACCCAAATTTATTTTTTTCTGCAAGCACAAACCTTAAGTTACGATACTGATCTATAAATCTCTTCAGAATGACGTCATAGTTTTCCAGGAATGCCGCATATCTAGAAACCAGTGCTGCAAGTTCTTCTTGGCCAAAATTAAAATCTGGAGTGTCGATTAACGCCGATATCTCAGAGATTCGCCATTGCATCAATATACTTCCTGGGAAACGAGCGCAATGTGCAAACATAAACATTCAAACCAATTTTTAGATGGAACTCATGTTTATATCCACGTCATTTGCAAGCAATTCAGCAACCTCTTCAGACAAAAGGGCACATTTTCACCACGGTACTGGGCACGGAGCTTAGCGGTCCTTGCTTTTACAAACTGGTATGCCTCAATGGTCGTAAGATTTTTTTCTTTGTAGCATCTTGAATAATTCATCAAGTTCACCAACAACTTCATCAAAGACAATCAGTGAAGTTCGAAACTGCGGATCCCTTAGTCTCTTCAAACAGTTCTATGAACTGGATCATCATACAGGCCCACCTGCTCCTCAAAGTATTCAGTCAACACGTGTATGTTTCTCAGCAATGCTCGTTAAGCAAAGTGACGCGAAAGCCATCTGTCTTCATTCAATGGTTTAAAACTAAACCTTAGTTTGTTTGGTAAACTGGGCTTTCCGTACTGTCAACCTACTGAACAATTTGTACACTGTCCAAAGGAATGTTTCGATGTCTGCCATTAAACTTATATGTTTGCAAGCATCATTGATGCCTAAATCTTTACAATGAGCAACGCAATGGTGTTCCAGTAGATGTGGAATACGTCGGCGAAGAATTGCTGCAACTCAATTGTTCTTGCCTATTATAACCGATGCACCATCCGAGTTAAACATAACCATTTTCTGCATCTCCAATGAATTCTCTTGATAAAACTCTACCATTGCTGATTCCACAGATTTACTGTCACGTGCCGACAAACACTGTCTTGTAAACATTACCGAGATATGGCCGAAACTTTGCGTATAAAAGTACAGAGTGCAGTGTAACTGTTCAAATTTATTTTTATAAAAATTTACTGCGGGGATACCCAAAACTGCTGCGCGGCGTCTGTGAGATAGATGCGCGACCGCGCAGCGATGCAGCTTAAATGGAACATTGCCCAGGACCCAATGTGTTACCCCTCAAAAAAATTATTACTCATTACAGTAGTTACACACCTCTGTAAGGGAGATAACAGCCCAATAAATTGTAATCGTGTAAATTGTAATTAAATGTTTTAAAAACTCTTTAAAGAAATGTTAATTAATTCAGTAATAAATTGAATAACTTGATCCATGGTGATCAATACCACAGCTATTTCAATGGAGGGATTATGATGAGGCCCTAAGTAAAAAGTAACTTCCTTCTGCATCGCTCAAATCGGCTCACTGGGCTTTATGGGTAGGCTTGTTGAACTGATGTCATCTGTGCAATGTATGGTTGAAGGTAACTTAACAACACTCTTAAATATATCACGTCATAATAAAAGTGATATCATAGGACTCCATTACATGACATGTGTGATGACATGTGTGATGACATGTGTGATGAATTTCAACATGTTTATAGCGCACCTCTTGAATACTTGGAAAAATGAATCCAACAGTTGTGTGAGTTTAAATTGTTTTATATGGCTGGTACTTAAATAAAACAAAATTAGTACCGATATGAAGATGCAATTTCTTGGAGTGAGTTCTGACTAAAAGAGATGTGTTGTCATGGATCTTATGAAGCTGGAAGACCGATTTTGCAATCTTACGCCATTCGTCAAAATCTGGAGACGATGAGATTAAGGTCTTCCAAGACCATTGGCTGCTGTAACAATGGGTGATATATTTTTTTTCAAAAATTGACCTAGAATTGATTGTTTTTTTTTCCGGTTGTTGACAAGATATGAATTTATGTTTGCATTGCTGACCATAATGCAAACATGGAGAGGTTTTTTTTTCAATGATAAATTTCAATTGTGAGCGGAATAGACTTAGTAGAAGCAATAATAATACTCAAACAATGTCTTGCTCGGATTTGTGTAGCTAACTCTCAAGAAATGAAGAACATTTGTCAAAAAGTTCCAACTCGGCGTAGTATGTTCACATGCCTAATTAGTGTCCTCTTTTTCCGATTTTTCAGTATGAAATGTCCCCTATCTCATATCTTTTCAGTATGAAATGTCCCATTTTTTAGATCTTTTCAGTATGAAATGTCCCCTTTTTCAGATCTTTTCAGTATGAAATGTCCCCTTTTCAGATCTTTTCAGTATGAAATGTCCCCCCCTTCCAGATCTTTTCAGTATGAAATGTCCTCTTTTTCAGATCTTTTCAGGATGAAATGTCCTATTTTTCAGATCTTTTCAGTATGAAATGTCCCCTTTTTCAGATCTTTTCAGTATGGAATGTCCTCTTTTTCCGATTTTTAAATGAAATGTCCCATTTTTCCGATCTTGTCAATAAGAAATAATGTCCTCCTCTATCATTTTTGCATCCGGCAGACCTCCACAACCCCACCCACCCTGGGGGAGTTAATTTGCTTATTTCAGGAAAGTCCTGCAATGGCTTTGCGGACATCGTCTCACAGGTGACTGTGAACTAAAAAGGTAACATATTTGTATCCAGTCTTACGGCAATGACAGGTGGGGAGACGCTAAATCGTTAGGATCGGGATGGGGATGGGTGAGGTAGTCATAGGATAGTAAGTAAGGAGTTTTGTTCGACCGTCATACGCGACCTGAACACATCATAGTACTGAACACATCATAGTACTGAACACATCATAGTAATGAACACATCATAGTACTGAACACATCATAGTACTGAACACATCATAGTACTGAACACAACATAGTACTGAACACATCATATTACTGAGCACATCATAGTACTGAACACATCATAGTACTGAACACATCATTGTACTGAACACATCATAGTAATGCGCAACCTGAACACATCATAGTACTGAGTGATCTGAACACACCATAGTACTGAGCGACCTCAACACACCATAGTACTGAGCGACCTGAACACATCATAGTACTGAGCGACCTGAACACATCATAGTACTGAGCGACCTGAACACATCATAGTACTGAGCGACCTGAACACATCATAGTACTGAGTGACCTGAACACATCATAGTACTGAGCGACCTGAACACATCATAGTACTGAGCGACCTGAACACATCATAGTACTGAGTGACCTGAACACATCATAGTACTGAGCGACCTGAACACATCATAGTACTGAGCGACCTGAACACATCATAGTAATGAGCGACCTGAACACATCATAATGCTGTACGATCTGAACACACCATAATGCTGACACAATCGAGCTCCGACTAAGGATGTTAAACGAAAACCGGTTTTCCTGTTTTATAACCGAAAACCATGGTTTTAAAAAAGCAATATTAGAAAAATTAAACACAATAATAATCGAACAGTAAATGTATGCACTAGTTACTAGCATCGCGTGTCATCATTACCTTACCGCACGCTTTAGCGGTGTTGGCTGAATTCGAGTGACGGCTACTTTCAGTGGCTTTGTGGTCTCTTAATATAGATTTCTACTTTCACTTACGACCTTCTAACAGTGTGTCAGAATATTTCCTTGTTGTGCAGACAGTTCAATCATTTGTGAAAACCAAAATCGGTTGAAATAATATATATATTTTTTTAAACAAATAAAACAGTTTGTAAAAACACACCAGTTAAATCTATCACTATAGAGTTCCGGTAAAAATCTCGGGGTAGGAGCTAGAGTGGAAAATGTCGATCATTTCATTTTTCGGATCCAGAAATCCTTCAGACTCATTGGCGTATCATAAGGTTAGTGCCGCCAAGGTCAGCCTCCCTTCGGCAGTTGGCCGAAATGCCGCATCCCCCCCCCCCCCCAACCAAATGCGGATAGTTAAGATATATGCGCCGGCAATTTATCCTACATACAGATGTAACAAAACAATAAGATGGGTCTCGAGTAGAATTTCAAGAGAAAGTTGGGAAAGGGGGGGGGGGGGGGAAGGTAGTGATGAAAGAAGTCGCCACCCCTTCCTTAAGGATTTCAAAATTTAATATTTTCCCTTAAGTAAAGAGAAAGCACGATGTAATACAAGGGCATTGATAATGAAATTCAATGAAAAGAAAATATAGCAAAATGACAATGTGGATTATTACCGACTTTCATAAATACATCTGCTCTACACACTACGCAAGTCCGCAGCGTACCGGTGAAACCAATGGCCACTGACTTAACATGATCGGATCTCGTGAACACTGCCCATTGGTCATCTAGTGTGCTCCCTATGAGAGACCGTTTGATTTTTTTTGGTATGTATTCATTTATTTAGATTATCACGTGTCTTAGCAGTGGCGTAGGAGAGGAAAGGATCTCGCCATGATCCTAACTCCATTTTGAAATGTAAATGTATTCCCCATGAGACCAATATCCCCCCCCCCCAAAAAAAAAAAAAACAATCTTCCAGTAGGGGTACACACTTCTTTGAGAAATACTTTCGTTTTGGATTGTTCGTGTTTGATAGTGTGGTGTTTGATTGTGTGGTGTTTGATTGTGTGGTGTTTGATTGTGTGGTGTTTGATTGTTCGTGTTTGATAGTGTGGTGTTTGATTGTGTGGTGTTTGATAGTGTGGTGTTTGATAGTGTGGTGTTTGATTGTGTGGTGTTTGATTGTGTGGTGTTTGATAGTGTGGTGTTTGATTGTGTGGTGTTTGATTGTGTGGTGTTTGATTGTGTGGTGTTTGATAGTGTGGTTTTTGATTGTGTGGTGTTTGATTGTGTGGTGTTTGATAGTGTGGTGTTTGATTGTGTGGTGTTTGATAGTGTGGTGTTTGATTGTGTGGTGTTTGATTGTTCGTGTTTGATTGTGTGGTGTTTGGTTGTTCGTGTTTGATTGTGTGGTGTTTGATTGTGTGGTGTTTGATTGTGTGGTGTTTGATTGTTCGTGTTTGATTGTGTGGTGTTTGATTGTGTGGTGTTTGATAGTGTGGTGTTTGATAGTGTGGTGTTTTATTGTGTGGTGTTTGATTGTGTGGTGTTTGATTGTGTGGTGTTTGATTGTGTGGTGTTTGATAGTGTGGTGTTTGATAGTGTGGTGCTTGATTGTGTGGTGTTTGATTGTGTGGTGTTTGATTGTGTGGTGTTTGATTGTGTGGTGTTTTTTTTTTTTTGTGGTGGTGGCGGGGGTGATGCATTAGGTGAAGTGAGACGAAAAATTATGGCCCATGTTACCAGTGGCGTAACAACTGCTTGGCATTGGGGCAGTTGCCAAGGGCGCCGGCCTGCGTCAGTTCAAAAGGGCGCCGCTAAATCTCTAATTTTTTAATTTTTATTATTAAAAAAATAAATTATCCAAGGGCGCCAACAACCCAGTTACGCCTCTGCATGTTACGCACTGATTTTAACGTATTCAGTGGCGCGTGTCTCTTCACCCTCCACAGAAGCGCCTCTGGATCCCTAAACTTTGGACAACGTACTAGGAAGTACATTGAGCGTATGATGGATGCGTTGGCCTAGTAGAGACCTGTAACCAAATGGCTGTAAACACTTCCCTTGCTCGTCTTATATCTCACAAGTAAAATTGGGTTGAATCAGTATTGAAGCAAATTTGAAGCGTACAGTGATGGTACAAAAAGAGCGTAGCTGCACAGCGGTACTTAACCTGTGGGTCGCGACCTCTTTGGGGGGGAGGGGGGGTCGCACGAGCCTTTCACAGGGGTCGCCTAAGACCTTCTGAAAACCCATATACTCCACATTTATAAAGCATCAGCGAAAATAATTTTGTGGTTGAGGGGTCGCCACAACATGAGGAAATGTCTCAAAGGGTCGCGGCGTTAGAAAGGTTGAGAACCACCAGTGGCGTAGCGAGCTTAACTCGCGCCCGGGGCACAATACCTTATTAGCGTCCCCCCCCCCAATACCTTTTTAGCGACCCCCTATTCGAAAACCATACAATATTATAGTAAAATATACCATTTGGCGCCCCTTTGTGAGTAGCGCCCGGGGCATGATGCCCCCCTCACTACGCCACTGAGAACCACTGGCGTAGCAGAATAATGTAGGTGTAGTAAATAGTTAGAGATTAACCTATTTATTTAGTGTAAATGGCAATAAAATTAATAGTAAGTAGTAGTAAAAACGGAGACGGCGCCATGCAAGATAGTCACAACGTATGAGTCAGATACAGTATCTAGTTCACAACGTGAAGTCGTATTAACCTAATCATAGAGATATAGAAATATTTCAATTCAATAACTCTAAAACATCCATTCAAAATACTTTAGTTGGAAACACGTTTTATATATAGTTTTTGGAAGGAAAAAAAAAGTTGTTTAATTTTATTCAAGACTTTCTTTCTACTCTCATGTCCATGTTGTTTGTCCGTTTGTAGCATAATTTTGGTTGATACACGAGACCCTATCGCCCACTCGGTTCATCGCCTGTCCGTGCTGACCTGATGGGTTACTACTAAATATGTCACATTGGGAAATGGCGTCAGCGGGCCGTCGAGCGTGAGCTCTTAATGCCCTCCCCGACGCACCTCTATACACCCCGGGTCGCCCTGGCGCCGAACCGTGCGGCGGCACACCAGGGACCTCTACGGACCCGGACCGCCCCACCCGCAGCCGCTCGATAGGATTTGCGGATCGAGCCTTTCTCCGCCCGGGGACGTCCGGTCGACCGAAAAGGCTGCGTTTAAAGCGTTCGAAGCCCACTCTCCCAGGGAGTCGGGATGGTGCTTCAGCGTCCCAATATCTTCCCCCAACTGTCCTGGGAAAGTGACTGGCGCCCTTTAAGAGGGGTTTCTAAAGTAGGTTTCCACCCCGCAACTAATTTGCGAAGTAGCTGGAACGAAACGGTTGCTTAGGAGCTGCTTTCTCATGACAGCGTATTTAGGATCATCGGCCAGAGGCTTCCACCTTAGCCTTTTTGCCCCATATCCATTAACGGCGACTTGTAATCATGATCCCTTCCCTATCTCTGCCTTTACGTCAATCTGTAAAACTTCACAGTTGGCAGTCCTGTAGATCAGCGGTTCTCAACCTGTGGGTCGCGACCCCTTTGTGGGTCGCACGACCTTTTGCCAGGGGTCGCCTAACACCACCGGAAAACACATGTACTCTACAGTTATGAAGTAGCGACGAAATTAATTTTGTGATTGGGGGTCGCCACAACATGATGAACTATGTTAAAGGGTCGCGTCAGTAGGAAGGTTGAGAACCACTGCTGTAGATGATTTTTTATTTCCGGCAGGTCCCTTGTCTGCCCACGTAGGACTCACAATGGTGGTTTTGTTCCCCTGGTAAGACCTCCTAGCCTGCAAGCCACCACAAACTAGCCAACCGGAGCCCCGAGGGGGGATAGGCTACTATTGATAGCTAACCTGACTTGATGACACATATTTACAATCTCCGGTATGTTGCTGTCGAGAGGTGTGGGTGATGGGGAAATAAGAAAAGGTGATTTAAAAAAAACAAACAAACTACCCCATCATTTACCGCAACCATCGGTCCTAATTTTAGGATTTTTGGGATGGGGTGGGGTAAACTGTTTTTTGGGCTAGGCATTTCGGCAATTAAACGGACAGCTGAAGCAATCGTTAAAGTTAAATTCTACTTTTTAGTTTTATGTCTGACAAAGAGCAAAGGAACTATATTATACTCATTATTCGTAAGCATTCGTTGTTTAAACAACAGAAGTAATAACAAAAAAAGAATTTATATCTTAAGGATAAATTCAACTTTGCATATAAAAGTTGAAAAAAAAAAAGTAAAATAATGTAAAAAAAAAAAAAAAAAAAGAATTAATTTCAAAGACTATTTAAACGAAGACTAGGGTTAAAGACACTAAATAATAGATTTTTTCCCCCTCAAAATTCATTACGTAAAGAAAGTCAATGCAGAAAATATTTTCAAAAATTAAAGAGGAAGAAAAAATAATTTTCTTCTTCGGGAAAACTTTAATTGGAATTCTTTGTATGGAATGCCTAACTAACTTTATAAATTATATACTTTATTATTTATTTGCGTAAGTTTTAAAAAAAAATTGTTTAAATTATTATTTTTGCATTTCAGCTTCCAAACTTTTATTAAAATCAGTACGTCGATGTTCCACATTTAAAAACAAAAATTAAATTCATGGTCCTGTTCATAAAGCCTTTACAGTATTTTATTTTAATTTGTTTCCCCTTATTAATTAATCAAATGCGAAAGTAAGGATGGGTGCGTCTTTTAACGTTCACTAGTTGTCTGGGCTTTATAAAAGCAAAATTCATCCACTTAACGAGCAAAACGATTACAAAATAGTAAACAAGAAAAAAAAATGTTTTAAACCCGAAGTTAACATAAACATTAAAGGTTTTCGTATAAATCCTTTATAAAATGAAAATTTGACAAAAATGCATACAAGTAACGCACGTTATAAGAATCATAATTAGTGCACGCCACCCCCCTTTTCAAGGCTCGCAACCGCACATTTTTTGTCACGCTCCTGAAATATTTGGATATTCAAAGGACCCAAACGCTTTTACACAGCAGATTTATTTCACCGCCTATTTCGGAAAAACAAAAGAAAATATTACACACCCAAACGCACAAACGCGATATTATGATTGTTATTTTTTAAAAAGAATATTATATTTAGCGCAGTTATCGGGTATTTTCCTTCATCTTCTCCTTGAAAAACAGGAAAAAATGAATGTTTGGAGTTGGGGCTGAAAATTTGGCAGAATGTGTTGTCCTCCGTAATGAGTCTATGTACCCAGGTTCGGCTCGATAGGTCGACGGGAAATGGATAAATTAGCCGTCCGAAGATTTTGCCACCCAGTGAACAATAGCGAAGTTAATATAACAGATATAATTAGCATCATTTAAATAATATGTCTTGTTTTTTTTTTTAAATTGATCTATGCGCATATTATAAAAGTAATTTAAAAAAAGGAAACTCAGCTACACAAAATAAAATAGAGCTCAAAAACTATTTTTCAATTATCTTTGATGCTTAGAAATTAGTGAGTCGTAAATTGTCGCTAAATAAGAAACACTAATTTCTAATTTTTAAAATGCAAAAATTACACTGAACGCGAAGGCCGTAAATAATATAATATTAATATTACAGCTTTGGTGACAGAACAAGCACCAAAGTTAATTTGAAAAATAGTTTTTGAGCTTTATTATTATTAATTTTTTGTTACTTTTAAAATATGCACATACCGCATAGTAAGATTATAATAAAAATGTCAAACCAATCATAAAAATTTAATGTGGGCTACGCTTTCTTTTTTTTTTTTTTTAGTAATGTATAAATTTTCACTACATAGATTAAAAATAATAATAGGTTAAAGTATACATTCTATTTTATGGTAATTGTTTTTCTTATTTAGCTATTTTAGGACACGTTGATTTCTCTGTGTCAAGAAAAGAAAGTATTTTGGGAATTGGCGAATCCCTTTACACGATGACGTCAACGTTTCTTGTGCACCTCAACTCAACAGGACCCAACACATAAACATAAACATCCGCAGCAATGAAAACAGTGATCAAGATTTTAATATCATGATGCATAATAACCCAACATGTAGAATTGGTAACTGAAGCAGGATTACGCCTCTAACAAGTACAAGGAGTCAAGGTTCTGGAAAACATATTTTGGACTTTGTGCGTTTTTAGGCTTCTACTCAGTTCTGTGTTACTTCTGTGTTGGTGAAAATCTGAAAAGACTTGTCGATTTGTACTATCACTACTTAGACTACTCTGACGTCTGTCACTACTAGTGTTGCGTGACCAGTGCGAGTGGGCACCATTCCTTCGTTCAATTTTCAGTCTGACTCTTGAGACCCGTTTTGGCTAATTAAGATAGATCGTACCTCATTTCATTAGGTTAGGTTTAGGGATAGATCATTTAGTCATTTATTTAGGGTTCAGCTTATTAGGCTTAGAGATATATTTAGGGTTCAGGTTAGGTTTAGGGAGGAAATTTTAAAATTATTTTTTAACGTTTTATTCATAATTTTACGAAACGGCAATCAAGTTGGCAGCCAGGGTAAAAAAAACACGGTAAGATCTATTCGAATTTACCTAATTTTTTGTTGTGCTTAGACTTAGATCATTTTTTGAATGCAGCCTAATCTTAGATCATTTTTTGAATGAAGCCTACTGAACTCATTGTTACTGTGGTTAGTTATGCTAGTGGCAGTGGACGTTGGTCTAAATTTCTTAAAACTTAAAACAAATGGTAAATTCGGATAGATCGTACTGCATTTTTTGTTACCATGACCGCCATCTTGGTTGCCTGAACCCTAAATCTATCCCTTAACCTAATGATGAGGTACGATCTATCTGAATTAGCTGAACAGATGATTTAAAATGTTGCTATTAATTTACTAAATTACTAATTTATTTACTTTATTAATATTATAATTTATAATTGAGATGCTCCTTTTATTTTCCAGTTTTATTTAAGCCTAGTTAAGTTTTCTATCAATTTCACAGAAATTTGAGCTTATAGTTAATTTCTAACTCATATTAAGTGACCGTATGCAAGTGACCGCTAGTTAATTAACCCTTTCATTACCACTGGTTTTGGCATCGATCTTTGCTGACACCGCAATAAAAAAACATTAAAAATGTTTTCGGTATTTTTCATTCTCTATTTGATTTGCTTTTTAACGCCTCTATAGATAAACAAATAAAGAAATATATAGCATTGAAATATGACGTGACGTCCTTGATATTTCAGAAAAGTAATTTGCCTCTTTGTTATCACGATAATGTGATGTCCTTGGTAATTGAAAGTGGGTGATTGTGACGTCGGAATCGGATAGAGAGTGAAATATACCAGAAGTTTTTTATTGCGGAATTAGCAAAAATGGATGCCAAAACCGCTGGTAATGAACTTGTTAAGGACATCATGATAACTCTAAAGAAAACAAAATAACAGGTTTTTAACCTTCGGTCTGCAGAAATTTCCAGCCTGTCCTATTTTCTTGCAGCCCACCTCATTTTATTCATTATGTAATCATGCCCTCATTACCTTTGTGGCTGTGTAAGTATGATCTAAACAATAAAAAATATGTGTATTCAAAAGACTGCCAGTGAACACAGACATTGTTTGATAAGCCAGCAAAACTGTTTGTCCTGCATAAATAGGAATTTGGGGAAATGAAATTTATTTGCTTATTAAATTTTATAATGACTATGTTGCATTAACATTTGAACTGAAAATAAAGCTGAAGTATCCAGTGAGCATAACTTAAAGGTTAAGCCAGTGCTCCCAATGACAGTATTGTAGTTAAATCAAATCTAATGATCTCTAATGGAATCTAGACTTTCATCTCAGCTGGCCTACACCTATGGAAAGGCATTAGAAAGTGGGTCAGGCGTTATTTTTGGACCAATTGAGTATGCAAGGCAGGAGTATTGATTTTTCTTTTCAATCCGTCATTATCAGGTGGCACTCTGGTTTGGTTAAAATCTCTGATCAACTGGCAAATAATGACATGTTGATACTTTCTAATTTTTTTTTAACCGAACCACAACCAAGAAACAAGAGCTGACATGATCTGTCCAATGAAATGTTCAGATCCCCAGCTTAGGCTAATGGCCTGAAAGCCCAGGGTGCGATAACATTTTGTTTTTTTGTTTTGTTGGTCTGTGCTGTCATAACAGGTCATTAAAAAAATATACAGTTGGACATGAAAATAGTGTCACCCAAAATACAGGCTGGACCTGGGAAACCCCACATAAGTGTGTTGTTTCTAGTTGGGTTCTGTTATGGGTTTAGGTGCTATGTTAGCATGGGATCCAGATAGGCTCACATCTTTCATGCCCATGTGACTGTAGACTTCAGTTTTTGTCCATCTTGTCAAACTAACTATAGTAAGATAAGCAGTTGATGAGTTTAAATTTAAATCATGTTTAGGTTGTCTCTGTCTGGACCTTGGTCAGGGCATTTTTGACAGGATTTAACAATGTTTTTTTTTTTGCTACTCATTATTTCCATTATATTCCCAGTTCTTACATATTCACTCTACGTTGTTCAACATATGGGAAGAGGGTGTTGGTTGGGAGTTGACTGTTGTTTATTGATAGGTGGGACCAAAGCTTTAGCTTAAAAATTTAGTCAATGCAAGGTTAACATGCAGCATTTTCTCTCTCTCCCAGGTCTGATGTTCAGAGTACAAAATGAGGTGGTTCTCTCTATTTCAAAGTCGACCTGGCAACGACTGGACACCTGTGTCCAACGCAGATGACCATGATGAAACAGGGATGGATGACCTCATGAGGATGTCAATGGGACACTACCAGGAGCATGAGCCGAGTGAACCGTCTGTGTCCAACGCCAGGTCGTCCACCACTCCAGGGGAGGCAGACCAACCAAGTGAATTTCTCGAGCCTGTCTTTCATCAGTCGCCAGCTTCAGGGGCATCAGCTGCAGCATCCACCTTTCCAGATAGCTTCTCCCACTCTTTGAAGAACACATTGAATGTGTCTTGCTCTTGCAGTCTCCCCAAGCTGATGTTCCCGCAAAGGAGATGGTATCTCATCTTGTTGTCCCTCTTTATTTTTGTCGCCTTCATTGGTATCAACGTCGGCCTCGGTGTTTACAGCCTGGTCTTCTACAAACCAGAACAACTTGTCATTGACAAGTCTGTCAAGTCTTTCAGTATCCCCAATCACGAAGCCTATCGCCATTTCGAGGCTTTGATGCTGGCCAGAAAAAATAATGCATCTGGTCGGTTTCGGCGAAGCACTGATGCGGTGCCACATTTCACAGACTCTGTGACAGGCAAAGATAACTTTGTGACTAAGGAACGGGAAATGCTGAGACGAACAAAGTCGGCCTTGAGGAACCTTAATATTGACCAAAAAATATTTTCAAACAGGAAGCAGAAATCCCTGTCGCCCAATTTATTTTCTTCGCTGTCCAGTTCCAATGCTGAAGACGACAGGTCTTTTGAAAAGACATACAGGCGCCTTGAGAGGTCTGTGACTGAAGTTGACTGCATGCATCAGTACCAGAGTAAAACCAGGTGGAAGATGCACGTGGTCTACCTGGCCCAGGGGGACAATGAAACCAACATGTTCACCAGCGAGAGGCTGCAAACTGCCCACAACATTGAACACAAGATAATAGAGCATCCCTTGTTTCCCAGCTTCTGCCTGCGGGACCAGTCTGTGGAGAAGTATGACCCGTCTGTCCAGAACATGCATGGCTGTGTCCCCCCAAATTCTTTGCTGACCTATTTCTTTCCATCACAAGACGAGCAAGGGACCATATACTATGACGGCATGGGGAAGAACCTCGGGGACATTGACAGTGCCTTGAAGCTGGCCATGAACCACGAGACGTTCTATTATTACGTGGATGAGAAAATCAACAAAACGTATCAGAAATCTCACCTGCTGAGGACTGAAATCTTATTTGGGGCACCTTTACAAGGTTTGTTTTTATACAGATTTGTTTGAGTTATCTTGCAGCACTTCTAGACACATTACTCAATTCTTACACAGAGTGTACCATCTGTTAGTTTACTGTGCTGAATCTTGGTCCTCTATTCCCATCTCCCCAGGTTTCCCTTGTGTTGGAGATCAGACAAAGAAAGACCAGGATGATAAGTTTAGGAACTTTGTGGTGACCTACATCAATTTGCTGTCCAAGGCCTCCACTGAGTGAGTATGCCAAAAAACACACAACTCTACGACACACATTTCTATGACACACAACTTTACGACACACAACTCTATGACACACAACTTTACGACACACAACTCTACGACACACAACTCTACGACACACAACTCTACGACACACAACTCTACGACACACAACTCTATGACACACAACCCTACACCACACAACGCTAAACCATTCAGCTCTACGTTACAGCCTCCAGTTTCAAACAGATTTATGTCCACTTATCTCATATTGATACAGGACTGTCCACAATCAATAATTAAGCCCTGCTAGTTTTATTCCCAATTTTTTACAAGTCCCTAACAAACAACCCCCTGAAACTTTATCTGACAAACAGGGTCCACCTTCCAAGAAGGGGTGAGATAAATCTTAGCCCCCCCCCCTCCCCTTTCCCCCATAATCCTCCTAAATCTCAGATACTGAAAGCTCTGGTGTATTAATATAACAGTGAATGCGGACAAGAGAGCTAAGATTTCTGTATCAAGTTATGTGATTTATGAGTCCTCACGTTAAATCAGTTGTGGCTGGTCATATTTTACATCATTAAAGTAACTTATCCTGTTTCTGTTTTTTTTAATTGAATCTTTTTTAGCTTTGCATAGGACAGTGTTTCCCAAATTTTTTACATCTGTGTACCCCTGTTTATAAGTTTTGTAACACTGAGTATACCCTGGTTAAAACAAATATTGCATATACTTTAATAACAATAAAAAAATATTTATTTTTTTCTTTGCAGCGCATACCACCAAACTCTCTCTCCCCCCTTTTTTTTTCCCCAGGGGTACACGTACCACACTTTGGGAAACACTGGCATAGAATATCATTAAACCTTACTTTAAATGAAGAAGTAATTAGTCGATTGAAATGTTAATATGAAAATACATGCCATTCCATCTGTTTACCATATTTGTAACTATGAAGTATCTGCTTGAATCAAAAACAAATTCCAGCAAAGTCCAGGTCCTTTATGGAGGCAACGAGATATTCGACTACGAGGTCACAATGTCATTCTGGAGTGACGTCCGTCTTGCCATTATATCTTTGGTGGCCATCTTCCTCCTCATGCTGGTGCTCTCCCTGTCCCTGTTCCTTACTGTTGTTGGTGTGGTCATCATCGCCCTGAGCTTCCCCATCTCCTTGTTCTTCTACCGGGTTGTGTTTGGCGTTGATGCCCTGGGGATTCTAAACGGGGCAGCTGCCTTTGTCATCATTGGAATTGGTGAGTAGTGAACCTAATTATTGGTGAGTTTTGATTCTATCCATTGGTGTGAGGTGCCTCTAATATTTAGTGATCAAGGTGTGTAGTGGGAAGGGCCTCTAAAATTTTGTGATCAAGGTGTATGCTAAAAAAAATATTGATAACTTGTAAATTATGTTGCAACGATTGTTCAACTCCAGGAGTCGACGATGTGTTTGTTTACATCAACATCTACCGTCAGGCCTCCCATATTGAGGACCAGGTCAAGAGGATTTTCTACACCTTCAAGACAGCCGGGGTGGCCACCTTCTTTACGTCCTTCACCACAGCAGCGGCGTTTGCAGCCAATCTGGCATCAGCGGTAAGCCTTGATTTTTATGGTCTATTTATGTGCATGCAACAGATAGATAGGGGACTCGAGACAAACACACAATTCATGTGCAATGCAACAGATGGATAGGGGACTCAAGACAAACACACAATTCATGTGCATGTAATACTATAGCCGTGTAGATGGATCCAACCAAAACTCACAACAAAGAATGTGCATAAAATAGCTGGATAGCAGGCTCAAGCCAGGCTCAAGCCAGACACACAGAAGGTTTGAGCTTACGGCCAAGTCTGATCTGAAAAAAAAATTCAGCACATCAAGTGACTTCAGAGGTGTGGGGGAAGATTTCTCTGCCCCGAGTTGTATCAAAATGGGGATAAGGGTCATTTCCTACCTTCCACCCCATCTCCCCACACCCTTCTCCTGATTAAACCCCCCACTAAAAATGCATTTAAATAAATGTGACTTTGTTGTAATGACTTTGTTCTAATGACATTGTTCTTATCACTTTGTTCTTATGACATTTTTCTAATGACTTTGTTCTTATGACATTTTTCTAATGACTTTATTCTTATGACATTCAGGGTCCTCACACAGTCGGGAAAACGGGAAATAGTCAGGATTTCCTCCAATTTTTTTCCCGTTCGTGAAAACCAGGAAATTGAGCATTCTAGTAAGGAAATTTTCAGGATAGTCGGGAATTTTTTAATTCACAATTTAAAAGAAAAAAAAATATGTGAATCGCTTCAGTTATGCCCCCATCGACTGCATTTTACTGTAGTATTAGTTTCGACTTATCTGCGTATGCATTGAACCACACCTTGGGAAATTTCCCAAGATCTTGGGAAATCACTACCCCCATTGGGATCTGGGGAATAATTTTGAAAATCGGGCAAAACCTTGGGAAATATTAACAGGCGGAAGATTTTTTTTACATATTTCGAAAAATGCAAACAACACATGTGATAAAAATTAAAGTGAAAATAAAGCAAAACAATTATATAAAGTAACAAGGAAAATATTAATTGTTTTAACTCTTTACTGGTTTTAATTTTTAAAACCACTCATAAATGTATAAGAAATCTTCTGAAATTAAAGTTAATATTATAAAATATTAAAAAGTTAATAATTAAAGAAATTCAATTTTCTCCTTTTTTTTTACGTTGATAAAAATTACATCAAGGTGTTGAATTTTTATCAAATTGACCTTGTACACCATATGCATAGAACAGTCTCAACAATACATAAACTGATAATAAATCTTGAAAACTTAAATGAAATTAATATAGACTATTAATATTATAGAATTTGTGGGGGTGGGGGGTGGGTTGCGGTAGGCTCGGAAACTTTATAATTAGGCTATTACACATTAGCAACAATAAGAAAAACATTACAAGCCAAGAGTGAACAATTGTGTTCAATTAAGAATCCATAGTAAAATCCATTGAAATAATCTCAGTTAATTTTAGCATGTCCACAACAATAGATGTTTAAGTAATTATTACAGTATTCATGCATTGAAATATGTAAAATGACTTTATATTTTTATGATATAATTGATGTAATACTACTGTATTATTGAGTCCAGGCATTGGAAAGTTTATGGTTAGTAAAGATATTATTACCGTATATTATATTGTTTTGTAAAGTTTATTTATTTTACTATTGATAGCATTATATTTTAAAACATGTACCAGGATTATGAATGTAAATTTTTAATGAAAAAGCTTGAAAATCGGTCGCAATAATATCAATAAAGCCGCATTTTATATAGTCAGGAATTTTCAGTTGGGAAAAGTTGGGAAAAAGTAAGGAATTTAGTTCTGAAAAAAATGTGAGAACCATGGACATTGTTCCAGTGACTTTGTTCTAATGACTTTGTTTTAATGACTTTGTTCTAATGACATTGTTCTAATGACTTTGTTCTAATGAGATTGTCTTGTTTCCGTCAGATCCCTGCGGTGTATGAGTTTGGGCTGTTTATGTCCCTTGTTGTGTCGACGTGTTGGATATCAGTTTTTGTGCTCATGCCGCCCGCCTTGTACCTCAACGCCTGCTGCTTCGAACCTCTGGAAAGATTCTTATTCTCGTAAGTAAAGATTGGTTAAGCACTGGGGTTGGGGGGGGGGGGGGGTGCGGTCCATTTACCTAAGATAAAATTCATTGTATTTAAATAATTCAATTTAGGGGGAGAAGTTTTACGTTTTCTGCATTTCCGGAAATGGAAGTTTGTCTGCTTCATTAAATGACATTGAGATCAAAGACATTCTGGGTTCACTTTGGGCCCCCCTCCTATGACTATTTACAGATTAATTGTTTAGACCTTATTTAAGAGCCTCGCAACCTCTTTCTGAAAGTTATATGTAAATGTATAACAATGTCCTGTTGTACTTAGACTTTAGAATCGTGGCCTGGGGGCAAAACTCTAATTTTAACATTTGTAAGCTGCAGAAGAAGTTGTTCAGTAGTCAGGCAGGGCTAACTGTCATGTAACTACTTTTTCAACTTAGCTATTTTCTCTGGCTACCCCAGAGGCTTCACATATTTTGAGATAACCTGTTGTGCCTGTGCTTGATTTAGTTCATCTTATGCATCATGCAGTCTGGTCTTAGTGGTACAGAGGAACTCTAACTTTAAGTAGGACATGCATAGCTTCAGTGCATTCCAAGGCCGCCCTGGGTATTTTGTATGCTACCAGTGAGGCAGGAGTCTTGTAAGGCTTGTTATGATGGTCATGGATGGTTGCATTTCTCCAAGCATGAAATCTGATGCTCGAAATACTGGATGGTTTTATTACAGGGCGGACTGTGAATGATTTAAAAAAACTGAGAAGTGGAGGGAGATGGTGACCCTTTCAATGTTGTAAATCTTTGTTTGCACATTTGCATTCTATTTGGACAGTATATAACACACAGAGTTATATCATCATTTTACCTGCAGAAAACGTTATATTTTTAGAACAGTGCACTCTATTACATTCCAGCCACCATCTCTGTCTTATGGGAAAAAGATATTTTAAATATGATTTATAACTGTTGCTAAAAAAAATATTAAAAAAAAAAAAAAAGAAACATTTACAGTATGTAACCAATGCTGTCATACCTAAATAATAATTTCCATTTGTGAATAATAGTCAGTTGATTTAAAAATAGCCCAGTTCTTGGGAAATACATTTTCCTTTCGAAAAAATTTCTGTCGAAGAATTTTCCCGCCACACTAATTTCTTTCAAACAAAATTTATGGACACAGTTAAATATCATCAGGACTCGTCTAATTTAACTTTCCGTTTAAATTTGTTAACTGTTTTTTCAACAAAATGTCCTAAAGAGCATTTTTTTAAAATTTAACTGTCGAATTAACGTCAAGCACTTCAAAACGCTGGTACAACTTAACATCGGTCAAGATGAAAACCTTCCTAAAACCCGCTAGAAAATCAAAACGAACCTGCAGGTTTACCATGTAAGTCCCTGTGTACTCAGTTGTGTCATAATCTCTTACTAATATCAGATTAGGCTCTTTAGGTTTATTAGAGGGGTGGGCGGATCTGTCGAAAAAATCAAGTTTAAGAAAACTGTTCTTGTTTAAAAAGTCTTTTTTGATAAGTTGTGGCAATTATTAAAATCAAATTAAAAAAAAAAAATTGTATGTGTAATCAGTAGGTCCACCTTCAACCTTTGCTAGAATGTAGCTGTTTGATTTAATTCATTTGAACAAAAATTGTTAGGATCAAGATGTATGGATGATTGAAATATAAAAAAAAACAACACATTTTTTTATCCTGTTAGAGTTTCATCATAGCAGAATTGTTAACGTTTATAAAGCTTCCTAAATGGCAGCATGTTTGAAATTGATATCCAAGGTTTAAAAAAAAAAATTTGTTTATCAGTGTGTCTCCAAAATGGCCCTTGGTACTTTTGGTTATTTCATGGATTTGTCTCCTGGGTATAATAGAAGTACAGTGTAAATGATATTCTCTGCTTGTAACTAGACCAGTGGGCAGGTCAGTCCAGTATATTTTTAAGAGGACTGTAATCATCCTCTGTCTTCTCATAATATTTCAGCAAGATCTTTTTTTATATATTCGTAGTCGTTCTTTTGCAGATCACTTAATGAATTTATAATGCTGAGGCTTTCCCCCAGATGATCTACTCAGCAATATGTTTGCCCAAGTGTCCTCACTAAAATTATATGATTTGCATATTCCTGCAGATTGTTTTAGACAGCTAGTTATACAGTCGAACCCGCTAATCTCGACCTCGGTTAATTCGCCAACCCTATTAAGTCGACGTTTTTGAAGTGGAACCGCCAAATTCTCTCTTTGTCTTAGCATTTTGTCATCGGTTATGTCGATTCTTTTATGTCGCCGAACCCTAATATCTCGAGCACAAAAGAGGGCCAAATTTGCCACTTAACTTTTGTTATCTCGATCCCCGTGACCAATCGCCAGCTTTTGAAAAGTTAGTTATCGATGCAACTTTATCATCTCACTACCGTATTTTCGCGTTTGTATCGACAATCCCATCTTAGCAGTGCATTGTTGGTTGTCAAGGAAATTTGTGGCATACGAGACACATGGGTAGGGGCAGGGCCAACCCTAACAATTGCAGGGCCCTATGCGAAGCGGATTGCGCGGGGCCCAGTCTGGGTAGGAATAAGGATAATAAGTGAAAATTAAGATTTTGTATTAGAAAATAAATTCGGGGCTGGGGCCTATGAAAGTGCGGGGCCCATTGCGGCCGCATAGGTTGCAGTGGCCAAAGGCCGGCCATGGGTAGGGGGATTGGTAGGTGTGTCAAAGGTTATAAAAATATCACCGCAACGTATTGTATTGATGGTGATGGTCATATTGTTGCTTTGTGTGTCACAGTGAACTAGCTATCTGCGGGTGCGGGGAAAGGTTGGTTCCGCCGAGCGAAATAATGAAGTCACAGCACGGAAAAACATGTTGGCGAACTACATTGTGTTGTGACTATGTCATGTTAAATATTACCACTACAGTGATCTCTTTATGAAAACACAAAGCAATAGTATACGCAGTGGCGTAGCGAGCTTTACTCGCGCCCGGGGCACAATACCTTTATTTTGAAAACCATACAATATTATATGTAAAATATACCATTTGGCGCCCCTTTGTGAGTAGCGCCCCGGGCATGATGCCCCCTTGCCCCCCCTCGCTATGCGACTGAGTATACGGGCATACGATAACTGCAAACATGTTGTTAGCAAACATGTATGTACATTTTTATAGCATGCCGATCGCTTCATCAAACAAATAACGGCAACGCTGTTGTGTAAAAAAAACCTCCAAAAACATGTGCATGTACATTCTCATTTATTAACGCACATCATGTATATAAAGACATTTCAAGCACATGTTAATATATTGCCGCCATATTGGTTTTTGTTTATCTCTATCCTCGGTTATCTCGACGCCTTTTGGCATACCCCGTGGCCGTCGACATAACCGGGTTCTACTGTATCTTCATTTTATTTTCTGTGAAGTCCCTGAATTTTGGTTTATAACTGTTACAAAGGCTAACCCTGGGAATACCAGGCTAGTGGGTAGGCCTCTGTCTTCTCTTGTGCCAGCCGTTATGAAGGAGGGAGATGAGGGGTGGGAGATGAAGGGGGGAGACAGGGACGGGGCTCTTGGTGGCACCATAGGTATAACACTCAGTTCCCCCCCAGCATGACTTGTATCATGACTTGTATCATGACTTTGATTTCCTTGTTTCCAGTTGTGTGTTGAAATGTCAAAATGTTGGGGGAAAAACATTTCAGCATAGCTTGAATTCCAGGTTGTCTTGAAATTATGTGTGTTAACGTGCTATACCATCAGGTGCATCTCCTGTGTCAGACTCAAAGACAGGGCCAGTGATGAGAATGGCATTTTGAGCTACAGCCAGATACAAGCCAGTGATAACAGAGCCTACCAGGACGATGACGTGCCCATGTTGAATATTGAAGGTTGGTGGGGAGGACTCCAACTGTTACTTTTTCACCACATCGACTGTTGTTTTTGTCAACACGAACTGTTGTTTCTGTCTACGCCAACTCTTGTATCTGTCCACACCAACTCTTGTATCTGTCCACACCAACTCTTGTATCTGTCCACACAACTCTTGTATCTGTCCACACAACTCTTGTATCTGTCCACACCAACTCTTGTATCTGTCCACACTAACTTTTGTATCTGTCCACACCAACTCTTGTATCTGTCCACACCAACTCTTGTATCTGTCCACACCAACTCTTGTATCTGTCCACACCAACTCTTGTATCTGTCCACACCAACTCTTGTATCTGTCCACACCAACTCTTGTATCTGTCCACACCAACTCTTGTATCTGTCCACACCAACTCTTGTATCTGTCCACACCAACTCTTGTATCTGTCCACACCAACTCTTGTATCTGTCCACACCAACTCTTGTATCTGTCCACACCAACTCTTGTATCTGTACACACCAACTCTTGTATCTGTCCACACCAACTTTTGGTTTTGAACACTTCAACTCAAACCTATAATTACATTTTTGATTGATTTAATTTCCCCCACTTAAGGCTTAATTCCTGTACTACAACAGGGGATGATCTGCTACCCTGTGGCGATGTCAACCAATCGAGTGATTTGTATGATGACGCAATGCTTCTCCTAGATGATCCATACTTTGTCTCTAATGAACCCCAACAGCTGGCTTTTCATGGTTCCTTGGGTGAGTTTATTAGGGGAATAACAGGACCTTGGGTGAGTTTATCAGGGGAATAACAGGACCTTGGGTGAGTTCATCAGGGGAATAACAGGACCTTGGGTGAGTTCATCAGGGGAATAACAGGACAGTTTGCGAAATGATGAATTTGCCAAGTGGAGGCAACTGATAGCAGATTGGCCAACTGGAGGCAACTGATAGCAGATTGGCCAAGTGGAGGCAACTGATAGCAGATTGGCCAACTGGAGGCAACTGATAGCAGATTGGCCAAGTTGAGGCAACTGATACAGTTTGGGTTAGAATGCTCATAAAATAATGTGAACTTCCAGTCTAGTTATTTGAAATAAGCTGATTGTGGAAGTCCAACATCACCATTGATGGAAGACAGGGGCAGGTAACCCCCCCCCCCCCCCCACATACCCCCCTACCCCTTTCCTTTACAGTTGATCAGGTTGGTTGACTAGGTGCAATATTCTTGAAACTGCTGTATGGTATTTTTAGTAGGTGACATAAGTCATGTGACAGGTGGACACAAAAAAAGTTAGATCACAGTTATCCCAGCCTGTGACATGGTACAGCCCCAGCTTGTGACATGGTACATCCTCAGCTCATGACATGATACGGCACATGTCATGTAGACCTTAGGAGAGTTATGTTTTTAATATCTAGTCAAAAATGTTTTTAGACAGGATATGTATGGAGGGCAGACATGTCTTAAATAAATAACGCATAAATTTCAACATGCATTGCCTGCCCACAAGTGAGTTGACTGTGTTGTGTCAGATCACTTTAGTGACACGACCCATTTTTCCTTGCATCTCCAGCACTCAACAGAAGCAGCCCGCCAAGCACCAGCGATAGTGAAGTGGAGCTGCAGGATGAGAACAAGTGTCTTGGGCGGCTCATTCAGCGGTGCATTATGTTTCTAACAGATAGATTGGTTATACGCTGGCGATACGTTGTCATAGGTGAGTGTGTTATACACTGGCGATACGTTATTATAGGTGAGTGTGTTATATGTTGGCTGTAAATTTTATAGATGAGTTTTTTATATGCTGGTGGTATGTTTTTATAGGTGAGTGTGTTATATTCTGGTGGTAGGGCGGTGTAGTTGAGTGTGTTACACGCTGGTGAGACATTGGAATACGTCATTTTGTGAATAAGTTGTTATTGACAACAAATTTGACAAAGCAAAAGTGATTGGATTAGGCTTAACTTTGGAGAGTTCTAAGAAACCTGGGACGACCATGTCATAAGACGTATATGGATTAAGTAAGGGGGGTTGGACTACAAGTTCATTACAGTTTGAGAAGCACTGCTGTAGAGCAATAATATTTCATGTCTGATCCCGTGTCAGGGTTCTATCTGGTTGTGCTCATTGCCAGCTGCGTCCTGATGGCCCAGCTGAGACCTTCCACCCACCCACCCCAGCTGTTCAGACCTGACACAAACCTGCAGCAGCTGTTGGATCTCAAGGCCAACTTCAGCATCATCGATACTCTACAGTGTGACAGATGCTCTGCCATTTATAGTGTGAGGAACTCTTTGTTGTATGTCATTTAGAATGTGAGCAACTTGTTTTAAGTCTTAAGGTAAGCTTGTCAACAGTGGCATGTCCAGCTGACTCCACTTACTTGGGTTGTAAATGTCAGAAAGTCTATTTCATCCAGATAATATAGCCCAGCTCCCTCTGACTATGACCAAACCTCCCCCCCCCCACCCCTTTTTTTGTGTGTTCCAAAATGAATTTCATTTGGCTTCCCTGCAAGGAATGACCGTGAGAACCCCACTTCCAGTAATGATCCTTAGAACCCCACTTCCAGTAATGATCCTTAGAACCCCACTTCCAGTAATGATCCTTAGAACCCCACTTCCAGTAATGATCCTTAGAACCCCACTTCCAGTAATGATCCTTAGAACCCCACTTCCAGTAATGATCCTTAGAACCCCACTTCCAGTAATGATCCTTAGAACCCCACTTCCAGTAATGATCCTTAGAACCCCACTTCCAGTAATGATCCTTAGAACCCCACTTCCAGTAATGATCCTTAGAACCCCACTTCCAGTAATGATCCTTAGAACCCCACTTCCAGTAATGATCCTTATAACCCCACTTCCAGTAATGATCCTTAGAACCCCACTTCCAGAAATGATGCTAAGTACCCCACTTCCACAAATGACACTTCAGAACCCCACTACCAGGAATGACACTAGGAACCCTACTTCCTGGAATGAGACTAAGAACCCCACTTCCAGGAGTGACTCTCAGAACCCCACTTCTAGGAATGGCATTAATTTTACATTTTACTTATTACAGCTGAGTATTTCCATGCGTATGGCAGCAACACGTACATGCCTATAGCTGCAACTTTAAAACACATACATGCCTATAGCTGTAACTTTAAAACACGTACATGCCTATAGCTGCAACTTTACAACACATGCATGCCTATAGCTGCAACTTTAAAACACATACATGCCTATAGCTGCAACTTTAAAACACATACATGCCTATAGCTGCAACTTTAAAACACATACATGCCTATAGCTGCAACTTTAAAACACATACATGCCTATAGCTGCAACTTTAAAACACGTACATGCCTATAGAAGCAACTTTAAAACACATACATGCCTATAGCAGCAACACCTACCCAATAAATTATCTTAGGAATAAATTTGCAACATTTTTTCATTAAAATATGTGGGTTTTTTTCTCAGCTTCATTTAAAGCCTGGTTCCAGCAGCACTAAAATGAACCAAGGGCAGACCACCTCTGCCCCATCACGTCATAATACCGAGCAACCCGTGCAGACACCCCAGGGTGGGGGCGCCACCACCCAGCTCAACCCCCCACGGTTTTGGGGCAGCACCCCACACCAGCAGTCTTCAAGCACCATTGATCCACGGCCACACTTTCACAGGACATCACCACCGACTGCAGCACCTACGACCTCAATTCCAGCACAACTTCCCGAGCAGACAACGCGAAGCACCCGGCCACCATTTACACCTACTCACAACTCAGGTGAGAAAAAATTAACTTGGTATCAGTGATCACTTCTTTTTTGAATTTTTTTGGGATCCTATTTGAAAAAGATAACTACATTTTTATTTTAGATGAAGTGAGTGTTAAGCCACCAAGCTTTTATACAGGGTTTCTCTAAAGTGTAGAAAATCTCAGCAATCCAGTTAACTGGATTGTCAATCCAGCAGACAAGGTCATAGACACTGGATACAAATTGTCAAGTTAGATGAAAACTTTTAAATAATGCCAGAGACTTAACTTGTAGGAAGTTGTTGAAATAATGCCAGAAACCTAACTTCTAGGAAGTTATTGAAATAATGCCAGAGACCTAACTTGTAGGAAGTTGTTGAAATAATGCCAGATACCTAACATGTAGGAAGTTGTTTAAATAATACCAGAGACCTAACTTGTAGGAAGTTGTTGAAATAATGCCAGAGACCTAACTGTAGGAAGTTGTTGAAATGATGCCAGAGACCTAACTTGTAGGAAGGTGTTTAAATAATGCCAGAGACCTAACTTGTAGGAAGTTGTTGAAATAATGCCCCAAACCTAACTTGTTGTTTAAATAAATCTAAGAGCATGAATCGTTGATAGTATAAATGAAACGTGAGTTATACTAAACCCCATTTGCACATACAAATTGCAATCTGATGAGTCCTTACGATTAAGTTTCTCTATTCAAATTCTTGTACACCCTCATACGTGGCAATAACACCAATGTTGAACACAAGTCCTATTCCGAGGACTAAGTAAACTTCAATCCAAGCTGTAATCATCTGGTCATACAATAATTAAAACCATTTATGTCCCAGCCGGCTAGAGCAGGCCTGCACAACATAGGTCCTGGCGGCCCCCCAGCACCAACTTGGCAGCCCCCCAGCACCAACTTGGCAGCCCCCCAGCACCAACTTGGCAGCCCCCCAGCACCAACTTGGCAGCCCACGAAGTAACGAAGTGTTCTTTATTATTATTATTTTCTTAATAGCTTTTCGCCCTGTCCCATTATCTTTCAGCCCGCACAAGTTTTTCATAAAGTATTATGGCCTACATTTTGAGTTGTGCAGGCCTGGGCTAGAGGAATGCAATCCAACCTTGACCCTTGACACATCTCAGACAGCAGTTGCCAAAAAGCAGCAGTACTCTCAGCAAGTCCTAGACACTGTCACATCACAATATGTCACATCACAAATTGTCACATCACAATATGTCACATCACAATATGTCACATCACAATATGTCACATCACAATATGTCACATCACAATATGTCAAACTGACACTCAAGGTGCACCCTGCATTATAAAACACAAGATATGTTCGCACAACATTTGCATGTCAATATCCATACTGACACAATCTCTATGCCATGTGTTGACTGGAATACATTGTCCAGATTTTTGTAAGTGCTTGAAAGAATTTCCTGCATTGCTGACATATTATTGTCATTATTATGATGTCATCCCTGTTTCCAGCAGATACTACCAAGGCAAAGGTGGCCATCTCTGTGAGGAACAACTTCAATGCCTGCATGGAGCAGTCCTGCAATGACCTTAAAGACCGTCCGCTCCTGGAGTCGGGGGCCACTGTGTTTGTTGTGTTTGGCATCTCAGGGGTTGACAGGTCAAAGGAGGATCTGGGTCATGTCCTGGAACAGTTCAAGGTCAGAACAAAATTATCCTTCAAATAATCCTCACGTTTTTTGAAAAAATGTATTTTCCAACAAGCTTACTGATAATATCAAAACAATTATTTCTAATTTATCAAATAAATTCCATGTGTCTTTTAAGTAGAATATTGATATATTACTGCCCATCATCCCTACTATCACACCAAGATCAGTTTTCAGACATGTCTCCTAAACGCACCACATCATCATAATTGTTACAGAGCTCTGCAACCTTCGACCCTGAATTCGGCGATGCCTTTAACTTCCACACACTGAACAGAACCTACCTGAGAGAGCTGTGCCTGGTGTGCCAGCTGCTGTCAAACAACACGGACCTTGTCAAGCCGGGCAGTGCCCAGTGCATCCCTGGCAGTAAGTGGCAGACCCAGCAAACAACTTGGCCTCATCTTGTTGTGTCTGGAAATGTCCCGTCCAGATTTAAGGAATGATGTGTATTTCTTTACATATTAAAACGTTAATGAGACTATTGACTTACATAGCGTCAGTTCACACGACCAAATTTCTGCATCAAATTTTAGTATGAACACACTATTTTGTGCTTGGTATCTTTTTTGCGGAATTTGATCAAATAGTAATTTGAAAGTTGTGACAAGGCTTCATACACAAATTGCATCAAATGCTTGAAGGAAAATTTGATCGTGTTAACCGACCCTTGAACCCCAAAAGTTGTTGGGCTTCACAAAAGGGCATAAATTCGAGGTGCTGTTTTTAGCTCTAGATTTGTAAGTATTTGTTAGACTTCCTTGTGGCGGATAGAATTTCGTCTCAAGAGTAGGTCACCTCCGTACGGCCACAGGAACTCCATAAGGGTCTAGAACTCCTTTGCTGTCTCCTAGCCCCTACAAGGCTAATGTGTAGTGTACACATAGGTGTACATCCAGAAATTACATTGTGTGAAAGTGTAAGGTTCAATTATGGCTGCTGACTCATCTTCTGCTGAACTCATCTTCTGCTGAACTCATCTTCTGCTGAACTCATCTTCAGGTCTGCGCTACCCACCGCTCCAAAAACTTCTGAAGGAGATTCCTGAATGCCAAAGCCTGCCCACCAGTCTGTCTGTCTACCAGCGTCAGGAACCAGCTCACGCTGAAGGGGGTCTTGAGACCAAGACAGGAAGGTTGTTGTGGCTGGCCTTTGCCTTTGAATCTGTGAGTTTTGGTGAAGTTAACCTATTATTTTATTTTTGCGTACATTCACCAGAGGGTTGTACCGGATCTTTTCAAAATCTGTCACCTCGAAAGATAAAAATGTGGCTACCTAAAGGGTTAAAAATAAATAATTTTTTCTAAGGCTATATGAAAAAATAAGAGGTGCTTGGTATTTATTGCAGAAACATGTTTTAAAACTCTTAAATATTTGAAATAGAATTTAGTCTTTCCCCTCTTTTTCCACCTTTAAACATTTAATATGTAAATATGCTTCTACTGATTGGTTGTGTTATTTGGACCTGGTTCATTCCACCAATGACAAAACTCAGTTGAAGGAAGCCATGTTTTCCATAAGTGGTCAGTTAACAAAAAGTCACGTGAACAAACATTTGTAACTGTCGGATTAACCATGTTGTCAAAATTCCCCCTCCTGTGTCCGCCAGACTACATCTGAAGGCCAGGCCTACTTTGAGGCTTACAAACAGTACGAGGAGTGGGAGAAGCTGATGGTCCACATCAGGACCAATGTTCTGTCACCTGACTCACCACTCAGGAGCATCTACCAAACATCAGAATTCTGGACTAAGGTTGGTCTTCATTTATGTTAGTCTGGAGGCACCGTTCGTCTGTGTTATAACCTATTGTAGTCTGGAGGTACCGTTTGTCTGTGTTTTAACCTATTGTAGTCTGGAGGCACCATTAGTCTGTGTTATAACCTATTGTAGTCTGGAGGTACCATTAGTCTGGAGGTAACATCAGTATGGAGGTACTGTTATTCTGGAACTGTGATGTCACCCTGCCAATAATTTAAAGAATTGTTAAAAATAAATAAGGTTGGTCTTCATTTATGTTAGTCTGTGTTATAACCTATTGTAGTCTGGAGGTACCGTTTGTCTGTGTTATAACCTATTGTAGTCTGGGGGCACCATTAGTCTGTGTTATAACCTATTGTAGTCTGGAGGTACCATTAGTCTGGAGGTAACGTCAGTATGGAGGTACCGTTATTCTGGAACTGTGATGTCACCCTGCCAATAATTTAAAGAATTGTTAAAAATAAATTTACAAGCTGCCTTTAGAGCATTGTTTAACCCATTCAATCCCATAGCGGCCAAATCCGTCCAGTACTGATTCAATCCCACTACGGCCAAATCCGGCCACTCAACCCTTTGTTTACATTTTACTAAAAAGAAAGTGGAAATCTCGCTATTTAAACGTAAATCTCGCTAGAAACGAGACCAAGGGAGATTACTCTATTATTAAAGATATTTTTATTTATTGAGTGAGGAGCATTCATTATTTTAAAAGCAGATTTTTTATTTTAGTGTTATGATCCTTTGTATTCAAATACTTCGTCGAAAATTGACTTTTAGGAATGTACACAAGAAAAGCATTAGGAAATAATGTTACACAACACATATAGCAACCATTTATGGATGCAAATCAATTTATTTCATATGATTATACTGTTAAATAGATTTGTTTTTAATTTTTTTCAAAACCTACCCGTGGTAAGGGTGGAGTTGCTCCCCTTTGGTTGGGATTTCCAGTTACAAAATTTCTGAGCGCCTGGGATTGAATGGGTTAATCAAAGTAAAATTTATGTGAGGCTGCCATGACAGCAACATATGTCATCCGCAGGTGATGATGGAGGTTGTCGCTGTCAACAGCGCCATCTACGGCCTGGTCCTATCCATGATCATCTGTGTCATCTCAGTGGCTGTGTTCACTGGACATGCCGTCCTGTTGGTGATTGTTGTGCTCACCATCATTGGTAAGCAGTTTACTTTGACTGGGCGGCTAGTTAGTTGGGGCTGGGGTTGGTGTGGGTGTATGGGGAATATGTGTGTGACTGGTGAATATGTGCGTGACTGGTGAATATGTGCATGACTTTTGAATATGTGTGTGACTGGTGAATATGTGTGTGACTGGTTAGCTAGCTAAATGAGGTTGGTGGTGTGTGTATCAGGGTATGTGTGTGTGTGGGGGGGGACTGTTTATTTTAGTGAGCCGCATTACTGAATGGCTGGACACAAAAGTCAAGCTTTAAAGAAAGAAGTTTTTGGAGATTTTCAAATGACCGATTGCTTCAAATCTATTATCAGATACATTTATATTTCAACTACTCGGTTAAATCCTTCTTTCTACACCAGACCTGTTTACCCCTGTGTTAGTTTTAGAGCAGTTTTCAATCAAGCTCCAAAGAATAGTTCGGTCAATTATAGAGGGGGGTTGGGGGGGAGGGCGGGGGAGCTGGTTTGCAATCAAAATACGAGTTGTGTACAAAAAATCCACTCAACTTCTTATGTAAGTTAAGACAAATAAATCTACAGGTGTTGGGTTTGGTTTTTTAAAGATGAGAAAATGTCTAAGGCAAGCACATTGGCAGTAAAGTATTAATAGCACAATGCTCTAAAAGAAAACTACTCTAGTTGGTTTATTGAGATCAAGACTTCTAAGGCCAACCACTCTTGTTGTTATTCAATTGCTTAGGGTGCCAACACAAAAAAATGAAGAAACTTTTTACTGAAAACTCCTCAAATATTATTATTTTTAATTAACAATGAACCAAACAACATTTTTAAAAACTCACGAAGCCTTGTTTTTTTTAGTGCCGTAGTCTTAGGCTTAAAAACTTAGTTACTGTGGTGAAAGAGTAGTGGCTAACAGGACTGTAATACACTCCAACCTGTTATTGATGCGCATCCCTCTTCTTTTGTTTCCCTACTTTCTTCACTGGTACGACACTGTACACTTGTGTAAGGTCCTCATGTAATCATCTAAATCATCTACTGTCCTTGCAGTCATGATCTGTAGTGTTGTTGCCATATTTTACCTGGCCGGCTGGGAGATGGGAGCTGTCGAGGCCGTATCCCTGTCCATACTTGTAGGCTCTTCGGTCGACTACTGCGTACACATAGTGGAGGGGTACATCCTGGCAGGTCGCAGGATGACACATCAGTACATGAGTGAGCAGGTATGTACATAGGTGTCTTACATTAATTATAAGTGCTCTGAATTAGTTTCATTTTATGAACGTGAGTTACTACCCCTGTTTTACACTCGATGCCGTTCAGTGAAGGTTGTGACATTATGAAAATAACAATTCCCAGATGACATAGCAAAGTAAGAAATCTGTATGGTATCAAAAGCATGACATCTCTTCTTATTAATATCAGTATGGCAAATTGTTTTCGTTCCCTTAATGCAGGGTCATATTTACCCCAAAGCTTCTAATGACTGAAGTCTTCATGAAGGAAAGGGAAAGATTTCAATTATGGGTGCAGATTTTTAAAAAAAATTTATATATAGTTTGGAACCAACTCTCAGAGCACTTAAATCATTACACTTGATGAATTTAATCTCTGAGCAGTCATAGAAATACACTTGTATTTAATCTCTCATCACTCACAGCAATACACTTGTATTAAGTCTCTGATCACTCACAGCAATGCACATGTTGCATTTGACTGATTTACAGAGTAGATATGCTACTCTTCATTGTAGTATATTTAAAAGCTGAAATAAATATTTATATACTGCTAAAAATTATTTCAGACTTATAAACAAGTTCTGTTCAGCGGTATAATTAACTTTTCATTTAATTCCATGAGGATATATTAATTTACAAATCTAAATATCAATATGACAGTCATTAAGGTCATGCACTTATGCACTATTTTCTCTTCACAGCCAGCCATTGGCTTAAGACAGGAAAGAACATCCCATGCTGTGCGTCACATAGGGGTCGCCATTGTCTGCTCCGCCCTGACCACAATCATTGCCGCCATTCCCCTGACCCAGACCTTCATACAGCCCTTTGCCAAATTCGGCACCATCCTTCTCATCAACACCACTGTCTCCATGGTGATGACCTTGACCCTGGCGGTGGCCCTCATGGCCGCCATAGGGCCCGCCCGCTACCGCAGCACCTGGAAATCCCACCTGATCGCCACAGCCTCTGTTATTGTCATCACGGGGGCGTTTGTGCTGGCCTTGTATATAGCCACCTCAAAGGGTGTGGTCATCCCTGGTCCGTCGGGGTCGCCCCTCTTCTCTTAACACAAAAGTATACAGAATCAAATCAAAGTGAAACACAAGCAAGCAAGACAGCTAAGTAAGCAAGACAGGTAAGCAAGCAGAGCAGCTTTATGGAACATCGGACAAAAGAATTTTGAGGAAAGTTGATTTTTCTTTAATATATTATGAAATGTGTGTCTCACCCCACACACCCACCCCCCTCCAATTTATGAAGCATTTATTTTTAAAGACTGATTTTGACACAAGATGAAACAAAATGTTTATAAGTGAAAATATATTTTGACAACCGATCATGATTTGTTTTAAAAGGAACAGAAAAGAAGTTATACACCTGTCATTGTCGTTCTGACCTACCGATGCCAGGGTGCATGATGGTCATTTTGAACTGACACAAATATGCATCAGCAATTTCACATGACGTCTCATTTTTACAAAAGTATGAATCTCAAAGTGCACAAATTATTTATTATATGTGCTAAAAGTGTATTGACTATTTTTATCTCCACTTTCAAAATGCTACAATAACTTGGTCCCCTCACTGAGTGACTTAGTGACTGAATTAGTTTGAGCTCATTTACAGTGTACTGGGTCTGTGTGTTTAGCCCTTCAGCAAGAATTTTGTTTAGCCTTAGTTATAAAAACGTATTGGGTTCGTTTGTATACTTGTATACCTTTAGTTGCAAACCCATTCAGTTTGCCACTGTTGTAGTGATGCATGTTTATTTGAAGTTGTATGGCTTGTTTTACATGAAGAATACCTTGAATTAAAAAATGATTTTTAAAAAATTTTGAGCAGTTCTGTGGCTAGTTTTCTCTGTCCCTGGGGCTCACCACTGTGGCGGTAACCTTCTCTGTCCCGGGGGCTCACCGCTGTGGTGGTAACCTTCTCTGTCCCTGGGGGCTCACCTCTGTGGTGGTAACCTTCTCTGTCCCCGGGGCTCACCGCTGTGGTGGTAACCTTCTCTGTCCCCGGGGCTCACCGCTGTGGCGGTAACCTTCTCTGTCCCTGGGGGCTCACCGCTGTGGCGGTAACCTGTCTGTTTACATTAAGATAATTCTTAACATGCTGTGACATTTTGTCACGTAGCCAGGTCACATGTTTTTACACACAGACACCGTGTTTGAAGCACAGCATCCGATCACATAATGCCACATGTTTTGGGCATAATTCACTTTTATTGTACCGTCATATTTACGATTTCTGGAAAGATTGACTGATTGTCTTTGCAGGACTCTGGCTATTTTGAACATGGCATAACGCCATGACTAGAAAAAAATATTTTTCTATAAATTTAGTTTATTTCTAAATTATTTAGTTTTTAAAGGGATATTTTATGAAATGGAAGTATTAGGACTCCAGGTGGGGTTCAGTTATTTACCCCACTGAATTGATGATAGCCCTTAAGGGAAATGTTTCAAATTCAGAATTGATCCACTAGCAAGGGGCAGTCACTCTGGCAGACTAGACACATGAGAAGAATGTTGTCACCCCTGCAAATAGGTCATTTGAATATGTCCATCTGATCTCAACCTGATCTCCGTTCATCTAGGACCTATTTGGTAGGGAATGAAACCAAATTATATATTAGAGAATAACACAGGAAGTATGGTCTGGAATAGCACAAGTTTGGGCTGGGAACAACAAGGGATGTGTGGGGAGGAATAATGCAGGATATGTGGTGTTATGTCATTTACTTGAGTTAACATAATGAGAAATAAATTCATTGAAGCAAAGACAATGCATAGAAGTTTGTTCTCTGTAGGTCAGGGATGTAAGGCTAACACAAAACTAACCAGCCGCTGGTCAGGGATGTAAGGCTAGCACAAAACTAACCAGCCGCTGGTCAGGGATGTAAGGCTTGCACAAAACTAACCAGCCGCTGGTCTGGGATGTAAGGCTAACACAAAACTAACCAGCCGCTGGTCTGGGATGTAAGGCTAGCACAAAACTAACCAGCCGCTGGTCTGCCTTAAGATTTTTGTTTATTTATGTGACCGTATTGGGCTCAATGAAGCTTTCAGCAACATTCCATTTAATATGTGTTTTTTTTAAAAAACATTTCTGTATTTGCTTTTATTTTACATTAGACAGCTCTAATTATTGGTGTACTTGTACTGTTTGGTTGTTGATTTTTTTGGGGGGTGGGGGGGGGGGGTTTTGGTAGACTTTTGTTTATATAACGTATTATAAATATTCTTTTTGTACTTAATATATGACACTCCCCAGCTCATCTTAAATACAGGATCCAGGCTAAATATATAAACCAGCCACCAGACTTTGGGTTGTATTTCACCCCGCTGGGTGTGCACTAGAGACAGACAGAAAGTGATTTTCTGGTTTCAGCCGAAGCCAAAACTAGGCCGAAAGTTTAAAATGTCTTTTGGCCGAAGCCGAAATCAAAAGCATAAAGTGACTTTCGGCCGAAACTGAAATCAAAATATTTATAAATTTTGAAGTAGTATGGTAAGAGAAAATTTGGTGGGGGCAAAATTCATGCAAAACAGACCATTGAGTGCCCTTTGCTGTTATACTATAATTACAACCTAGAACATATAGCTGATACCTACAATAATTATTGTGGCTCTAATAGAGCCAATTGTCACCTAAATATCAGTTATTAAGGCTATAGAAATATCACCACAATGTTTAGTGGTTATCGTCATACTAATGCTTTGTGTTTTCATAAATAGCTGGCAAGATACCGCTGTCTTTCCGTGCTGGTGACATAATTATTTAGTTCGGCAACCTTCCTTCCTCACCCTTATTGGTGGGGGAAATTTTTTTTTTAACCTCTCTTAAAATTGTTTTTCTGAGTGGTCTTGACGGAGAATTGCAAAAGACATGTAAATTGTCGCCAAAATCATAAAAGTAAACAGGTTTGCAGTAGGCCTACTACATAATTATAATACAGACCTGTAATACATGCACACACATGCTATTTCGTCAATAACAATTTTATGAGCATGATAATGATGAATTTCAAGAAATTCCTTAATTTAAAAAAATAATAATGGAAACATTACCAATTCATAGGAATATTCAATAATATTCACCTTTGCCTAGGACAACATTGATTAGCTTGATAATGATAAATCAAAATGAATATCACAAATGAAGGAATTGAATAAACCTAGGGTTCCAAAGTTTTAGTTTTGAAAAAAATTAAGACAAAAATAATGATATAATATTACCATTACACTAGTTTTTCTTCCACAAAACTGTTTACATTTGCCTTGGCCTAATTGAAATTTATTTTTTTGTAAATAAAGGACAAGTAGGTCAGCAAACAGCTGTGCGCAGTTTTCGCAGAGTATTAATCATACAACATAAGCTGACAGCAAGACGTTGAGCATTAATGAATATCCGATTGCCAGCAGACAGACAGTCTGACTTCTGGTAGATGATGGAAAACCTCAGTTACTTTCAGCCGAACCGAAATTATACTGCAAGTTAATTTTTGAGTTTCGGCCAAAACCAAAATTAAACCAAAAGTTAACTTTTCAGTTTCGGCTGAAACCGAAAGTGATCAAATGACAACTTTCGGTCCCAAAGCCGAAATTCTGTCGGTCTCTAGTGTGCACCCACCTTACATATTTAACCTCTGACCTAGAGATTGAGAAATGTATTATAAATAGAATGTGTGTAAAATTTAAAGGTTGTGCTGAGGCCCAATTGATGACATTTACCGAGGCCAAATTGATGACACATTATGAGGCCACCTTGACCATTGCTCAAATAGTGATGAAGCTCCACTTGCATAATTTGAGAATGACTGGAATAACCCGTTGATGTAAACCCGATGAATATGACATCAGCTTAAAATACACAAATACTCTCAAACATGTTTTTTTTTTCTTCATTATTTTGCCTTAAACAATATTTTACATTTTTACTCTTTCTTTAATGAACTTCAGAAGATCTTTCTTCAACAAGTTTTTTTTTTTTTTTTTTTTTTTTTTTTTTTTTTTTTTTTTTTTTAACATCCCTGCATTTTATATTTAGTTTCCTTTCTTTGTTTTGGGCTGAATTGTTTTTATGTTTGATCAGCTATTTCATTACATAATGGCTTGATGTAGAAATATGTTTTCTTGGCAACTGACCAAGTTCCTCCCTTGTACTCATACTTCTTTTGATTTTTTTTCATGTTAGCAAATGTGGATAATGTCACAGAGCCCTGAAAGCTTTGAGCTGGTATCACTGCCTTGTGTACGCATTAGTATCACTGCCTTGTGTACGCATTAGTATCACTGCCTTGTGTACGCATTAGTATAGCTTTCCATTCTGTGCTAGTGGAGATTGGATGTGTTTGTTTTTTTTGTTATTTGTTTTGTAGATGTGTCTGCTAAATCTGTGCTGAGAAAATCAGCCATATGGAAATAGTGTTACAGTCGGGATATGACATCCCATGTTGACATTGACTGTAACATCCCCTGATAACAGTGACTCTAATATATTTCGTGGTTAATAACTTTCAAGTTAATTTAGCTCATTGCTCAGAGCATCGAGAGGATCAAAAAATTAATGATAAAACTAATTTATCTAAAATATAGACTTTTATTTTCCCAGTGGCTCAAGTGATTCAAATTTTAGAATTTTGTATAATATGCAATATATATATATATATAAATACATATATATATATATATATATATAAATATATATACAGACCTGTTTACCCCTATGCTTTTGCTGAAGTAACTACGTCTTTAAGCCTAAGACTACGGCACTACATATAAAAACTACAGTTTCATGAGGTTTTTTTGTGTTTGTTTGGCTCTTTTTAAAAATAAATAATTGGTGTGTTTTCAGTAAAAAGTTACCACATTTTTTGTTGTTTTAACACCGTAAGCACTCGAATACCCTCCCCTTTTCTCGGGCGCTAATTGACCAAACTACTCTTTGGAGCTTGGAACTACGTTTTTGAGAGCTGAAAAGTACTCTGACACTAACCCAGGGGTAAACAGGTCTGCGAATGTATACATACATACAGATATTTACACATGTCTTTATATGTTTATATATATATATACATGTATATATATATATATATGTGTGTGTGTGTGTGTTTATCTATATATATAATGGGGCTGAGCCCCCAACCCCAACTGTTAGCCAGCCTCAGTTCTCTGCCGACCCCAGTCATTCTCTCACATGTTACTTCTTTATCCATACCATGATTCCATTTCAGGGCATTACGTACACAAAATGAAATGTTACAGTTAAGTGAGAGACGTTATGTTACATATGAGTGAAGATTGATTTCTCATGCAGAAATCCCATTTCTATTTTGTGGCCACCAACTACAGATTTAAAAAAAAATATTAAAGTCTAGCGTTTCTCAAACTTGGCCCTGTGTGCCCCTAAAAAAAACTCCATATTAGTGAGTGCCAAACAGTCGGTCTATGAATTTACATCACTCTCTACTTAAACCTTACTTCTTGGTGATTTTTTGTGTTGTTTAAAATATAAAAAAAAAACTTTTAGAAGAGAACCACTGCTGTAGCGATACAAAATATCTTTTTAGAAAAAGATTCCAAAGCTCTAGGAAACCCTGGCATATTCAAGGGAACCCAACAGGACACTTGTCTTTAAATGGTCTGACTGAATCCATATCACTACTGGCTGTGTACAATGAAACAACAACAACAATAATTGGTGTTTGAGTCTTTCACTAAATCTGGTGTCGTTTTTGTCAGCAACTTTTTTTGATGACATCACACTATCTATTTTTTGAACTTGTTACATGTAACTCTTAAAATTATTTTTTTTAATTTTCAAAGCTTTTATTTGTATGGCATTTGTTATTTCTTTTTGGTATTAAAATCGTTTCTTTTAAAATGTGCTTGATTTCATTGTTAGCAACTGGAAAAAGTTACTAAAAGGGTAATAATTATCTCCCTTACTTTTGTTTCTTTTTGGTACTGTATTTCTACAGGAATGATCTCCCTTTGCTACTTTTGTCAGATACATTCGTTGACAGCTCAGAGATTTCCTGTTGCGTGTTTAGGGGTCGTTCGCTAATTATGTCACGCTGGGGGGAAAAAAAAGTGGGGGGGGGGGTCGAGAATTTGTGACAGGGGGAGGGGGTAAAAAAAAATTTTGACGTCACAATTTTATTTAACTTTTTTCTTTTTTAAAATCTAAAATTTTCTAATTTTGAAAAAAATATTTATTCAATTAGTTTTAAAAACATTAATTTGAGATCGAAATTGCCTCAGGTATAATAAGTACCGTGAAACTCAGTTGCGCACATCTTCTGCGCACATGGAAAAATGACGCAAAAACTGTTGTGGCCAATTTACATTCGGCTCGGGGAGGACTTCGCTGTTTTACGTCACAGTTTTCTAATTATACCACATCTTATCCATTATGGGAAAATGTTAATGAAAAAAGTAAAATCTTAGTTTAGTTATGAAAATTTTATGTATGTTTTGAATTGTATTGGGTGTGACATATGACACTAGAAAAAGGGGGGGGGGGAGAATTTGTTACATCTTGTGATAGTGACAGGGGGGGGGCTGAAAAGTTCATTTTTTGCGTGATGCAATTTGCAAACGACCCCTTACGTCACAGAGGATGTTGAGTAGCACGTGCGCAGCTGATCTGTCATCTTGTTTGTGTAGCATATGTACGTATGAGCTGCCATCTTGTTTGTGTAGCATATGTACGTATGATCTGTCATCTTGTTTGTGTAGCATATGTACGTATGAGCTGTCATCTTGTTTGTGTAGCATATGTACGTATGAGCTGCCATCTTGTTTGTGTAGCATATGTACGTATGATCTGTCATCTTGTTTGTGTAGCATATGTACGTATGAGCTGTCGTCTTGTTTGTGTAGCATATGTACGTATGAGCTGCCATCTTGTTTGTGTAGCATATGTACGTATGATCTGTCATCTTGTTTGTGTAGCATATGTACGTATGAGCTGTCGTCTTGTTTGTGTAGCATATGTACGTATGAGCTGCCATCTTGTTGCCGCCAAAGAGCTAATCAAATGTTCACCCAGTATTGTAAGCAATGATGACTCAGACTTAAAAAGGCTGCACATTCTGTACAAATGTACTCAGCAAGGATAACACAGACTTCAAAAGGGTACACATTATCATTATGTGCAAATGAGGATTTTCAAAACCTTCATAATAAAACTATACAAAGTAGGAATTGGAGGTAGACGATTTTTTTTCTTTTTTGAGGTACCCTCCCTTATCTCCTGTCTACTGTGAACATCACAAAGTGAAACGTCTAGATCAATAAATATTTGTTATTGCAACACTATAATCATTTTGACTGCATTTATTATGTTTTTACAATAAGGTTTTTAACATCAAAAGCAGAGGCGTAGCTAGGGTTAGAGCTACCATGGGCGCGGGTTAAGATTTTTGTCCCTCCATTCAACGAGAAACAGTGAGCAGTTGGCCGAAAATGCCTCTCCTCTATATCAAGGAATTTATTGTCGCCCGGGGCGCCCCCTCCCTTCCGCATCCATTCTTCATACGCCACTGATCTGATCAAAAGTCTATTTTGAAATATTCCCATGACAAAGAGAGGTTTAGTGTGCAAACGTGTGTAAGTCTGAGCTGATGCCGTGCCTTCAAGAAAGAAAGAAAAGAACTCTCAGACCCGTGACGTAAAATAATTGATGGGTTCAAGAGTTTTAAATGGTTCATACGCTTATCAAGCGCATGTCTCATGGTGGTGGCGCCTATGACGTCATCGTAGTACCCATAAATATAAACTACCCATGAAAGGAAGAACTATGAAGTTGTTATGGTTAAACTTCTGAAAATAAGAACTATGAAGATGTTTATGGTTAAACTTCTGAAAGGAAGAACTATGAAGATGTTTATGGTTAAACTTCTGAAAGGAAGAACTATGAAGATGTTTATGGTTAAACTTATGAAAGGAAGAACTATGAAGTTGTGTATGGTTAAACTTCTGAAAGGAAGATCTATGACGATGTTTATGGTTAAACTTCTGAAAGGAAGAACTATGAAGATGTTTATGGTTAAACCCTGAAAGGAAGAACTATGAAGATGTTTATGGTTAAACTTCTGAAAGGAAGAACTATGAAGATGTTTATGGTTAAACCCTGAAAGGAAGAACTATGAAGATGTTTATGGCTAAACCCCTGAAAGGAAGAACTATGAAGATGTTTATGGCTAAACCCCTGCTTTCACGTTTCCCTGGCAGCGCCCTTGTTTCATCACAACAAATAATGGCCTTTTATCGTTAAATGTCAAACATATTATTTACCCAATTTACTCCCCCCCTCCCCTTTGTTCCCTTCCCTTCTGGTCGGTAACCAACAGTCAGTCGTGAATATCGTCTTTAGTTCTCACATCTCCATGCAGGCAAAGGTGTATCCACCAAAACGTGTATGCGGTGTCTTTACACACCCTAGAACCCGTTTACATTAACATCGTGTCTCTTATAATGCAGGGGTTCTCAATTTTGTTTTCTACCGACGAGTCCTAGTTCCGTCCACTCTGTAAATGAGACACATTTTCTAACTCTGTCGTTTCAGAGCTTTTATTTTGAGCGTCCCTCCTGTGACCTATTTCCACGACTAATTTACTCGCTCAATTATGACCATAAATTATACCTTAAATATCGGGGCTCTCACGTGTAGCAGCAACATAAAGCAGGATCCATTGGACGCTGTGTGGAGCAGCTCACCAAGTCTTTGCCTTCGTGTACTTTACGCCATAAAAAAGGTGAGTTTTGTAAGGTTTAAAAAAAACCCGATCAAGCCAGCACTTAGGTAGAATGTTGGTGCAGCACCCAGGGACTCGTGATCTTAGGGGAAGTATTTAATTAGATAAAGGCTGCACCTATTGGTACATTTGTACCATAATTGAGAGGTTGGGATTAAAATACGATTTAAAATATTTTTGTTGATTTGTAAGATCAAATGAGGTATCAAATGAAAGATAATTGAATGTACTATACGTTTGTAAACTTAATTTTTCATTTTAACTAAAATAAACTACCACAAATGACATCCGAATAGCATTAGTCAAAATGTACACGGACACGCAGCGCCCCCTTTCGGACCCGGGACACATTAAACTCAATGCTATTCAAATGTCATTTGTGGTAGTTTGTTTAGTTTAGTTGAAATGAAGAATTAATATTTCAAACGTATAGTACATTCAATTATCTTTCATTTGATGCCTCATTTTGTCTTACAAACCCAACAATAATATTTTAAATAGTTTTTTAATCCCAACCTCCCAATTCTGGTACCCGTGTACCAATAGCCACTTCGTTAGATTAAACATTCAACTAAAACAATATCTCGACCGAAGGTTATTTTTAGAACAAATAGAAATACGATTGAACTAACCACATTAAACGGTTCACGTAAAATCGTTCTCTTCCTCATTTCATCTGCTATGCAAGTGATAATCTATTTCTTTAGGAGGTCATCGTCATGTACGATTGTACGTACTTACAGCTGATACAGCAACAACCACTTCATTTTTAAAACTTAATTTTCGGGGGAATTTTTTCTAAAACAAATATTTTTTGTTTATGCTATAAGTTGACTTTTGAAAATTTTTGTTGAAACTGGCCATCCATTAATTACGTCAACAATTTTTACCCCCTCCCCCATCGTCAACAACTGTCACACTTTCAATCACACCCCACCCCCCTTAAGTAATTATGTCAACATTTTATACCCCACCTCCCACTGAAAAAAAAAAGAATTATAATAAAAGTAAATATATAAATACATTTTATTTGTGCTGATCCATTTAAATGACACATAAAATTGTAGGAAAACATTTTATTACATCTTTAGCTTGTTAATAAAAAAGTTTAAAAGCTTTTCCAATTAAATTTTATAATGCAGAATCAATTACAAGGTTGTTAAAGACTAAATATCATTGCTTGTGGAAGCATAAGAATGATTATTGTAAGTATAGCTGACAGTTGTAGTATAGTTTCTAGCTAATATCGTCTTCCCATGGAGTAGCCAGGTGTTGCTCTATCGTAACAATTGGCATAGTAGCTTATTTATCATTTTCATCTTGCGGAACTGATATACCAGACAAGTCTACATCATCCTCATCTAACCATTCAGCATTTAAAATAGAATCATTGTCACTGTGGGCAATAATTGCCACGATCTCTCTCTGTCTTCTGGCAGCTACTCGCATTGGTCGAATCCTTTTTTGTTGAGGAGTAGGTGGTAACTTCTTATGCTCAAGAGGGCTTTCTCTGTGCTTTTGAAAATGCTTTTTCAACATGACTTGTGAAGCAAAATAGATGTTACAGATTTAGCAAATCCGTTCAGGCAGCGATGACTGGAATGAGGGACAATAAAGACCGAATGGAAGAATTTTGCATGCCTTTGTGCATCCAGGTGAAGTGTTATCAAATTTGACAGACTGAAGAAAAAAGATGGACATCTGTGCAAGTCACTCCCAGACGCATTTGATGCCTTAAGGCAGTGGCTCTCAACCTTTCTAAGGCCGCTACCCTTTAATAGATTTCCTCATGTTGTGGCGACCCCCAACCACAAAATTATTTTAGTTGCTACTACTTATGTATGTGTTTTCCGATGGTCTTAGGCAACCCTTGTGAAAGGGTCGTTCGACCCTCAAAGGGGTCGCGACCCACGGGTTGAGAGCTGCTGCCTTAAGGCCTTCATTAGTTGGAAAGACTTGAGTTGGTGGGTAAATGAATATACTGGACACAATTTCAAAATTGGAGCTTCGAATCGGCTGGACACAGTTCTCATAACGACATTTCACAATTTGTAAAAAAAAAAAATTAGACTATTATTACATGATTAGTGAACCAATCTCGATCTTTCGCTAGTAAATCCTCCGCCACAAGTTCAGATAATTCAGACGCAGCACATTCAGACACTCTTGGAATATTGTCAATTGTTACTTGCATCCACTATTCAGAAAATGTTTTACCAGCATATTGGAAATTACGCTTTTTCCACTTCATCAGTAGTTGTTCGACCTTTTGAGTGAAGGTGACTACCAAAATGCTTATGTTGTAAAATTGGGTCTGACGTACCGCCCTAGTCATTTGCGACAAACAAAAATCTACAGGTGAAGAGAGGCCACTTTTTGACTTCTCTTGCACTAACAAAGTGTGCTGACATTCTGACCAGCCATCTGCATTGTACAGACAGACACACATCTCTATAAATCTTATATTATTAAAATCCTAAAAATTATTTGACTATTTACATTCATTAAATTAAAAGAATAATAGTATATATAATTGCCAGTCAATTTTTAAGATTACAATTTTAATAGAGAAAACTAAATTGTTGAAGTCAATTAATTTTAAAAAAAACTCCCCCTTGTCAATACTTGTCAAACATTTCCTAACCCCCTCCACTTATTTTGTTGATATACTTAATGGACGACTCCATATACCAAAAAAAAAAGGACATGATCCAACTCGTTGGCCGATCTCGGAATGTAACGCTCGCGCTATTCGAGGCATTACCTTACACCTCTTGTAGTCCTCTCAGATATTACAGTACACCTCTTGCTGTCCTCTCAGATATTACCGTACACCTCTTACTGTCCTCTCGGATATTACTATATACGTTGTTATATGAGCGAACGTTTTCTTCTGTGACGCATTGCGAAAACAAGCATCATTCCCAACGCAAGGGTGTTGGAGCTGAACTACTGTTGTTTTGGCGGGAGATTTAATCTACAGTTTGAATCGGTAAAACAGACAGATTGTAAAATAGTACACATTTGAATTAGTACTGTGGCGGATGTGGCTTGAGGGCCACGTGAGAAGTTATACATTCGTAAGGTTATTGACCACAGTCTACAGTTTGAATTGGTAAAACAGATACATTGTAAATTTTTCTCATTCATTCTCATGGGGGTTAAGAGGGTTACGGGGGGGGGGGGGTACTGCTGCCCTTTATCTACCAAATGGCCACGTCGTTAGCGTAATTTCCAGCTCCCAAGAACTCCATGGCCGGAGCACATCACGTTAAATGTCACATGGGTAGTTTACACCATTCGACGCTGAACAATTAGTGCTCGTAATTAGCCGCGTCCTAGGTTTGGGCATGAACATTTCTTGATAAATACAGGAACATGTGAAATATGAGTAGTTTACCACCCTTAGTGGGTGGGGGAGGGAGGGGGGTCTCAAGTAACCAATCGGAGTCGAATAGACTATTTTTATTCAGCCTTTATTTCAGTGGTTCTCAACCTTCCTAAAGCTGCGACTCTTTAATACAGTTCCACGTGTTGTGGCAACTCCCCAACCCCAAAATTATTGTTGTTGCTACTTTATAACTGTAGAGTATATGTGCTTTCCGGTGGTCTTATGCGACCCCTGATAAAGAGTCTTTCGACCCCCAAAGGGGTCGCGACTCACAGGTTGAGAACCGCTGCTGTATTTAGTCTACCAGCCGTGAGTCTACGATAATAATTTTAGAAAGAAGGGGTACAAATGTAAATGTCTACTACAAAACTTGACCATAATACAACCGGTCAGGGGCGGCAACTAAAATTAATGACTCTTGTTTTTCTGTTCCATATTTTAGAGACAGTTTTTTTCCGGGCAGAATTTTCATTTTCTTTATATGGAGGGGCTGAAATTACGGTCAGCTGCAAAGTTGTTGTTTTCATCGTAGGGGGCGGCAAAAGTCTTGCCTTCCCTGGGGGGGGGGGGCACAAACACGAATGACGTTACTGCTTGTTGGTCCATCGTTTCATATTTTGTCACTGTTTTCATATTTGTTACGGTGTTTTAAATTGTTACGTGTCTTTACCCCACTTTACCCCACTTTACCCCATCGTTTACAACACAAGCTTGTATGAACAGATAACTCAATAATAAACAACAAAAAACTGATTTTTAAAATTTATTAATTTAAAAAAAAAAAAAAATATTTTCAGATGATTTTCTTTCGACAATCTTTATCTGAGGACTTCGTGGATCGCTACAACCATAAGTGGTTCTTCTGGTCTCTGCTGGTTCTGTCGGTGGTGACATGGCTGCTTCCCCTCAGCCCAACCCTTCACCCCATCAAAACAAGCAGACGAGAATATTCAGCGCACTGTTGGTGCCCGAGCGAGTTCACCGCTGCGCACCGGGCGTACACGGACGCAATTTGCGGCACAGCTTTGAACCGGAAGCTGCGACACGAACCCCAGAACGACGACGTCCAGCTGCACAAGTTGTCTGATCCTGAACTTGACATTTTACACAGCGAGACCGTCTCCAATGAAACTAGCTATCTCGTCCCTGGGGTAGAGAGCGACGTCTATGTAGAGTTTTTTATATTCGTCAAGACCCCGCTGATGCTGTTCCTGTTTGCGCTGTGTCTGAAACTACCTCACTACTCATGGCTGCAGTTTGCGAGTTCGTATGGAGGGGATCTCGGCAAGGTTCTGGAGTCATCCATTGAAAGGACTGCGGGACAAGATGCAGAAAGTAGACGCCGATTGCTGCTACGCATTCTCGGCGATTTCTCTAAATCGAACCCGAAAAGTTCTGCTGCGTTGTGGTACCTAACATTTAAGGGCTTCATGTGCATCATCGCCGTTGGCGTAGCGATCAAAATCGGTTTCTATCTTTCCCCCGAGCTCGAACAGCTGCAGTCGCTCACCTCTGTCCTAAAATCAGAGCACAAAACGGATTTTACAAATGACATTTTGCTTTGTGGGTTTTCCATAAGATCATTGGGGAAGATCCACAGGTACACAGTGCAGTGTGGGCTTGAGCGCGTCACTCCCGGCATCTCCTCGGGCTCCGCCGCTGAAATCCCACTCGGTTTATACAAGGCTTTGTATAACTCCCTGATGTTCGCCTTCTGTGCTCTGACGGTGGTCAATATCTTAAGCTTGATCACGTGGCTGTTCAAGCTGTTCCGCCATCGGGCAGCCCGAGGATCGAGACTGTCACTTGACGGCCACCTTCTGGTCAGTCTGGCCCACGACAACATCGGACCGCTGGCTGGCCGGGAACTCGTCGAAACCTTCGGCAGCCTGCCCGCGAAAGACGAGGAAAACCAGGTTGTCTGATTTACGTGACGTTGTCAGGACCTAAGATCCGGAGTCATGGCGGGAGTGAGTCGTCTGCAATGTCGGGACGCGCTGCGTTATATTCAATACCTTGATTTGTCTTCTGTCTTTCCGTTCTTGGACTCGTCAAGAACATTATATCTTTTCTTACACTTACTGATACTCTGCATGAAAGAACACACATATAAAGAATTTAAATGGAGGTTTATAGTTATAGTCTGCAGTTATGGTGTAGTTTTATCAGTGACTTGGAATGTCATATTTATTTTCAGTTTTTTCTACATTGAATATGAAAATAAAAATTATTTGATGCACTACATTGAGTATGTTTTAATGACAATATCTGCAACGCATGTTTGGCGTCACAGTACGGGATGAAAATGCTACGTACTATATAGTAGTGGGAATTATTTTTTTGAATATACAGTATAATAAGATGTAAACTCACGGATGTGGTCTGTGTTATCCAACCAATTTTCACATCACATGACCACTCGCCCTGGTTATCCAACCAATATTCACATCATATGACCACTCGACCTGGTTATCCAACCAATATTCACATCACATGACCACTCGCCCTGGTTATGCAATTAATATTCACATCACATGACCACTGGCCCCGATGACCACTGGCCCCGGTTATCCAACTAATATTCACATCACATGACCACTGGCCCCGGTGACCACTGGCCCCGGTTATCCAACTAATATTCACATCACATGACCACTCACCCCAGTTATCCAACCAATATTCACATCACATGACCACTCACCCCAGTTATGCAACCCATATTCACACATTTAAGTTTAGACACCACCACCCCCCCCCCCTCCTTATGTCCAGTAACAACACACAGGACAATCAGGTCACTAAGTTCAGTGAGTACAAACCACAACACTCCTGGTCAGTCAAACGGTCACTCGTGCTGTCACGGCCTTTCTTGACAAGTCGAAAATGTTAATTTCGTGCATTCCACATACCTCCGAGGAGATGTTTCTGACATCTTGTTGGGGTTCATCTTGAATGTTTAATTTTTTTTTCTAAAATAAACATATTTATCACTTAGGCCTAATGAGCTGGTTTATGTAATCTAGAGTGACGACACTGGGAAAAAGTTTGACGAATGAACAACCTGATGGCACCGGGGATACCAGGGCGTCTAAGATTGGAGGGTCAGAAAGTGATACCAGGGCGTCTAAGATTGGAGGGTCAGAAAGTGATACCAGAGCGTCTAAGATTGGAGGGTCAGAAAGTGATACCAGAGCGTCTAAGATTGGAGGGTCAGAAAGTGATACCAGAGCGTCTAAGATTGGAGGGTCAGAAAGTGATACCAGAGCGTCTAAGATTGGAGGGTCAGAAAGTGATACAGGGCTTCTAAGATTAGAGGGTCAGAAAGTGATACCAGAGCGTCTAAAATTTGAGGGTTAGAAAGTGATACCAGGGCGTCTAAGATTGGACGGTCAGAAAGTGATACCAGAGCGTCTAAGATTAGAGGGTCAGAAAGTGATACCAGAGCGTCTAAGATTGGACGGTCAGAAAGTGATACCAGGGCGTCTAAGATTGGAGGGTCAGAAAGTGATACCAGAGCGTCTAAGATTGGAGGGTCAGAAAGTGATACCAGAGCGTCTAAGATTGGAGGGTCAGAAAGTGATACAGGGCTTCTAAGATTAGAGGGTCAGAAAGTGATACCAGAGCGTCTAAAATTTGAGGGTTAGAAAGTGATACCAGGGCGTCTAAGATTGGACGGTCAGAAAGTGATACCAGAGCGTCTAAGATTAGAGGGTCAGAAAGTGATACCAGAGCGTCTAAGATTGGACGGTCAGAAAGTGATATCAGGGCGTCTAAGATTGGAGGGCCAGAACGCTATTCATCCGGGTAGGGACATTTTCCAGTGAAATTGAAATTGGCTAAAATTAGACAAGGATGTTGCATGAGATGCTCCAATTGTAAGGCTCCTTTAGAAACTCTTGAGTACATATAAAGGTTGGGGGTTCGGTAAAAGAGATTCCCCGGCCCCGGGGATTTGGGGAAGGGGGGGTGGTGGCAATAAGAGCCTCGGCTCGGGATACTGACGTCAATCATGATGAATGATCACCCATATAAGCTAAACACAGGCAACTGCGACTAATGTTTAAACGCTGGACAAGTATTTATTATTATTTTGTAAAAACATTTATTCTTTATACGCTTTTTTGAAAGTAAATGTTTCAACAAGGAACATGTCAAAAATTAACAACTTCAATGAAGTATACAATTTAATGTTCGTTTCTATTTAAAGTATTCAACAAAACACCCTTCAACTGATGTGTTGCTGGGCGCGACTGGAGCATATTTTCAGTGGCTTTATTGTAACATCTGTGAAATATCAGGTGCTAAACTCCTTCTAGATGTTAACATTGTACCAGTATTTCACTGACATGCCAGGCAGACATACAAAAAACAATGTCAATGGGAAAAAAAAGGTTTACAAACTGCAAGGTGACATTGAATATGCATTAAGTAAAGCTGCTAAAATCAGTTGCTGGCAAAGAACGTCCACATTGTTGCGTTCAAGCAAATATCGATCTAAATCAAACATGTTGATTTGCTCTTTCTTTTCATGATATCGATGGATGAAGTGGCCGAATGAATTATGGGAAAATCAGGTCTCATACCAATTAAAGAATGGGAAACTGAATGTATGATCCACAAATTAGTGGGATTTCCCAATTTCAATTTTTACCAGTCATCGTCGTCATGAATTCTTCAAAGATTAGCTAGCTATCTGGGTGCTTTGTAGTGACACTTGGTTTCTTGAGACTTCGACCTTGTTAAATGTTAACCTTGTCCTGGTTGCTGTATTACACAGTTGTTATTATGTAAGCCCCCAAAAAAATCCCCAAGAAAGGCGCTTACATAGTCGTGACATCCTGGTTATGTCGCTCAGTTGTCGTTTGAAAGGAAAACGCAAAATCTTTGAATTGGTCAAACAAAGAAATATGAGACTTGCATTCAACAAATTTTTATCCGCTAGCAGTAGTGCTATAAATAATGATGACATTCAATGATTAAATCTCATTTTCAAAAATAATTTTATTTTGTCTGTACGTTTTTATTTTTAAAAAGGGCGAGGGGGTAAAAATTGGAAAAAAATGGGGAGCCTCAATATCAAATACAGTGCCATAATAAGCTGGACAATCGTGCGTATCTAAAATGCCTACATGTGAAACAATCTTATCTAACATGAACAGAAGCATGTGTGATTCATTTTTAGTAAGATTACAATGCTAAACATCGCGAGCTGGTCTACTCATATGATTGAATACAGAGGCGTAGCTAGAGTGTTTGGCGCCGGGGACACGATTCATTTTAAAAAACCTCCCCCTTTTTTTCAACTCTGAAACCCATTATTTTCATCAATAAAATAATGTCAAGGCACATTTTTTGCGCCACTAACTAGTCTGGCACCCGGGGAATATGCCCCCCCCCCTATAGCTACGCCTCTGAATGTACAAGAAAATAGAGATGAAAAGGATCTAAACATATTTAAAATGAATAATTCTGAGAATCGATCGTGCAGAGATCCACTGAGTTTAACGTAACTTCCGAGTCACACCTTTGAATATCAAATGTCCTTACATTGTTTATCTTCACAGCATCAATGTTATAGAGTTTCACGGATACGCTGTAAGAAAAGAAAAGTAAGGAAAATTAAAGAGTTCAACAACTTTACCAGCGAGGTCGGTCGTTAAGTGGTGAAGTAGCTGGCCACTGTGACGCCCCGGGGCGGTCATTGATTTACAATTAACAAAAACAAAACCCAATCCTTAATTAACAAAGATAAAAAATTAGCTGTTTAAAGTATACGAAATGGACTGAAAATCCCCGCCCCAAAAGTAAATGCCCCCCATGGGTGGACCGCCCCTTACGTCCCCTACACCCATCACCCTTGGTATAGTATTTTTTTAAAAACCACTCCGTTGTGTTGAAATTAAGGATCACCACATTTCCAAGTCTTATATCTAAGCAGTGTTTCTTCCAGGAAATTTCCTCCGGGGGGTGGGGGGGGTGGGGGGAGGGGTGGGGGCAGATGAAACATAAATCCACATGTTTGATACTTAGCAAGAAAGGTATTAAAATTATAGACCTTTATAGCAAAGATATTTTAATACAATGTTATAACGGCCTTTAAACGTGTAAAGTTACAACAAAAAATTAATAGTAATAAAAATACATGCATATATCTGCGGACAACAAGAAATAAGACTTTGGCTCGTAATCAGTAGCGGACAATCTCGGAACTGCGTGAGATTAAATATAATCGAATAGTTTAAGCTTCTAAGAAGATCAGCCTTAACTATACGGATCATCACATATATCGAGCGGAGCGAAAGTTCACAAATTCCACTAATTGTAATCGGTTAAAGGCAACAGTTACTATTCTTTAAAAAAAAAATTATTTAAAATATATTGTTGTTTGGAAAAGGGGGGGGGGGGGGCGGCACATGACTTGCTCCACGGGGTGGAGGGGGGGACTGCCATTACCGAGTCCGGAGTGATGCCTGAAAGAAACACTGTGTCTAAGTCTTTTTATATGTAGGAGTCCTATCTCTAACTAGTAGATCCACTGATTACTAAAATGCAACTTACTTTACACTGTCTGAAGGCCAGCGTTTAAATCTGTTCATGAACTCCAAGGTTGATGAAGCTAATTCAGACCCCGCAGATCGAGAGCGTCTCATTCCAGGCCTTACAGATGAAACAGGTAACGCTAATTGGGTTCCTTCCAATTTCGGGCGAACCTTTTTAATTGGATCATTACGGCCTCGTGAGCTTTGATCAGTACGGCCTCGTGAGCTTTGATCAGTACGGCCTCGTGAGCTTTGATCAATACGGCCTCGTGGGTTTGGATCAGTACGGCCTCGTGGGCTTGGATCAGTACGGCCTCGTGGGCTTGGATCAGTGCGGCCTCGTGGGCTTGGATCAGTACGGCCTCGTGGGCTTGGATCAGTACGGCCTCGTGGGCTTGGATCAGTACGGCCTCGTGGGCTTGGATCAGTACGGCCTCGTGGGCTTGGATCAGTACGGCCTCGTGAGCTTGGATCAGTACGGCCTCGTGGACTTGGATCAGTACGGCCTCGTGGGCTTGGATCAGTACGGCCTCGTGGGCTTGCATCAGTACGGCCACGTGGGGTTGGATCAGTACGGCCTCGTGAGCTTGGATCAGTACGGTCTCGTGGGCTTGGATCAGTACGGCCTCGTGAGCTTGGATCAGTACGGCCCCGTGGGCTTGGATCAGTACGGCCTCGTGAGCTTTGATCAGTACGGCCTCGTAAGCTTGGATCAGTACGGCCTCGTGAGCATGGATCAGTACGACCTCGTGATCTTGGGTCAGCATGACCTTGGAAGCTTTGATCAGTACGGCCTTGTGAGCTTGGATCAGTACGGCCTCGTGAGCTTTCAATTTCTTCTGAATGAAGATCTATGACGTCAGTCTGTTCTATCGAGTTGTCAACTTTTCCTTGTAGCCCATCAGAGGGGCTGATGTTATTGGCGTGGGGTAAACAATTGTTATTCGGATCCACTAACATTTTCCTCTCCTTTTCATGACTGGATAACATCCGGTCTATTAGCTCATAATCATGTTTTTTCCTGATAAGAGGAAAATAATAATTAAATTTTATATTTTAAAATTTTTTTTATGCATGTTAAATTTATTCCATTTCATAATTGAAAAATATTGACACTGTTAGCTTCTAACCTAAAGTTCCTGGTACAACTTACCTAAACTTCCTAGTACTACTTACCTGAAGTTCCTAGTACTACTTACTTAAAGTCCCTAGCACTACTTACCAAAAGTTCCTAGTACTACTTACCTGAAGATCCTAGTGCTACTAACCTGAAGATCCTAGTACTACTTACCTGAAGTTCCTAGTACTACTTACCTGAAGATCCTAGTACTGCTTACCTGAAGTTCTTAGATTTACTTATCTAAAGTTCCAAGTACTGCTAACCTAAAGCTCCTAGTACTACTTATCTAATGTTCCTAGTACTACTTATGTAAAGTTCCTAGTACTATTTAACTTAAGTTCCTAGTACTAGTTACCTAAGGTTCATAGAACTACTTACCTAAAGTTCCTAGTACTACTTACCTAAAGTTCCTAGTACTACTTACCTAAAGTTCCTAGTACTACTTACCTAAAGTTCCTAGTACTACTTACCTAAAGTTCCTTGTACTACTTACCTAAAGTTCCTAGTACTACTTACCTAAAGTTCCTAGTACTACTTACCTAAAGTTCCTAGTACTACTTACCTAAAGTTCCTAGTACTACTTACCTAAAGTTCCTAGTACTACTTACCTAAAGTTCCTAGTACTACTTACCTAAAGTTCCTAGTACTACTTACCTAAAGTTCCTAGTACTACTTACCTAAAGTTCCTAGTACTACTTACCTTAAGTTCCTAGTACTACTTACCTAAAGTTCCTAGTACTACTTACCTAAAGTTCCTAGTACTACTTACCTAAAGTTCCTAGTACTACTTACCTAAAGTTCCTAGTACTACTTACCTAAAGTTCCTAGTACTACTTACCTAAAGTTCCTAGTACTACTTACCTAAAGTTCCTTGTACTACTTACCTAAAGTTCCTAGTACTACTTACCTAAAGTTCCTAGTACTACTTAACTAAAGTTCCTAGTACTACTTACCTAAAGTTCCTAGTACTACTTACCTAAAGTTCCTAGTACTACTTACCTAAAGTTCCTTGTACATACCTCGGTAGAATGTTCCACAAACGCAAAACACGGGTTTCTCTATGTTTGTTTTTTATCTGTCTTTTCTGTTTACTTTTTGACTGGTTCTCATCATCTTTTCTTCTCTCTTTCCGGGTATTGACGACATATTTTTGTTTTCTTTTACGGAAATGTCTTTTTACAGCCATAGAAATATTTCTTTGAAGAGAATGTGACGCAGTGTCTTCTTCTTTGGCCCATAACCTGCTGGAATTCAAGTTTTCAATGTCATTGGATTCTTTTTTAGCATCGTCTTGGGAACAGTCAACGGATATTTGGGTTTGCTTTAACTCTGCCATTCCTTTACGACATTTCGTACAGTGTCTCTGATCTTTGTCTTTTAAAAAAGTAAAAGTTGTCGATGCATGGGCTTCTTCTGCCAACATCCAGGCTGTCTTACCATCATTGTCCTTGTCTTGCGTGTTTGCTCCGTTTTCAATGAGCACGCTACATGTCTCATGACGCCTATGCACAGTGGCCAGCATTAGAGCTGTCTTCCCATTTCTCATTCTATCATTTACATTAGCTCCTTTGCTGATAAGCAACTTAACAATGTCCGCATGTCCGGCTTGGGCGGCGAAGGTAAGAGCAGTTCTTCCGTCGAGCCCTCTTTGGTGCAAGTGAGCGCCATGCGCTAAAAGTTTTTCAACGGAGCTTCTATGGCCGTTTATGGCAGCCATCATCACAGCCGTCATCCCACAATCGTCTCTCTCATGAACGTCTGCTCCGTTTTGAATAAGAATTTCAACAATATCCGTGCGTCCGCATGCTGCGGCAACCATAAGTGCATTCTTTCCATTCCCCCTCTTCTCATTTACATCTGCTTTGTGTTCTATTAACAACTTCACCACATCCGCGTGTCCGTGGACTACAGCTAGGAATAGTCCGCTCATTCCATTGTTATCTTTCCCGTCCAAAAGTGCTCCTTTGCTAATTAGGAATGCCACAATGTCTTTGAATCCATTTTCAGCGGCCATAATCAAAGGTGTCTTTGAATTCAGATTTTTTTCATTGAATTTCGCGCCATGCTCTACCAACATTTGAACAATATCTACATGTCCATTTAATGTCGCGAGGATAAGAGCGCTCTTTTTATCAACATCTTGCTCATTTATTTTAACTCTTTTCTCCAAAAGTATTTTAATGATATCCTTAAAGCCTTTCTGGGCAGCACACATTAGGGCTGTTCCTCCTTTGCAATCTTGTTCATCGACATTAGCCCCAGATTTGATGAGGCACTGAACAGTTTTTGGATGTCCATTATCAGCAGCTAAAAACAGCGAAGTCCTTCCGTTAACATTTCTAGCATTCACATTGGCTCCAATTTTCAATAGCGTTTCTACGATTTCTGTGCGGCCAGAGAATGCTGCAAACATGAGAGCCGTCCTTGCATTTTCATCCGTTTCATTAACATCGATTTTGCGCTCTAAAAGAGTTTGTACCAGTCCTGTGTGCCCAATCTCCGAAGCTATCATTAGACTCGTTTTACCATCACACCGTTTCTCTACCACGTTGGCACCTTTCTGAATGAGAAACGTAGCAACTTCTTCATGTCCTCCCATTACTGCCAACATCAGAACACTCTCTCCATCACACTTCTTGTCATTTATGTTTCCTCCATGATCTACTAACGACTTAACGATGTCGAAATGTCCACTCCGTGCGGCACACATAACAGCTGTTGTGCCATTGTCAGCTTTATCACAAACCTTTATTCCTCTTTTCAGAAGCAGTTCAACAATACACTTCTGCCCATTAACTGAAGCCAACATCAAAAGAGTCTGTTTGTCTCTAGTTTTGTTGATTACATTGGCTCTTTTATGAACAAGAAATTCAGCGACAGCCTCTTGGCTATGGGTGACGGCCATCATTAGAGCTGTATTCTTATATGTATCAGTCTGGTCCAGCTGTGCTCCTTTTTCTAACAACAATCCTACACAATCTAAATGTCCCTCGCGCGCTGCTAACATAAAGGCAGTATTCCCACTGCCATCCTGGTGGTGTATGTTTTCTCCCGTGACCAGCAATTCAACACATTCTTTGCATCCATTCTGAGCAGCTAACATCAGAGCAGTTTTCCCGTCCGTAGTTTTGTGGTCTAGTCGCGCTCGCTTGTCAATTAAAAGTTTTGTGGCGTGTGGGTGATTCTTCTCGATGGCTAGCATTACAGCGGTGTTACCGTTTTTGTCCTGGGTGTTCATATTTGCTCCTTTTGCAGTTAGAGATTCAACAATGCGAGTTAATCCATTACGAGCTGCTAGCATAAGGGCCGTGTCGCCGTTGGAATCAGTGACATTTACGTCTGCTCCTTTGTCGACCAGAAGCTCAACTAAATCGTAATGTCTGTTTTCTACCGCAAACATCAGAACAGTCTTTCCGTTGCAGTCTGTCTCGTGTATGTCTGCTCCTCTGTCTATTAGCAATTTAACCACTTGGATATGTCCATGAAATGCTGACATCATCAAGGCTGTTTGACCACGATCATCTTTGGCGTTTACGTTTTCCCCTTTGTCCAGAAGCCGCTGAACATTCAGAGCGTCACCTCTTGTTGAAGCAAACATCAGTGCTGTCTTTCCTCCAACATGACTTTTATATTTACTTATGTTTGTAATGCGGATCATTTTTCAAACTCAGATCTAAAGATAAAAATTAAGCAACATTTAATAATAAAAAAAATGTTGTACACTTAGTTTTAAGTACATAAGTATTTGGTGAGGTTTGAAATCATATTTATTATTAAAAGCTATTTTTTTAAGCTTGCTTTGCCAATTTGTTTATGGTGAAATCTCGCATCTCAATTTTGACCCACTTCCTGATGTCCGATTGAGCTGAAACTTTGTACTACTACCCACCCCGAATGACAATAAAACTTGACATGATCGGTAGTTCCCAACAGTAAAATAACAACAGCAAAATAACAACAGTAATATAACAACATTCAAATTACAACAATCAAATAACAACAGTCAAATGACGACATTAACATAAAAGCATTGAAATAACAACAGGAAATGCTAGTGAGCGAAATATTTGTGAAATATAAAAGTAATTTAAAAAGTAAAAAAATACTGAGAAAGTGGATCAAAACCTGTTCACAATATATACATCTGAAGGATAATACACATGTTCTGACCTGACACAAGCAAAAACACAAACGATTTTGTATTGCACAAACCACGGCATTGGTCCGTTTTCTCAAATATGATTTCGAGCAGCTCTCTCTGTGTTGTTATCGTGGAGTCAGATAAGTTGGGGAAATTCCAGTAAATGTTTGAACTTTCTAACTATCTAGCCGTCTGCCAAGTAGGCGGCTGACAGTTTTAAATTTAGTTTGTCAAATCCAAGGAGATCAGGTCTTGAGAACTACGTATTTTTTTTTTATTCTCAGAGTTTGGTGGAAAAAAAAAGGGAGGGGGGGTCTATAAATGAGGTCATGATTATTTTGTCGATTGTTACCCCCCCCCCCACCTATTTCCCCAATCGTCACAAAAACTTAGACCCCCCATCAAATGTAACGTCACAACCATCTGCGACCCCACCTCACTCCAGAAATAACATCCCTCCGTCCCCTTCAATCCTTTACAAACCATTTAAAAATCACCTGCCAGTGTTATCCAATTACTTCACCTGTGTTAGAAACATCTTCCAGGGGTTAAAACACCCCCAGTGGTAAACAGGAACAACAAAACAGTATTTGCCGCCACTGCTAAAAAATCTGTTTTTATGCGTTTTGATTAGCAGCAGTAAATGTTTTTTTCTGGTGATATTTTTGGTACATAACTTGTATTGGGAATTGGTTTTAATTTTTTTTTAAATAGAAAGTCGATTAAAGAAATAAAAAACTACAATAGCTAAATTATTTTATGATTTACACTGGTGAAATGACGGCCAGAAATATACTGGTGAAATGACAAAAGTTTGTGACGTCACACTTTAAAAAAAAATCTAAAATGTTCTAATTAAAAAAAAAATCTTTATTCAACTAATTTTAAAAACATTAATTTGAGGTCCAAATTGCCTCAGGTATTATAAGTACCGCGAAACTCAGTCGCTCACACCCTTTGGACATATCGAAAAATGACGTAAAACTGTTGTGGCCATTTTACATTCGGCTCGTGGAGGACTTCGTTGTTTTGAGTTTTACGTCATAGTTTTCTAATAATACTAGACTGCATCTTAATCCATTACGGGAAAATGTGAAAGAATAAAATAAAATGTTATTTATGAAAATTTAATGTATATTTGGATTTTTTTTTTACGTGTGATGTGATTCTAAAGGAGGTGGGGGGAGGTGTAAATAATTTGTGACACTTTGTAACAGGAGGGTCTGTAAATGTCATTTTTGGCGTGACGTAATTTGCGAACGACCCATAAGAACTAATTTTGCTTTCCACACGTCGTTTCTATCAATTCAAAATCAGCGAGTCGCATTAAACCTGCCCTGATATAAGACACACTAGGAAGCAGTGACGTCAGACTCACGTGTTTGTCACGGGATATTCGATCTGCATGATTGAGTTCCCAGACGAGATGTTAGGGCCCTGCCCACAGCGTTGCGATGCTTTTAATTTCGGTCGGTCTGTACAGGTGCTGGCACATTGCCATAGTTATATTTTTTATACAGCATTAGGCTGGGGTCATGCAACGTTAGCTTATTATTAATGATGACACATAGGTACTTACATGTCTTTACTTGTTCTATAATGGTAAAACCCAGGGACTTACATTTCTCTACTTGCTCTATATCAGCGGTTCTCAACCTGTGGGTCGCGACGCTTTCCTAGGGGTCACCTAAGACCATCTGAAAACACATATACTCTACAGTTATGAAGTAGAAACAAAAATTATTTTGTAACTGGGGGTCGCCAAAACACGAGGAACTGTATTGAGGATCGCAGCATTAGGAAGGTTGAGAACCACTGCTCTATATAGTGACACCTGGATACTTATGTCTATACTGATGTTTTTTGTGAAACCTAGATACGTATATGTCTCTACTTGCTCTATAGGGTAACACCTATGTACATACATGTCTCTACTTGCTCTATAGGGTAACACCTAGGTACATACATGTCTCTACTTGCTCTATAGGGTAACACCTAGGTGAGTATATGTCTCTACTTGATCTATATGGCTACCATTGTTTCTTTCAGACATTTTCTCCGGAGGGCATTTCAGATTTTCGTTTGGATTGGGGGGGGGGGGTCAGTTCCAGTGGGCAGTGTCTAGAGACGTAGCTAAGGGGTGGAAAATAGGACATACGTCCCGGGGCGCAGACTAGCGGGGGCTTTGGTGGCATTAAATGGTTGAAAATAATTCGTTCCATAGTTGGAGGGAGCGTAAAATGATTCATGTCCCCCGAAGCCAAGGACTCTAGTTACGCCACTGCCAGTGGCGTAGAAAGAGGGATGATGAGGTTGTTCACTCAGGTGTCACTTTTTCTTTATATGTATGTGCGGCATTTTTGAACAAATTCACATTTTGTATCGTGAAAGGAAGAGAGACAAACATATTAGGCCGCATATTGGGGCAATAAGACTAGATACGCCACCATCTATCGTCACCAAAATTACCGATTATTTTCTTTGGAATGTAGGGCTCAGATCGAAGGCTCAGATGAAACTTGCGTTTATTTACATAGATAAAAGGAAGTAAAAGATCATGAAGGTAAACTCAGCCACCTAGAGCATGACTCTCTGGAAGGAAATGCACTGGAAGAAGTGGATGCCTTCACATACTTAGGCAGCACTATTGACATATTTGGTGGATCCGAAGCGCTAGAATTGGAAAGACTAGGTCAGCATTTGGCCTATTAAAGAAATATGAGAGTCAAAGATGGTGACTCTTTGAACCAAAGTCAGAAATATCAACACAAATGTCAAAACAGTCCTACTATATGGAGCCCCAACATGGAGAACAACGGCGAGCATTACGCAGAAAGTACAGAACTTCATAAACACCTGCCTTAGAAAGATCCTTAAGACCAACTTGCCAAACACCATCACACACATAGACTTATTAGAAAGGGCATACCAGGAGGCTATTGCTGAATACATCATAAAGAAAAGATGGATTAGGATAGGGCACACTCTCCTCAAACCACAAGATAACATCACCTGACAATACCTAACATGAAATCCACCGGGACAAAAGAAATAGAGGAGGCCCTAAAAATACACGAAGACGCGAGCTAGAGGCAGACACACAAAGGATGGGACACACCTAGAAGCAACTGAAAAGGGAAGAACATTACCTAGATGGATGGAAAATTCTGGTATGACCGCCTTTACCCCGGACGGGTAAAAGGCATAGTAAGTAAGTAAAATGAATCTTGAGGGGTAAAAGGAACTCGGGAGCCTTCTACCCAGATTTTTTTTATTATTATATAACAAGAGGTGCATTTTGGAGTATAGATGAATTCAATTATTCTGTCAGACATTGTAACCACGAGTGTGTATGTTTGGTGCATACTTGAATCCGGTGGCCTTTTCTTCAAATAATTTGGAGGTGACATTTCAAACTTTCGCGTGGGAAGCGCTAAAAGTAGCCAAGTAGGCGAAGTATTTTTTAAAACTTTTTTTTATTCAGGAACACTTCGGCAAATAATCTGGAGCGACCAGTGTGATATTTATAATCGAATACTGTGCGCCTTTAACAAGATTAGCCTAATATATATGTATCATCATATATGTCGAGCGTAGCGATATATCATCGATTCCACTAATTGTAGTCGTTTAAAAGCACCAGATACCATTCTTTTTAAAACTGTTTGAAAATAACAATTTAGTCCTTTTTTTTATTTTAAAAAATATAATCGTTATTTGACTGCACATATTTTGCTCCGGGGGCACTTGACTTTCCCCGGGGGGCAGTTCCCCCCTCTACCACAGAGGTATACCTGAAAGAAACCCTGATGTGACACCTAGGTACTTAAATGTCTCTACGTGCTCTATATGGTGACACCAGGATACTTATGTCTACACTGGCTTTATATTGTGACACCTAGATACTTATATTATTATTATTAATGGTAGTTTTCTATATCGTGGTACCAGCTCACAACGCTGTACATACAATTTAACAAACATAATATGTCCCTACTCGCTCTAAATATGGTGACACATATGTACTTAAATGTCTCTACTTTCTCTATATGGTGAGACATAGGCACTTATTGTCTCTATCTACTAGCTCTCTAAGGTAGATCAAACCAGTTCAAATACGAGCGACGGTAACGGGTTGAAATATACCAGCTAGAAAACACAAATCATTTTTTTAAAAAAAACATATCTTTAATAAATTCTGATAAATTTTGAAATATATATTCAAGTTTTGTTATCATAGAGTAAATAAAATCTTGAAAATAAATTTAATAGATGCTAATTGATCGTTCGGTAAATATATTAAACGTATTGTTAATGTTAGATTACACAACCTGTTATAATTTTTTTTTTTAAATTGAAGTTTTGTTTCGCATTTTAGGCGATGACAATCTTAAGTTAGTTTTAAGATACACATATGGTAGACATATTAGTCATTTTAAAAAAATTAATTGAAATCGATATTTTATTTAATTGTTGCAATTCGAGTTCATGTAATTTACGCCACATTTGCATTATAGACAGGAAGTTGACAAAAATCAATATAGACAGGAAGTTGACACAAGTCGATATAGACAAGAAGTCACAATAGTTCGTATACACAGAAAGTTGACAATACCCAATATGCACATGCAAAATGAGAAATCTTGTTGGACTTCCTGGTTTAGCAAAAGAGAAATTTGAAAAGTGGACCACAATTCAATCCATTAAACTCTATCTTAAACCCGACAGCTCGAACCATAAATTATTTCCATTTGATTTTCGGTATGAGCGCCCCATATTGTGTTTTCTCTTGAATCGTACGTCCTAAATTCATTTAAGATGTCATCCTTGTATACGTAATTCATCGCTATTAAAAGGAAGACGTATAAGATGGGCGTGGAATCCACACAAAAGGACAACAACCCCATCAGCAATGCAAGATATAACTGCAAATAACAAGCTCGATCTAAATCAGTTCCCGGCAAAAGAGCGTCCACATAGATGCGTCCAAGCAAATGTCGATTTAAATTTTTCGCTCTTTCTTTAAGTGATATCGATGTATGAAGGGACCAGATGAATTGTGGGAAATCAGCTCTGATACTAAAGCATATTAAAACCTAAGACACTCAAGATATAATTAAACCCAAAATACGCCAAAAATGCAAATCACACAGGTCAACGGCTGCACAATTAATCTCCACACCAAAAATACGCCACCCTTCAACAAATCATTCACACACCTACCCTCTTGACAGACACGAAAAACTTTGGGGGGGGGGGGGTTTGGGGTGGGTCTGAAATCAATTTAGATCGAATGTGATGTCATCGGCAACGAGTCTATTTACCACGTTTCAGCTCGATAGGATGAAGGGAAGTTGGTCAATTAGCCTCCGAAGACATTTTGCGCCAGAAAGAAAGAAAGGAAGAAAGACAGAAATACACGAATTAAAGTTAAGTTCATAGAAATGATCTTTAAAAAAGATGCACTTCTAACTTCAAACTATAAATCTTATGAAATGATAGTAAATATTGTTTTTAAAAAAGCAATTTAAAAGTTATCAATTTATGTCGAGAATGGGATGAAATGTTTTTGTTCCCAGAATAATGATAATTAAAATAATAATGTTCTGACTTGACCAGTGGCATAGCTAAAGCTAGTGCCACCCGGGGTGTGCCAAGCTTTCCGCCTCCCCCAACCCACGCAAAAATTCTTGATTTGGCCGAAAGTGCAGCCCCTCTATATGTAGGACACAGTGTCACGCCCTCCGCTTCACCTTTTATACGCAACTGGACCTGACAAAAGGCAAACAGACATAGACATAGTTTATAATGTATTTCACAGCCATTGAAATGTCACATTAGGAAATGGCATCAGCGGGCCGTCATTATGCTATCCCCAAAGCACCCCCGTAAGCCCAAAAATTGGGCCACGAAGCAGCACGTTGGAGATGTCCCTTTTCAAGGACGGCCACCACCAGAGTCCGCTCGATCGGGATTTCCGTTGGAGGCCGCCCCAACCCAACGACACCCGATCGGTCCGACACTGCGCATACACACAGTGCACACGATCGACTTTCCTAGGAGTCAGGATGCTACATTTACGTCCTAATATTCCCCCACCCATCCCTGGGAAGCGTCGGACGCCATCTAAGAGGGGTTCTACAGTGGGTTTCCACCTTGCAACTAGTTTGCGAAAAAGCTGAGACGAATCGGTTGCCTAGGATCAACTTTCTCAGGTCTGCATATCTAGAATCATCGGCCAGGGACTTCCACCTCAGCTTCTCGCGTCATATCCTTTAACGGCAACTTGTAATGATGATCCCTACCCTGTCTCTGCCTTTTCCTCCAACTGTGAAAACATCACAGCTGGCAGCCCTGTAGGAAATGTTTAATTCCGGCAGGTACCATGCATTCCTTTGTCTGCCCACGCAGGACACGCAATGGTGGTGGTGTTCCCCGGGTTAACGTTGAGGGGGTCCGGTGGCCAACGCTTTCAAATCGGCAAGGCACCTCAGACTTGTCGACCGGAATCCCGGGGAAGTTCAAAACCATTCAATTGTTCGATCTCTCAGTATCTCTTACAGCAGTCCTCTCTCTGTTGTAACAATTTTAGGCATATGTCACTTACATAGTCAGATACGTTACGGAAATTCCCGTAACTATTTGAAATGTCTTTTTTATGTAGCAGAGTGCCAAAGGAGTTGTTCTTTGTTGGCTGTCAGTTTTAAATACAGTTTACAAATTGAAGAAAATCAGTTTTTGAGAACTACAGCTTTTTATTTGTTATAGAAAAAAAAAACACTAAGAAAAAACAGAGGATATAGGTCAATATAAGGCGGCCAGATAGCCCGGCGAAATGACTAAGAACTAATGTTGCTTGTTACACGTCGTCTCTTTCAATTTAAAATTAACAGGTCGCATTGGACCTTACGTGATATATGACACAAAGGGAAAATGACGTCATCATTTAGCGTTAGTCAAGGGATGGTTGCGCGCCACGCTTGGGTAACCAAACAAGACATCGGGGGTATTTTTGTATATAGATTTAAGCAGTGGCAGTGTAACGTTAGATATTTCTTAATGGTGGTCACTAAGTACTTGTGTCCCTATCGGCTCTATATTTGTGATTTTTTATTGTTAGATTGTTATTTATTTATTTTTGTTTTGTTTTGTTATGTTTTAGACGTTCAACTGAAGAAAATGTCAACGAAACAATTAATAAAGCTTTTATCTAAGTTGTGGTATCAAATTTCCCCTGTAGATATTAGGTTAATGATTTCATTATCATCAGTAAATTTAATTATAGGGATGCTATTGTTAGGGAGAGAACACAACATTGTGGCGACCGGGAGTTATTTCTCTAGATAAATGTTTTTTTAAAAATGTCATGTGACCTGCCAAAGAAAATAAATTTTATTTTTCCACGTGGTCTTTAGTGCACAAAAAGATTGTCCAACCCTGTTTTAATCCAAGCCTCAGTAGAGGGCTGTAATATACAGGGATAAACATAAGAATCATAAAAATGGGGCCCAGTGAAAACATGTGATATAATATCTGTGAACACGTAGAAATGCCACATTTTTTACCCAGTAACCTGCGAATTAAAGAGTATATGACTGTAACAACTCTGACTGTAGCAACTCTGACTGTAGCAACTCTGACTGTAACAACTCTGACTGTAACAACTCTGACTGTAGCAACTCTGACTGTAGCAACACTGACTGTAGCAACTCTGACTGTAACAACTCTGACTGTAGCAACTCTGACTGTAGCAACTCTGACTGTAGCAACTCTGACTGTAACAACTCTGACTGTAACAACTCTGACTGTAACAACTCTGACTGTAACAACTCTGACTGTAGCAACTCTGACTGTAACAACACTGACTGTAAAACACTGACTGTAACAACTCTGAATGTAACAACACTGACTGTAACAACTCTGACTGTAACATCTCTGACTGTAACAACTCTGAAACTTCTTGTGACGTTTATTTTATACCTTCTTAGTACATTTCTGGAAAAGCATGGCACTTTAAAAAGTATTTTTGGTACTGTTTTTGTTGTTGTTGTTTGTGTGTTTATGTGTGCGTGCGTGTGCGTGTGTGTGTGTGTGTTTGCGCACACATTTTATTAAACGTGAACAGTGTTTCGGGTCAACTGAACGTCGGTAAGTGCTAAAAAACTGAGATCCAAGATTTAACCCAGACAAGCAGACGTTTCTAAGCTAAATAAAATAGTGTCAAATGTTTAGCTTTCTAAATAGTCTGGCCTGACTCCAGGAACCAGACGAAGACAGGCCGTGTTGCTATGCAGAACAAACCTTAGACTTGTGACCACATCCCCACAAAAGTATCAGTATGATGATTGTATAATAACAAGTATTTGTATTGCTCAGTCCTTTACATTACTTTCGCTTTTGCATGTAGCTGGCTGAGTGGCAAAATATTTCGACGGCTAATTGACCCACTTTCCACAATCCCTTCGACCTGAAACTTGGCACATAGACTCGTTCCCGATGACAACACATTCTGTCAAGTTTTCAGCCCCCAACCTTACAACCTCAAACCTGAAAATCAGTTCTTCCTGTTGTTCAAGGGGAACACGAAGGAGAAATCCCGATAATTGCGCTAGACGGGATTCTTTTTTTTTTAAAAATCGCAAGTACATTTGGTGTGCAATATTTTCTTTCGCTTTTCGGAAATAGCTGGTGAAAAAGTATAGGGTGTAAAAGCGGGTGGGGCTTTAGAATATTAATATAGTTCAGGGGCGTGAAAAAAATTTGCGTTTGCTAGCTTTGACGGGGTTTGGAGAACTAACTGGGATTCTTATAAAGTGTGTTACTTTTAGACCAGTTTTGTTTTCGATTTTCAGCCCCGCCGCTGATTTCTCGATATTAATTTTCTATAAAGGGTTTATACGTTCGATCGCCTTTCTACGCCTTGGCTGAGTGTTGCGCACCAGAGATTCGTTTTTACGCTCCCCCCCCCCCCGCCCAATACTGAAACCCATTATTTGTATTCATTAAATACCACCAACGCCTATTTTGATGATCCCGCTTGTCTGGCGCCCGGGGAAATCTATCCTGGCTGCCCCCCCTTTAGCAACGCATCTAGCCCCTGACACTGCCCAACCCCCGAAAATAACTCAAATGCCCCTCCCTCCCTTCCCTCGGAGAACATTGTCTGAAAGAAACGCTGCTCCCCAAATACAACACATTAAAATTAAAATCATGTATACCAGTCTCAGTGCTAAGTTGTTCAAAACCATTGTTAACAAACGTTCTTTGGCACAGACGACCTGTAGAGGTGCTTGTCAATGTATTAGGGGTGGGGCCATGAAGAGCCAAAGCTTATGCGACATTCAGAATATGATTTGGCAAGCCAATAAAGTATGTGCATTGGGAAAACGATAAGGTTAGCTGGAGTGTTCATCAATAAAATAATATCAAAGCACATTTTGGCACCCTTAACTAGTCTGGCGCCCAGGGACATATGTCCCTCTATGCTCCCCCCCCCCACGCTGCGCATCTGGGTTAGGGCCTCTCTCCTATCATTTTCTTTAAGATTTAGTTATCTTCCCCATCTAAAAGTAGCGTGAAGACATTTTTCTAAATGAAGCCATGCGAGAAAGTAGGCCGATGTATGATCCACCCTTGCTTAACTTACAATGATTTTCAAACTTGGCATTTAAATAGTAAGCCTTGTCTAGTGTCCCAAACTAGAAAAAAAAAGGTTAAAAAATAAAATGGCTTGAACTTAAAAGTCTTCTTGTCGGTTGTTGGTTGCCGAGTTGCTGTGTCAGCACGCTGGAGTCATACCGGGAAGTTTTTTGTGTGGTCTTACGCTTTCTGGGTATCATAGCCAGACATGGGATAGGTTTTCTGGAAGTTTAAGAAACTTTATTTATTTAATCTTCAAGAGTACGATGCAGTGCGGTCATTTTAACTCCAAGTGATGGTACGACATTTGATAAGTTATAATCTGTTTACAGAGCACGTCTGAGACTATTGTCTGGAGTTAGGTCAGTCCCTTTTAAAATAATATTATTCAGTTATTTTTAACCTCAACTCTCATTCTAATTTTTCTTGTTTTTGCTTCATCGTCACAATGGACTACGATGAGTCGATTAATTTGTCACGTGATACGTGTAAAAACAAGTAATACTTCCGGTAGGCTGTCTGCAACACACTAGTCGCTCACAAATTTTTCTTCAAACAACTTTCTTCCTTTAATCATAACTGAATTATAATTATTGTCACATTTAATGAATGTCATTTAAAGAAACGCGTGTATTCAAGAATATTTTGAAAAGTAAAATTTTAATAAACACTGGGGAAGCGCTGATGGAGACAAACATTTTGCTTTAGAATTAATGATAATGGCAATGGCTGATCAGCTGTTTATCTGTTGTTATGTGTTGTTATGTGTAGCAGAAAGCCTACTAATGGCTGGTACGTATCACGTGACAAAACAAGGAAGTGACTAATCGTAGTCCATTCGTTAACATTATTTGACACACATCCTTTCCTAAAAATTTTCATTTTGCATTTTTCTTTATTTTGTCATCATGTGAAATTGTTCAAATGTTATTATTTAACCACTATGTAACACTATGCTCCTCTAGTGCCACTTGTAGCTTTTATGTAACCAGTGTTACAGTTGTGGCTTGATTACGGTTCAGTACCTCTTGATTATTAATTGGATGAACTGCTGTGAAAGCACGAGATAAATCCAGACGTTTTCACCACCATATAACTTTTATTTACGCTGATATAACTTCAAAATATAAAATAAGATATCCAATAGAATAAAACAATCGTCATGATCTTACATACTTCATAACCCGAACAGATGAGCGCTAGTTGTTCTCAGTCAGTAGGATGTAACTTAAATCAATGCCAACGCAAATTCACAATACAAGTGCAAATTTCTCCATGGTTCAATCTCGGTCTCAAATTGCTTCCGCCCTTTCTGAGCATGACATGCAAAACTTCCATCTTAATACTTAAAATAACGAAGCAATCCATTCTTATTCTATGGAGCTGTTACACGACATATGCAGCTGTTTTTAGTTAGCTGTCGATGTTAACTGTTGGTATTAGACTTTCCAAAAGCAATCAGATTGACATACACAATACACAACAAATGGCCTCGAACGCTCTCGGGAGATCTTAAGACCAAAGGCAGATGTATTTTAAGGCAAACACATTTTTTAATGGTTTTAAAAAGGAAAAAAAAAGCATTGAACTGAATGAATACATTTTACTCTTCGGCCCTCTGCCCAACAATAATGTACTACATTCTGACCAGCGGAGGCCACTGGGTATGCAAAATTGGACTTCCTGACTGGAATCGATGGTACCGAAAGGTGGCGTAGGCCCCCGGAAGTACTTTGAGATTTATTTCAGCATAACCTAATATAAATCGATGTGTGTGTATGTGTGTATGTGTGTGTGTGTGTGAGGAGCGCACTTTTGTGGATTGGCCTCGGTCATAATTTAATCACGTTAGACCAATACTCGCCTCCACATCCCACACCCAGTTAGAATTTACCAAAATCTCTTCATTTGACTTCGAGTCAACCTTTTGTTACATATCACAACTTAGAAATAAAGAAGTATTTCCTTCTTCACTTTATTTCGGTCGCCTATTCACTGTCCCTGTCAGCTGGCATTGTAACTTTCATTCTATTCCTTTCTTCTGTGAAAATAAATACAATTTCTTTGATAATTGGCATCTTTAAAAAAAAAGGTTATAACATTATTTCGCTTTTGTTTTGGTGCAAACGAATGATTTGTAGTTTATATTCAGCTTTCATTTCAATTGTTAAACGTGTTGTAATAGACTAACGGGCTATACCGTCCGGATAGCCAACTAGGTCAAACACCGCGTATGCGCAGAGACTGTAATGAGTGTGTGAAAATGGACAGTGTGTTCCGGAGTCAAGCATAGTGTCAACATTATTAAGAATTTGTATTATATGTAGATTTATGTTAATTTTTATTGTTGGAAATAAGGACACATGAAAAACAGAACAATACATCAATTGTTTTGTTTAAGCCATTAAAGAATACAAACATAAACATCAAATTTCTGTAGCTTAAAGATTTAAACTTCAATAACAATTATTTCAAACCTTACTGAAAATTTACCTAATACTAAGTACATAACGATATAATAATTTTTTTAAAAGAATATTGCTATATATTTATAGATCTGAGGTTTAAAATGATCGTCGCCTCTAAAATACATAAATATGGCAGCCATGTTGGCGGAAGTACAGCTCTTATGTTGGCCTCAACATACGGTAACATAGAAAATGTGCAACGGCTTCTGGATAAAGGAACGAACGTAAACGCCAAAGATGACGGAGGCCAAACCGCCTTGATGATGTCAGCATGTCATGGACATATCAACATTGTTAAATTACTAATAGAGAGAGGAGCAGACGTTCACGAGACAGACAAAAGCGGCAAGACTGTTCTGATGTTTGCAGTCGAGGACGGGCGTAGAGATATAGTGGAGCTTCTGATAGAGAAATTGGCACATGTAAATGAAACTGATTCCAACGGCGACACGGCCCTTATGCTAGCAGCTCGTAAAGGGTTAACTGGCATGATTAAATTTCTAATTGCCAAAGGAGCAGATATCAACAAGCAGAACAAAAACGGATACTCGGCTCTAATGCTAGCCATTGAGAATGATCACACAGCCGTCACCAAACTTTTGATTAACAAGGGAGCAAGTCTAATCCAAACAACTACTGACGGGAAAACATCTTTAATGCTAGCTGTTCAGATTAGATGTACAGAGCTTATTGGATTGTTGGCGACAGACGAAAATATAAATCTTAAAGATGACTATGGTAGTACTGCCCTCATGATAGGAGCACGGAATGGACATTTAGATATTGCAAAATTGTTGGTAGAAAAAGAAGCAAAGTTGAATCTGAGAGATAACAACGGCTATACAGCTCTAATGTTGGCTGTCATACACGGCTGTGAGGCTGTTGCTGAGTTTCTTGTTGTTAAAGGAGCTAATTTACTCAAAAAAATTAGCAATAAAAAGACTCTGTTGATGTTGGCTTCAGGTAAGGGACAGAAACGTATTGTTGAACTGCTTCTGATAAGAGGAACACATGTTTGTGATAAAGCTGACGATGGCACAACAGCTGTTATGTGTGCCGCATGGGGTGGTCATGTAGACATCGTTAAAATGTTAGTAGATAAGGGAGCAAACATAAATGACAAGAAGTGTGATGGAGAGAGTGTTCTGATGTTGGCAGTAATGGGACGACATGAAGAAGTTGCTACATTTCTCATTCAGAATGGTGCTGGCGTGGGGGAGAAGCGGTGTGATGGTAAAACGAGTCTAATGATAGCTTCGGAGATTGGGCATACAGGGCTGGTGCAAACTCTTTTAGAGCGTAAAGTCAATGTTAATGAAACGGGGAAAAATGCAAGGACGGCTCTCATGTTTGCAGCATTCTCGGGCCACACAGAAATCGTTGAACGACTTTTAGAAAATGGAGCCAAAGTGAATGCTAGAAAGGTTAACGGAAAGACTTCGCTGTTTTTAGCTGCTGAAAATGGACATGCAAAGACTGTTCAGTTGCTTATCAAGCGGGGAGCTAATGTCAATGAAAAGGATTGCAATGGATTTACCGCACTGATGTTGGCATCAAGAAATGGACATGAAGAAATTGTTCTGCTGTTGGTTAATGAGACTAAAGTAAACCAAGAGACAAAATTAGGAAGAACAGCATTCATGTATGCCGCGTTGAGTGGACACATGGGCACAGTTGAACTGCTGATAAATAACTCTGCTGATATCTTCAAACAAGACAAATTCAACAGATCTGCGCTCATATTTGCAGTACTGACACGGTCTCTTGATACTGTAAGACTGCTCATAGATAAGGGCGCAGATATTAACGAAAAAGAAATAACAGATCTGACACCCCTCATGATAGCCGCACAGAGGGGTCACCAGGAGGTCATTCGAATACTTTTGGGTAAAAAAGCTAAAATAAACGAAAAATATATTTATGGCAGGACTGCACTTATTTTCGCGACATTGAATGGATTTCTAAACATTGTTCAAATGTTGGTAGAGAATGGAGCAAAATTGGAAGAGAAAACTTGGAATGCAAAAACACCTTTGATTATAGCAGCTGAAAATGGATTCAAAGACATCTCAGAATACTTAATTCACAAAGGAGCTTTACTGAATGGAAAAGATAGTGATGGAATGAGTAGCCTAATGCTAGCCACAGTCTATGGACACACGGATGTAGTCAGGTTGTTAATAGAAAACAAAGCAGATCCCAACGAGAGGAATCGGAATGGAAGGACGGCACTTATGATGGCTGCATCATGTGGACACGCAAATGTCATAGACTTTCTTATTGACAACGGCGCAGACGTTCACGCGAGAGACAAGGGCGGAGCCACGGCATAATCTCGGTTAAGTGCGAAAGAACTTAACGGCGCGACCGCGCTCAAAATCGCCGAACAAGCCGGACATTCAGAGATGGTTACCTTGCTTAAAATTCATGGAGGAGGTATACATGATAAAACGAGGAATGGAAAGATCGCTGAGGTCAGTTCCTCTGCATGTAAAGAAACAAGCAAGGTGCTGGTTGAAAGCTGGGCCACTATGCAAGACCAAGCCCTCGAAGGGAAGAGTACTTCAATGTTAGCCAAAGCATCACAAGCTAAAGCATCCGTTAAAATGAACAGAGGCGAAGAGACCACTGACGTTAAAAGTTCAAGTAATAAAAGTTCAAATTTGAATCAAACAGAAAAGGCTGATGACTCTGTCTTAGGGGATAACACAAGAAGCTTTCTTGTAAAATTCTTTCAGAAATTTAATATTTTTGGGTAAGTGTTTATTATTTTTACTTCTTTTTCTTATTAGATTCTCATGAGCAACCAGAAAAAACACTTTTATTTTTAATAGGCCAATGTGACTATTAAAACACCAAGAGAAGCTAAGGGTCTACATATGAACTATTTACAATTTTAATGTCGAATGTGAAACATAAGAATTTTTTTTTTTTTAAGTTTTAACAGGAACAAAAAGAATCGAGGACTAACTGATGAAAAAGACAAACCGGAATCAAGGTTCGAAGATCCCCGCGAAGTTGCCTATCAGGCATCAAAAAACCTCAGACGCTATCATTCAGATGGTCTTTTGATGAGAGATGCTTCAGAGTTTTCTGAGATACTAAAAAGAACAAACAGTGAAATATTGTAAGTAGCAAAAAATACGTAATCAGTCAAACTATGATCATTAATTTGCAATGCAATTCTCTTAAATTAACTCGAAATTTTAATAGGCAAGCGAGGCGACAGATAAAATATAACCTCTATTCAAAAGAAATTTAAATCACAACACAAAATAAAAAAAAATTTGTATGAAAGTTTTAATTAAATTTAAGGAAAGGACTTGTGGGTTTTTTTTTTGTGAGTTTTTTAATAAAAACTTATTGAGCTGTATCGGGTTTTAAGTTATTGTATGCTCCAAAATTTTTACCATGACCTTGAAATAAATATTAGGTAAACAGTAAAACAGATGTCCGTTTTTGTTTTTGAAAATAATTTATTTTTTTAATTTTCACAAAAGAAGAATCTATTTATAGATGTGGACATGTTTAACATCAGAGGGTTTGGAAATGTTTATCCTCTATATAATATAGAACTACATGAAAAAACAATACGTGTATTTATTTGTTTTTACATTTCCCATCAAGTTAAATAATTGAGTTTTTAGATATTGTCCCTTAATTCATTCGTTCACATTTTAATATATTTTCAAGGATTGTTTATAAATATTTTAATAAAACATTGATATCCTAATAAATGTGTGCCAACTCCCTCTCCTCGCCTCTAAACTGTATATTTGGAAAAATTTACAATGTGCTTAGTATCAAATTAAATCTCATCCACAATTTTACCCTTTCTAAGTTCATTAAGCTTTGAGGTGCTATACTGAACTTACTTATGTAAATGTGTCCACAACGAGTGAAATCCCTCGAACAGCTTTCTCCATCATTACTGTAATACGTTTTTATTTATTTTGAAAGAAAATCACAAGCCTAATTTTCCCCACTGTATTATCGGATTAAACTTTATTGTCCTTCACTTTTCACGAAAAGGTGTTAGCGGTAGAAAATAAAATACAATATTTCATTAGTTTTAAAATTATCTATTGACCAATTTTCGGTGTAGTTACATTTGGATTCTGACATTTAGATCCTGCATTTAAATAAGTTCCCTTATTTTCCGACCTTTAATAACGACAGTTAGCTTCTTAGATTTAGATCCTGAAATTTAGATCCTGAAATTTAGTTTCTTAGATTTAGTTTCCTAGATTTATTTTTTATTTATATTCTTATATTTATTTTCTTAGATTTGTTTTCTTTGATTTATTTTCTTAGATTTATTTTCTTAGATTTATTTTCTTTGATTTAGATCGTGACACTTAGATCCGATATTTTTTTCTTTAGACTTAGTTCCTGACATTCAGATCATGACATTTAGGTATTGACATTTAGATTCATACATTTAGTTTATATATTTAGATCTTGACATTTATGTCCTTACATATAGTTCCTGACATTTAGTTCCTGACATTTAGTTCCACATCAATTGATTTATCTTCAGAATGTAACTGACAGGCCCAATAATGATTTCTATATTTTCAGCGCTTCTCCCTCAGCACGTCGCGAAAACGTCAATCGGCAAACGAACATTCAAATTCACGCAAGATATGTTGTAGTGAAAGGTACTTTAAATGTAAATGGTACTGATTAAATGAACATGTAGTACTTTATCTCATTAATGGTTGACAAGAAGCAGGAGTTGTCCAATTACAAGGGTACGAAACAAGATCTAGTATGTATACTCACAAGTGATCAAACACTTAAGCTGATGTCACTGTGATTGACATAGTTCGTTCAGTATGAAAGAAGACAATGAATAAAATAAAAGTAAGTGCAAATGAAATATGTTGTTATCTTCATCGACATATATGTCTACTCGAATGAGGATCTATTTTTAGTTTCATTAGCGACATCGATTGAACTGATGTTAAACCAGGTCAAGTTCAACCAGACAGATCACGTGTTCTCCAGCAAACCTTTCAACAGTATATTAAGAATTATCATATGTTCCCAAATATTTAAAATGGCACGTTCGTTTAGAAGCAGCTTGAATAGAGTAAATACATAAAATTTGGGATGGTAACACTTTTGGGCTAGTAACCCTGACGAAACGTGGACCAATGAGTTAAATGGAATTTTTAAAGTACCCCTCTACGCCACCCTTACGAACTGCATGGCCATCTGCTTGAGTCAGTTTCCTCCGTAAGGTATCTCGGTGTTACCATTCAAAGAGAGTTCCGCTGGGACGAACTAATTAACAACAAGTATAACCAGGCAAACAAGGCGAAACTTAAAGATCAGCAATTCCAGTGTGAAAGACAAAGCCTATAAAGCCTTTGTTCGGCCGCTTTTAGATTAATCATCTTCAGTCAGGGAAACCTCAAGCGTTGGCGCCTTGCTGGACACACTGGACTGGTCGCCACTGGAGGGCAGTGTTTCTTTCAGACACTTTCCCTCCGGAGGGGATTTCAAAATTTCAGAGGGGGAGGGCTGTGCGATTTCCCAATGGCCAGGGCGTAGCTAAGGGGCTGGCTCCCCCCGAAACATATCATGCACAGATCAAATTGCAACTTTAAAAATCATTGTAGAACAGTCCATCGAATGGAACTCCCCCCTATATATAAATTTTATAGACTACAAAAAGGCCTTTTATAGCCAAGACCGAAAAGCCTAGGGGGAACTTCTTCATCACTATGGAGTACTAGGATAACTAGTCAGGATCATTCAGAGTTCTTATGAAGAAATGAATTGCAGGGTGGTCCACGAAGGTAGACTCACAGATTACTTTAAAGTGGTAGCTGGAGTGAGACAAGGATGTCTCTTGTCCCCCTTCATATTCATCCTCGCCATTTACTGGATAATGAAAAAATCCATAGACAAAATGAGGAACGGGATACAGTGGACACTCTGGGAACAACTGAATGACCTACACTTAGCAGATGAAATTGCACTTCTTTCCCGCAACCAGCAACAAATGCAGGAAAAGACGAAAGACATAGCCACGATTTCAGCACAACTCGGACTCACTATAAATAAAAGCAAGACGAAGATCATGAAGGTAAACTCAGCCAACCAAGAGCATATCTCTCCTGCAGGAAAGGCACTCGAAGAATTGGACTGTGGAGTAATTCTCATACTTAGGCAGCACCATCGACATAAAAGGCGGATCCGAAGCGGATGTAAGGGCCAGAATTGGAAAAGCTAGATCAGCATTTGTGCTATTAAAGAAAATATGGGAGTCGAAGGAGCTAAAGCTGCAAACCAAAGTCAGAACCTTTAACACAAATGTCAAAACAGTTCTACTATATGTAGCAGAAACTTGGTAATCAATAGCGAGCATTATGCAGAAAGTAAAGACCTTCATAAACACATGCCTTAGAAAGATCCTGAACATCACATGGCCAAATACCATCAGTAATAAAGATCTACTATAAAGGACTTACCAGGTGCCCAATGATGAAGACATCATAAAGAGAAGATGGAGGTGGATAAGGCGTACTCACCGAAAACCCCCAGATTGCATCACCAGATAGTCTCTAGCATGGAATCCACCGGGAAAAAGAAAGAGAGGAAGGCCTAAGAATACATGGAGACCCGAGCTAGAGGCAGACACGCAAAATATTGGATACACCTGGAAGCAACTGGAAATGAAATCACAGGACCGTGATGAAGGGAAAATTCTTATGGACGGCCTATGCCCCAGACGGGGTAAAAAGGCATAAGAAGAAGAAGAAGAAAAAGAAGAACTATTATTAAAATTGTAGACCTTTATATTGATGTAAAGCTAATACAACAGTGTTATTTAAATATTTAAACTTGTGAAGATGAAAAAAAAAAAAAAAAAGAAACAAATACCGATACATGCGAACTACGGGAAATAATAGGAAATTAGTAAAACACAGTAAGGTTAAATCTGAAAAAAGGAACGCAACAAAACAACGAACGTGTCGGCAAGAAGCCTTCATCAGCAAACAAACAGAAAAAAAACGAATAAAATTAAAAAATATCAAAAAATAAAAAAAATATTATAGCACTTAACTGAGAAGTAGTGTACAAGAGGGTAGCAAATCTGTGTTTTACTAATTTCCTATTGTGCTAACCCGATTGCAGTCTCCCCCTTATTACCCTACGGGAAATAAGCCATCAGCTTTTAATCTGGAGTGGCCAGTGCGATATTTATAATCGAATACTATACTCCTTTAACAAGATTAGCCTTAAATCTACAGATCATCAAATATATCGATCGTAGCGATATTTCAATGATTCCACTTATTGTAATCGGTTAAAGGCACCAGATATTATCTTTTATAAACTGTTTAAAAAAGACAATTTAGTCGTTTTTAATTAAAAAAAATATAATCTTTATATTGTTGTACACATTTGCTCAGGGGGTGGGGCGGTACTTGACTGTGTGCGGCCCCCCCCCCCCCACGGAGATATGCCTGAGAGAAACCCTACTGGCGGAACGAAGACGATTTTCCAGGCTCTCCATGATGTTCAAAATACAAAATGGGTTGGTCCACTGCTCCAGCATTAAACAGAAACGCGACGAGGCCATGACAGGCAGTTCCGGCACATAACAGCAAGAACACATGACAGGAACTGTTCATTCCAGCCAAAGATAATCAGGCGCTGGAACAAGCTTCCAAAAGGAACAGTTGGGGCGACAACACTTGACACATTTGCTTCTATTGCTTTAGGCCTTCCAACCCCCAGTGCATGATACCCTCACTGAATAGCCATTGCAACCAGTGAAATATCCTCTACAATACCAGGCACAGAATCATCGCGATTCCCCTCTACATACACAGGAGCCAGAATGATCAATACATTGATCGTGCAATAGAGAAAGAAGAAGAAACAATGAAGAGCTTAAATTTAAAACAGTTCATAGCGACTTATCACATCGTGTTCATAACAGTTCATAGTGACTTATCACATCGTGTTTATAGCAGTTCATAGTGACTTATCACATCGTTTTTATAGCAGTTCATAGTGACTTATCACATCGTGTTTATAGCAGTTCATAGTGACTTATCACATCGTGTTTATAACAATTATTAGTTACTTATCACATTGTATTTATAACAGGTCATTTATACTTATCACATCTTGTTCTTAACACTGATGGGCAACTTATAACTAGCCATTCATGTGGGCATTTAACGAGTGTTTCATTCATGTGGGCATTTAACGAGTGTTTCATTCATGTGGGCATTTAACGAGTGTTTCATTCATGTGGGCATTTAACGAGTGTTTCATTCATGTGGGCATTTAACGAGTGTTTCATTCATGTGGGCATTTAACGAGTGTTTCATTCATGTGGGCATTTAACGAGTGTTTCATTCATGTGGGCATTTAACGAGTGTTTCATTCATGTGGGCATTTAACGAGTGTTTCATTCTTGTGGAATTTGCGACTTGGTAAGTATCAGACTTACGTACGTGGAAAAGGCCGTCCCATTGGTCAAATGTTACCATAATGTTATAACATATTAAGTCGCGTGAATCTTGTACTGTTTCAAACAGCTTAAATGATAGAGAACTTGATATGTTCAATTATGGCACCAGATTTAGGGCATCAGATTTAGGGCATCAGATTTAAGGCGATAGAATTAGGGTACCAGTGTTAGGGTGCCCAATTTAGGGCACAATATTTAGAGTACTAGGATTAGGTCACCAGATTAAGCCACCAAAGTTAGGAAAAAATAATTAGGCACATAATTGGAGTACTAGATTTAGGGTTCTAGATTTAGGTACGAGATTTAGGTCACCAGATTTAGTACATTTTAGTCACTGTTGATGATATAATTAGAGAACTGGGAAAGATATGTTTCAAAACGCTATCCTCCTCATACACAAACTAGAATATATTTTAACAAATATTGTAAGCTTACTACTCTACGGGGAATTGTGGCTTATTTGACTTATTAGTCTGTAAAATTAGGGGGGAAAGTGGGAGGGCTGGGGCATTTGCGCATGCATCTATACATTGAGAATTTATTTGTAAGTACCGTATTCATTTGGTTTTGGAATTAGAAAAGGGATGGCAAGCAGTCACGCACAGGAATGTCAAGGAACACAGGATAGAACCGTACAAAAACAATTGTGTCTTACCTGAGATAAACTACTTGGCAATATGTATTGGTCAAAGGCCTTCTCCACGATACAAAAGATTCTACGTAGATGTATTGACGTTAATGTATGTAGTTGGAAGATCTTATAAAAGTATTATTAGAGAAAATAGTAAATATTGTGGAGTGTTCAGATCTTGGTAGTAACTGACCAACGGTTAATGTCCATTTAAACGGCGGGTGGTCTAAAGCGGCAGCGTCCCCGAGGAGACTTGGGGGCGTCTACATGGGGTTTGCCTCTTCGTGGCGTGGCAGACTAGTTGGGTGGACTTGTTCACCCGAAGCTAAAAACCCCGGCCAAACGCATGACTCCCAACGCAACAGGAGAAGCGACCAACATGATTACTAGTTGCTGTTGATGGATATGAGGCTTGGGTGGCTGTCAAAACCCATGCCGATGATTTTAGCTACGTGGTCGTGAGAAAGCCGCTCCTAGGCAACCGTTTCGTCCCGCCACTACTAACGTCCCGACCGAAAGACTCCTTGGGCGGTGGGGGATGGTAACGCAACACTTACCCCCCGGAATGGAAGCAAAACCGTCCTGACCCATGGAGAGTGAACTGCGGACGCTTTAAACGCAGCGTCCTTGGTAAACCGGGCTTCCCCTAGGTCAAGCGAGAAGTTCCCGGCGCCCTTCCGCACGGGTTGGCGTCGGGAAAACCTTCAGGGCGCTGGCTTGTGTGGGGGGCGCCGGGGGACATTCTCGCGCTCGACGGCCCACCGACGCCATCTCCTATGCGACATTTTCAGTACAAGGGGGGATCCCACATCAAGGTAACTGTCCAACGGTTAATGTCTATGTAAACGGTGTGTGGGCGTTACAACAAATTGTAGTGTCAGTCCGGACCTATCGGAAACCGACCAACTGATTAAAGGTAAATCGGATGTGATTTTCCGGTACGACTGTTGCGGTGCGGGTTATGACCAATTACACGGTGGGATAATTTAAGGGCCTGAGATTTAGGAATAAGATTAAAGCCCTGGGGAAAGAAATCTCTAGGGAGGCGGGACTTATAAAAGGGACAGTTGAACGGGACTGGTCAGAACTCAGCCGGGCAGGAAAGTGGACAGGACAGGAGACTCCGACGGACAGGAGTATACGACAGAGAGAGAAACCGAGAACGAAGGAGACAGAAACGAACCGGGACAGTCGGAGTTGAGTACAACAGAGAGAGAGAGAGAGAGAGAGAGTGAAGTCAAAGAAGGAGACAAATAAAGAGTCAAAGACTATAACCATCGTTGAGTTGTCGGAATTGTGCAGTACGAGTGAGCAAGGTTATCAATCAGTTAAATATAGTTATAGATTAGAGACGAGTAAGGTTCTCTACAATATATCAAACGAGCTTACCAGTAGGTGTCCTGTGAGAGACAAAACAAATGGGAACTATACGAATGTATGTCATGAATAGGAGCATAGATGGAAAGTATGCTTGATTCTTAGTATGCATGGATGCTATCCGAAATTTGAGGTATAGTCATTATTTTTGGTTCCTATTATTTATGGATCCTATCCATAATTTGAGTGATCAACACTATGTTTGATTCCTATTATTTATGGATGATATCCGTAATATCATATTATTTTTTATTCCTATTATTTATGGATGCGTTCCGTAATTTGAGATAACATCCCAAATCTACAAATTAACGTATTTTCTATGCTAATCTGAGTTTGGGGTAAAAAACGACTTGTTTCTTTGTTAGTTTAAATTTTGAATGTCGCAAATAATTTGTAAGATTAAGATTATTCTAAACCATCCAATCAATAAACACTATCCCCCAGATCTATCAATGTGAAAATCCGTTGTAAATAGAAACAGCCAAACAATTTAATCAATATTTCGTTTTGCTTGCGCTGACAAACGGAACTATTTCTATTTTCCTAAATTCAAATTCACATAATTGTTTATTAATAGTTTTCCCTATTTAGACATACAGCTACATTTAAATTAAGGAAGAGAACAAGAGTGTTTTCTCAACTAAGTTTTATTGTTTCAATAGTTTCAATTCTTTCCGCTTTTTAAAAACGTGTATTTGTTTTTTAATTCAAGAGCTACAAATGGAATATTTTTCAAACACAAACAATAAAACTAAATGTGATAAAACCAAACACTTCATTAAACACCCAACTAGTGGACTACGAACCAAGTTAAACACAACATAACGAGCACAGTGAAAACTGAGACAGTAATTGTCATGAATGCCAAATGTTAAACAGGGCTGTCCAGAAAAACATAATTCATGAATTAGAAAAAAAGTCATTCTTTAATTCTTTGATTCATCCAACAATCGTCCTGGTATCCATTGTGGATATTAAATTAACACGGTGTGCACATAGATTTCCTGTTTAAATCAAAGCCTGGATATTGGATCATACAAGTCTGTATCTAGCCACTGACCCTTGCAAGTCTTGACCTTCATGGTTTCAACAACATCACTCAAATGACAAACAAGTTCTTTTCCTTTTTAAGTTTGTACACTGGTCATTTAGCAGATCAAATGAGCATATTAGTAAAAAAATCCTTTCTATTATTCTATCTAACGGTGACTTAATATATTGGTAGAATGCTTCTAAATAATGAAAATTTATTTACTTTTTATTCATTTTTGGACATAGGAAAACACTAAATAAAACAGTTTATAATTTTATTGCTCAGCTCTGCAATCGCTAAAACTAAAATTTCAAATGGATGCACACACAAGCTTTAGTATGTCCTGGCCAAACATATTTGAGAACAAACGTTTAAAGTCAAGACCACAGAAAAAACAGAATCCATAGTGTTATATGTTAACACAAGTAGTGACACGCTAGACTGACCACACAGAGTAGCAGACATTCAACAGAGGTCATGCCATCATTGAGTTAACTAGAGACTTTTTTTAGAACTGATCAAACAGAATAACAGCTGGAGTGATGACACACAAATCTAAGCACCAGTCACAACGTTAACTAAATACTCATTTATTAATTCTTTATGGGCTCATCCCCAGGATTGGGGGTGAGGTTAAAAAGGGGGGGGGTGGGTCCACACGCTTGAACTCACACCCCTCCCCCTGCCAACCAAAGGTTGTGACAAATTAACCTGCTACATGACAAACAGACAAAAAAAATTGGTGAGCTCCCCTTGAAATGCTAGTTGACAATAAACATCTATTATTAAATTATTAATTATAAAGTATGCTTCCAAATAATCAGGAGAAGAGGAGACCCCCCCCCCCCCAAAAAAAAAACACACTATCATTCCAATGGCTCACAATAATCTGCTTCATTCCACCATGGTGGGTATTTCTTCAATTTATAAAAAAAAAATGTATCTATAAATAAAAGTTAAAAATTCTTGGTTGGTTTCTTTGCTTCCACTTTTAAAAATGTAAAAAGTTTCAATTTTTATGACAGATGTAAATAAATCTCATTAATAGCGCCACTGAAAATTTATATAAATATATCTTTGACATTGACATATAGAATTATACACTGATGGAATCGAAGGATAGATCAATTTACTTACACATAAATACAACATCACTAAATATGTACAATTCCAATTATGTAAAACAATAGATCCCCCCCCCCCATAGTGTAAGATAAATAACCAATACAAATAGAGTTGACATCATTCTCCACATCTAGACCTCTCGCTGTCACACAGACAGACCTCTCGGCTGTCACACAGACCTCTCGACTGTCATACAGACAGACCTCTCGGCTGTCACACAGACAGACCTCTCACCTATCACACGGACAGACAAATTGTTTGACAATACTAGACAGTTAAGGTATCAAACAGGTAAATATTTCACACTTACAGACAGCTGCAGACATTCCATTAAGCTCACATGAAAGTGGATTGTCCATACGCTACAATAGACGGCAAGATTACCAACACAAATGTCACCTCCATCATTTGTTATAAAAGATGACCAAAATGGCTGCTTTGAACAGCTTCTGCTACTACACAACCTGAGAGGCTGGCTTTAAAGTTGGGTCACATCCAAGCACTCAAACACAAATTATTGAAAAATAACGTACTTCTAATGTACAACCCTAGTATTTTTGTTGTTTTGTTTTGCTAGTTTTTTTTTGTTTTTTTTAAACATTTATAAGGAAAAATTAAAATATGTACATATACATATTTGTTTTTCTCTCCTTTTTAAAATTATATTTTCAAGCACAAACACATTTAAAAACTATATTTAATTATTTTCATATTTACAAATTTAAAACAAAATTCTAGTCCGGCAATAAATTTTATGTACACACGGGTTTGCTACTTTTAAAAACAAAAATATTTAAGTTTAAAATCTAATCATAAATAAAAAATTTAGATATTCATAGTTACGTTATTTTCATTTTAAAATTGTTTGGCATAACAAGCTGACAAATGGAATTGTTAAACATTTTTCTGATTTGAATGTCAAAAATTAATTATCAGTCAAGCGGCAAACCAGTTTCACACCAAAATTGTGACACATTGGCTACTATATCTATACATGAATTATACAAGCCATGTATATGAAATGACAAAGGCCCAAAGCTTAGCGGGCGCGTATGAGAATATACACTGTATGGTGTATTGCAAAAATATGCAGACAATGCAAAATCTATAGCAACATCTGATAATTTGATAATGAAAAACAAATCCTAACTCTACATGATCATTGGCTTGAACATAAATATAGATCTGATTAATTACGATATGGAATAATTGGTATGCCAGGAAACCATGCAACATGTACAAAACTAGAGTCACGTATCAATCATAGAAGTGCTCCCCCCCGGGACCCGCAGTGGATCCATAGAGCTACAGGTCATATGCTAACTGTAGATTACAACACTTGGCCTAGATGGAGATAATATGGGCAGACATGTCACACTGGTATCGGCACACGTGCCACACTGGTGTAGGCACGGGTGTCAAATTATGAACTGAGTATTGTTGGAGGCCACCCCACCGCACCTTTGAGACTGCAAACCGGTGAAGACCCCTGGCGTTCAATACTTGCCCCAGTCAAAACCATTTCATGAGTTGCATTAAGAAAAGGATTGAGATGTCTTTGAACTGACACAGGCGAGGGCCCTTTTGGTCAGCAGGTACCCTTAATGGCTGGACAAATCTGTTGGCTGGATTTCATGATTGCAGGCATCTGAAACAAACAGCTCTATCAACAGCTTCCAGGTCTGATGATCTTCTCATGCACAGGGATATGGTGGCAACAGTGTGTATGTTGACTCACGTCAATTGCTTCATATGATGGTTGGTGTGGACCTAAGTGAACTAATTCATGATGGTTCATAATTCATAAGATGGTTCATAATTCATATGATGGTTCGTAACTCACACGGTGGTTGATAAATTCACCAGAGCCTGACAAATTTATCTCCCTTTCATTATTCACTGGTTGAAACAACATTTCGGAGTTCTACATGTTCCAAATTCATCCATCATCAGGGGCAACAACTGACACCATCTTCTCTAGCATCTGCATCCCAATCATTCATAGCAGATATTGGAGTGTTAACTCCCTTGAGAAGCAGCATGCAAGTTCAGCAAAAGGTCAAGGGGACAAGGTCCAGGATGAGGGGATCTCACAGTGTTCAAGATGAGGGGGAATCTAACAGTGGTCAAGATGAGGGGGATCCCCCAGTGTTCACGATGGAGCTGAAAACAAGAAAATCTGGATGAGCCGTCCTCTGTCCCCCAAAGGGGAAGCAGACAGCTTGACCACACCCCCCAACCTGCAAGCCCTGCAGTCGTCCAGAGAGAAGCAGCCCTGTTCCGAGGATCAAAGAAATTTTTCCCCAAAAGCATCTGCGCTTGAAGACGTAACTTGTCAGTTGATCATCCCTCCACCAATTTTGGCGGCATCAGTTCTGTTTTTTCCCCCACAAGTTGAACGCTACAGTACAACAACATCTACACAAACCCATGCTACACCCAGGACCGATATAAACATTGATACACAGAACCTATTATTATGAAACCCAATTCCAAAAATCCAATTGTTCTACATTTTATCTCATCTAAACAGATTTCCCCCTCACACAAAAAAAGAAATAATGTCAGCCACGTTACGCCCACTGAGGTTGTTGTGTTGTTTCAGTGTTAAAAATATGTTTCCCCCATCAAACTTTGCTGACGTCCATGGGTTCGCTCTCGTCGACGTTGAATGACTTTTTCTGCCCTTGGGCTCTCCCGCCGAAGGCGATGGAGTTGGCCACCTCATCAAATGTTTTATTCTTGGTTTCAGGGACGAAGAAGAAGATGAATACGATCGCAAATGCAAGAACAATCGAGAAGAGGATGTAAACAAATTCTTCAAGTCCATCCTGGGGGAATAAAAAAATAATAACATTTTAAATAGCTTCTAGCGTTTAGTTTTTCAGGATAACTTCTTTGTGTTAAGTGTTTCAGAACAGCTGCTAAATGTTCAGTGTTTGAAAATAGCTTCTAAGCGTTTATTGTTTCAGAATAGCTTCGAACTATTTAGTGTTTGAAAATAGCTACCGGTACTTTGTGTTTAGAGTTTGAGAATAGCTTCTAAGTGTTTAGAATAACTTCACCGTGCGTATCGAATTCACAACAAAATATTTCTTATAAAACAACAGTACACCAGATTGACTTACATGAACAAACATTCCATTTTTAAGTAGTCTGACATATTTACAAATTGATTTTTGTTAAAATATTAAATTGTATTGGATGCCAAATTAAATCAAAATTAGCTTGGATTTATTTTTTGAGGTGCAGTTTTGTTTCTCTGTGAACTACAGTATTTTAGGGACTATTAGACGCTACAGACTATAAGACGCACCTTAATTTTTAAGCAATTTTTTTTTAAAAATTAATTTTTGACCATTTTTATATTAATTTTGAGGAAAGACACACTTGAATGTCGGAGACAATTTTTGGAAGGAAAAAGTGTGCCTTATGCTCCGTGAAATACGGTATGTCACGAAATAGTCATGAAATAGTCAATGTGAATAGATACCATGATTTGTAACCCTGATGAAAATGGGATGCAGGTTTTTATGTAACCCTCTCTGCAGGTTTTTATGTAACCCTCGCTGCAGGTTTTTATGTAACCCTCGCTGCAGGTTTTTATGTAACCCTCGCTGCAGGTTTTTATGTAACCCTCTCTGCAGGTTTTTATGTAACCCTCTCTGCAGGTTTTTATGTAACCCTCTTAAACATTAGACGCAGAAGGACAAAATGTGACACACCATCAGGTTCAAGTCAATCTGTAAAAAAATTAATTGAAAACCCATCTAGCAGCCAGCACATTTTACCAAAGCTGCTTGACGGCCGTAACCTTACAATGCTACATTGAGCATTACATTACCTTGAGGAATGGGAACGTTATCATCAGGATGAAGTTACAGATCCAGTTGAATGCCAAGGACAAGCTCATGGCGGCGGCTCTCGGCTCTTGGCGGAAGATTTCCCCGACGACGATGAATGGGATGGGGCCTGTGCAGGGGGGGTTAGATGGTTTTTGGTTAAAATAACAATAGAAGAAAATCTGCCGGTGGTTGGTTGTCAAAACTGATTGAGTAACAATTATAACAAGAAACTTGTCCCACAAAAAGATCAAATGAAATGAAACTGTAAAACTGGCAACATGAAATGTAGGGTACCAGTACTTCAAATGTCACTGGTTTTAGGGACGAAGAAGAAGTCATTAAAAGACTAATAAAACATTCTTTTAACAAATATTGGGTCATTGAAGGTGTAAAAAATTTGTTTTTAAAAAATAATTAATGATATTGACATGAAAAAGAGAAATGTTAGACTTATCATTGATACCAATATTGATACCACTGACTCAAAAAATGATACCAATATTGATACCACTGACTCAATCAATATTTTGAGTTTAATTTGACAATAAGGTTTCTAATATGTGCTCAACTCACCGAGACCAAGGGCGAATCCAATAATATAAGTGTGCATGACGATGATACAGATGTAGGCAAAGTATTTGTGGGAGTCCTGGATGGGAGCAAACATAAGATCATTTAGCATGGGTTTGAAGACACAAACAAAGACAAAACACATTTTTATGTAAATCAAAGGGAAAAAGCTGTAGATTTTAATCAAGTACTAATATTGACTGTTATTCCATTGTGTGATGTACATAGAAACAGAAATCTAAACTGTTATTGGATTTCAATATTTTCATTTCACAATTTCTAACATGGAAAAAATAATATATTCAAATTTGCTGGATTTTTATAATCAACAAGAATTTACAAAATTATCTGTTCCAATTATAAAGCACCTGTATTCCAAATTAAAATGAAGTTGTCTGTATCTTACATTTGATTGGTTGAAAAACATTTGAAACGTCACTCTTTCTTATGTGATCTCTCCCCTATCTTATATAATCTCTCCCTTACCTTATGTAATCACTCCCCTACCTTATGTAATCACTCCTCTACCTTATGTAATCACTCCTCTACCTTATATAATCTCTCCCTTACCTATGTAATCACTCCCCTACCTTAGGTAATCACTCCCCTACCTTATGTAATCACTCCCCTACCTTATGTAATCACTCCCCTACCTTATGTAATCTCTCCCCTACCTTATGTAATCACTCCCCTACCTTATGTAATCACTCCCCTACCTTATGTAATCACTCCCTTACCTTATATAATCTCTCCCCTACCTTATGTAATCACTCCCCTACCTTATATAATCTCTCCCCTACCTTATGTAAGCTCTCCCCTACCTTATGTAAGTTCTCCCCTACCTTATGTAAGCTCTCTTCTACCTTATGTAAGCTCTCCCCTACCTTATGTAATCTCTCCCTACCTTATGTAATCACTCCCCTACCTTATATAATCTCTCCCTTACCTATGTAATCCCTCCCCTACCTTATATAATCTCTCCCTTACCTTATGTAATCACTCCCCTACCTTATATAATCTCTCCCCTACCTTATGTAAGCAGGTAAAAGGTATGGACTGGAATGATATTTGAGAATATCAATCAAAAAAATCTTTTTTTCCCAGAGTAAAGCCCCACTTAGCTGTTGAAAACAACCCACTTAGCTGTTGAAAACAACCCACTTAGCTGTTGAAAACAACCCACTTAGCTGTTGAAAACAACCCACTTAGCTGTTGAAAACAACCCACTTAGCTGTTGAAAACAACCCACTTAGCTGTTGAAAACAACCCACTTAGCTGTTGAAAACAACCCACTTAGCTGTTGAAAACAACCCACTTAGCTGTTGAAAACAACCCACTTAGCTGTTGAAAACAACCCACTTAGCTGTTGAAAACAACCCACTTAGCTATTGACAACAACCTACTTAGCTGTTGAAAACAACCCACTTAGCTGTTGAAAACAACCCACTTAGCTGTTGAAAACAACCCACTTAGCTGTTGAAAACAACCCACTTAGCTATTGACAACAACCCACTTAGCTGTTGACAACAATGAAGAAAATGTTCAACTTACAACCAGGTCCTCATTCTTCTGGAGGTTAAGGAATATCATCATAATGATGAAAGAGACCAACATCCCGACCATGGGGTACAGGAGCAGTGGACGACGACCAACTTTTTCCATCAGGGGGACCTGTGCAGAAAATCAAATGTAAAATATTCAACAACATTGTTTAAAATTTCTAAATTTTAAGCTAAAAAGAATTTATTATGAAATGCTGACATTTCTCAACTGAGAATTATAAGCTATTGGGCAAGACTCCATGGTAATGTTTAGTTCAGGTTTTCAAACTAGGGTAATTTTAATAACCAACATTTGAACAAGTAAGTTAAAACCATTTTTTTAAAACATGTATACTAGGATTGTGTTAGCTATGTGAAACTTATCTTAGCTATGTGACACTTATATTTGCTGTGACACTTATGTTTGATATGTGACACTTGTTTTTGAGCCATGTGACACTTATTTTAGCCATGTGACACTTATTTTAGCCATGTTACACTTCTGAAGCTGTGTGACTATTATATGTTCTGTGACACTTATGTTTGATATGTGACACTGGTTTTTAGCCATGTGACACTTATTTAGCCATGTGACACTCATGCTAGCTGTGTGGAAATTATGTTAGCTAAGTGACAGTTACATTTGGCCATGGACCAGAAAACTTACAGCAATAATACTACAGAAGACGTTGATGGTCCCAGTGGCAACGACAATGTATGGGATGGTGTTCTCTGGGATGTTGACTTGACCAAACAGCATGGCAGAGTAGGACATCACCTGGAAGTTTGAAACAAAATTACTCATTGGTCGATTCTAGATCCATGCAGCAGTCAGAGCACAATTCCTTGAACTTGGTCAGAGATAAAAACTTAATATTATTACTAGCGATGGTAAAAAAAAAACCCAAAGAGTTGATCAAGAAAATCTGCGAGCAGCTTACGGCATTAATTCCAGACCACTGTTGAGAGATCTGCAAGACGCAGGCAATAATCACGGGCATCCTGAGCTCCGGAGCCGTCAGAAGCTCCTTGAGGCTGTAGTTCTTGACACCGTGGGACTTCTTGGCCTCCATTCTCATCTCCTCGATTTCGTCAGAGACGTTATCCGTGCCACGGAACTTCATCAGGGCTGAAACAAACACATTTTTTTTTTAGCTTAAGAAGAGTCCGTCTCTGTGCAGCATAGAAAGAACAAAATACATTACACAAGGGGGCAGGCCAGGCAAGGGGGGCAGGCCAGGCAAGGGGGCAGGCCAGGTCAGGCCAGGCAAGGGGGCAGGCCAGGTCAGGCCAGGCAAGGGGGCAGGCCAGGTCAGGCCAGGGGGGCAGGCCAGGTCAGGCCAGGCAAGTGGGCAGGCCAGGTCAGGCCAGGCAAGGGGGCAGGCCAGGTCAGGCCAGGCAAGGGGGCAGGCCAGGCAAGGGGGCAGGCCAGGCAAGGGGGCAGGCCAGGCAAGGGGGCAGGCCAGTGGGCAGGCCAGGTCAGGCCAGGCAAGGGGGCAGGCCAGGTCAGGCCAGTGTGACACTGATGAAACTGAGCATCAATATAACTGTTAGCACATGCTTGCTGTAATCTGTAACCCGGATAGACACCAAAATACTCCAAACGCTTTCTAACATCGTGGCTTGGACAGGATGGTCTCTACTATTCAAAGATTTTAAAAAGTTTTAAGTAGTCTCCGTTATTTACATTTCAAGTTTCATATCTACATCTGGGTATTTTTTGAAAGGAAAATACACATAGGTACCTGAGCAAAAAAACAAACAAAACAGGGTTAACAAAGGTTATCGGACTAATGTTTGACAACTGACCTTCTTTGGCTTCCTCCTCCTCTCCCTTCTTGATGAGCAGCCACCTGGGGCTCTCGGGAAACAAGGGCATGAGGACCAGACACATCAGGGAGGGGATGGCGTTGAAGGCAAACAGGTACGGCCACAGCGTCTCGGTGCCTAGAGTGCAAGACAAGGTCGACATTACTTTAAAAAATTTAAAGAACAGAATATTTTTATGCTGGTAATTTGTGTAAGTCACATTGAATATTCCTTATTACTCTCAGCACTGAAAGTATACATTAGAGCAGTATTGTTTAGGAAACGTTCACAGTCAGATTCACTATTCCCATTACCCAAGCATCATCAAAAATGTCTTTTTAACCTTTTTGCTACCGATGACGTCGATGCAACATCACAATCACCCACTTTCAATGACCAAGGACGTCACATAGTCGTCATAACAAAAAGGCAAAGAGCTTTTCTGAAATACCAAGGACGTCACTTCGACTTCATATTTCAATGCTATATATTTCTGTATTCGTTAATCTATAGAGAAGTTAAAATGCGAATTGGATAGAGAAGAAAATATCGGATATTTCTAGCAAAAGTTTTTTATTGCCGAGTCAGCAAAAATTGATGCCAAAACTCGGCGGTAATGAAAGGGTTAAGACCCCATCACTGTTAGTTTGGGGTATATTTTCTCCCCAATTGGTTTCTTTATCTCATAAAAAAACAAAACAAGATCCCAGCAATAGCTGCTTGAAATCTCACACAAAAAACAACTGTGGGATGAAGTTTATGATTTTTATATCAGCTACACAACATGTATGTTTATAATGGAATAGATAAACTACCAAAGTCTAAATGCTTCCTTAGACATGAATCAATGTTAGATTTCAACATTACAGGCTTCTGCTAGGCCAGGGGTGGACAAACTTTTTGTGCGGAGGGCCACACTGACAAATGTAAAGCTATTGGGGGGCCGCATGTATATTATGTCCAATTTTTACATGTCCATAAAAATTTCTCTATGTTACAATCGGTAAATTCGCATTTTATTATTACATGACAAAAGTCAAGGACTGTTTAAAAAAAAAGAAAATTAGAAAGAAAGTTGATCACAAATGTTAAAATAATCATAACGGTCCATGAAATTCTGTAAAATTCAATGGAATAACTTAAAAACAAAGTAATTTTTTAAATTTCTAAATGCCTTCGAGGGCCGCATTATATCAGTTGACGGGCCCGAGGGCCGTAGTTTGCCCACCCTAGTGCTAAGCTACGTTGTGATTGATTTTATGATGTCTTTAATGGTTTTTTCTTCTTATCTGATGAAGGCTTTCCAGAAAAATGTCCCTTTCAATGTATATTGTCTTTATTCAAGCTTTCACATTCCATGTCCTGGCTTATTTCATAGAGTGACCATAGTAACGAGGACCTACCCAGCAGTTCCTTCAGGCCGAGAATCTGCGAGACCAGGATGCCAATAGTGATGGCCAGTTGATGACACGTGCCTATGGCACCTCGAATCTTCCTAGGGGATATCTCGGCCAGGTACAGCGGACACAGCGTTATGTTAAGTCCTGCGTAAAGAAGAGTTACACTGTGTTAATTTTTTTTAGTCTTGCACAAATTCCAATTATAGAAGTCTTGATCATTTTGTGGGAATGAGTAGTTATAAGTGACAAGCACTGGGATTGAACACTGCATTATTATAGAAGTCTTGATCATTTTGTGGGAATGAGTAGTTCTAAGTGACAAGCATTGGGATTGAACACAGTGCATTCATCGTCCATCTATTGACCTAGTCAGTTGTCAATATTAAATTAAAATAATACGCACTATCATGTCTTATACAGATTTTTTTTGCTTAAATTTATGATAAAATCTGAAAAAGTGTAACACATTTAATTATGATCTCAGTTGGGATGGTTGTCAACAGTTGAGCTAAATCTTCTGGGCTACTCTCCAATAATCACCTAGTCGTTCTTCTTTTCTACTAATCTAGCCAAAGTATTTAACCACTTTACAATAATTATCTTTAAAAAGCTGGATGAATTATTTTCAAGGCTGTCCATGTTGAAAATTCTTATATTAAAAACAAATGAAAAAAAAAAAAAAATTCTTATTTAGTGCATATAAAAATAAAGCATTCAAGAGGGCAGAATTAAAAAAAAAAAATTATTACCAGAATGGAAACCAACAAAAATACGAGACAGGATGAGGCATTCAGGGGACTTGGCCGCCAGAGTTATCCCTCCCAGTACAGCAGCGATGAACATGAGGAAAGTGATGCCAATCATACCACGCTTCCTGAAATAAAAGTTGTTGTGAAAATGGGATATGGTTGAAACAGTGTGAACCAGTTGTAGAAATATGAAATAGCAATCAGTTAGTTCAATGATGCGAAATAGTTATAAACGATTCTTTTATTTCAAGAAGCAGCTCACGCTCGACGGCCCCACCGCCGCCATTTCCCAATTGACATATTATAAGAATCGTCTAGATCTGTGTGGGAGAACTATATCTACAACTTGTTTACTTGAAAACCTACTTAAGTCTTTGCCATTATAGTTCTGGAAAAAGAATTATGGGACAATTGGTGGGGGTGGGGACAACAATTGATAAGGGGACAATTTATGGGAGGGACAATTGAATTGGGGGGGGGGGACAATTGGCTTGGCAACAATTTTACAGTAACAAATCATGTCCATAATTCCTTTTTACAGCTTTCTGTTTAAGATGCCCTAAATTTTTTTAGGTTTCCCTTCAAGTCTACGAGAGGATTTCTAGGTCCCTCTTCCACTTTTGTGGCATACAACGTACTTAGATCTATATAAAATCTAGGTCATCAATGACTAAACCAACAAGTAGGTTAGTGTCATTGACACAGTCCTAAGAAAACCGCAACAACCATGTATGAAATGTAGCTAAGCCTGGTTTTAATATGACTAGTAGGTAAGACAAACCTGCCAAATAAATCTGCCAGTTTGGCCGAACAGAAGGCTCCTATCATGCCAAACAGGACAAACGCTGCCACAGTGGTGGACCAGAGGATCGTGACCTCCCAGGACTTCAGGAGTAGGCTGATGTCTGCATTGAACTGCTCTGGTCTCAGTTTCTTGGTTTCATTGGTCCTAATGGAGATATTTTTGTGTTAGAAATATCTTAGAAAATAAGGAAGTCAACAAAGAATTTACCCTTCCATACTGACCCTATGACATAGAAGAGCTGACTTCCCCCACCCCACCCATACTGACCCTATGACATAGAAGAGCTGACTTCCCCAACCCCACCCATACTGACCCTATGACATAGAAGAGCTGCCCCACACCACCCTACCAATCACACTGACACTATGGTGGAATAGTGGACTCACTGTGCATTATTTGGATTGGACGAGAGGTCAGTGCTGACATTAACACTGTATTTGGTGATGGCGTCTGCCTCTGAGACGTTGGTGTCTTGCAGGTAGTTGTTGTAGCGCTGCATGCCCTCCCAGTTACCTCCCCTACGCTCATAGTAGGTTCTGTTGTAGAATTCTTGGATAAGCTGCAAAAACAAATAAATGATAATAATAATTGGATTTAGACATTTTAATGACAATTAATTTATAGTTTTTCTTTGGCTTATTTTTTGGTATGTTTTTGGTTCTTTCTTGAGCTGTCAGACTTGATCACAGATTAAACATAATAACTTGGTTTTTCAGTGGGCCCTACTTACATTGGCTGGCTGGATGACCACAATGATCTGATAGCCATCATTCCCCGTGCCGTCTATCATGATAACTTACATGGGCTGGCTGGTTGACCACGCAAATCTGGTAGCAATAGATCACCCATAGAGCCCTTTTCTGCTGCCCCACCCTCTCCCCTCCCCTGTCCAAATAACACCTATCAATGATAACTTACATTGGCTGGCTGGTTGACCACGCCAATCTGGTAGCCATACAGGAATGAGTTTCCCAAGCAGGCGACTGTGACACTGAGGACCAGGACCAGGGTTGTCCTTCCTTCATTTTCCTGGGTGTAAATGAAACAAACAAAATCTTATAGCATAGGTCAGGTAAGGTTTGAACGTAACATGGTATCTGAATGTAGGTTTGAATGTAACATGGTACCTGAATGTAGGTTTGAATGTAACATGGTATCTGAATGTAGGTTTGAATGTAACATGGTACCTGAATGTAGGTTTGAATGTAACATGGTACCTGAATGTAGGTTTGAATGTAACATGGTACCTGAATGTAGGTTTGAATGTAACATGGTATCTGAATGTAGGTTTGAATGTAACATGGTATCTGAATGTAGGTTTGAATGTAACATGGTACCTGAATGTAGGTTTGAATGTAACATGGTATCTGAATGTAGGTTTGAATGTAACATGGTATCTGAATGTAGGTTTGAATGTAACATGGTATCTGAATGTAGGTTTGAATGTAACATGGTACCTGAATGTAGGTTTGAATGTAACATGGTACCTGAATGTAGGTTTGAATGTAACATGGTACCTGAATGTAGGTTTGAATGTAACATGGTACCTGAATGTAGGTTTGAATGTAACATGGTACCTGAATGTAGGTTTAAATGTAACATGGTATCTGAATGTAGGTTTGAACGTAACATGGTATCTGAATGTAGGTTTGAACGTAACATGGTATCTGAATGTAGGTTTGAACGTAACATGGTATCTGAATGTAGGTTTGAATGTAACATGGTACCTGAATGTAGGTTTGAATGTAACATGGTACCTGAATGTAGGTTTGAATGTAACATGGTACCTGAATGTAGGTTTGAATGTAACATGGTACCTGAATGTAGGTTTGAATGTAACATGGTATCTGAATGTAGGTTTGAACGTAACATGGTATCTGAATGTAGGTTTGAACGTAACATGGTATCTGAATGTAGGTTTGAATGTAACATGGTTTCTGAATGTAGGTTTGAATGTAACATGGTACCTGAATGTAGGTTTGAATGTAACATGGTATCTGAATGTAGGTTTGAATGTAACATGGTACCTGAATGTAGGTTTGAATGTAACATGGTTTCTGAATGTAGGTTTGAATGTAACATGGTATCTGGATGTAGGTTTAAATGTAACATGGTTTCTGAATGTAGGTTTGAATGTAACATGGTATCTGAATGTAACATGGTTTCTGAATGTAGGTTTGAATGTAAAATGGTTTCTGGATGTAGGTTGGAATGTAACACGGTATCTGAATGTAACATGGTTTCTGAATGTAGGTTTGAATGTAACACGGTATCTGAAAAGTCATGCACATTTACCATTCAGACAGCTTGCTTTCTCTAGAAGAATAAGTACACGAATTGACAAAGGCGTTACAGTGACAGCAGTGAGCTTGTTAGATATCACGTGTGCCAATAGCTAATGTTATTTTTTCTTTGTGTATTTAGTGTGCATGCAGGTTTTGGGGTAAAAATTTTTTTAAAGAGAAAGGTTTTAAAAATCAATTTCCATTTGAACAGCAATTAATTAAAGAATGTTAATTGTTAAATTGTCAAAGCCATAACCAGCAGGGGTTTGTGTAGCTTTGGGGAGTTTCTGAATCCGTATCTTTAGTATGAGGATCCCTGTTCTCATTTTATTAACGTACAGTCACCTTTAGCTGAGCAGAAACCTGTGGCTTACATCAGGAGTGGGAGGTAGAAGTAGAATGAAGGTCGGGGGACAAAGTTAACACAGGAACACAGCACACCTCTAACACAATCTTACGACGTTGCTTCTAAGCCTTGTCGACCCACTCGGGGGTTCTCAAACTTGGGCCGGTAGAGAGAAAGAGAAGGGGGGGGGTGTTCGACAAACCTTAAAGTCATTTTAAAATCAACTGATTTAATATCACTCGCATCTCTGTTATTTTATTGTTATTTGTCAAGACAATTGTCTATTTTTTAAATTATTATTCTCCATTGAAAGATGTCATGTGACGTAAAACAAGGCTAATCCAATGTTAGGTGCAGCAGAGTACGGACAAAAACTGATCAAGATAACGACTTGTGGTTGATGTAGGTCTGACGTTAATGGGAGATGAACCCTTAAATTCAATGTAGAAACTTTAAGACTGGACATCGATTTCGTTTCTAACTTAACTACGGTGTGTGTGCGCGTTTGTGGCGATGGGATCATATAATTTAAGAAGAGATCAAAGAGCACTACTGTCTTGTCCCATTAACGTCATAGAATGCGTACAGTCTTCAACATGTGACCCGTACGTGTGCGGCTTTTGTATTGGGTTGGTAGTAAAGTATGGATGACCGTAGCTTAAAGGGGAACGTCTACAATATCTTGGTAGCCCACAAGTCGTATAAAAGTAAAGTCTGCCACCTCTACCCCTAAAGTCATACAAAAGTTAGTCTCCCGTCTCTTGCCCCAAAGTCGTGTATTTAAAGGTACGTTTACCGCCTGTAAGCCAAAAGCTACGTAATGGAAAGTACGGTCCGGTCCAGTGAGAATTGATTATCAGTTAAAGCGGCATTATGATTAACAAATACATCGTCATCTACATAACAAAGGGATGAGACATGCCCGGCACTAGAGACGGAGCTAGTTGCTAGTAACAACTAGCCCCCATAATGTGTGCAAATAGAAAGCAGTAGAGTGTAGAGCAACAACTTTTTTTTTATCCGTAAACGTATGTATTGCAGAGTCATTCTGACAACGAAACAATTTTGAAATTCTATGTTTTCCCTGAGATCCGGAAAAATTAAAATCCGGGTAAACACTGAAACGGGAAGAAGGAAAATCGTTAAGAAATTTCAGTTAGCGGTGAAGGACCGTTCACCTATAATATAACACACAAATGACATTTTTCACCCAGCCCTAACAATTATACCGTCATATAACCTTTCCAGTGATCATCCCTTAAAGTATATAACATTTATACCAACCCACCCACCCCATCACCTTTTTAATAACAGAATAGGTTGAAACCAATGTTCCCTTTAAGGTTTGCTGGTTCGTGTGCAAAATCATACAGTTGTGTGCAAAGTTTTACTTTGCAGAGTGCAGCGTATCTGTTCGAATGTATTTTTATAAAAATGTGCTGCGCGGATGCTCAAAACTGCTGCGCGGCATCTGTGAGGTAGCTGCGCAGCTTAAAGGGAACATTGGTTGAAACCAGCAAATTTCAACCAAAAATCCAGAAATATATATATTTTTTTACACAAATGTGCTAATCATTTAAAGCAAAAAATATATTTTAGTTAATAATATGTGCCCATTTCGTCAATGTGAGACGCAGAAATTTCGCAAAAAATAGGAATCAACGAATGTTTAATGGAAGGTAGCATTCCTACTGTACAACCTTTCCACCCAGCTTCGTAAATAACATTAAAAGTGCATAGAAAACCGAATGTCCGGAGTGTGGGGTTAGGGGAGGGGGTGTGTGCGACCCGAGTGTGACCCCTTGGTAGATAGCTGGACATTCCTCTGCCAGGGTACCATCAAAAAAGTATTATTCTAAGGAATTGCCCAGTCCACTTCCCACGCCCCAAGCCTATGATGAATAAAACAAGATCTTTACAATAACACGGCCGTTAGCCCCGGAGTTGGCTCTTAAACATGGACGATCGACCGGCTTGTCATTCAAGTGATATAGCTATATATAAGGGAACGCGGTGTACAGGAAAACAACCATGAAGAAAAGTTTTAAGGTCAGTTCCAAAAAGAGTCGACCTCCTGCACAGCACACACGTGAACTTAAATAGGCATTAATAACCTTGCTGTGGGTACTGAACGATATTGAAACAAGCGGGGTACCATACAACCACTTTGGATTCCATATTTCTCCAACTTCATATTAATAGTTCGTATATTTATGTCCCCCGCTACGAATTCCTGGTTTCATTGTGAATCTGCGAACGGGTCAATTATAATAGTCTGAAAAGTGACGGACCATTCGTATCACTCACAGCGGTGAATCGGCTTTATAGTCACCACTCGCCGGTTTGGGGGGGGGGGGGGGGAAGAGATGGCGGGATTTAAGTCTGCCCTCTTTGTACTTATATCTGTCTTAGGAACTTTGGTCCCGAAGGTCGACCAGTCTCTGTCATGTTCAATGGAGCAGCGTGATCCCGATTTTCCCAACAATACCATGTTGTGTCCAGATGTTGCTGATGTGTGGCCGAGCCACTAACACGTACTTTATTGCTATCAACTATCCGTAGTATCAAACAAAAAAAGATGGGAGATAAGTCACCATCTACTTCTATAAATGATCTTAATGAGAAGAACTCAAGTCTCATAATGAATAATGTGGTCTCTAGACGGACCGGAAAGGAGGTTCAGCAGACCGTTATATATTGTATCATCAGCGGCGTTTCAAAGTTGTGATGAGACACAGAGCGAGTCAGGGACACTGTGCTCTATTATTTAATACAGCAGCAATGACAGAACTGGTGATGTTATTTAAACCTGACGAAAAACACTCCCTCCACCCATTGTTTCCCCTATGACTATGGAGTAGACCTAAAAACACTCCCTCCACCCATTGTTTCCCCTGTGACTATGGAGTAGACCTAAAAACACTCCCTCCACCCATTGTTTCCCCTATGACTATGGAGTAGACATAAAAACACTCCCTCCACCCATTAATTCCCCTATGACTATGGAGTAGACCTAAAAATACTCTCACCCCATATATGTACCAAGAAATGCCCTCTGACCCCATGGCTAAGAAAGACCCTCTAACTCACCAACTGGCTGGTCAAATTAATACCCCAGACCTAATGACAGGACCAAGACATTTCCACATACCTAATGACAGGACCAAGACATGCCCACATACATAATGACAGGACCAAGACATACCCACATACTTAATGACAGGACCAAGACATACCTACATACCTAATGACAGGACCAAGACATACCCACATACCTCAGACAGGACCAAGACATACCCACATACCTAATGACAGGACCAAGACATACCCACATACCTAATGACAGGACCAAGACGTACCCACAGACCTAATGACAGGACCAAGACATACCCACATACCTAATGACAGGACCAAGATATACCCACATACCTACTGACAGGACCAAGATATACCCACATACCTAATGACAGGACCAAGACATACCCACATACCTCAGACAGGACCAAGACATACCCACATACCTAATGACAGGACCAAGACATACCCACAGACCTAATGACAGGACCAAGACATACCCACAAACCTAATGACAGGACCAAGACATACCTCAGACAGGACCAAGACATAACCACATACCTAATGACAGGACCAAGACATACCCACATACCTAATGACAGGACCAAGACATACCTCAGACAGGACCAAGACATACCCACATACCTCAGACAGGACCAAGACATACCTCAGACAGGACCAAGACATACCTCAGACAGGACCAAGACATACCTCAGACAGGACCAAGACATACCTCAGACAGGACCAAGACATACCCACATACCTAATGACAGGACCAAGACATACCCACATATCTAATGACATGACCAAGACATACCCACATACCTAATGACAGGACCAATACATACCCACAAACCTAATGACAGGACCAAGACATACCTCAGACAGGACTAAGACATACACACATACCTAATGACAGGACCAAGACATACCCACATACCTAATGACAGGACCAAGACATACCCACAGACCTAATGACAGGACCAAGACATACCCACAGACCTAATGACAGGACCAAGACATACCCACAGACCTAATGACAGGACCAAGACATACCCACAGACCTAATGACAGGACCAAGACATACCCACATACCTAATGACAGGACCAAGACATACCCACATACCTAATGACAGGACCAAGACATACCCACAGACCTAATGACAGGACCAAGACATACCTCAGACAGGACCAAGACATACCCACATACCTCAGACAGGACCAAGACATACCTCAGACAGGACCAAGACATACCTCAGACAGGACCAAGACATACCTCAGACAGGACCAAGACATACCTCAGACAGGACCAAGACATACCCACATACCTAATGACAGGACCAAGACATACCCACATATCTAATGACATGACCAAGACATACCCACATACCTAATGACAGGACCAATACATACCCACAAACCTAATGACAGGACCAAGACATACCTCAGACAGGACTAAGACATACACACATACCTAATGACAGGACCAAGACATACCCACATACCTAATGACAGGACCAAGACATACCCACAGACCTAATGACAGGACCAAGACATACCCACAGACCTAATGACAGGACCAAGACATACCCACAGACCTAATGACAGGACCAAGACATACCCACAGACCTAATGACAGGACCAAGACATACCCACATACCTAATGACAGGACCAAGACATACCCACATACCTAATGACAGGACCAAGACATACCCACAGACCTAATGACAGGACCAAGACATACCTCAGACAGGACCAAGACATAACCACATACCTAATGACAGGACCAAGACATACCCACAGACATAATGACAGGACCAAGATATACCTCAGACAGGACCAAGACATAACCACATACCTAATGACAGGACCAAGACATACCCACAGACATAATGACAGGACCAAGACATACCCACAGACCTAATGACAGGACCAAGACATACCCACAAACCTAATGACAGGACCAAGACATACCTCAGACAGGACCAAGACATACTCACATACCTGATACTGGACCAAGACATACCCACATACCTCAGACAGGACCAAGACATACCCACATACCTCAGACAGGACCAAGACATACCCACATACCTAATGACAGGACCAAGACATACCCCAGACCTAATGACCGGACCAAGACATACCTACATACCTCAGACAGGACCAAGACATACCCACATACCTAATGACAGGACCGATACATACCCCAGACCTAATGACAGGACCAAGACATACCCACATACCTAATGACAGGACCAAGATATACCCACATACCTACTGACAGGACCAAGACATACCCACATACCTAATGACATGATCAAGACATACCCACAACCTAATGACAGGACCAAGACATACCCTAAACCTAATGACAGGACCAAGACATACCCACATACCTAATGACAGGACCAAGATATACCCACATACCTAATGACAGGACCAAGACATACCCACATACCTAATGAAAGGATCAAGACATACCCACAACCTAATGACAGGACCAAGACATACCCACATACCTAATGACAGGACCAAGATATACCCACATACCTAATGACAGGACCAAGACATACCCACATACCTACTGACAGGACCAAGATATACCCACATACCTAATGACAGGATCAAGACATACCCACATACCTAATGACAGGACCAAGACATACCCAGAACCTAATGACAAGACCAAGACATACCCACATACCTAATGACAGGAACAAGACATACCCACGTACCTAATGACAGGACCAAGACATACCCACATACATAATGACCGGACCAAGACATACCCACAGACCTAATGACCGGACCAAGACATACCCACATACCTAATGACAGGACCAAGACATACCCACATACCTCAGACAGGACCAAGACATACCCACATACCTCAGACAGGACCAAGACATACCCACATACCTAATGACAGGACCAAGACATACCCACAGACCTAATAACAGGACCAAGACATACCCACAAACCTAGTGACAGGACCAAGACATACCTACATACCTCAGACAGGACCAAGACATACCCACATACCAATAGACAGGACCAAGACATACCTCAGACCTCTAATGACCGGACCAAGAAACACCCCGTGCCTAATGATAATGACCATAGCAAGACATACCCACATATCTAATGACCGGACCAAGACATACCCACATACCTAATGACAGGACCAAACGATGCCCTCTCACCCCAACTGCCAGGAATGCGGCGATGAAAGAAAATAGTTCTGATATTCTTACGATGGCGTGAACTGCCTTCAACATTCTATGACTTGCTGGCAAATGTGTTCATGACTGAAGTTCGTGAACCACGGTCTTTCTTCAAACTTTAGTCGGGGAAACCTTTCAATACTGTGCAAGTTAGTTCTATTGAACAGTTCACCATATAACGGTAGAGCGCGGATCTTTCAAGCCGTGTGTCCGCTGAGCAACTCAAGCGTAGAGCAGGTATTTGTTTTATGGACTGGTGGCATGGGCGGTGGTAAAGGGAAATGCGAGGATAGAACATCACAATTGTCCGGAAAACGTTGATGGTCGAATAACGAATCTGAAATATATACTTAAAACGGTAATAGTAAGAATAGAATAACGGGCGTGACGTCATATCAGGTGTACTTACAGTGGAGTCGTATCTCGTCGACTCCACACATACACACCCTCAACTCTGCCTCGTCGTGGCTCCCCTCCCCTCTGTACACATCTTCTATAATTATTTAATATTAATTGACCAGACAGGCAAACATTAATTATACCAGGTAACTACTAACATGCAGGCTTAGAAAAGTAGCAGAGAGAATAATGAACCTCACACGTTCATCAATGTCATTTATATGCATCTATATACACAGAGATAACCTACTGACTACTTGCTATAATTAAGTCTAAAGTTCGTTGAACCAGGGCAATGCGAGGTAATATAACACCTACCGACTGTTGTAGGGGCAGACAATCTTTGGGCTTTGGGGGAATTGGGTTATCGCGATAACTCGGGTAAGTAAGTGTTATCAAATACAAGGCGTTGGTAAGCTAGTACAAGGGCCGGCCCCTCGTTGAGACCAATGCTCCGGTTTGAAACAGACCCAGAGACATGAGCGCTGATTCAAGCATTTAGTTTAATAAAAATCAGTTTCTGATGTAAGCTGGTGTCTGGTTTTTAAACAGAGCTTACAGACTAACATAGATTGTACTAGACACGGTTATATATATTAACATAGATTGTACAGGACACAACCGTATATTTAGTATATACGATGGTACAGGACACAGTCGGATATAGATTGTACAGGACGCATGCATTAATGAGGTATGCCATAATTTGTACAGGACACAGATATTCATATGTTGTAGTTGTAGAGGACAGAGTCACATAGGTAATGGTGTATACACAGATTATTATTATTATTAGTTGTCTTATATAGCGCGGTACCCTAGCCTAGGCTCACAGAGCTGTACATAAAAAGATTGTAAAGGACACACATGTCACCCTGTCATCTGGCCTATAGTGCGGTCCTGCACTTGTGTGCTTCACTAACTTCAGGGCGAGACCACATACATTCTTGAGATCTGACATCGCCATCCTGCTTAGAACGGAAGCTTTTTATAACGTAAAGCCATTACTCTATTCAGTTCTGAAATATGGGCCTCAGCTATCGAAGTAAGCCATCTTTATAGGCCATAAGGATAGACAGGGCGGTGTAGTACTCGAGATTGTGATATGGAAAGTCCATTAATTGTAGCCGCACACGTATAGAGTGAACACATAACTAAGTCTAAGTTACTGAGTTATCGCCTTGCCCTGGGCGTCTTAATTATATTTTCAAGATAATTGGCTTCAATATTTACACCATTTGACTTTCGACAAGCCTACATATTTTTAAAATAAATTGAGTACTTACTGGAACTCCCATTTCGGTTGTCCTTCCTTGCACTATTCAAGTAGACGATAACAGGTCGTGTGGTGTGAGATTATCAACACGCTGTGGTAGTAGTCAGAAATCCTGCGGGTATACACTTCAACCCTCCCTCACCGGCGAGCGGTTAGCTCAAGATGGTCTTGTACAAATCTATGTCAATAAGAAATGTAGAGAAACTTCCTTCTTCGTCTTACTGATGACTGTCGATCACTCGATGAAATAGTAAGTTGAAAGTTAATACAACCAAAGCCAAGAACTTTGCCCCCTAGTAGAAACTGACTGAATAAATTACGTCCGAGACGAGGAGAGGCGCCCGGTGTGGTTTAGAGATTACACAGAGAATCACGTCGTTCGATACGGGTTGGTTTCTTCTGCTGAAATGATCTTTGAAATCGTTACACACGTTGATCGCTATTGTTGTTGTCACAAAATGTGTTTACAGTCTTGGAATGTTGAGTTCAAATTCAATGTTATTGTTGAGAGACGTATACAGTATAGCGTGAAAACTCCTCTCCGATGAACCCCATGTGCTTTTTATACCAGTGATGATGAAATCAAGAGGGTGTGCGATGGGTTGGACCGTTTGGACCAATCAGAAGCGAGCAGGAGACTAGCCTCCATTTACAAGAAATATCTAGAGCACGAAAAAATATAGGTCAAGTTGTGGGGGCTGGCGGGAATAGTATGGGGATTTGGGGGGGGGGGGGAATAAAGCTAGCGCGTCACTGTGGTCAGGATTGGCCAAGTCAGGGGTTCTAACATTTTGATACATAAGGGTTCATCTCAAATTTTGACATTCCCAAAAATATTCTCTTTACAACCATACAAATGTTATAAGATATAGAATCAGGAAATAAACAGGAGCATACAGAACCATTGAATGCCGAGCACGTTTGTTATGTATCAAATAAATACCATTATTTCAAGAGTGACATTCATCATTCATAATAAAGAGGCCGTGTACTTCAAGTGTCAACATGGACCAGGGTGAACAAATTAATATTCTTACAGAAATAATGTTGAGGTCCATTGTCGTGAAGGGTTAGATGTCTTTCGGTCTGTTTAGCAACTGTGCAGCCCTAGACATACGTCCCAAATGGAATCATTGTAAGTACACCATTGACACCATCATACGGATTGCATCCAAACATGCAATGATGCAAGTGTTAAATTACATAACTATTACAAATAGTTGCACATACTTTAGGAAGAACAATTATGAGCAATGTTTTAACTGCGTGTGCAATGTAGCCTGCATACATGTTTTGGTCTACAGACAGATTGCCCATCTGACATGCGTTCGGGGCACAGTTCGCAAATTTCATACATATGACGTTGGCCGTCAGACGTTGGTTCAGAACCGTGAAGGTGATTTTTGGGTCCCGAGGAAATCCCTATTTTAGACCTCAAAAAATTTCAAAATAATTTTTAAAAAACCTTCGGGGGGTCCCCATCTGGCAGGGTCCATCATGATTTACTAGGTTTTCTCGATCTCTGCACAGCCCTGCGTGGGCTTAAATGAATGTACCCCCCCCCCCCCCCCCCCCCGCTTATCATAATATTTGCGAGGAAAGTCTTGCTTCAAAAACGAAAATTAACTATTATAAAAGATGAGCCATTATTGACCCCCCACCCCCTACATTTCGATCCCCGCGCACCCCAACTCTACCAAAGCTAACGATGTGACCAGCATCAGGCAGCTATCTGAGCGAGCAAGGATATTCTCGACCTTACGACCGCACGTACCGCTGCAGTGCTTGTTACTCGTGCCAAGAAGTCACGTGCCTCGTTCTTGAAGGGTTTACATACGTCATGATACGTCATCTATTGTAAGTGGCTATCTTCGTACTGCCTACGTTACTCACCCGAGGCTTCTCCTCACAGCGTCAATGATGACGTTTTCACAAACTTTTTCAACAATAACATCCTGCCATCTAGCGAAGGGGTTGATTGTTTATCAACAGACTGTCCCAGTGAGTGCTTTTTTTTATTTATAAAAAAAAATATTTCAAATGGAATGTCGCCGTCCTGTTGAAATATACACAGAACATATTTAAAAGGCGATGCATAATTCATCATGGGTCTTAATGACCCCTTTAACTCTTTGTAGTTACGCCGCGGCCCACACCCAAGCTCTATCCTCTCAGCACGGGGGTGGGGGGTGTGGGGGATGTGTTTCAATAACACTTAATCAAACTATTTGTTGGACACACGTTGTGGTTCAGTGACCACACAATGGCCCTTCACAAGTACCCCGAAACAACGTCAGAGGATTTTTACACAATAATCCCTCGATTGGTCTGATCAATACATGCCAATGTATCGATCTCATAGGGAGCGTAGCCCATAATGATTTGTATCGTATAATCAATCCGTGACACCCGATGAACTGGGCAGGTAGCTACTATTGAACTGTGCAGGTAGCTACTATTGAACTGGGCAGGTAGCTACTATTGAACTGGGCAAGTAGCTACTATTGAACTGGGCAGGTAGCTACTATTGAACTGGGCAGGTAGCTACTATTGAACTGGGCAGGTAGCTACTATTGAACTGGGCAGGTAGCTACAATTGAACTGGGCAGGTAGCTACTATTGAACTGGGCAGGTAGCTACTATTAATCGTATTCAGTTACCCGGTGTCTTTAGCTAAGGGCATAGTACACACCAGAACTCCTCAGTTCACAAAAGCATGAGAAACAGAAAACTGTACACGTATTTCATGAATATCCATAATTTCGGATAATGCCTTGAATCTGAGTACTTTGTGGCCAACACACCAAGTAGGCTAAGATCGCCATGATAATGGTAGTAAGTAGTAACTAATGCATTTCAAAAAAATATATCACAAACTCTTGTCATTCAGCCCCCCCCCCCTTTTTTTTTTTAAAAACACACAATGACTTAATAGTCAAAATGTATTCATAACAAAACAAGGATAACTTGATTAAATGATAACATTTTGTGAATTATTACAAAGCGTCATCAAAGCAGATGAGATCAATTGTGTCTAGAAGAAACAAAGAGCATAAATGGCATACTTTGGTGGAACCGTTTGGAAAACTAAATTCGCTCGGACGTGACGCAGTCAGGGAATTCGTTCAGAACTTTTTATTTTTTGTTCAAAGGCTTTTTTTGTACGCAGACGATCGATTTCCGAGCGAATTTGTGAATAGAGTAGACTGGAATGACGACGTCATAGGCCAACCAGTGCTGACAACAGGCTTACCAAAAACTTCTGGAATCCAAGTCTCCGAATGTCATTAAGTCCGACCAGCTAGTCTCGTGAGGCGGACCAACAAAGGCTAGCAGAATCTGAGCCCAGTTCAAACCCAACAAAAGACAAAGAAAAAGAAGATTCAATGGTGGAAAAGTACGATTTAGATCTAAATCGTGTCCAGGTATTTGTAACGAACGAAGTGAGACGCAGGCCATAGTCTATATTGACACCTTACAACCGGTTCACAAAACCTATTCTCCCTAAGCCTATGCCATGCCTATACTCACTAAACTATTTTTCATTAAACCTATTCTTCCTAAGCCTATTCTCACTAAACAATTTTCACTAAACTATTCCCACCCTAAATAGAGAACTTGGAGACACGGGAGGGACCCCCTTTAGAGTATTTTTGCAAGTTCACAAAGCACGTTACATAAGAAACTAGTCTGTACACACCGCGTCGTGGTGCCTCTATCGCGTACACTAGCACCCCCGTGGTGCCTCTATCGCGTACACTAGCACCCCCGCCTGACGTCAACAAAGTCTTCCTTCTATTGATGCCGTCTCTGGGATCACTGAACTACACGCCAATTACCCACGACCCCACCAGGGGTTGGCGTTCACCGTGACATTTCGACCTTGACACGGAAGTACGACAGAAGAAGTATCAACAGACCTCACTATTTTCGGTAGAATGAAGGTCCTGCAATGACCGTCAAAGGTAATCATTCCACACGCCCCACCTCAGATGCTTGGTTTTTAGCTTCCCATTTCTCCACCTCCAACATTTCTCATAGGCTACCTCATGTGCGTAGGTAACAGCGTCTATTAGCCTTTGTCTTTTGCCTTCACTATAACCAGAGCCAAGACTCGCGATGGGAGCCTCGTGATTGGCATGATACATCACAGCTCCAGACTCTGGAACCACAGCCACGTGACGTAGGAGCGAGGTGTATTACGTCATCAATGGCGATACAACACATAACATTGGAATGGCGTGACGTAATACGTTGTCGGCCAATTTCCATTTTAAAAGCCGAACGTTTTAAATATTTCAATAAATTATATGAAGAAAAACAGGTAATGCGACTTACAAAAGGAAATGTTCCAAATTTGAGAGATAGAAAAGTGAGTTCTGTCGTGCACTTCAGTGAGATCATACAACACGTGAACCATAATGTCTTAACGTAGAAGCTTTTATTTCTGCGATAATTTCTCACAACCTGCGGTGGTTTTCTTTTAAATCATGAGGTGGCGAGTCATTTTTGTGGTACTGCTCTGTACTTCGACAATGGCTTTGATATCACAGCCAAAGCCATTAGTTAAGCCATGATTGTCTACGATCTGTACTACGCAACTAGCCTTAATATCACAACCACAGCCATTAGTTAGCCATGATTTTCTAAGATATGTACTACGAAAGTAGACGTAATATCACTGCCAAAGCCAGAATTAAGCCATGATTGTCTATGATCTGTATAACGAAACTAGGCTTAATATCACGGCCAAAGCCATAATTAAGCCATTATTGTCTATGATATGTACTACGAAAGTAGACGTAATCTCACTGCCAAAGCCATTAGTGGCATTAGTTAAGCCACAATTGTCTATGATCTGTACTACGAAATTAGCCTTAATACCACTGCCAAAGCCATTAGTTAGGCCATGATTTTCTAAGATATGTACTACGAAAGTAGACGTAATATCACTGCCAAACCCACAATTAAGCCATGATTGTCTATGATCGGCATGGCAAGTGAGATGATGCAATATTTATACGGAAACACTGAAAGCTTTGTGAAGGGCACGACTTTGTGTTGAAATTATACCACCACTGACATCATTTCTACACCGGTTTGTGATTTCTGGGTCAACGGGAGAGAGGGGTGTGTATCTCAAAGTAAGATTACGCAACACAACTTTATTTCTGGTTGGTAAAAAAAATTAACAATAATAATAAAATATTTCAGTAACTAAATTCCTTTGGTAAAAAAAAGATAAAATAAAATTAAAATAAAAATCATCACTGACTTTGAGGTGTCGGTCATAAATGCTAGAGCACAAATCAATGACTGGAGAAACGCTATTTGACCAGCACTGACTTTTGTTTCGTCCATCCAATCGCCTGGGGATTTTAGTGGACTCTATTGTTATTAGGACGTTATTAAAAGAATGTAAAACTATCCACATTTTTAAATGAAGCATTATGTTTGATATAGACGTATTATGGTCACGAACTGAGATCCACTGGTGGCGGACAGCCAACTAGACTTTCGGTCCGTGACCTTTCTCGCAACAATCAATACATAAACACACTGTGATGATGAAATCGTTCTCTCTGTTGCTTGGCCATTGGCCCACATAGTAATTTGGGGGAATATGCACAACTGATGGGAGTTATGGAGAATATCAATAGCGATGCGTTGGTGTGCCCGTGTGTTTTCATAAATGGTGTTTTTGGTGTGTTTTGATTGTCATACGTTGTGTGTAAAGTGTGTTGGCACTGTTGGAATAGTCATAAGAAGTGGTGTCTAATAAGGCGTGATGGAATAGTTATAACAAGTGGTGTGTAAGGTGTGCTATTGTATTTTAATTGTCGTAACAATTTATGTGTCAGCTAGTGTGCCTAAACGTCAACACAACTGGTGTGTTTGAACGTCATCACAATTCATGTTGTAGCTGGTGTGGCTGAACGTCATAAAAATTGATGTGTCAGCTAGTGTGTTCAAACGTCATCACAATTAATGTGTCGGCTAGTGTGTTTAAATGGCTTTGAATGCGTTTGAAAGACTGCCACCAATATTTGTTCGAACTGTTTGGTTTTAAGATTTGCGAAAAAGGTCTATTGAGGGACAGAGAGATGACAGTCACCTAACCCTTACATTGCCTACACTACTTAGTACTATGGTTAGCGCCATAAGCTTGTCCCAGGCCACTAAGACTAATCCATAGATCAAGCATATTTCTTTACTTAAAAGCTTTCTTAACAAATGCTTATATTAATAACAAAGGGAGAATATTCATTTAAAAAATCATCGGAACTACCAGATCCCCAGACTTGACCTAATTCATGACGTCAAGCGAAGGATGACCTTTACAACTCCTGGAGAATAGAGTTTTTCTCTTTACAAAGCAACAACAATAATCTAGATCACTGGTTCTCAACCTTTCTTATGACGCGACCTCTTAATACAGTCCCTCATGTTGTGGCGACCCCCAGCCACAAAATTATTTTCTTTGCTACATCATAACTGTAGATTACACGTGTTTTCTGATGTCTTAGGCCTTTTAGGCCTTAGGCGACCATTGGGAAAGGGTGGTTCGACACCCAAAGGGGTAGCGACCCACAGGTTGAGAACTGCTGATCTAGACTAAGACAACGATAATCCAGACTAATTCAAAGAGAAAGGAAAAGAGAAAAAGTTGTGTGGGTGGCATCGACAAATCATGTTTTAATCCTATCAAACAGTGGGCCAGAAGACCTGACTAAACCCATAATTATACAATTTCCTTTTCACCTAAACTTGCCGATGCATCACGTGCGTGTAATACAGGCACCAGGTCTTATACAAATAGTACATTTCTTTAACCTGCACGAAGACATTCCCCATTCTGTGAAACCTCCAAAGACACAATTCGAGCTTCCCTATGGCGATTTCCCACTGAATAACGTTTAATAAACACATTCTTTGGATTAGCTTAAATTTTAAATTATTCCTCCACTCCCATCCACCCATTTCCATTGTTTGATTTATACCCATAATCCACACTTGTGCTAAGTCAAATTATCATTTTATCAAGTGTCTCGTGAATAATGATGGCTGACTTAACAAAACGTCATTCGACAACGAACAAGACATTCAAACGTGTGCAATCTTTAACTGACACCCTCGCATCCCTATGAAAAATCGCATTGTTATAGTTCATTGGTGTCTTAGCGTTACAGCTATGTTAGATTTGGTCTGCGTCCATGAATGATTGACAGTAAGAATGAAAGCCATTCTTTCCATTGAATGATTGACAGTCAGAATGAAAGCCATTCTTTCCATTGAATGATTGACAGTCAGAATGAAAGCCATTATTTCCATTGAATGATTGACAGTAAGAATGAAAGCCATTATTTCCATTGAATGGTTTACAGTAAGAATGAAAGCCATTATTTCCATTGAATGGTTTACAGTAAGAATGAAAGCCATTATTTCCATTGAATGGTTTACAGTAAGAATGACAGCCATTATTTCCATTGAATCAAACGTTATTTGTTCACACCATCAAATGGAATTCAATGCATTTGTAACCATTACTCCCCCTCCCCCCTGTTGCCAATCTACCTGGGGAGATAGCCTTTAAGAACATTGCTGCTTTTTTTTCTTTCTACTATTTCCAAATATACATATTTTAGAGGAAAGAAGGAAAAAAAAAGAATCTAGGTCAATATGGGTCAGGCCATGGGGGTGTGATTATTTCAATCAATCAGAGAGCTCGCCGGTGATCGTCCGTGGACGCGCCCCTACGATCTCTCCGGTGTCGGGCCAACCAGCAGCAATTCTGCGACTTTTGCTACATCGCCAACATGCCCCGTGTGTGTAGTGGAGTCATTTGTGTTAATGTATTGATCCCGCACTCCACAGCCCCTGGATAGGAACAGACGCCGACGCTGCAGCCTCGTAAAACACTAGATCAGGGTTGAGCGCTGGCCAGTAAGGCCAGTTGTTTCGGGAGATAAGTTTGCTCCAGTTTAAAGATTAGCTGCCTCAGCAAATTGCAATCGTACCGGTAACTACTTATTGAAAGTTATCGACGGTCTTAGTTCAACCCATACTGTGCAGCAAATCTTCCCACGCCCCGACTATTTAGCGTCTGTTTGACCTACTGTACCTGTCGTCCTGCTGTGTCCATGGCGATAGTTTGAAGGAAAAAAAACACCATACTGCTTGACCCACTGACCGCTAGCAAACCTCAAAGGGAAACACGAAGGAACAGCGAGTGCTCTTAAAGTTAAAGGGCGCGTCTCCCGACCAATAAGAGTAATGTGTCAATGGAATATCCAGATATTTATTAAAATTAAATTAATATATATGGATCAACGCAACTATTAGAACGCTTTGCCTTCATTGAACTGACATGTGAACTTAATGACCCCCGGCTCTGTCAGCAGTTTGTTATATCAACACAGCGTACTCATACATTGATATTTTGCACTGGTGCTCATCAGAAGACCCCCCCCCCCCCCCCCCACACACTTTTCCAAACTGTTAATGACGTACAACTTTGCCATTAATTATCCCTAAATCGATCACGAGACGATGTTTTTTTTAAAATGTCATTTCGAAACAGCCAAGTACAGCTAACTTAATCCAACATTGTTTTGTGTGTGGGGTGTGTGGTGGTGGGGGCAGCAATGCATGTGTTTATGTGCTTGTCAGTTGGGCTGCGGTGGAGACCTGTAATCAATATGACAACACACTGGTTCACCCAATCAGCTTGCAGGTTTTTGTACCAGCCCCCCCAACAAGCATTAGTGATATTTTTGTGACCTTTTTCATTTACTGTAAAACTGGTGAGTTTATTAAGATCGAGGTGCCATTAAGTGAACTATGCCCATGTTTTCAACGAGGTTTTAGTAAATTTCAGTTTTAGAAAAAAACAACAGCTTTTGCGTATAAACTGATTGGTGTGTTTGGGACATGTAAACCAATGTATTTCAAACATTACGAGTATACTACACTAAACAAAGCTAGATTTCAGTACACAAATAAAACAAAGTGCTGGAACTCTAAGCAAGATTTTCTCTGAACCTAAATGAGGCACATTAGATAGGTCATTGAAAATATGATTTTCTCAATTGGTCAAATATACAAGAACTTTCCAAATGATCAAAGATAATAAGTATAATGTATTCGCTCATGGTCAGAGATGTATGGTGTTCCGAAATGGTTAAGGATATTAGTTCTTCCGACGTGGTCAAAAGGTACAAGGCATAAGGTCTTCCCAAAATGGTCAAATATATAAGATCTCCCACATGGTCAAATATATAAGATCTTACCAAATGGTCATGGAAATACGATCTTCCCAAATGGTCAAAGATACGAGGTCTTCCCACATTGTCAAACGAATAAGGTCTTCCCACATTGTCAACAATATAATCACTACCTACTTGGTCATTTAAAGATATCGGATTCCCCTTGGTCAGCTATTTTCTCAAGCATATTTCCAGAGCCTTAAAAACAGTGCACTTACAGTGTGTGACGAGGTAGAGTTAATTAAGGCCATTGGCAGCGTCAGGATGAAAAGTATGTCAACAAGCCCACATGGGGTGATGACTGTCGTCAATGATAATGTATTGAGACCAGGTCACGGACAAGATGGATGACTTATTTGTTGACACACACAAATACCTGGCTGCAACGTGGCCGTCTCCACACCTGGCCATCCATTAATCTTCAGCTCTCATCAGCAGTGTTTTTGGGCCGTAATTCAAATACTGATGAGCAGCACCTACCGAATCCATTTCATAACAGCGCACTGAAGTCTACAGGGAGTCGGATTGGCTGGTTCGGATCTTCTTAGTAGGAGTCACACAACAATCTAAAACAACCACCCAAACATTTTACATGAACGTATACCTGCATGAAGTATACTTACAGACTGTTGTATTCGACGCTACAGTCCCGAGTAATATGATTATATATTGAATAACTGTAACCAATAGACAATGTAATTATTATTAATATTATTATTGTTACATCGGTAATATTATTATTATTATTATAGCACGGTAGCCCCACGTTATTTCCAAGGCTGTCATCACATCATACATATATTATTGCGGGACCGACTATTGTGGCATTCAAGTTTTGTTCCGCATTGCACGGTTGATAAGTGTTAAATCAAATAAATAGAGGGAGCATTAGTGGGCTTAACTGACCTTGTCCAAGCCCGTAAACTAAACCAATCAAAATGTACACTTTTCAAATATTCTAGTATCGAAATGCGCACTGTTCAATTATTCTAGTAAACAACAGTATAAGACTACAGATATATATACAAAGTATCATTATTGTGCGTCCTCCGCACGCGAAGAGGACAAAGGCAATATTCGTCTTGAGTAGTAGCCTTGACTTGTATCTTGTTTGAAGTGAGGGAGAGTGGCTCAGTTCGTCAGCCTCACCCTCTCGTCCTTTGCCTGTTTGATCCAATGGCAAGACTTCGCTCAGGATTAGGCACTCATCAATCGGAATACAATGCCCTGAGCGAGGAAACACAACCGATGATGCAATAGCCGCGTGTGGTGAAACTTGTTCATTGATCCAAGCATTGGTTTGTAACTAGTTTGTCATGAGGTAACCCGATTTGTTACGTAGACGTAGAAGAGTTTCTCTTGGGGTAACAAGGAGCTCTACACATGAACGGATGCGAGACAATCATCCTATGTTTTGTTTCGTCGTCTTTCCCTACACAAAGCTCTCGTGCTTGCACGTTAATCGTCTATAGTTATTTGCCACCATGCAGTAAGTAGTAGTTGCACAGGTTACCAATATCTATGTCACGTTGGGTACAAGTTGGGCAATGGAGAAAATGTTTACTTCACATAACTGTCATTGTTCTTTGACATTGGCCAACCAAGTCAGGAGATGTGAAGGTTTGCCAATTAAAAACCTGGAGTATCGACCGAGTAGTGAAGCTTTCTAGACCATTTAAGATCGACAGAAAGCTTACACGGCAAACTTATGACAGTCTCTGTGGGTTCGCCCTGTGTGTGGTCTTAGATAAGGGTTGGCCTACTAGTATAACTAAGTGCATTATTTCGTAAACCGCCGAAGAGTGAGTCGGTCGTAGGCTAATATTCAGGGGGAGTGGGTTACTAGTTCCTTATCATAAAGTACTAGCTCCACATCATAACATACTATTTCCACATCATAATGTACTAGTTCCACATCATAAGGTACTAGCTCCACTTAAGGTACTAGTTCCTCATCATAAGGTACTAGCTCCACATCATAAGGTACTAGCTCCACATCATAAGGTACTACCTCCACATCATTAAAATAACGTATAAACATGAGACGTTCTGACCTGACGGCCTTAAACAGTGAAGCAAAGGCAGATCCAATAAATGACGTGGGACGAGGAGGAGCACAATGATTTTTCAAGCCGTACTCCAAGATGTGGTAACAAGTAATAGCATTTTAATTCCGTGATATTCAGCAATCTTAAGATTTATACATAGTAAACACATTAGTTGATCATTTATGGATCCCCTAACCATCTCTGCGTTGAAAACGTGTAGATTCGGTTACTTTCAGACAGTAAGGACCGTTCTTACAGACTGTCATTAGGCGCGACCACCCGGGACCACCGCCTTATAAAAGTACAACAGTGTAGTGAATTCCCTACAATTCCGTATTACTTTTTTGTAGCAGAGATGGGTCCCAAGGCATGGCTCTTCAATTTAAATGATATCTTGTACGAAATATTTATTTTTTAGGGCATCCTTCCGTCACAATGTGTCGATGGTGTAGACATCGCAAGGCGAAATCACAAGGCAAGGCCTTGGATATTTTTCTTTAGGAGAATAACATGGTTCCCTAGACACAAAATCATATCTATTCCACGCATCTGGATAACGTAATATCATGCGTGGGTAATACAGCTTGGCCTCAGCAGTGTTGCAGGAGTTGCCGGAATTTTCACTGCGTCAATGTCATACCGCCTATGGGACTCTATCTCCGGGTTTGAATTGGGTTTTCCTTCTTTTAGATCAGTTGCCTTCCAAGGTTAACGGGTCCCATCCACCGGGGGGGGGGGGGGGATCTTGTGATGTACGGTAACCCTTCTGTTAATAGGAGGATCAGGTACGGTAAATGATAAGATTTGGTAAGCATCATCATCAATCGGAATACAACAGTTTTTAAAGACGACTTGAGTGGATATATAGAAACTCATATTAAACGGAAACAACAACAAGGAATAAACCGATTAGCGAACCACCAGTCCATCCTCACACCAATCACCAGACCGTGTCAGTGATTGAGCCTATGGATCGTGTGTGGGCCTCTGGTACGGGTGCGGCTTGGGGTTACAGGTACTTGCCTCATGCAGAGCGTTCAACCGTGGCCAAACAAAATATTTTGAAACCTATTGAGCATCAACTGAGCCACACCCCTCTACCCTAACCCTAACATACCGTCAGTGGTTATTACTCTTTTCAATGCCGTTCTCAAGGAATGATCCTATGCCAAAGGCTAATCCACCATTGCGAAGCGTTACTTCAGTAGGGCACTAAGCATCCTTCACACAGCCACCCATCAATCAATCAATAAACCATTTAAAAAAAACCACTAAGTACATTATGAAACATCGAAAAACAAAAAAAACTCTGAGCAAATTGAATTACAGAACTCAGACCTATGCCGAAGCAAGGGCAAGGTCGAAAGCAGAAGAAGTTTCCGGAAAATTCGGTACCTGGACCGGTACCAACAGGTAAATTAGTTTTTTTTTCTTCTTTCTTTCATCAATTTTTAAAAGTATGTCTTTATTTATACGCACTTATGACTCTGGAAAAAAAGGAAAATACGGGTGGTGGTTGGGGGGAGGTAGGTATCACCTTATGCTCTGTCAGTGCATCACCCACAGGACCCCGTATCCCAGTCACCCAGGTAGGTATCACCTTATGTTCTGTCATTGCATCACCCACAGGACTTCATATCCTAGTCACCCAGGTAGGTATCACCTTATGCTCTGTCATTGCATCACCCACATGACCCCGTATCCTAGTCACCCAGGTAGGTATCACCTTATGCTCTGTCATCGCATCACCCACAGGACCTCGTATCCCAGTCACCCATGTAGGTATCACCTTATGCTCTGTGATTGCATCACCCACAGGACCTCGTATCCCAGTCACACATGTAGGTATCACCTTAGATCTGTCATTGCATCACCCACAGGACCTCGTATCCTAGTCACCCAGGTAGGTATCACCTTATGCTCTGTCATTGCATCACCAACAGGACCTCGTATCCCAGTCACTCATGTAGGTATCACCTTATGCTCTGTCATTGCATCACCCACAGGACCTTGTATCCTAGTCACCCAGGTAGGTATCACCTTATGCTCTGTCATTGCATCACCCACAGGACATCGTATCATAGTCACCCTATGGCCGTGTTTAGACGACGTAGCAGGTAAATGATACCCGTTACTCAATATTATAGCAAACAATGTGACCCCCGCGGAGTGGTCTAAAATAACTTTTGGATATTTCTCGCCCTTCAACTACATTGTTCCTATTTATGGAAGGAGAATATTGTCACACTCACTCCATTCACCCTTTCGCCCCCACCATTTCCCACCACACAAATTAAGACACATCCCATGTTTACACGAGTCAAATAGAAACATATTTTTGAGAATGGGGCGCAGTACTCACTGGGAAACAGCTGAGTCCTTTTTTAAAAAAGGGGGTGGGGGGAAGAGACGGTGGAGATTTTTTTGGTTTCGCTTTCCTGATGAATCAATACCTGGATGATGAACCTGTAGCCAGACAAGAGTACGTGCATTTAAAGCAGCATTTCCCAAACTTTTAAGCCTGGCGGACCGGTGGACAAGTTTTGAAATTTCACAAGGGACCGGATGTCAGATTAATTCATTATATATATGTCTTATTTACGCCATTAATATTCACGTTGCGCGGACCGGCAACGTATGGCTAACGGACCGGTTCTGCTTCGCGGACCACCACTTGGGGAATGCTGTATTACTGTATAAAGTACATGAGATGTGTTGAAACGTTTGTTGACAAAATAATACACACACACACACACACATATATATACCAACTAGAAAGAAATGCTCATCCATAGTGACATGTTTTAGAGCAGTGGTTCTTAACCTGGGTTCGATCGAACCCCAGGGGTTCGGTGAGTCAGTCGCAGGGGTTCGGCGCAGGTCAAGATACACACCCGACTCATATGAGACACACACCCGACTCATATGAGACACACACCCGACTCATATGAGACACACACCCGACTCATATGATTCATATTTTATTTTTTCTATTAAGAAGGGTTCTTTGAATGCGCATATGAAACTGGTGGGGTTCAGTACCTCCAACAAGGTTAAGAACCACTATTTTAGAGCAAAGTGATCATGATAATGCAAGTAGTAGTCTGTCTAGTCATGCCAACCCCCCTTCTTATTCCGTCTGATGATCTTTCCCAGATTTGGAAATACCCGCTACTCGGAAATAACTTAAAGGACCTGATGTAAGTCACGCACAGAATTTCTCCTGTCAATCGATATTTATATTTATATATCTACACGGGTGGGTGCAATAAACCACGGATATCCTTAATCCCAAGTGAGCAGAGGCGTTGTCATGATATATATGTAGTATTTATTTATTTATTTTTGTTTCGTGGGGAGGGATGCGGGAAATTAAGATGGGGTGCGGACCACTATGACCTCCCCCACGCCACCCCGTGGAAAAAACATGGTCCTATATTTTTGAGTCGGTGCGATACCATGACTTCATATTTCTCTCTTACTTCAACATATAACAATACAGCCTTAGATTGCACCATTCAGTTGACGACGCCCTCATTACAGTACTGATTGAACTGTGCGCATACGGTGTAAGCTCAGTGGAGCGTGTCTGATGATGTGTAGACCCCCGGTTGAATGGGATCTCTGCTGTACTTTTGAAAGGGGCCAACGGAACTGTGTCTCATCACGGAAATGATTTGTCATTCATAAAATCATACCGATGGGAAATATAATGTCAACAACAGATACAGTGTGTGGCTCAGACACGTCAACTGCACCAATGACATTTTTCCCCAGAATTAGGCGAAGTAGAAAACCATTTCTCTGGATCTGGTAGTTGCGCGTGTAGCGTTCAATGGAGACGATTCATTTACCGTGGGAGTTGGGGGTGTCATGGGATTTATAGTCGTAGCGTATGATATTATTTAATACGAACAGTTCATCCGCTTCTTATCCAAACTATGTGTATGATGTTCAGCACGTACAAGGTGTTCAGTGACAGGAAGGATTGTGAGTGGTTGCCCAAATTTGGACAGGACACTAAAAACATCTTAAGGAAGTAGCACGGGCGCTCCGCTCCTTTTTCCTTCTAATTCAGAAAAGGCTGGTATAAATAGAGGCCAATAGATTGAAACGATTTAATGCGATTAAAATTCCCGTGGTTGAAAGGGATCGACACATGGATGACGTAACACAACACTCGACACACCGACGTGACAACCCTGAAAACATGTGTTAACAAAAGAAACAGAGAATCCGCCGTGTTGTGGGGGTTCGAGTGTTGAGGAGGGGGGGGGGAGTCGAAAGAGGAAGCAGGGATTGCGACCCAAGCTGGTCCACACTTGACTTAACATGTTTCATGTTTGAAGACCAGGATCTCATTCTGGTAAACACGAAGCAACAAGAAGCTAATCCTAAGCTTATTACATTGATAATCCAGTGTACTAATAAAATCAAACCTTATAGTTTAATGTCTCCTCCACAAACAACCCCTCCCACACAATAGCCAAATATCACTGAAAAGTTGTATATATAGATATATATATATATAGATAGATAGATAGATAGATAGATAGATGATAGATAGATAGATAGATAGATAGATAGAGATAGATAGATAGATAGATAGATAGATAGATAGATAGATAGATAGATAGATAGATAGATAGATAGATAGATAGATAGATAGATAGATAGATAATCAGACATATATGCAGAATACAGTCCGATGCTATACATTGATAAAAGGAGAATCCGTACAAATTACAAACCAAGAGATATATCACTCGTACAAAGAGCCACCCATAGTCGCAACAATTTTAAAAAAGGTAGACTGTGCTAACAAGACCACATTGAGAGGGTGCCGGATTATAGAGCAGCACAAGTGATCTACAAACAGAAAACAAGGTGCAGTCGGCTCGGTGAGACGACAAATCAAAACGTCACAGGAAAAAAAAAAAGGCTCAAGTTTTGCTAGGAAAAAAGTCACGTAACAACTTTTTATTAAATGTAATTTTATTTGTAATTATATTTGTAAATATATCTACATTATGAAACGTCTAGTGCAATACCTGTGGTAATGACTTTATGTTGCCTTGTTGGGTCGATTTCCATGGAGACATACCGTATGAAAAAGTACAAGGAAAGCGTGTATAACATTAGAAATATTTCTGTGTTAGCCTTAGCCACTTCTACTTAACCAAGACTACGTTTCTAACACACCCCCCCCCCCCAAAAACACACACAAATAAATAAACCCCTCTAATATTTACGTCATAGACTGCACGCACGGTAAGTGTAATCGCCGATGTAAGATCGTCTGTGAAACACTACATTAGCGTCTGCTACACTACTTTTCCGGCACATCAGGCACGGGGGAAATGTTTTTACGAGACCAGGGACGACAATTCCGTTTAAAATGTCATTCACGTCTTTAATTTTACATTTATCTCCGCTGTTTTTAACGTAAAACCCCACCCCCACTCCCCTTCTGTGTGTTGGTGTTAGCAACCGGCCCGGTATCATTTAGTGGAAGGTTCACTCAATGACAAGAAGAACACAGGTCTCATGTCAGCCTTAAGGAGGCGTTGAACTAATTTTGAACAGAGAGCAACTCATCAAGGGCGCATCTGAAAGGTTCACTTTATTTCGCGTTGCCAGTCTATCAATGGAATAGTTAGCTTATCTCTGGTTCTGGTTCGGTACGTTGCTGCATCCATATACTGGCATACGATATGACCAACGGTTGGGGAAGCGATGTTGCCATTCTAACTGCTATTTTCTATTAACGCGATATTTCTATTAACGCGATCGGCTACCGGACACCCTTTACTAGGACGGCTCCCAAACACTTCTAGGACGGCTCCCAAACACTTCTAGGACGGCTCCCAAACACTTCTAGGACGGCTCCCAAACACTTCTAGGACGGCTTCCAAACACATCTATCAATTCAATCTTTATTGTCAACTGAGCATGTCTAACAAATTACATCAATTTATCACCCCCTCCCCCCCGAACACTATTTTTTTTCCCACCAACACCCGCCGCTCTTATTAAAAAGAAGACAAAAACAAACCACAAACAAAATGAGAGTTGACGGTTCCCTAATAGAAGACCAAACGTGGCACTGGGTTAGGGGGACAAATGTCGTTAAATAAATAAGATAAGACCCCTTTATTGATCAAATAAATGCAACTGTTTTTATATTAAATTGTACATATTCCATTTCAGCACATAAATAAACACTTATTTTGACCCAGACAACATTTTACAATCAGAACAATTTGAACGCAAGACAGCTTAAGTATTTCTCTAGCGTAGAAATCAGCCGTCATTGAACTCCTTTAGTGACAACAATGACTTAATTAGTGATCACTTAGATTTGGTAAACGCTGGAGGAGCGTGCTGGTCAGTGGCGTAGTGAGGGGGAGGGGCAAGGGGGGGCATCATGCCCCGGGCGCTACTCACAAAGGGGCGCCAAATGGTATATTTATAATATTGTATGGTTTTCGAATAAGGGGGCGCTAAAAAGGTATTGTGCCCCGGGCGCGAGTTAAGCTCGCTACGCCACTGGTGCTGGTAAATTGGTACAGATTGGGGAACAAATGAATTTTTATATCTTTCGGTCCTAACTTCAAGAGAAAGAATTCGCCCACATCGAGTAGATCTGGTATCTGTGAAGAACATGGTGGGATTTATCCACTTTTTTAAAAATAGTTTCACATCAATTTTCTTCAAATAGTTTTTCAATTATTAGTTTGTGTGATATCACTAGCTTTCTTGATTAGTATGGAGTGGTGTAAGAGAAACCATGGATGAACAGCAACAAATTCAAATTCAAAATTTTGCTAAAAATGTTAAGGGCGACCAAAAAAAAAAATACATAACAAGCCAGTTTACAGTAGCTCCCCCTTACCGTACTAAAGTGTGTTAAGTTACGGTGGGGATCAACAGAGGGACGAAAATGATTGACTGGTACTTAGTGGTACCGTCTGCCTGGCGTCCAAAAATCTGACTCGGCTCAACATTTTGATTACTCTCACCGTAGGCGTACCCAATGGGTTCCAAATGGGTTGTGCTATGGTTTCGCTACTTTTTTAAAATGTTGTGCCACACTAAAACATTTAGATGAATCTTTTACGTTATATTTTATCTAAATTTAAAAAAAAAATAATTAACTGGTATTTTTCGGAGGTGAAAAGCATTCTCACATTTACAACAATGCAACATCCCCCCCCCCTCTCTCTCTTCGATCTCCCGGGCGCTTACATTTAAAGTCAGCGATATTCATTGACAAAATCTTAGGGGGATAGCTAATACAATTTTGAGAGTTGAGTTTAGACCCAGTGACTCAGAGATAGAATCTCAATGATGAGATCAAACGAGGCGGCTGTGATTGTGAGATGGTTGATGAGGTGTAGCTAGAGCTTGTGCGTGGCTCAGGTGTCATCTTTCAAACTGGTTGTACGGTGCCGTAGTCGCAGATTAACGTAGGCGCCCTCACCTAGTCCTCGAGGGTCCCCCACACACCCACACCCCACCCACCCTCCTCACACGGAAAGGACCGGGGCGTCGTTTTGGCGACCACCCAAAGATAAAACTGTCTGTTGTTACGGCACTGATCTGATGTGAAGCTCAGCCAGAAAATGGGAATGCACGTGGCCGTGTGTTTGAGCTGAGTTTTCCGTGTACGTGTGAGGATGTGCAGGTGAAGTGCATTTGTGTGCATTCCATTTAAACACATACCACGAAGATCGATATGTTTCATTATCGAAACAATTCAGTTTGTCAAATGGAACCAGAAATCGGACGCTTCATTAAGTACGATTGCACGGCGATGTATACAACCTGATCCGACAACTTAAAAGATAAACCCGCCAACATTGCATTTATATTAAAGCCCATGTCGCAACAGAAATTGTGATGTCCTTTCCATTGGTGCAAGACTTAAAAAAAAACATTCTGAACGGCCCGTAAACATGTTATTTCACTTTGAAACGTGAATACAGCGCACAACCTTCTTACCCTCTGTTTTCAGTCAAAATGAGCTCTTCCACGATGACATCATCAAAAACCACACACAACATGTGGTTCCATTTCGCACATCTAATTCTCATCACAATAACACGAGAGTTACTACCAGCCCCACGCCTTACAGCACAGACGCATGATGGAGTGTAGGAAGCCGCACATAAAGGCGTCAGTTACAAGGTACATTTCTTCTATGACCACCCATTACTACTGCCATGAACGTAATGGTGTACTGCGTCGTACTGGGGCGATGGCGGGGTCAGTGAGGGGCAGATGGCTGACAAATCGATCGAAAACCATTTTGTATAAATTCTCGTTGCCAGGCAACCCGTCTCCATTCCAAAGAGATGCCATGACAGTGGTTTACGTGTGATAACTTCCGAAACCTTGTCTTGCAGCGCGCCAGCCCCCACCCCCCCCACCGACACTTTTTTTTCGTTATACATTTTAGAAATATCCTCTATGCGGCTACCGTCACATATCGTTATATTGCGTTGTTGACAACCATATAAGCGAATATAACGTGAACATTGTACTGTGACTCAAACAATAATGATTCTACCAATCTACCCTAAACTATCTCTACCATTCCCCCAAAGCATCCCTCCTCCCAGATAAGCCACTCTTCCATCCTCTTACAACAAGAAAATCATTTAGTCCAATACCTGAACTTAAAACTCCCTTATCTTTAGGGCACTTTTATAGCCGAGAATTAACCCTTTTGTGAAAATAGCCACCTTTCAATTAAAATACTTGAATATCCAGATGTGTATTAAAACACTTAAATAGCCAGCCATCGATCTCCTAGAATGCCCATTTGCCAGTATCCAGGCGTTATTTAAAACACTTAAATAGCCAGCCATTGATCTTCTAGAATGCCCATTTGCCAGTATCTAGGCGTTATTTAAAACACTTAAATAGCCAGCCATTGATCTTCTAGAATGCCCATTTGCCAGTATCTAGGCGTTATTTAAAACACTTAAATAGCCAGCCATTGATCTTCTAGAATGCCCATTTGCCAGTATCTAGGCGTTATTTAAAACACTTAAATAGCCAGCCATTGATCTTCTAGAATGCCCATTTGCCAGTATCTAGGCGTTATTTAAAACACTTAAATAGCCAGCCATTGATCTTCTAGAATGCCTATTTGCAGTATCTAGGCGTTATTTAAAACACTTAAATAGCCAGCCATTGATCTTCTAGAATGCCCATTTGCCAGTATCTAGGCGTTATTTAAAACACTTAAATAGCCAGCCATTGATCTTCTAGAATGCCCATTTGCAGTATCTAGGCGTTATTTAAAACACTTAAATAGCCAGCCATTGATCTTCTAGAATGCCCATTTGCCAGTATCCAGGCGTTATTTAAAACACTTAAATAGCCAGCCATTGATCTTCTAGAATGCCCATTTGCCAGTATCTAGGCGTTATTTAAAACACTTAAATAGCCAGCCATTGATCTTCTAGAATGCCCATTTGCCAGTATCTAGGCGTTATTTAAAACACTTAAATAGCCAGCCATTGATCTTCTAGAATGCCCATTTGCCAGCATCTAGGCGTTATTTAAAACACTTAAATAGCCAGCCATTGATCTTCTAGAATGCCCATTTGCCAGTATCTAGGCGTTATTTAAAACACTTAAATAGCCAGCCATTGATCTTCTAGAATGCCCATTTGCAGTATCCAGGCGTTATTTAAAACACTTAAATAGCCAGCCATTGATCTTCTAGAATGCCCATTTGCCAGTATCTAGGCGTTATTTAAAACACTTAAATAGCCAGCCATTGATCTTCTAGAATGCCCATTTGCAGTATCTAGGCGTTATTTAAAACACTTAAATAGCCAGCCATTGATCTTCTAGAATGCCCATTTGCCAGTATCTAGGCGTTATTTAAAACACTTAAATAGCCAGCCATTGATCTTCTAGAATGCCCATTTGCCAGTATCCAGGCGTTATTTAAAACACTTAAATAGCCAGCCATTGATCTTCTAGAATGCCCATTTGCCAGTATCTAGGCGTTATTTAAAACACTTAAATAGCCAGCCATTGATCTTCTAGAATGCCCATTTGCCAGTATCTAGGCGTTATTTAAAACACTTAAATAGCCAGCCATTGATCTTCTAGAATGCCCATTTGCCAGTATCTAGGCGTTATTTAAAACACTTAAATAGCCAGCCATTGATCTTCTAGAATGCCCATTTGCCAGTATCTAGGCGTTATTTAAAACACTTAAATAGCCAGCCATTGATCTTCTAGAATGCCCATTTGCCAGTATCTAGGCGTTATTTAAAACACTTAAATAGCCAGCCATTGATCTTCTAGAATGCCCATTTGCCAGTATCTAGGCGTTATTTAAAACACTTAAATAGCCAGCCATTGATCTTCTAGAATGCCCATTTGCCAGTATCTAGGCGTTATTTAAAACACTTAAATAGCCAGCCATTGATCTTCTAGAATGCCCATTTGCCAGTATCCAGGCGTTATTTAAAACACTTAAATAGCCAGCCATTGATCTTCTAGAATGCCCATTTGCCAGTATCTAGGCGTTATTTAAAACACTTAAATAGCCAGCCATTGATCTTCTAGAATGCCCATTTGCCAGTATCTAGGCGTTATTTAAAACACTTAAATAGCCAGCCATTGATCTTCTAGAATGCCCATTTGCAGTATCTAGGCGTTATTTAAAACACTTAAATAGCCAGCCATTGATCTTCTAGAATGCCCATTTGCCAGTATCCAGGCGTTATTTAAAACACTTAAATAGCCAGCCATTGATCTTCTAGAATGCCCATTTGCCAGTATCCAGGCGTTATTTAAAACACTTAAATAGCCAGCCATTGATCTTCTAGAATGCCCATTTGCCAGTATCTAGGCGTTATTTAAAACACTTAAATAGCCAGCCATTGATCTTCTAGAATGCCCATTTGCCAGTATCTAGGCGTTATTTAAAACACTTAAATAGCCAGCCATTGATCTTCTAGAATGCCCATTTGCCAGTATCTAGGCGTTATTTAAAACACTTAAATAGCCAGCCATTGATCTTCTAGAATGCCCATTTGCCAGTATCTAGGCGTTATTTAAAACACTTAAATAGCCAGCCATTGATCTTCTAGAATGCCCATTTGCCAGTATCTAGGCGTTATTTAAAACACTTAAATAGCCAGCCATTGATCTTCTAGAATGCCCATTTGCCAGTATCTAGGCGTTATTTAAAACACTTAAATAGCCAGCCATTGATCTTCTAGAATGCCCATTTGCCAGTATCTAGGCGTTATTTAAAACACTTAAATAGCCAGCCATTGATCTTCTAGAATGCCCATTTGCCAGTATCTAGGCGTTATTTAAAACACTTAAATAGCCAGCCATTGATCTTCTAGAATGCCCATTTGCCAGTATCTAGGCGTTATTTAAAACACTTAAATAGCCAGCCATTGATCTTCTAGAATGCCCATTTGCCAGTATCTAGGCGTTATTTAAAACACTTAAATAGCCAGCCATTGATCTTCTAGAATGCCCATTTGCCAGTATCTAGGCGTTATTTAAAACACTTAAATAGCCAGCCATTGATCTTCTAGAATGCCCATTTGCCAGTATCTAGGCGTTATTTAAAACACTTAAATAGCCAGCCATTGATCTTCTAGAATGCCCATTTGCCAGTATCTAGGCGTTATTTAAAACACTTAAATAGCCAGCCATTGATCTTCTAGAATGCCCATTTGCCAGTATCTAGGCGTTATTTAAAACACTTAAATAGCCAGCCATTGATCTTCTAGAATGCCCATTTGCCAGTATCTAGGCGTTATTTAAAACACTTAAATAGCCAGCCATTGATCTTCTAGAATGCCCATTTGCCAGTATCTAGGCGTTATTTAAAACACTTAAATAGCCAGCCATTGATCTTCTAGAATGCCCATTTGCCAGTATCTAGGCGTTATTTAAAACACTTAAATAGCCAGCCATTGATCTTCTAGAATGCCCATTTGCCAGTATCTAGGCGTTATTTAAAACACTTAAATAGCCAGCCATTGATCTTCTAGAATGCCCATTTGCCAGTATCTAGGCGTTATTTAAAACACTTAAATAGCCAGCCATTGATCTTCTAGAATGCCCATTTGCCAGTATCTAGGCGTTATTTAAAACACTTAAATAGCCAGCCATTGATCTTCTAGAATGCCCATTTGCCAGTATCTAGGCGTTATTTAAAACACTTAAATAGCCAGCCATTGATCTTCTAGAATGCCCATTTGCCAGTATCTAGGCGTTATTTAAAACACTTAAATAGCCAGCCATTGATCTTCTAGAATGCCCATTTGCCAGTATCTAGGCGTTATTTAAAACACTTAAATAGCCAGCCATTGATCTTCTAGAATGCCCATTTGCCAGCATCTAGGCGTTATTTAAAACACTTAAATAGCCAGCCATTGATCTTCTAGAATGCCCATTTGCCAGCATCTAGGCGTTATTTAAAACACTTAAATAGCCAGCCATTG